>CM016618.1:19762463-20995882 GCA_005393395.2 Gossypium australe
TTCCCGAGAACAGAGTGTTTATGTTCCAGATTTGATAAGGCTGATGAAATTTTTCTTTTTCAGCGAAACCAATGAGACTGTTTATCTCAATGTGAAAATAATAGACAAAATCGTCTATGTTTACAAAATTTGATAGCCGGGATTTGACTATCGCAGGAAAATCTTTTAATAAATAAAAAGAGAGATTTTGGACTGTTATTTCTTTAACAAATCCCCATTCAATACTGGTTATATCAAATGGCTCATGATTTAATCGAAATTTTATAACAGGAGTTTTTTCTCCCATGTCATTTGTAAAAACAAATGCTTGTGAAAAATATTTCGAAAATGTTTCTAAAAATAGAGCTTGCTGTTTGCAAATGGCTCTGTTTATTTTCGAAAATATTTCTGAAGGTAAAATTTGTCTACATTTGTTATATAGACATTTTCGAAACAATTTATTAATAATAGGAGTGTTTCTCCCTTTATTAATAAAGTATTGAAATATATCAAGAAGATTGTTTATCTCCTTAATATCCATATATTCAATTAGGACATCGTCCCAATTTCTGTATAAAATAGATTTTAATAATAATTCTTCAGATTTTTCTTGAGTTGTTTTTTCAACTAAGAACTCTGAGAATTGGGTAAGAGCTTTTCTGAAACTAGCCCTTTGTTCCAAAATATGGTTTTTCCATATTCTGTCAATGAAATGGTAGTAGTCTGGGGGTAAGCCTGGATTATAAAAATCCTTTAGATTCGAGAATTCAGAGTTTTGTTGTTTTTTCAACAAAGCATCTGCATATTTGAGAATTTCGGAATCGGTGTAAGGCTTTTGAGAGAATTGAGAATAACAATCTACCGGTGTTGGTGATTGCGATGCAATTGGTTGGTTTACCAATTGATATGGTAAATAATATCCCTGGTTAGGATAAAATTGTACCTGTGTTGGTGCAACCATAAATTCTTGTTTAGAACTTATATTTGCAGGTGCAGAAATAAATTCTTGTTTAGAATTTATTTGTGTAGAAATAAATCCTTGTTTAGGACTTACTTGTGCAGGCTGAAATCCTTGTTTAGGACTTTTTTGAGCAGGAATGATTCCTTGGTTTGGACTCATTTGTTTTGCGAAAATAAATCCTTGGTTAGGATTTTTTCCTTTATTGGGTTTTTTATGGACAGTTCTCCATCCATCATTTTCTATTAGAGGTTGTTTACCCCTATCCATTAGGCCTGCTAAGATATCAGCAAACATTAGTAAAAATAATTATTTATTAATGGTATTTCTATAGAATTATTTTCTATAGATAGAATAACCGATTTCTTATTGACAATAAAAGGTAAATATTGATTAATAAAATTATTACCAAGTAATATATCACCAATCATATTAGGTAAACATAATAATTTAGGTATTATAAATCTAACATTGTTTATGTAGATTGGAATGTTTTTTGCTTTATAATAAACAGCAGTTTTTCTACCATTTATTCCATTAATATTTATTATCTTTTTTACAGGTATCCAGTATTCTTCTGGAATGGCATTTCTTTTGCAACTACTTGTTGTAGCTCCTGTATCTAATAATGCATGTAAAGAATATTTTTTATAATCTTTATCATGTAATGTAATTTTAATATATTTATTAGTAATATTTTCTTCCGAATATTGTATATTTTCTATTCTAGAGTTTCTAGAAATAGAATTTCTACTTGGAGTAGTAGGGAAAATAGGAATTTGAATTGTTTTCATCCCTATTGGTGTATTTATACTTTCATTATCTTCTTCTTCCTCTGGTTGAGATTTAGAAGGTAATATTAAATTATCATCTGTGTTAGTAATCAGATTATTTCTGAAATATAACTTATCACCAGATGACATATATTCAATAGTACTTACCGGTTTAGAAGTACTAGCATTATTAGTCTTATCAATTATCCAGTCTTTTGGAATTGATAAATCTTTTAAATGTAATAGCTTTGGTTGAATTTCCGTAGTAAATTTATTGGGCTCAAAAAGCTCAATAATTTTATTATTTATTTCTTTTATTTCAACCTCTGCCGTATTAGTATATTCATTAATAGAAGTCCAGCTGATTGCTAAATCTTCTGCTAAATCATTTATATCAGAATTTTTTGTCTGAATCCTAAGGCATAGACACTCTTCTATTAGAGGGTCTGTTATGGAAATAAAGTAATTTGGTTTAACTTTAAATCCTATAACACCTGTATGTAGATTAGATTGAATACCTCCAATAAGTGCTTTTATTGGATTTTTAAATCTTTTATCTAATAATACTGCTAAAATAGGAACATCATGACCTCTTCTGAATAAAGCTCTAATTGTTATCATGATAACTCCTAGATGTATATATCTGACCTGAGGATAGTTTTTTCTAATCCTTTTTATCTTTTCTTTAGTAAATAAGGGGATTTCTGTTAACCCACCTTTGGTATCCTTAGCGACTGTGTTGCCACTAATTTTTTCTATGTGTCTTTTTGACCATAGTTTAAACTTAGAAATTTTATAAATTTCTTCTTTAGAAATATGATTTTTATTAAACTTTTCTATCATATCATCGGAAAAATCTATTTCTTCTCCGATTAAATTTCCTAATTTTATATCCTGTTGTTCAGGATTAGGAATTTCTTCTAACTTGTTGTTAGAACTATTTCCTAGCATAAAAATATATTCCTCAGAATCTATTAGGAATTTGTTTTCCCAATATTTCTTTGGTTTAATATTTCCATACGGATTTTTCTTATCAATTTCCCATGGTTTTGGGGCTTGATAATCATACGGATCCGGGGGTTCCGTTTCCATAGGATCTAATTTTATTATTTTTTCTTCTGTTGAAGTTTCTTCTTCATCAGAATTTTGTTTATTTAAAACTATATCCATATTATTAGAATTACTACTTTCTATTTCTAATATATAATTTTCATTTCATTATTATTATTAATAATGTCATTATTACTATTATTATTATCATCATTATCATCATATTCTAACATATAATGATAATTGTACTTATCAAAAAGTTCTTTATGTTCTTCATAAAGATCTTCTATTAATTTTAAATACTCTACTTTTTCATAGCTATCATCTGTTTTAGAAAATTGGCTTTTCCAATGTTCTATCAGATTTTTATAAGTATTAAAATCATATTTTTGTGATTTTTCTGTTTTTTCAATTTTTTCTTTTGTTTTTTCATTTTTTATATAATTAGTAGATGAGGATTCTTCTGACGAATCTTCCTCAGATAAAGCTAATATATAATTACTATTACCATAATATAAAGGTCCGAAATCAGATTCTTTATTATTACTAATATTTATAACCTGATCTAATTTATTATTTACATCGGATACCAGTTCGGTGTAAGTCAGGTCGAACTTCAATGTCCTCTGTCGAAATAACATGAGAAGGATTTGATTTATATCTTCTGAGCATCGATACATGAAAAACATCATGAATCTTTTGTAATTCCAGAGGTAAAGCTAAACAATAGGCAACTGGCCCAACTCTTTCTGTAATCTTATACAACCCAATAAAACGAGGACTCAACTTTCCCTTTCGACCAAATCTCAAAATTTTCTTCCAAGGCGAAAATTTAAGAAATACTTTATCTCCAACAAAATACTCAATGTCCCATCATTTCAAGTCTGCATACAATTTCTGTCTATCAAAATCTACCTCCAATCTATCTCGGATCTTCTTAACAGTATCCTCTGTTTCTTGAATTAACTCTAGCCCAATCATTTTTCTTTCATTCAATTCCATCAAACATACAGGTGATTGACATCTTCGACCATATAAAGCTTCATACGAAGCCATCTAAATACTTGTTTGGAAAATATTATTATACACAAATTTAGCTAATGGTAAATAACGTTTCCAACCTAATTCAAAATCAATGACACAAGCTCGAAGCATATCTTCTAAAATCTGAATAACCCACTCAGATTGTCCATCAGTCTGTGGATGAAAAGTTGTACTAAAGTTGAGTCAAGTACCAAGAGATTCATGCAACTGCTTCCAAAATCTCGATGTGAATGGTAAATCCCGGTCAGAGCTTATCGATACAGGAATACCATGCAATCTCACAATTTCCTGAATGTATACATCAGCAAGTTTTTGGAGTGACCAATCAATTCTGACTGCTATAAAATGATCTGACTTTGTAAGCCGATCGATAATCACCCAAATAGCATTTTTCTTACTTGCTAACAATGGTAACCCCGTCACGAAATCCATCGTAATACAATCCATTTCCATTCAGGAATATTAATAGGCTGAAGTAGTGCAGAAGGAACTTGATGTTTTGTGTTAACTCATTGATAAGTCAAACACTTGGACACATATTCAACTATATCTCTTTTCATACCTGGCCACCAATATAATTCTCGCAGATTTCGATACATTTTCGTTCCTCTGGGATGTAAAGCAAAAGAACCATCATGAGCTTCTCGAAGTATCAACTCTTTTAATTCATAAACATTTGGAGCACAGATTCGATTACGAAATCTCAGGCAATCATGATCATCAATACTGAAATTTTTTGCCATATTTTTCTGGACCATTTCTCTTTTTTTCATCAACTTGTCATCTTCTAATTGTGCTGACCTGATTTGATCAAACATCACCGATTTGATTCTCAATTCAGCCAAAAAACTTCCATCATCACTGATACTGAGCTGTGCAAACGTCGCTCGTAATTTAATTGCTACTTTTCTACTCAATGCATTAGCTACAACATTTGTTTTCCCCGGATGATAATCAATAACACAATCATAATCTTTTAAAAGTTCTATCCAACGACGTTGTCTCAAATTTAGCTCCTTTTGGGATAAAAGATACTTGAGACTTTTATGGTCAGTATAAATATGACATATCTCACCATATAAATAATGTCTCCAAATCTTCAATGCAAAAACCATAGCAGCTAATTCTGAATCGTGTGTCGGATAATTTCGTTCATGCAGTTTCAACTGCCGAGATACATAAGCTATCACCTTTCCATCTTGCGTCAAAACACATCCAAAACCATTTAAAGAAGCATCAATGTATACGAAAAAATCTTCTCCGACTCTGGTAAAGTCAAAACCTGTGCCTCATTCAACATTTGCTTCAGTTTCTCAAAACTTTCCTGACACTGATCATCCCAAACAAATTGAACATTCTTTTGCAACAACTTTGTCATCGGCAAAGCTATCTCTGAAAATCTATTTACAAATCTTCGATAGTAACCAGCTAATCCCAGAAAACTACGTACCTCTGACACATTTGTCGGTGCTTTCCACTGAACAATAGCTTCAATCTTCTTCAGATCAACTCTAATTCCATCTGCCAAAACAACATGTCTCAGAAATACCACCTCTGATAACCAGAATTCACATTTGCATAGCTTACCATATAATTATTTCTTTCGTAAAATTTGTAAAACAATTCAGAGATGTTGCTCATGTTCAATTTCAAACTTAGAATAAAATAAAATATCATCAATGAAAACCACCACAAACTAATCCAAGTATGATTGAAAAATACGATTCATAAGATCCATAAAAGCAGCTGGGGCATTTGTCAAACCGAATGGCATCACTAAGAATTCATAATGCCCATACCATTTTCGGAATGCTGTTTTCGGTACATCACTTTCCTTTACCTTTAGCTGGTAGCAACCCGATCTCAAATCAATCTTTGAAAACACATAAGCTCCTTTCAACTGGTCAAATAAATCATCAATGCGAGGTAACGTATATTTATTCTTAATTGTCACCTTATTCAATTGCTATAATCAATACACAATCGCATCGAATCATCTTTCTTTTTAACAAACAACACTAGAGCTCCCCAAGGTGAAGTACTTGGATGAATAAATCCTCGATCCAATAAGTCTTGCAACTGCACTTTCAATTCTTTTAATTCAGTAGGTGACATACGGTATGGGGTATTGATATCGGAGCTGTACCAAGATACACTTCAATTCCAAATTCAACCTCCCGATCTGGTGGTAATCCCAGTAATTCTTCAAGAAAAAAAATCAGGAAATTCACAAACAGTTCAAATCTTACTACACTGACTTTCAACAGAATCTGAATTAATAACATATGCCACAGAAAAGCTGCACAACCCTGATGAAGAAGTTTATTAGCCTGAATTGCTGAAATAATACAAGTCGACTCACTGGTTCGAATTCCATTTACCTCGATCTTATCCCCATTTTCATTCTGAATAATAAACTTCTTTTTACAGCAATCTAAAATTACTCCATGCTCAGGTAGCCAGTCCATTCCCAGAATTATATCAAAGTCACCGAATGGCATTATTAACAGATCAACGGGGAAAATTATGTTTTGTATCATTAACAGACATCTCCTACACACCTGATCCACTAATACAGTTTTCTCCAATGGGCTAGACACTGCTATTGATACTTTAGACATCTCAGATTTTAAATTTCCTAACTCAACCAGTTTTGTATTAACATATGAATGTGAAGATTCTGGATCCATTAAAACATAAACAGGTTCTGAATGCAATAAAAATATACCTGACAAAAATTTCTTAGTTTCGAATCTACCTAAATGAGTCTAACACTTGTAAAAGTGAGAATTCTCACAAAAATTCTCTAAGGCATCGAAGGGAAGCGGAAGGAAACTTGAAAGACAAGAGAAGCTACGAACGAATAAAAAGCCATAGAAAAATAGCGCACACCAAATGTTTGAGTAAATGTTCTCAAAAGTATTTTATTATTTTGAAGGTTTACAACTGAATGATTACAAATGAAGGGGAATGCCTCTATTTATAGTTGAGCTCCCCCAAATCCAACAGTACAAATTAAGTTATATCGACAGTCAAAATTGGTGTCTATCTACAAGATAAGAGTCCTAAGGGATTTAAGTTCTATTTATCCTTTAGGATTTACATAAATTATCCTGGTAACTCTAATTTTACTGGAGTTTTTGCTGGACCACTAATGCTTTAAGTAGATGGGCTTCTTCATATATTTCACGAGCCAAGCCAGTTCAAGCGGGTCAAATGAGTCTCATTTAATAAGTCCATGGAACGTTTTGTGTGCAATAGTCACATGTTTTAATCCGCGAGCCGTGACACTCACACCATGATCAAATGTGTCAGTCACAAGTGTCAAAACATGGGGTATTTTTTATGTAGTCAATAAGGTATTTACTAATAATATAAGATAAAAGCTATAGTCGAATAGATGAGAAACTAAAATGAAGTAAAACCAAAAAGATGAAAGTGTAAAATTTGAGTGGCACCTAAGGTCACCATTAGTGACCGATTAGCATATATTTCCCCATCTTGCCATTGCTTTTCCAGCTTTATATACTTTTCCTGGGAATTTTTGTGCTATTGATACATTTGAATGTGAACTTTTTTAAGGTAAATATGTGAATGGCACTACCCTTGTAGTTGATGGAGGACATTGGCTGAGCCAGCCTCGCCATATACCAAAAGAGGGAGTAAAGAAGCTGTCTCGGGACATTGAAAAGAGATCTAGAATAAACCAGTTGGAGTTCCTACCAGCAAGCTATAATGGTCATCTAAATGCTTCAACATATAGCTAAATCTATAGTTTCATATCTGAACATTTCAATAAGGCCTCTCATGGTGGTTAAATAAGTAATGAAACTGCTTTACCAAGTCTTCTCAAGCTTAAACGACATAGGGAAAAAGTAAGTTCCTTTCAACACTAAAGGAATCTACGCATATTTCAGCTTTTACTTTCAATCTACCTTCTCAATGCTTTTGTTTTAACCTTATCGTTGTTATCCTAGGATACAAAATTGGATTGCTTTAATCAAGATTTGATGAGTTGTGTTCAATTCATGTGAAAATTCGAAGAGTTGCTATGCAGGTGAAAATATAAATAGGAAGTTATTAAAATTTAAGAATATATTGAAGAATGGATTGTATAAAACTGTGATTTTATTTATCTATTTTATTTACACGTGTGCAATTTAATTAATATATTATTTAGGTAAAAAAATTCGACTTTTTTTATCTCTCTATATATGAAATAAGAAAAATGTTTAGTAAGACGGGGGGAGTAAATTACTTAGCAAAGTGGTTAAAGTCTTTAAAGTCGACACCTGCTGACTTCATATAATTGTTTTTTCTGCTCAAATGAAATAGAAAATATCATGAATAGTCTCTCATATTTTATCAAATTTTCATGATAATAAATTGTAGTTACTCTCAATTGTTTTTTGTTTTTCAATTTCAATACAATATTCAATAGGTTTCAAACCTAGACTTACGTAGGAAATACAAGTAAATATAATATTTATTTTATTTTATTTTCTATTCTATATTTTATCTTGAAGTTTTGATAAAATTATGTGGGACCATTTGTGATATTATTCTATTTTTAGTTGAGTATAACCTCAAAAAAAAATGGCTTGCTTCTATGCTTTAAACTTAAAAATGGAACAATGTCATGAATGGTCCCTCATAATTTTTTCAAAATTTCAAGATAAATTTTTAAAAAGAAGAAATTACTAAAACCAATGTCATATTTACTTGTAGTTCCCACCAAAGTCTTGAAATCTATTAATATTGTATTCAAACTGAAAAAAAAATTTAAATTAACTACAATTTGTTATCATGAAAATTTGATGAAATATGGGGGGACTATTCATGATATTTTATCAATTTGTATTTGAGCAGGAATATAATTATATGGAAGTCAGCAGCTGGAGGTGCCGGCTTTGAAGTTGGGTCCTTCAACTTCAACCAGTTTGCTAAGTAATTCACCTTCCCATCTATTTTGCTTTTTTTTTTTTTTTCTTTTTTTATATACAAAAGCCAAAAAAATTCTCTATAGCAATTTAATTAAGAGTTGATATTTGGTACGGTATACAGTGTATTTTTTAACCTTACAAGTAATACTAAAATTTCGGCATGTGACTCACTTTATATATATACACTATATTTTATAAGACATATGTCTTTACTTCAAGTTAAAAAACTCCACTTGCAATGTACTAAATATTATTTTGATGATATTTTACATAAGTTATGAATTTAGTCATTATTATTGAATTGGATTAACTTTATTCTTTATATTTTTAACTTTATTAATTTTAATCATTATAATTTTAAAATATTGAAATTCAATATTGGTCCAAATTGTAGTAGTTAAATACTTTAAGTTAAATTCTGCAATTAGTTATGTACTATAGATTTAATACATTATCTCTGATTGGATCATTACAAGTTTTTATATTATTTCAACCTTGACGTAAATAACAATGTTAAATTCATTAATTGATTTTTTTTATAAGTAATATGTGAAAATAGTAAGCTGGCATAGTATTATTAATGTGATAATATGTTGTTGCATTAGAATTTGGAAATGGAAAAACTTAATTTAATAAATTTTACAGTTACTATGTGGTCAGGACTAAAATATTAAAAATGAAATAGTACAAGAATTAAAAATGATCAAATTAAAGTAAAATGACTAAATTCACAATTTAAGCTTTGTTAAGGGTGAGTATTTGCTTTGGAGTGTCTCACTCCCTAAATAGGGTGTCTATGCTCCGTTTTAGCTCGAGTTTTTTTCTCCCTACTCTAAGGAAAGTCAATGGGGTTCATAAAGTTTCGATGGGAGCACCTAAGTCCACCAAGGAAATGTTTTATCAATTGCCTTTACCTTTGGGCTCTACCTGGAGTAAGGAGAAAGAACCTGGGGCTAAAATCAAACATAGACACATTGGGAACAATACCTCCACCATTGAGGGAATGAGTCACTCTAGAGTAGATACCTGCCCTCAAAATAAAAGGCGCCTTTTATGAGATCAAACCCCACCAAGTCCCAATGATAAATCATTTTCTTGATGGACCTAAGCGTTTTCACTGAAACTTCGTGAACCCCTTTGGGCTCTCCTTGGAATAGGGAGAGAAAAACTCGAGGCTAAAATCGAGCATAGACACCTTGGGAACAATACATTTACTGTTGAGGGAGTGAGACACTACAAAGTAGATACTCACCCTTAAAATAAAAGGTGCCTTTAATGGGTTTGAATCCCACCAAGGCTAAATTATAAAATATTTTCTTGGTGGACCTAAACGCTCCCACTGAAACTTTGTGAACCCCTTTGGGCTCCCCTCGGAGTATAAAAACAAAAACTCGTGGCTAAAATCGAGCATAGACATCTTGAGAACAATACTTTCACCCTTAAGGAAGTAAGGCACTCTAGAGCAAATACTCGCCCTCAACAAGCTTAATGCAAGAACTCCTTTGGGCTCTCCTCAGAGTAGGGAGAGAAAAACCCGAGGTTAAAATCAAGCATAGACACTCTAGGAACAATACACCCACTGTTGAGGGAGTGAGACACTACAAAGTAGATACTCAACCTTAACATAAAAGGTGGCTTTAATGGGTTTGAATCCCATCAAAATTAAATTATAAAACATTTCTTGGGTACACCTAGACACTCCCATTGAAACCCTGTGAACACCTTTGGGCTCTCCTCGGAGTAGAAAAAAAAAACTCGAGGCTAAAATCAAGCAAATACATCTTGAGAACAATAACTCCACTCTTGAAGAAGTGAGACACTTCAGAGCATATACTCACCCTCAACAAGCATAATGTAAGAACTAATAATAGCATTTAGTAAATGGTGTATATATATATATATATATATATATATATATATTTATATTTATATTTATATGGTAAGTTTTGGATTCATAAATACAACTTTGAATAGTATTGCAAATTATATTGAAATCAAAGAAAAGAATGCTATGAAAACATAATCAAATCTTAGTTAATTAAATGGAAAACTTTTACAACAATTATATATTAAAGTGAAACAATATAAAATATGAATAAAATAAAATTGTTATTGAAAATAGAGAAAAGAATATATACGAGAATAGAATGGAGATTTGTGATTCATCTCTTGACTTAGTGTGTTTATATATAAGTCTATATAGTCTATAAATAAAGAAAGAAAAATAATAAAAAAAATCCTAAAATCAATATTGAAAATTTGTAAGACTCTCCTCAAGCTAGAGCATAAATATTGATAATGTATAGCTTGTCATATAGATACTTAACCCAATTCCCATTAAGTGCCTTTGTGAACAGTTTAACAAGTTTTATTGTCTTTACGTAACTTATGTAAATTGACTTATCCAAAATTTTCTCCCGAATAAAGTGAAAATTAACCTTGATGTGTTTGGTTCTTTCATGATAGACTGAATTTGAGGCGATATGAAGAGTTGCTTGATTATCACTAATTCACCCTAAAGCCCGAATCTAAAGTTAATTACAATCACTTGAACGAGTTAATCTTCCTTATTGGTTTAATTGGCTGAGTTGTTTGTTTAATTTATTTTTTATTTATTTTATGATTCATGGTAATATTTTTTAATAGATTTAATTCATTCTCCTTTGAATACGATGCTCGAAACATTTTTCTGTGTTCCGTTGTAACACAATATTACATTACAATTTGATTCGTATATTTGCAAACACAGTTGCTTCATTTCTTATATTTTTGATGTAGTATTTTCCAATCAAACAATCGCATGTTTGGCGGTGGTGAGTGAACCATTGATAGCATAGTAGATAATTAAATAACTTGTGTGTAGTTTGAATGTTAAAAGTAATTTTCATAAATCTCAAGTCATGTATGGTTTTATCCTATCCGTACGTGAGGTGATGTGGATATTCAAATGGCTAAAAATGCCAAAATTTATTGAACTTAAGGAGTAAAATATAGAAGGAAAGCGAAATAAAAGTATGAAGTTGGTGGAATAAAAACCTTACTAGGCAAAATGTTCATCAACCTTAAATATATGACACATATATGAAATTAGATAAAAGGAAACTACTAGAGATAGTTTAAAAAATAACAGAACTTGTGGGGAAAAATTTAAAATTCCAAAAACTTATAAATCCTGAAGGCTACAAAAGGCGGTGACCAGCCACCCCACCCAAATCAAACCAGAACCAGCGGCCAATTCTTTTATCCTTTGAAGCCTTTGTCTTCTAAAATGGCAATATCAGCCTGCAATAACCTATTTTCAACTCTAACTTTTCTTCCTAACAAAGTCTCCATTTTCACCAAAACTCCTCAGTTTATCACCGCTTTGAATGGTTCCAAAACGAGATTATACTCTTCCAAAGTAAGCATGAGCCTAAGAGCCGGCATTGTTGGTCTTCCTAACGTCGGAAAATCAACTCTATTCAATGCTGTTGTAAGTTTTACTCACTTTTGAACTTTGGGTTTTCCATTTTTTTCCCCTTCAGTAGAACAGGTAAGATAAATTTTGATGAGTGATTTATTAAATTTTGAATGAAATATTGTAGGTTGAAAACGGGAAAGCTCAAGCTGCGAATTTTCCGTTTTGTACTATAGAGCCAAACGTTGGGATTGTTGCAGTTCCGGATCCTCGGCTTCATGTTCTTTCTGAACTCAGCAAGTCTCAAAGAGCTGTCCCTGCTTCTATTGAGTTTGTTGACATTGCTGGACTCGTTAAAGGTGCCAGTCAAGGGGAGGTAAAACTTCTTGTAATATTTGTTTTTGTTGCTATGGTACATTTTTTTTTCCATTGCAACAAATTGCATTTCATACGTTAGCAATTTTTTCTCTTTTAACGCTATTATCTTTGGTTATAAAGATTCTGTTGCAAGTAGGTTCTTAATTTCTTATCTGTCATTAATTGTAGGGTTTAGGAAATAAATTCTTATCTCACATCCGTGAAGTGGACTCCATTCTTCAGGTTCTTTTCCACTATTTACCTGTGTTCTATTCTGCATTTGCATATGTTCAACTGATTGATTTTCTTATATTTCTTTACATGGTGTCATTGTCATTTAAATGAAGCTTTCCTAATAGGAAACATAGGATAAATGACGAAAGGCATACATATGCTAGCCCAACCATCATTTCGTTAACTAAAATTAATGGTGCTTCGATCTTGTAATCTTTCCTGAGAGGAGTTTAGCTTATGCACGAATGCATACTATGCTCTGTGTTAATCAGTACCTCACTTGAAATATTAATTCTCTGTGCGCCTACCTTTCTAATACTTACCCAAGTCTGAATGAGTATATATTTCAATCTCAGTAGACGAATAACCAAGGAAGCACAGATATGGATACAGTACTGCATGGCAGGATATGGACATAGAATTTTCTAGAAGAATAGGACGCAGGACATGGACATAAAAATGTAAAATTGATGTTTTTCAATCAAATATAAGATGCAAATAGCTCTTCAGTTTTTTAAAATCAATTCTGAATTTAAAAGCTTGAACCTTAAAAAACTCAATGGCACCAAATAGCTCACACTTAATGGCCAAAGTACTGGAGACTACTCGAATATTTAATAATTAAGGAGTGCAACTAAAAATCCCTGCCCTGAACGATTTCTGATTCTTTTAATTGAATCTGAATTATTCTTTTGGAGACTTTGTTGAATTTTATGTGTTATCATTGTCCATTGAAAGCTGAGCTACCTTATCATTAATTTTTATGTTTTGAAATAAAAATGCTGGTTTGATTACTGTTTCAGGTTGTACGCTGTTTTGAGGATAACGACATTGTTCATGTGAATGGAAAAGTTGATCCTAAGTCTGATATTGATGTTATCAATTTGGAACTTGTTTTCTCAGATTTAGATCAGGTATGCCCAATGGAGCCTTAATGCAACTTCTGCGTCTTTCTCGAAAAAGTGGGGATGCTGATTTAATAGTCTAGAACATATTATTATCATATGAGTGCATTGAAAACATCTTTTACAATGACGTGCATTGAAAACATCTTTTACAATGACCATTCTTTTTGCATGGCTTGTGCGGTGTCTAGTTTACTTGTTAAGAGAATTTTAAGAAGATTTTGCTCATTTACTGCTCTCTCATACACTTGGGGCAGTATTGATTCAAAGAGATCTCTGATTGCGAAAATTTCCCCCCTTTTAACAGAAAAAGGGTGGACCTATTTTCTTAATTCATGTATTTATTTGAGAATCCTAGTTATATCTGATTGATAAAACACATCCCTCTGTTTAATGGCTTATGGTGATGTGAACCAAATTTCTACTTGTGTCTTTTGCATATCCATTGTATAATGCGGATACATACAGCTAAGCTATTTGCATACCATTGCATATTGCATCCTGTAAATAATATGCAGGTATACATTTCATATCAGTGTCAGCTTTTCCCAACATCTGGTATGACATTAACTTTATGTACTCTCATATCCTTGTGCATGCTTGTGCTCCTTATCACGCAGATATTTGTTTACACACATTTATCCATAAATTCAAATTAAAAATTTACTGTTCGTGTGCTATGTTTTTACTCATGCACTAATGGTCAATAAATTTGCTTGACTGTTCTTTCTTAATGAACCTCATACCTTAAATAGGTTTTCTTGAATGTTTTTATCTCAATAACCTTTATGAACTCCTCTATGGCCTTAGTACCTTCCTTTGACAGCCTAAACCGAAATGGGGCTATATGAAAGTATTGTATCTTTTATAACAAATGCAGATTGAGAAAAGATTGGAGAAGCTTAAAAAGGGGAAGGTGAAGGATTCACAATCTAAACTAAAGGTGAGGTTATTTTTCCTGTTCCAATTTTATTGTAAGTAGCCTCTTATCTTTTGCCTGTCGGTCTGTCTATATTTTCCAATATGGTGTTTGTTCGTGTTAGCATTGACCTTTTTAAAGTTATATTATTTTAGGAGGAAGCAGAAAAGTCTGGCTTGGAAAAGATTCGGCAGGCTCTTATGGATGGAAAGCCAGCACGATCAGTTGGATTAACTGACTACGAGAAGGATGCTGTGAAACATCTTTGCTTGCTGACAATGAAACCAATCATATATGTGGCTAATGTAGCAGAATCAGATCTCGCCGAGCCTGGAAATAATCCCCATGTTAACGAAGTGATGAATCTTGCATCTGAATTGCAATCTGGAATTGTAACAATTTCTGCACAGGTTTGGTGATACTCTTGAAAAGCATATTATAGTGGCAAGTAATACAGAGCTTTGCATGCTTAAGCCTGTTGGCAGATATTGATTCGGTGTCATCTTTCACTAAAATATGGAAATCTATATTTTCATATAATGCCTGTTGTTGATTGATGCTATATCAGCTATTATTCTATCATGCAGAGGAACTAAGGAAGCTTAACATTGCAGGTTGAATCAGAGCTCACCGAACTTCCATCAGAAGAACGAACAGAATATTTGAAATCTCTCGGTGTCAGTGAAAGTGGACTTGGAAACCTTATTAGAGAAACATATAGCCTTCTAGGGCTGCGCACATACTTTACATCTGGAGAGAAGGTGAAAAATACTCTCAGAATTAGTTTAATGGTTTTTATTTAATTCTATGAAAGTTAATTTCAAGTCTGCATGGATCTTTATTTGTTGCATTTGTTGAAAATGTTGTTCTTAATGCTGCAGGAATCAAAAGCATGGACAATACTTGCAGGTAGCTGTAGCTATGCTGGTGTTTGATCCGTACTATGTGCAGGCGGTCTTATCTTTGTCATGAATCTTAAATATGTGTGCCAATGTTGTCCAATTTTGTTCTTTCTTGATCAGGAATGACTGCTCCTCAAGCTGCTGGAGTCATTCACTCTGATTTTGAGAAAGGCTTCATTCGTGCTGAGACAGTAAGCACCATCAATAATTTTGTGGAAGCAGTTTTTTATCATTGATTTTTATCCTCGTACAGTGTATGTTTTATCATTGATCATGAAATGAAATATATGCTCATTTTCTTATAAGCAACTTTCTTGTGCTTAATAGGTATCCTATGATGACTTCGTCACATCTGGTTCACTAGCAGCGGCAAGAGAAAAAGGACTTGTAAGTTGTTCCATTGTTCTTAGCCTATAAACACCGAATCCATGATAAATTTCTTGAATGGTATGTGCTTAATACCTAGCATCAGTTTCACTTTTGCAATTGGGAAGGAAACATTGTTGTGCATGTATGTATTTTGCCTCAAAATGGTGAAACTCTTCTTAGGTTTCTATCTTTGTTGCTCCGGTTCTCTTCATTTTCCTTGAAACAACCATGTCTAACGCACAACTAACATGTGTATGGAGGTACGATCCTTAAAGATCCTCCAAATACATGGAAGGACTTAGAAATAGTTAGATCTGACATATGCTTATATCTGACACTGAAATACAAATCGGAGTAATAATTTCCTATTATCCCTATCCAGCAAAACCTACATCAAACTTGTATTTAGTTTCATCCTTTTCCTCATTATTCTTTAGCTTCATGCATATTTCAGCTACCCGCATTACCAAATTTTCTTCACCTCTCTCAGACTTAACGCTCTTATATATATTTTTTTTGTCTTGCTTATATTGAACTTTCTGCAGTTGAGATCCGAGGGTAAAGATTACATAGTACAAGAAGGTGATGTGATGCTGTTTCGTTTCAACGTTTGATGACTGTATTTCCGGAGCTGAAGGCAAATTCATCATTCTTTTACTTATCAAAGCACCAAACAAGAAATGTAAACGTCAATGGTTTTATATCATACAGCGGTCTAAGACCATGTTCAATATCAGAAATATAGCATAGGATTGCAATTGTTCTTTCACCATTGCTAAACCGAGAAATATATATATATATATTCAGAGATTTTGCTCGAGGAATTGTTTGTTTGTAACCCAAAAGTAAAACAAAGGTTCTTACAGCCACCCTTGAGTGTCGGGATTTGGAGTTCAACATTTATAACTTCCTCACTTAATGCAATTCGCAGTCTCGTTTAAACCAAAAACAAGTTAAGCAAGCATCTGTAATCTTATTCCTATTCACAGTTGATTTAAACCCCAATATGTATTACCCTTTTTTCTTAACTTGTAATATTGCAGTCATAATGTGATAAAGAACTAATTTCTGCTATTTCTTTCTTACTATAGTTGTGTTTGTTTTTCGACAAATCTGAAATGCAATACGACCTTGAAAAGGTTGAATATAACATCTGATCAGCATATTGAGCTTGAGAGCTTTTGAGACTAATATGGCAGTGTACCATCCGTTTCTTTTTTGGCCAAAAGGCAAATTACCATCTAAAATGCATTAAGCTTAATTTAATATCTTTAATATGCTAAAAGATTAATGGTGTAGTCTTCTTTTTTTGAAATAATAGAGTAACCTAATTAATTACAAATAGAACTTTGAAAAAGAATTTGGAAACCAATTTTTTAGCTGTTGAGCTCATTTTTGACCACTTAAGCATTTATCTAGTTCTTTTTTTATACACTGAATTAATTCAATGGATGCTGTGTAATCATTAACAAATCTATCAAAGAGCAATACAAAAATGGACGATTAAAAGAAGTGGAGGAAACCATACTCGAAACCCTACCATGCAGAGGCATGGCCTAACATAGCATTGCCTTTTTGTATGGAATAATTATAACAAGAGCCTGAATAAAATTACCACGAAGTTACAAGTCAGTTGGGACTGTCAAATTGCTTTGAGCATTTGTTTGCATAAAATTCCAGATTAAACCAGTCTCGGCTGACAAAAGTTGCGCTTTATACTACCATAGAACAATCTAGAAGCTCGCATATTAGATGCAATTAAAGTTTCAGAGCTTCCTCATGAGAAGAAATATTCTCTGGTCGAGTTCAAAGTGGGAGACATGAGAAGCTTCTCCCCTGAGCAGCATTAGAAGCCCTCCATATGAAACATAGAGCTCCCTGAAAATAAGAGCGGATATTTAATTCTAAGCTCAAGGAGACTATAGAAGCACAAAGAGTTCACATCATGTAATGTAGTGTAATAGCAACAAGTTCAATACTCTTGGGTATCAAGTCGGTAACTGCAGCAATCAAGCAGCAATAATGGTGGAATATATAAGATACTAGTGAGACAACAAAAAGGTAATGGCTAAGTAGGTTAATAAACATACGCTTTAAGTCCTTTGCCTGAAGCGTCATCTGTTATCTTGTATAGCTTCCCATGCATGACATACTCGTACTTATCAGCAAGAGACTTCCTTCCCTGTAAAATAAGTCCAATTTGTTAGGTAAATGACAACAAAAAAAATTGCATATCTGAATGATAGAGGTTCCTTTACATATACACATGTAATGTATAGCAACATACAGCTAATAAGCCATGGCAAACTCAATTTATGCTGATTTTCTATTTTACTTCCACCTGTGATAATGTTTTCATATGAGAAGGGCAACTAGAAACAAGATATAAGATGACATACAAAAATATAGGATTTTGGTGTCCTAGAAACATACTTTCGGAATAGGTTTAACGACAGGCAAGATGGTTTCACCTAGGAATCATATTAGGCATACAAAACACCCACTAGAACCAAATGGAAACTGAAGCATAGTTCAAGTTTGCACTCCCATAACAAGTGGATGTGATAAATGCTACAATCGAACTCAAGCCCTGGAAATAATAGTCATGGTTATCTGAATACTTCTAAAAAGAAAGTACTCTGTTGCAGCAAAGAGATTAGAAAAGAGTGTTAAATGTTAAATTTCATCTGTAAGAAGACTACCGGAGTGTAATAGCCAGTGTCAGGAGTTCCATCCAAATTCAATGTGTGAGCTAAAGCCATTGTGAATTTGTCACCAACATGCATAGGGTATATCTCAGTATTCACATCTAGGTGCATGAACATGTCACAGTTTTGGCTCCGTGCTTCAATTCGAGTAACTGCATGATTTACAAACATGTAAATGGGAAGTACTAATAGAACACTTAAACTAGAGCAATTATAAGTGCATTACAAGGATGTTGGTGAACAGACTCACAAAGCATCTCCCAAGTATTATAGCAAAGAACCAGAGTGCTTTCGATCATGGGAGAAGCATTTTTGACAATATATTGTTTGCTCAGGAGTTGGGTAGAGGATATAGTACAAGCACACTTTCACCAAGGTGTGCTTTGAAAGTTGATCCTCCAAAAGTGTTTGATTCAATCAATTGGGAGTTCATAATGACTGTTCTGGCAGCTTTTGGGTTTCCTACACTGTTTGTAGATTGGATAGGAAGTTGTGCTACAAATCGAGGTTCTCAATCTCTGTGAATGGAAGTTTGGTGGGTTATTTTAAAAGTGCTAGAGTAAGGCAGGGGGGATTATGTTATTTGTCATTGCTAGGAATGTTCTCTCTAAGATGCTGGATTTAGCAGCAAGTCATGGTCTGTTTAATTACCATCCAAATGTTATAAAATAGAGCTGACAAAAGTTTTGCTGATGATCTTATTATTTTCTCCAAAGGGAATCTGGGATCTATTATAGGCATCCAATGTGTGCTAAATCAGTTCTATAATTACTCAGGATTGCAGTTGAATTCTACCATCAGGGAATGAGGGAGCTGGGTTCCTTTCCTGTTAGGTACCTTGGAGTACCTTTGGTTACAAGAAAGTTGACAGAAAGTGATTGTTCCCAACTGATTGAGAAGATAAAAAGAAGAATTAAAGGATGCAAAGCTAGGCAGCTTACTATGCAGATAGAGTCCAGCTCATACAATAAGTACTTTTCAATTTACAGAATTATGGTGTAGACAATTTGTACTTCCGGAAGCTGTCATTAAGACTATTAATCAGCTTTGTGCCATTTTTTTATGGAAGGGGGAGAATGTGGCTGCTAAGGGAGAAAGGGTGGGATGGTCTGTGGTATGTAAACCAAAAGCTGAAGGAGGCTTAGTGCGGGAGTTAGAAATCTAGAATCAGGCCTACATCATGCAGCAACTGTGGACAGTTCTTATTCAAGCAGGTTCTCTTTGAATAGCATGGATAAGGGCCTGTGTGCTTAAGGAAAAACAAGTGCTGTAGATTTCACCTAGTTCAACAAGTAGTTGGAGTTGGAGAAGATTGCTCAAGATGAGATGCTGGATTGGGCAAATGATTGATCTTCAAACAGGGGATCTTGTTATTTCAAGACATAGATGCCCTGTTAACAAAATCAGGAATCTGGATGGAATTAGAAGTAAAGAAGAAAAAGTCCCTTGGAACAAGCTGTTATGGTTTCCTTTTCATATTCCCAAGTACTCTATAGTTGCCTGGATGGCAATCCTCAACAAATTACCAACAAGAGATAGATTGCGGGCTAGAGGGATGCAAATTGATGGGAGTAGTAATCTGTGTCATGCTAAGATGGAAACTAGAGATCACTTGTTCTTCGAGTGCACTTACTCAAGGCAGTTCAACAATACTCAGACAACTGAACAAGAACTTCTAACAAGAAAAATGGGTATGATAGTTCTAGGCATGGCAGCAATAATCAAAATAGGAGATGCTGTAAAAGATATAATTTGTATAGCTTGGGGTATAAGGGATACTGGTTTTTTTTTTGGCAAATTGGCCAGTGTTATACTTGTAGCATAAAACTGCTTCTGGATAAATGAAACACACAGCCAATTCATCCAAAAAGAAGTTCGATTGGTACCATTTATTCCCTTTTTCCAAGAGATATGCAGAATTAAAACTACTCCATATCTACCACTGATAAACATTATTCCTACAAAGGTAGTACCCCGAATGCTTAAGCTTTGCCATATATTATTTCAAATGGCATATGAAGAATAAATAAGCAACTATATAAGAGCTTGACCATCAGTATAATTGCAGTATTATCTTATTTTTCCTGCATAGCTCACGTATCTATTGTAGTTTTAGATTATTATCAGGGAAGTTTTAAACAAGTTTGATGGCATTCAATAATAATAAAATAATTGGGAAAACAAGAAATACTCGCAATAGAAAACATTCATGCTAAGAAAATTACTTTATCACAACAAAGGTAAGTTGACAACACATACATATACTTGCAAAATATTACAAAGAAAAATGGGGACAAAACCCAAAACGATTAAATTATAAAATGATGAAAAAAAAAACGAAGGAAAGATTAAAGATTTGACCTTTATCAAACTTTTTACCATCTGGGTCAAGCTTATCAACCACAAAAATGTCCTCGAAAAGTATTATGCTTGACATCTTCAGCAAAATTTACTCTCTACACTAAATTCACAGCAAAAAGACTTAAAAAGGAGTTTAACAATGAGAGTGGCTCTGAATGAGAAGGGAAGGGAAGGTCATGTTGGTTTATGGAAGGCCGGAAACCATGCATTCGGATTCGGAACAGCAAATAAACTTATATTCTTAAAATTGGTAAATATTTTACAAAGTCCCTGTATTATACCTCAAATTGCATTTTAGTTCTTCTAGTAATAAATAAATAAATTAGTCCTAGATAAAGGAATAAAATAGTCACTCCACAAAATTTGTGCCGTTAAATTATTATTTTGGTGTTTTATAAGAATGTAGGATAATAAATTTAGCCCTAAACTTTTAAATTTGTATTTAATTTGGTTCTTACTCTTTTATTTGAAGTAAATTAATCTTCAACCCTCCATTATTGAGTTGGCACTATTTGTTGTATATGTCATATTAACAAATAAGTTAAATTTTATAAAAATAATAAATAAAAATTTTAATTCCAAAAATTCTAAAAAATATATAAAAAATCGTTAATAAAAATTTTAATTTCAAAAATTACAATTCAAAATTGAAGAAAAAACATAAAAATTTTAAAGAATTCATAAAATTATAAAAGTTTTTCAAGATATCAATAAAAATTCAAAAAATTTTAAAAATATTATAGAAATGCTAAGGAATTTTATAATTTTTTTTAAAAAATTTCCAATATTATGGAACAAAATTAAAAAATCAAATATATATTTTATAAAGTTAATTACATCAAATGGTTCAAATATTTTTATTTGGTCAATAATAGTCCTACAGTTTAACTCTTAGATTTACCAAAACCTTTATTTATGTAAATTTTATAATTGAAAATAAGGTTTAGTGATAAAGATTTTAATTTTACCATAAGTCTCCAGACCGTTTTGAGACAATAGGCATGTCTCGAGAGTCTAGTGAATTTTCTCTAATTTAACTTTAATGTTTTATATCTCGAGATAATGTCACCATGTCTTGAGACTTGCCACCTTACGTATCTAGAAATGCATGAAAATATTTTTATGGTCTCGAGACATCAATGCAGAAATATAGAAAAATGACATTTCAAGTCATGCAATTGATCCCCTAAATACACCTAAATGTTCATCATATAACCAAACTATGTCATACATAATTGATATGCCATAATAAGTCTAAAACACACATTTACATTACATATAACACATTAGATCAAAATCTCAATAGGCAAGTAGAATGTATACGAATAAGGCATATAAAATCACTTTCAAAATTCATCATAAAGGTAAGCAAAAGCGGAATATGGTATAAAAACATAAACTACATGCCAAAGAACATCTAAGAAAACACCTAAGTTCAACATTAAAAGACATAATCGTTACCCAGAGACTTAGGTACATGCCATTTTATAAAAGACCTTAAATAACATTACAAACTCAAGTAATAAGATCACCAAACAAACTTGAGAGTACTTCAGAAACTTGTAAACAAAAACAAACAATATGCACACTAAGCAATAAAAAGCTCAATAATGCTAACATAACCAAAATTCATAATATAATAATGTTAAGTGGTTAAACATGCTAAATGCTAATGTAACATAAAGTTCATTTTTTATGAACATTACAGAAACATTAATCATCATTTAGCAAGTCCTATTCAAGAGTAAGTCAAACAAAAATAAGATAAACAACATTCTCACTTAATATTCAAATGATTACATATGTTAAAATTGTCAATGTATCATATTCAAAGTTCATCATTCATCATAGAATTTTAGAAAAAATTCAAGCCCTATTAGTCAAATGCATAATTAAGCAAGATACATAGATTAGTGCACACAAGCACTAATACAAACGTGCCAAATGCCTAATGAAATGCATACAAGTGTCAAATTCTTCCTCCAACACAAAGAAAATTCTATGACAGGTCAACTATGCTCAAATTATTTCTAACATTGCTTAATAGGGCAAATAAGATTAGAGAAATTTTTAAAGTCTTTTAATGCCACCAATTATCAAAAAATGTCATTTGTAATTAGTTAATATTTTTACATTAATACTTTCATATGACATTCTTAAATATTTTCATGACTTACATCACAACTAAACCAAACATCAAAACAATCATTCATTAAACCCCACACATATAAGATATATATTACCAACATTCAACATTATCAACGATTTCTAAGCTACATTACTTAAAACAAAATTATATCCCTAAATTCAATTAAGCTAGCACAAATCGAAAATTGTCAAAATTTGGCAACCTTCTCCTTCCCTTTAGCCCTTGAGAATCCAACCACTTCTTTTGCTACAATTAACAATCAAAATAATGAAACATAGTTATAAAAATACACTCAAGTAGTAACTTCACCTAGAACTAAACATGAGATAAGCGAGTATCAACCAATTAATTAACCAGTTAGAGGTTGGGAGGTAATAACTAGTTAGTTAATAGCTAATCCACCCTAAAACCCTAATCCAAAGTTAATTACAACCCCTGAAACGAGTTAATTTTCCTGAGTGGTTTTATCGGTTTAGTCATTTGCTTATTTCATTGTTTATTTATTTCAGTTATTTAATTTCTAATCTTTATCTATTTTATGATCTATCGTAATATTGAATTTAGACTTATTATTGTAAAGAGATTCTCAATAGATTTAGTCCACTTCCCTTGGGTACGATCCTCGGAATACTCCCCTATGTTTCGTTGTAACACAAATACTATATTACAATTTGACTCGTATACTTGCGGACACTGTCGATTTAATTATATATATTTCTGTGTGATATTTTTACTATAAACAATAACACCTTTATAGGCGGTCACCTCCCCATTCGAGGTTTGAATGATCCTTCCAATCGGGATTGTAGGTATTTGAATAGGGATATCAACCCTTATTACCTATGTAGCTTACTATTTTCGGTTGGTTTTCAGAATATGGCTCCACTCTCGTCAACTTGATAGTCGTCTCCAAACGGTTAAGCTTCTCTAGGATTCATTAGTATCAATCATCTTTGTTATCTTTGATTATAGCTTTTACCATTGGAGGCTTTGACTTGTATGTGAACGTTTCATTGGGCCACATATAAAAATTCATAGCCATATTATCTATGATTTTGTAGGATCGTTCGTACATGTGGAACATGATAGATCCTTTGAATGCTCCATCTAGGCTGGATCTAATATTACTGTCAACACCATTGTAAAATATCTGAATTTGGAGCCATGCTTGTAGTCTATGGTGTGGGGACTTCTTGAGCATCGATTTGAAATACTATCACGCCTCGTACAGGGATTCACATTCTTATTTCTTAAAGTTGTAATTTGGCCATTGAACAATAGCATGGACTGTTATGGACTTAAAATAAGTGATTTTATAATGTATAAATGATGGATAAAATTGTAAATTGAATATTAATATGTAATAAATAAAATAAAACATAAAACATCATGCATGCTCATCTTGTTTTGGCCGAAACTCAAAGAAAAAGAAACCATTTGAAAGCTTTAAGGTTCGGCTCACTTGGGAGCTTGATTTAGGTATGTTCTTTGCTCGGTTTTTTTATAATTTTTACATTTTTGAGATTGTTGCTTCGTATACTAGCTAGCCCATGCTTTACTTTTCGGATTTGATGATGAATTTTTGATTTGCCATTGTTGATAGTTTGATGTTTTTGTTGTTTGATGATGAAAAATAAATAATTGTTGGTAGATTATCATAGTTTACTAAGTGATTTTTGAAAAAAAAATGCTTATTAAGGATTAAATTGTAACACCCTGGTTTAGGGGGCTGTGCGTATTGGATTTAAATCAGGTGTTAGTAGGTTTTTGGGAGTGCTTGGATGAGTTTTAGGGGTTTTAGAAATGTTTGGATGAAAGGGGAAGGGTTGGAGAATTTTGGATTTTTGGTGTAAAAAGGGGATCGGGCCAAAGGAGGTTTTAAGGATTATTTTTGGGTAATTTGTGGCCCATGAGAGGCCTTGGCATAGTGGCTGTGTGTGCAGCTTAAGGGGCTGGAGCGCCTGTGAGGGTCTTGGGTTCGAGACCAAGCGGCAGCAAAAGGTTTTAATTTTTGGATTATGGCGCAACAGGGGAGGAGGTTTAAAAAGAAGTGGGGGCGTGTTTTGGCACAAAAAGCAGCTGGTCCAGGTGGTGCTCGTGGGGCACTTAGGCGCTGGAGGAGTGTTAGGCGCAGGTTCGAGCGCCTGGAGCAGCATCCTGCATGTTTTATTTTTTTATGCGGTTATGGGCCTGAGTATGAAGGCTTTATGAATAATTGTTGGGGCTCTATGGTCATGATAGGCAGGTGGGCGGAGTGGTAGAGGCGCTGCGTGTAAGGGCGCTAGGTGAAGGTCGTGAGTTCAAGGCGCGGGAGGCGAATTTTTGATATTTATTTTTGCAAGTTAGCATGGGGGTTAGAGAGGGCTTAAAGAATTTTATTGCGCGTTTTTGCTACAAAACAGCGCCTAGGCCGAATGGCCTGGGGCGCTATGTGGTCGTTGGTCCCCCAGGTCGTGTGTTCGAGCCTTGGAGGCTGCTGAGGGGGGGTTTTCCTTCTTTTGCTGCTGGCCACGTGAATGGGCTGCATGGGCATTAAATGCCTGCAGCAAGCATGCACGCATGCAACTTTAAGTTGCTGCTTATGGTTTTATTTATTGTTTTATTATTTTATGAGCATTAGTTTTATTATTTTAAAAGCATGGTCTTGGCCTTGGGGGATGAAAGCATGCGGCATAGGGATTATTATTTTGAAATTTCATTAGCTTATATTATTGTTGGAAAAAGAATTGGGATGGAGGCATAGGATAAACAATGTTATTGGTATTTGTTGTTGAAAGTCTCAAAGAAATAATGTTGAACTTAGAGAAAGGGAGAGCATGACCGAAGCATGCTTGTGTGTGTGCTACCCTATGTGTTTTATTTTATTGTTTTGATATTTTATTAAATGATGTTTATTATTTTATTGTATAGGAAATGATGAGGCATTATTATATTTTATTAGTTTGTTTTAATGAGGGGGGAAATAAGAATAAATAATGTTTTATTGGTATTGGATGTTAGAAATTTTCAAATAGATATGGGAAATAGGTGAAGCATGGCCGGCCACTTGCTTATCAAAGCATGGCCGAATACTTTATTTTGTTTAGCTTTCCATTTCCAAATTTGTTTTGACCAAAATAAGCTTTGAACTTGGGAAGCTCCTTAGTCAGCCTTAAGCTTGGAAGAACATGGCCAAACATGCATGGTTTTGTCTTGCTTTCCCTCCCATTTTGAGCATGGCCGAATGTGGCCCTCCTAGAAGCTTTCATTCTCGGTTTTGAATTAGCTAGGGAGGTGACTTTTGCCTTGTTTTGCTTTCCTTTCTTCCCGGTTGTGCTTGGCCGATTATAGGACCCTTTAGTGTGGGATTTCGGCTATGAAAGGTGATTAAGGAGCGCCGAATCTCCCTGCTTGCTCTCCTTTTTACTACATGGTTGCATGGCCGATTTGAGCTTGTTTCAAGGCCTAGCATATTCGATTTACAAGAAACAAGGGGGTGGCTATTGCTTGTTTTATTTTCTTTCTTCCCTTTTTGTGTTCTTGACCGAGAGAGAAAGAGATAGAACAAGTTGGGCTTAGGTATTGAAGAAGCTAGAGAGAGTATTTTGGCTAGCAAGAGTTGCTTGCTTTGATTGTTAACCACATGCTTTGCTTCATTTACACTGGAACCATAGCCGAATCTTTAAAGCTAGTGTTAAGAAGCATAAAGGAGCCTATTGGTCTCGACTATTCAAGGAAATAGGAGCAAGCAAGTTCGGGATCGAAATAAGTTAGGTATGTGGTAAGTACGATTTCGGTCAAGAGTCATTATTCTTGGGATAGTGTGATAGCCGATTTTAACACATGGTTTATGAGGGATTTTCGACTACTCAAAGGTCAAGTTTCAGTTCTCGGGTGTTAGTAAGGGGCAAAATCGTCAGGTATAAAGGAAGCTTCCGAGATTTCGGATCGTGGGTAAGGATAATTAGTGAATATGATCTAGATTTGGTGTTTTTAAATTTTGATGTTATCGATAAATCGTTAGGTTCTGATTAACATATCATTAAGGGACATGGATGCCGGTCAAGAAGGAAAAGGGAAGGTCCCTATTCCGAAGTTTAAGAAACGATCTGTCTCGGCGGTGCGAGATTGGCCACCGGGATGTGGGCCAGCCTCCGAGCAACAACGTAGGCAAATAGCCGTAGTATCGCTTAAAGATAGCTTCGGGATTGAGGGCATAACGTTGTTCGTAATCAGGTGCGTAGTTATCGCACTGTTCTCTTGCTGGTTTATGTATGTTATTGTAAATATACATGTTGTGCATGTTAGCCGAAATAAGGGCTAAGATGTTGGATACCCAAGGTGGGTGATCGTTCGATCAGGTGTGTAAGTTCGTACACACTTTATTAGTATAAATTGTTGTTATAATTATATTTTATCACCTATCATGTAGTATCTTTGCCTTGTGGGCATAAGCTTGGGTTTCGGGTAAGTCCCCTAATACTCGATCTATGATATATGTTGTGTATGCCATCATATGCTGTTAAATGTTATGCTATATACAAATGCATGATATATGTGAGCATGATGATGTGGGATAAATGAGTGGAGGGGGCAGTGATATTCGTGTCGACGGACACCAGTGTTTTGGTAACACACTGTGACTACGGTCACCAGAGGTTTGGTACCTCCAGAGGTTTGGCACCTCATAGCGTCTCGTCCCTGTGGCTTAGTACCACCGTGGGTTGGCCCCACATTTGAGATACGGGATCGACGCTAGTGATTTGGTATCACACGATGGGTTGGCCCCATCATTCGATTTGTGTCTTCGGACACCAGAGGTTTGGCACCTCCAGTGATTTGGTATCACATTTGTGACCTCGGTCACCAGTGGTTTGGCACCACACGTATTGACAGATATTGTGACTTTAAGTCACCAGTGGTTTGGCACCACCAGTGGTTTGGTACCACACGGGGTAGAAAAAGGAGTATGGATGGCTAGGTTGGGTTTCATAATTGCATACTCATTTCATAGTTACATATTCATGTGTATGGACTGTGTGAATATGGGCCAAGCCCATATGTGGGGACATGTGTTATAGCTATGCACTGAGTCTTGGTGACTCACCCCTTTCCCTATCCTTTCAGGTGAGTCAATCGCGGAGACGGAGCCGGAGAGGACTCGAGGTGGCCATGCTTGTTCCTCGTTTTGAAGTTTTTATTTCGCACCATTAAAGCTTACTATTTGCTAAATTCGATTGGGTTGTAATATGGTCGTTTATTATTCTTTTATTATTATTCGTATGATTAAGTAGTAGTTTTACCTTATTTCTAACGAACTTATGAATTGTTAAGCAAATCGGTAAAGGCAACGTTTTCAAAATTAACACTCGTACGCATTTTCAAAGATGTTACCATCGGGTAGCAAAATTTTACCAAGTTATCAATAACCCCGATACTTCTAAAAATCTAAATGATCAAATGGTTTCAAAGGAAAAGAAAAAGTTTTCAACCCCATCGTGGTTACCAAACCAAACCATCTTAGTTTTAGCAAACGTTGTTTTAGAAATTCAACATTATTTTTTTGGACTTCCAATATTTACCCGAATCTTTCAAAAAGCTTTTTACTCCGTGACATACCAGATCCGGTCAGGGCTTGTGGGCCGGGTTTGGGGGTGTTACATAAATTGTGAAATTTGTAAATTGAGGGGTCAAAATGTGAAATAAATGAAATTAATAGGCTGCTAGGGACCTAGGGAAAATTCGGCCTAACATGAGCATGTTGAAATTCTGCATATTTTGAGTTGTTTTGAAATGGGGACTAAATTGTGAAAATGTGAAATGTTAGGTGCTAAAGTGCAAAATGCTCATTTATGTGTTTTTGGATGAAATTGAATGAATATTTCTTTAAATAAGTTAAATTTGAATTGATTTAGATCAAGAAAGGAAGAAATCAGATTTGGATCGGGGGAAGTCAAAAGTTGTTGAATAGTCGTTCCGATCAGTTTATTTCAGTACTGGGTAAGTTCATATGCAAATAAATGTTTTTAAATTTAAATGTATATATTGCCGAATTGAATTGTATATAGTTATATATATTGCCGAATTGAATTGAGCATTGGAGGACTTGTTTCGAGCATGAATTGATTGAATTACGAAGTCGAAAGCCCCGTATGAGCCTTAGGAATAGTATAGGATATTGATGTCATGACATTAGGACTTCCGAGGTGTGATTTCGAGTAAGACCATGTTTGGGACCTTGGCATCGATATGAGTTTACATGTAAGACTATGTCTGGGACATTAGCATCGTATATGATTCGTGTAAGACCCTGTCTGGGACAGAGGCATCGATATATGATAACATGTAAGACCATATCTGGGATATGACATTGTAAGTGATATATGTGTTTCCGAGTATCCTTAACGATTTCAAATGGTTCAACGAGCAATGTCAAACGAGTCCGAATGTGAATTTGAGCTAAATAATTCAGGTACGTATGAGGTTTATATGTTCAATGAAAAATGAGATAAGTGAAATTACTTATTGTGGTATTATGGATTATATGAGAAAAGTGATAGTATATGTGTAAGAGATTAGTTAAATGTGGCCTATTCGAATTGAATTATTAATGATGATTTATTTGCTTATGGCTTACTAAGCTTTCAAAGCTTACTTTGTGCATTCTTTTTCTATTTTATAGTTATATAAAGCTAGCTCGAGCTCGAGGATCGTCAAGGATCATCATCACACTACCGATCGCTATTTCAGTACTTTGAAAGCTTGTACTTTTGACATATGGCATGTATAGGCTAGTTTTAATATGGTTTGTTTTGAATTGTATATAAATAGCCATGCGAAAATGGCTTGATAATGATGTTAATGTTTGTGAATGATCGGCCTTGTTAATTAGCTTATTTTAGAAAGTTTGTTTGATGAACATGTGATTCGGCTTGAGT
The DNA here is from genome assembly GCA_005393395.2 of Gossypium australe. Classification (NCBI taxonomy): domain Eukaryota; kingdom Viridiplantae; phylum Streptophyta; class Magnoliopsida; order Malvales; family Malvaceae; genus Gossypium; species Gossypium australe. The sequence continues at coordinate 19,792,429 of CM016618.1, forward strand.
AATTATGTAGTTGATGGATGTGTTTTCGATATGTGGTACATGTTTCTATAAACTATGTGATGACTTTGTTATATATTATGAATTTGGCTATTTGGAATCGCTCATTATTGACCTATAATTTGATGTATACTTTGTCTTGTAAATTGGCTTGGAATTGGTAAATGATGGGCTTTCATATCCGGCTAATGATAGATAAATTAAATACATATACATATGACATGTTTGTTTGTAGTTTGGTATTTAAAGGTCAAGTTGGTTAGTTTAATGTTTTATTTTTTGTTATGAGCATAAAGTGTTAATGGCGAATTATAGTAGTAAAATGGCTACTTTGATTCGGTTACTTATTAGTAAATAATGACTATGTTTTAGGTATGTTTTGTTGGTTATATGGATAGTTATAAAATGACATATTGATGTTTGTATTCGGTTATGAAATAGTACAATTAGCTTAATATTGAGTGATGGAATTGGTACGAATTTTGAGGCTATTTTGATGACCGAATTAATGGCTCATTAGATGATTGAATATATGATGTTTAGACATGATATTTAGCATGTGAATTAGGTATGCTTTGACTTGTTATTGTAATAAAAAATGGCCCATGATAATATGGTAAAATGCACATGAATTTGTAAAGTTCAAGAACTATATTTGACTATTTGGCGATGTTGCTAATGTCTCATATATGTATGTTTATTAAGCTGTATGATAAGGCTAGTCTTGGCTTAATACGTGCATGTGCAAAAACTTATAAAATGGTATGTGGATAATTAGCTAATAATATATATATATATATATATATATACGAATGAATGTTGTGATATATGTGCTTGGTATATGAATTGGAATATGCTTGATTTTAATTTAGGTATTTGAATGTAATGAAATAGATGGTCATATGGTTCGAATTACAATTTTGAAGCGTGTGTAGTATGGCTTTGATGAATGTTAGTTGGTTTGAAATTAGATTAGATAATTGATTTTAGTTGGTTAAGTGGTTCAAATATTCGAATTTGTTTTAGATGAATTAAGATAATGGTTGTTATTTGAGCTTGGAAATTCTTGTAGAGGGGTTGTTATAACTTTGTGCACGAATTGAAATAAATAAATGTTCTAAATTGTGTATTTGATCGGTAATACCTCGTAACCCTAATCCGATGACGGATACAGGTTAGGAGTGTTACAACTGATCCACCAAGCAAATTGACAGCCCAAAACCGTCCCTATGGTTGATCCAATCAGCTTATTTTAGCTGATTTTCCTAATTGCAAAAATAGTCCTTGAGTTTATCCTAAATGTTATTCAAACCCTTCCATTTTCTGTGCCTTTACTTTTTTTCCCCAAGCTAAATATAACAAACTTGAAACATTCAATTTTTGCACCATGTGTGGCCGGCCAAGAGAGAGTGAATGGTTGAAATTTATTTGCTATTTTTAGCAGCCATTCACACCTATAAATACCCTATTCCCTTCTCATTCAACACACCATTCATTCTCACACATCTCTCTCTCTTTTTCACTCACTTTCTCTTTTCCATTCCTTTCTTTATTTTCCCTTTTTCTTGTTGATTCCCTTGTTGATTTCCCTCTTGAAAAAGATCTTTCTTCCACCTTGGAATAGCAGCATTCAATTATTGTGGAAGCCTTGGTTCAATAGAACGAGAAGAGAAGAAGAGGAGCGCACTAGTCTGGCTTCAGAGAAATACTGGATTTGCTTCCTAGATCCCTTCTCTTTAATTTTCTTGTTCATGTTTTGATTATGAATATGAATAATTGTTGTGTTGTTGTTCTTGTTCTAATTAAAATGGCTTAAATTTAATTCATGTTAGATTGATTTCATTCTGTCCACTTAAATTACTAAAATCATGTTTGTGTTGTTATAGACCTGGTAAGTTGTTCAATCAAATAAAATCATGCTTATGTTATACTTACATTATAAAATGTAAGGTAACGAATGAATTAATTATTAAACGTATTGAAATTCGTAATTAATTGACACAATATTTAATTAGTGCATGTTTAATCTTCTAATGTAACTGAATGTTAAATTAGCGACGGTATTAAACGGTACATTAGCCTTGCATAACTTGCAAAATTATTGTGATTAAATTATTTCAATATAGAAGTATTTTGTTACCTCACTTAATCTTATATGTACTTATGAAGACTGATTAATTGTTTGAATTGACATTGAGAAATGTTCAAGAGATTGGTTAATTTAGTAAGTATGTATGTGCAGTAGTTAACAAATTACCAAGTTGCCTTGAAAATATTCGTAACAATATGAACATGGATTTAGTAATTCTAAGTCAAGGAATGTAATCGTTCTAACACAACTATGTCATATTGATTAAAACTCATCTTTTCGAAATCGTGCATTGGAGTTTTTACATTTTATTTTTATTACTTAGTTAATTTTTAGTTTTTAAATCACTTTTTCAAAACAACATATTTTTCCTATCACCAAAGTGTTTGATTTACATTTCATAAATATTTTTCTTTCACGGTCCCTATTGGTACAATAACTCGAAATTTACTTGTTACTTTATTACTTGATACAATTGTGTACCCTTGCACATATCTGTCGTTCCAAGTTTTTGGCGCCATTGCCGGAGATTGTTTTAAAAGACATTATTTGTGAAATTGTTAATTTTGCATTTTGATCTATTTATTTTTCTATTAAATTTTAATTTTATTTTTTCTGTGATTATTTCAGGTGTTTATGAGTATTGATCGAATTATCGACTTACTCCCTGTAGACTCTGAGAGTGAACAGACTTTTCAACAAAGAAGAAGACAAGAAGTTCAGAGAATGACCGAATAGATGAACTTTGAAAATCAGAATCAAGGAAACGGACCAAATCATGCTCAAAATCCTATCTTTATTGTTGATGATAGGGATAGAGCTCTAAGACAGTATGTCGTGCCAATGTTTCATGAGCTTAATCCGGGTATTAGGAGACTCAAAATCGAGGCACAACAATTCGAGTTGAAGCCAGTCACGTTTTAGATGCTTCAAATAGTGGGCCAATTTAGTGGAATGACTACCAAAGATCCTCACATTCACTTAAGATTGTTTATGGAGGTGAGCGATTCTTTCAAATTAGACGCAGTACCTGAAGATGCACTATGATTAAAGTTGTTTCCATATTCACTAAAGGATAGAGCTCAAGCCTGGTTGAACTCATTGCCACCAAATTCCATTACCACATGGCAAGAGTTAGCAGAACGATTCCTTATGAAGTACTTCTCATCTAGTAAGAATGCTAAGTTGAGGAACGAGATCACTACCTTCCAACAGATGGATAACAAGTCCTTGTATGAGACGTGGGAAAGATTTAAAGAACTATTACAAAGATGCCCTCATCATGGAATCTCTCATTGCATCCAATTAGAAATGTTCTATAATGGTCTCAATGCTCACATGAGAATGCTAGTGGACGCTTCTACTAACGATGCTCTCATTTCTAAGTCTTATAACAAGGTTTATGAAATCATCGAGAGGATTGCCAGCAACAATTATCAATGGCCAACAAATCGAGTAGCATCAGGAAGACGAGTCACTGGAGTACATGAAGTGGTCGCTCTCACTTCACTTGCATCTTAGGTATCCTAGATATCCTCAATGCTTAAAAATTTTACTACAAATGAGTTTAACAATTTTGCAACTCAACCACCGAATCAATTCGAAAATGTAGCCCGTGTTTATTGTGGGGAAGGGCACTTGTTCAAAGAATGCCCATCAAACCCAGAATCCGTATATTACATGGTTAACCAGAACCAGAACCGAGGAAGGCAGGGACTGCAATCTAATTTTTATAACCCATTTTGGCAAAATCACCCTAATTTCTCTTGGAGTAACTAAAGGGGTGGACCTAGTAACACTTATGCACAACCTAGATCGACCCAACCACCTGTATTTACCCAACAAGTTCAGAAAGAACCTCAAATTAAACCTTCCAACGACTTAGAAAACCTGTTGAAGTCATACATAACGAAAAATGATGCCTTAATCCAAAGCCAAGCTCTGAATAATCAAGTAAGAGATTCAGATTGAATCTTTGTAACTAATAAGATTATAACATGTAAAAAAAAATTTCAATTCAAATTAAATGCTTTAATATATAAAAATAATAGATTAGGGTTTATTTAACTATAAAATAGTGTAAATGATTTGTTTAGACATAGTAGTGGTTTAAGAGTTTTTTTGGTGTATTAGTCATATTTAATTAATTTTTTATTAGTTTCTTTTATCATGTAATATCCCGTAAATCAGGGGTGTTGGGAAATATGCTTCTGGGACCCTGCCTTCGTAAATTGGATTCAAAAATATTATTATTATATTTTTGGGAGTAACTTTAAAAGTGAATTGAATGTTAATTAGATTATTTAAATAAAAAAGGGACTAAATTAAATAATGAATAAAAGTAGGAATTACTACTAAATTTTAATATAGAATTAGTATAAGGGACTTATTAAGTAAATAGCCATAATATATATTGGTATATGATGGTGGACGGTTTTAACTTATGCTATTTAGTATTTTATTTATGAAATATGTTAGAAAAGAAAATTAAGATAAAAAATAAAATAATAATAATAATAATAATAGGTAAGTCATATAGTTAGTGGAGAAAAGAAAGAAAAAGGGGAGAGTAGTTAGAATTGTTTCTTCTTGTCGAAAAGAAGAAAGGAAAAAGGGAAAGGGGAAAAGGGTTCATTCGGCCATGGAGTTTGAGTTGCATGCTTAAATTGGTAAGTAATAATTGATTGTTTTGACATGAAAATTTATATTTTGTGTTTTAATGTTATAAATTAGATTACCATGTTGAAATTTTGAGAATGAATGGAAATTTTGGAAGTTGCCATGGATGAAAAATTCAAAGGTTTGATGTTATTTTGTTGAATTCTAAATGTTTTTTATATGATGATTTGAGTATTAAAGATTAAATTGGTCATATTGAGTAGTGGTGTTATTGATAATATTTTCCAAGGACTAAAAGGTTATAAATTTGAAATAACATAGCTTAAATTGTTAATTTGGTGAAGTATAGGGACTATTTTAGTGGACTATTCTTATGCTAGAAAATTTGGGACTTATTTACTAAGTCTATTAAGCGTATAAATTATTTGTGATATGAAATTGATTAGCAATAACTAGAAATTAGTTAAATGCTATAAATAAATTTAGCAAAGTATGATTTTTTTAAAAAAAAATTAGGATTTTTGGGGTTTGATAATGAAATTATGAATTTTGGTTAAGGAACGAATCAATCAGACGTGAATTGTGAAAAAATGAAAGTAACGGAGTAGCTAGCGGCCTCACTATTACGACTATTTTATTAAGGTAAGTTCGTAGACTCGAACTTGATTTTAGTTCTAGTTACTATTTAAATTAAGTAATGTTAAATTTGTTCACGATATAAAATGTATCCGCATTATTGAATATTGTAAGGAAAATGAATGACGAAAAATGTAGAAGTAAACAATTGTATAATCGTCAATACATTCGACTAGCGCTGGGCGCAATATTGTCAGCTTGTCTGTCTAGTGCTGGGCACACAACCGTCGATTAATCCGACTAGCACTGGCGCAATTCACCATTGGTTTATCCAACTAGAGCTGGGCTAACAATTATTATCGTCGGTTAATCCGACTAGCACTGGGTGCAAATATTGTTGGTTTATCCATCTAGAGCTAGGCTCACATTCATTACCGTCGGTTAATTCGACTAGCGCTGGACGCAACCTCTACTGCAGATTATTGCTAGGCACTGAGTGCCACATCGTTAACTGATATTACGAAAAAGTTATTTGAATTATCGAGAGATTAGAATTCTTATTTGGCTAAGTTAGAAATTTATATAAATGGAGATTGGAATTGTGTTTAGCTAATAAATGGAACCTATTAATGATAAATTGATTTACATGTTGCAGGTTAGATAAATAGTAGAATTGGGCTCGGCATCCTACAGGAATCCCGTACTCGATGTTAGTGTCGTTATCTTTTTGTGTTTTGGCATGTACCTAGGATGCAAATTCAATGATAGTGTCATTTTTGTTTAGTGAGCTCTAAGGTACTAGTTTTTTTTTTTTTTTTTTGTAAATGTGTATAATTGTAAATACCTTGTTGACATCTTATACTATATTGGAAGTAATGTTTGTTTAAATGAATTGGTCATTTTAGTGATCTATCTAGATGGTCTGTTTGATAGCATATTTGATGAATGTATATATGAGACTGGCAGTTGCTTGTTATGAGTGTATGATTGAACTTGTTGAATTGGTACATTAAGTATAAATATGTTTAAGCAAGTATGTGGTAAAATGAGAAAGTTGAGTGTTTGAATAAATGTCATGACATATCATGCATAAAACTTGGTATTGGCATTAAATTGAGAGTTATAAATTGGCTTGTATATGTGCTTGGATGTTGTGTAGGTGAAAGACCAATTAGGTGAGAAAAGTGGCCTGAAAATGGCCTATTTTTCGTCCACACGGGCAGAGGCATGGGCGTGTGTCTCAGCTGTGTGTGACACATGGCCATACGCACGGACGTGTGGTTTGGTCATGTGTCCCCTGCACCTAAAATTCGAAAATTAAGTTGTCCACACGGCCTAACACACGGGCGTGTGGTTGGTCGCGTGACCCAAGTTAGAGAGATACACAGGTAAGGACACGGGCTAGGACACGGCCGTGTACCTCATTTCGAACGCCCACACGGCCTGGGACACGTGCGTGTCATTTGGCTGTATGAGGTACGCGGTCTGGCCACACGGGCGTGTGTTCCCTGTTTCTTTGAAATAATTTATATGTTTTCCGAAAATTTATAGGGTACCCTGTTTAGCCCCGAACTAATTTTAATGATTATTTTAGGCCTTGATGGCTCGTATTAGAGACCATATGAATGTTTATTAATGTTTTTGTTTTCAATTGAATGAGAAATGTACATGAAATGTTTGATTGATTGAGTTATAAGTCTGGTAATGCTCCGTAACCATGTTTCGGTGACGAATATGGGTTTAGGGCGTTACATATCAAATCATATCTTATAAGAGTTTGCAAGTATAAATACAATACAATTACAAATAAATATTAAGTAACTAAAAAGTAGAACTAAACTATTACAAAACATAAGATGAAAATTTTGAATATAATTGGACGAAAACCATTCATGGCAACTACAAATGATCGAATTAAAGACTTACACACAAGAATTGTGTATTGTGAAATTCAAACTTGAGTACTCAAGAACTTAATACCTTTATTTTTATATCAATAATGTTGTTGCGTCATTAGCTAGTTCTGGCCATATTTAAATCATTAGGATTATATATAATAGCAAGTATTAACAAGAGATGTAAGTTGATCTAACTTATATTATACAAGTCTATTGACTAAATGTTTTGAGTCAATCGAACACAAATTTAATTGAAAAAAATTAAAATATTAATTTTTGATAAACGCCAAATATTATTACATTGGTAATTATATCTTTTAATAATTTATATGAAATCTTTAAAATAATCTACTTATAAATACAATACTAACATTCCAAACCTTAATCTCAAAGTAGAAAAGTCTCGATCATTGCTCTAAGAGAATATTGGTTTTTTAATTTTAAAAAGTAATTTTTTTTCACAGGTTTCAAGTCTTCCACTAGCATGTTCAAAGTTTAAAACCATAAACCATGCGTGTAAATTCGTCTCAACTCAAAATTCGTGTGATAAGAGAAAGGAAAAAACTCACATTCAATAGGAAGGTAAGGTAGCTAATAAAATTCCAGGTAATCGAAATTCATAGACTTCAAATTAGACAACCTTTACATAATACTTATGTGTAATTATACCGACACTAGATATAGATTTCCATTGTCAGACAATCAACTTTAGCTGCTTTTCTTCACACTTAGCTCCTCCATCAGTAAAGTACGTACCATATATTCTTAACGCAGCCACAAGGTTTCGCGGTGGTTTGAATCATCGAAAGAACAATAATTGAGAAGTATGACTTCCACGGCGGGGGCGCCTAGTTTCAGAGGTCGAAGTAGAGGACGGCGACATTTGGGACACGTAGAACCCCGATACGCGATCCATCTATCCAAGCAAACTTTGTGGAAAAAATGGTCACATCTCAGTTCTCTGATCTCGTCATCGTCGTCAATGTTGCATAAACAAATGGCACACTCGGAAACAGCGTTATCGGAGTCACCTAGGTTATTGAAACCTTCACCATCAATATATGTTGGCATGCGGTAAGGGTACAAAGAGTAATGAAGCAAGAAGTACCAAGCCCATTTCAGAGGCCGAACCATTGAAAGCAAAGACAAGAAGTACTTCAGAAACTTGTAAATCGCCATGATCGAAGATATTGGGCTTTCAGAAGGCAAGCAAAGATGGGACACTTAGAGAGTTAAACCTCTTGAAAATGAAAAAAAAAGGGAAAAATGGAAATTGCGGGCTGGAATACTTGTTGCACAAACCATTCAAAATGAAGACTTTTAAAACAAAGGAAAAGTAAAGGAAAAGAAAATCATCCTAGTAAAAGAGGATAGTCCTGCTTTAGGACAAAAATTTCTAGTATTATGGTAGAAAGTTTTACTTATAACATTATGTGCTATGCATTTCAATAGCTATTTCCATCGAATCAAGCTTCTTTAAAACAAAAAAATCTATTTGTACATGGCCTAGAATTTTGATACATTGATAATTTAAAATTTCCTTATGTGCCATGCAATTATTTAATTTAATTTAAAATTTTAAATATTTCATATAATAATATTTTTATTTTAATTTATATTTGATGCTCCCGCGATATATAGTTGGTGCTCTAAATATAAATTTTCTTAGTTAATTTATCTTATATAAATATATCTTATATTACAATAAATAAGAGTATAAACCTATTAATTATATATAATTTGTCGAAACCGTCCCTTTTTTGAAATGGCGGGAATCGAACCCGGGTTTTGAAAACGAATAAAAACGGGAGTCGCCACCGATCTTTGTTAGGTGTGATCGGATCACCTTTTTGTTTCAATAAAGAGATTTGGTTTACTAAAACAAATGTTTTAGGTCCGCGAAGTTTTGAAAATCGAGTTCGGGAGTCGGTTACGTGCGAGGAAGGGTTAGCACCCTCGTCACGCCCAAAATTGGTACCGATTTGATCAATTAATGTCCTCATGTCGAAAGTTGAAAACTTTGAAGGAATTTAAAAGTTTGACCCTTTTTTGGAAATATTTGTGTTTTCTTAAATTAAATCGAGATTTTCTCGTTCTGAAGAAACAAAATATCACATCCAATACTTTAGGACACGATAGTTTAAATCCTCGATCCTAAGATCATCTCATAGTTTTCCGAAGTGCAAATCAAGACTTTCCTCGTTCCCAAGGGATTAAAATATCACATCCAATACTTTAGGACACGATAATTTAAATCCTCGAATCGGAGATCATCCCATGGTTTTTCGGATTGAAAATCAGGATCTTCTTGTTCCAAAAGAATAAAATATCACATCCAATACTTTAGGACACGATATTTTGAATCTTCGAATCCAAGATTATCCCGTAGTTTTCTCGAATTGAGAATCAAGATCTTCTTGTTCCAAAAGAGTAAAATATCGCATCCAATACTTTAGGACGCGATATTTTATATCCTTGAATCCAAGACCATCTCAAAACTATCAATTTACATAAAATGACGTAAACGAAAATAATCATAAAAATGTAGAAACAAAAACCAAGAAATAAAATAAAAATATTAAAAATAAAACGAGAGATTTAAAAAAAATGTCAATAATGGTAGAATTAGTAACAATCAGGATAATAAACATTATAATATGAATACTACTAATAATAATAATAATACTAATAATAATAATAATAGTAATATAGTGATAATAATAGTATTAATAACAATAATAATACAAAATATGTACAAGATAAATAATATAACTATAATAATAATAATAATAATAATACGCAATATATACAATATATTAATATAAATGTAGCAGTAATAATAATATAATAATAATAGTAGTTAATACGCGATATGTACAATATACTAATATAAATATAGTAAGAATAATAGTGATAAAGTTAGTATGTACAAATAATAATACGATAATAATAATAGTAATAATAATAGTAGTAAAGTAAACATAATAATAATAATAGTAATTATAACATAAACACATGATAATAGTAGTAATAATAATAATAATAATAATAGTAATAACAATAATAATAATAATAATTGCAAATTACTAAAAAGGGATTAAACTGAACTTAAAATGAAATCTTGGGGTCGATTTGAAATAAATTAAAAGGGAAAAGGACTGATTCGCGACGCGCACACAACCTGGAAGGTCCGAAACAGCAATAAACCCCCTTATTGAAACAATGCGCTGGAAGGAGGACTAAATTTGAAACCATGGTGAATCATCGGGTCAAAATCGAAAATAAAAAAAAACTCAATTGCGCAGACATGAAAAAGCGGAGGGGCTAAAAGCGCAATTAGCCCCTCCATAATAAAACGCCGGACCTTAGGTTGGAGCGGGTCGGATCGGGCCGGGTTAGTCGAAACGACGTCGTTTTGGGACATTTGGGCGCCGGCCAAAACGGCGTTGTTTCGTATGGTTATATAAAGGCTAAAAAAAATTTTAAATTCATTTCTCTCTTGTTTTCAAAAAAAAAAATCTCTCTTTTCTCTCTTTCACTCTCTGCAGACCCGAAAGGGGGGGACTCCGGCGTAGGGGCATCCGTGGGCTCCGCCGTCGGCGTCGCCGTACACGGCGGTCGGAGCCCCGAAAAGGTGATTTTGTAGTTTTTTATTATTCTTTATATATATATATATATTCGTGTACAAGAAAGAAAAAATTGAAATAAAAAGAAAAATAATAAAGAAAAATACCTTCGACTCACTATTATGATTTTTGCTTTTGGATTTTTGTTGGGTTTCTACTGCTATTGTTTGTATTTTTTTGGAAATATATTCTGCTTGTATTGATTGAATCCGAAAAGAAGCCCTTCTACAATTTTTTCTTTTAGTTTTTATAGCTGAAATTGAAGTGGAAATTTACAATATCTTTCATTATTTTCTGCCATTATTGTCTGTCTCCTTGTTTTTGCAGGTGGTGGAGCCGATGGTGGCCGACAGAGGGACGTGGTGCTGGTGGCTAGTGGAGTTGCGCCGCGCGGCGCTCCTTAGGAGCTAGGGTTTCCCGAAAACCCTAGAAATATGGGTCTTTTGGGCCCTCTTTTTTGTTTTGATTTGGGCTGGATTGTTGGGCTCGGGTTTTGGGTCTTAGTAGAGGGCCCGGACAAATTGGGCCTTCTATAGCTGCCCCTCTTTGCTCATTGTCGTGCAACGGGAACAGAGCAAAGACATAAAGAAGGCCCAAATTTGTCGGCATTCACTGCGTCTTTCTCTTCTTTGGTGCTTTCCTTCGTCAGGTAGCTTCAAACTCCCCTGTAACTTATTGCTTTGCTCCCCTCCATAGCTACCTCCGAGGGTTAGGGCCTGTAGCCTCAATCCGTTTTACTGTTCCATTGTATCTTCAGGGAGATAACATTTGCAACCTTCAACCTATTCCACCGCTGGTCCGTGGCAATAGGACAATCTTGAATCTATTCCACTACTGGTTAGTGGCAATAGAATAGTTCTTCAACCTATCCCACCGCTGGTCAGTGGCAATAGGACAATCTCTAATCCATTCCACTACTGGTCAGTGGCAATAGAACAATCTTCAACCCATTCCACCGCTGTTCGATGGCAATAGGATAATCTTCAACCCATTCCACCGCTGGTCAGTGGCAATAGGATAATCTTCAACCCATTCCACCGTTGTTCGATGGCAATAGGATAACCCCTTCCACCGCTGGTCAGTGGCAATAGGACGATCTTCAACCCGTTCCACCGCTGTTTAGTGGCAACAGGACGATCTTCAATTTGCCTCCTTCAGGAAGTCCTCAATCTTCAGCCTGCTCCACTATCATCTCTAGGGAACAAAATTTGAACTTTTTAATTTTCTTCCTTACTATCTTCAGGAAGACTTTAATCTTCAATATGCTCCACTATCATCTCTAGGGAACAAGATCTAAACTTTTTGGTTCGCTTTCTTACTATCTCTAGGAAGACTTCAATCTTCAGCCTGCTCCACTATCATCTCTAGGGAACAAAATCTGAACTTTTTAATTTGCTTCCTTACTATCTTCAGGAAGACTTAAATCTTCAATCTGCTCCACTATCATCTCTAGGGAACAAGATCTGAACTTGCTACACCATTCTTTGAGGAACCTGTCCTGTAGAATGTGCTTATGCTTAAATAAATTATTAGAATGCTGTGATCGGAATGACTCAAATGCTCCTTACTAAATGCATGATGGACGGCATTTGCATGAATGTAGAATGTCATGTGAGTGGTCTTTTTACAATGATTAGGATGCAATGATTAGAATGAATCGAATGCCCCTAATGTGAATGAGAATGATTCTTTCGTAACGCATCATCCTGCCTTCTTATTTGATTGATCTCTTTGAGGGTCACCATTTCGGATCTTGATTACCCCATGAACCTGGTTAGTTCTGAATATTGACCTCACTTCAGGTTCCCGTAATAATTAGAAGGTTTTAGAGTGATATGCAAAAACTCCTTTAATTTGAATATTAATCGTCCATTAATCGTTATTTTTGATGAAAAGTGCTTGAAAAATGTCATTACAATGGATATTTGGATTAAGGCTCAAAATGGATAAACTGATCAAAGGATCATGTTTTGACAAGGCAAATTTTGCTGAAATGTGAAATTGAAGATGAAAACAAATGTCCAGATGTTATAGCATGAGCTTCTTTGTACAAATTTCTCGAGAATCCCTTTTGTACTCGATAGGTGTTGGATAGACTTAGAAGACTTTATTGATGCCCCAAGACGTGACGCCTCTCTCTCTTGTTAACTCGAGTTGTAGCAAGACCGTTGCATACCTCCCCCTCAAAAATTTGAATTGCCTATTCTTGGGTCTTCAATTCAAAACCCCTTTGGTCACAAAGCGCCCATTGCGGGTTTTCACTTTGGCCTCTTCGTTTTTTTTAAGCGAAATATTTCCTGATTGAATCTGAGTTCACAGGATTCGGTAAACTTTTGCCATCCATCTCTGCTAAAATTAGAGCTCCACCAGAAAAGGCCTTCTTCACTACATAAGGTCCTTCCCAGTTTAGCATCCACTTTCTTCTAAAGTCTTTTTGCAAGGGAAGGATCTTTTTCAGAACAAGATCTCCTTCATAGAATTCTCTAGGGCGAACTTTTTTATTATAAGCCCGTATCATTCGCTTTTGATACATTTGTCCATGACGAAGGGCTCTTAACCTCTTTTCCTCGATTAGGTTCAGTTGATCATACCGGGATTGAGTCCATTCTGCTTCATCCAATTTTAGTTCAGACAAGACCCGAAGGGAAGGGATCTCAACTTCGATCGGAAGTACCGCTTCCCTTCCATACACCAAAGAGAAAGGAGTTGCCCCGGGAGAGGTTCTGACCGATGTTCGATAAGCGTAAAGAGTGAATGGTAGCTTCTCGTGCCAATCTCTGTAAGTCTCAGTCATCTTCCCCACGATTTTCTTAATATTCTTGTTAGCTGCCTCGACTGCACCATTCATTTTTGGACGATATGGTGACGAGTTGTGGTGTTTGATCTTGAATTGACTGCAGACCTCGGCTATCGTACTATTGTTCTAGTTCAGTGCATTGTCAAATATGATCCTTTCAGGCATTCCATACCGGCATATGATTTCTTTCTTTAAAAACTTGCTGACTGGTGACTTCGTGACATTCGCATACGAAGTGGCTTCTACCCATTTGGTGAAGTAGTCGATTACCACAAAGATAAATCGATGCCCGTTCGAGGCTTTTGGTGAGATCGGCCCAATGACGCCCATCCCCCATATAGAGAAAGGCCATGGGAATGTCATGACATGGAGAGGCGAAGGAGGTACGTGCATTTTATCCCCATAAATTTGACATTTGTGGCATTTCTTGGCATAGCTGATGCAATCTCCTTCTATTGTTGACCAATAATACCCGAATCTCATGATCTGTCTTGCCATTGTAAAACCATTAGCGTGTGTCCCACAGACGCCCTCATGGACTTCTTCCAGAATCCTCTTGGCTTCAACAGCATCCACGCATCTTAGAAATACCTGATCCTTCCTCCTTTTGTATAGGATTTCCCCGTCTAAGACATAATCGCTAGCCAGTCTTCTCAACGTTCTTTTATCATTTTCGGTTGCTTGGTTGGGGTATTCACGATTCTTCACGTATTGTAATATATCGTGATACCAAGGCTGATCGTCCTTTTCTTCTTCTTCGCTGATGTTGTAGCAATGTGCCAGAACCTCGTAAATGCTCATTTGGATAGGCTTCACTTCCTCTTGCTTGTTCACTTTGATCATAGAAGCCAAGGTAGCTAGAGCATCGGCCATCTGGTTCTCTTCTCGTGGGAGGTAACAGAAAGCGACGTTGTCAAACTCCTTGATTAACTCCAAGACTAGCCTTCGATAACTGATTAGCTTGGGGTCTCTCGTTTCCTATTCACCTTTCAGTTGATAGATTACTAGCGCAGAATCGCCGTATACCTCTAACGTTTTAATTTTGCGTTCAATGGCCGCCCGGATACCCAGGATGCATGCTTCGTATTCAGCCATGTTAATCGTGCAATCGAAATCTAATTTGTTGGTGAGAGGATAGTGATCTCCATCTGGAGATACTAGGACTGCCCCAATTCCATTCCCTACCGCGTTTGAAGCTCCGTCAAAGTTCAGTTTCCAAGGGAGGCCCTCCTTTTGGACATCTTCCTCAGTGATTGCCACGTACATCAGGCCTTCATTTAGAAAATCGAATTCCAATGGTTCGTAATCTTCTAAAGCTCTGCTGGCTAGAAAGTCTTCTATTGCACTTCCTTTTACAGCTTTCTGGTTTATGTAGACTATATCGAACTCAGAAAGTAAAATCTGCCATCAGGCCATTCTTCCATTTAGCGCAGTCGATTCCATCATGTACTTGAGAGGGTCTAGCTTTGAGATAAGCCAAGTGGTGTGATATAGCATGTACTGTCTCAGTCTTCGGGTCGTCCAAATCAAAGCACAACATAGTTTCTCAATTGGCGAATACCTTGTCTCGCATTCTGTAAACTTCTTACTGAGATAGTATATCGCTCTTTCCCTTTTTCCTGACTCATCATGCTGGCCTAGCACACATCCCATAGAATTTTCAAATACTGACAAATACAATATCAGTGGCCTATCTGGGCAAGGGGGCATCAGTACTGGGGGTTCAGACAAGTAATGCTTAATCTTATCAAAAGCTCCCTGGCACTTCTCATTCCATTCACCTGAGTTGTGTTTCCTAAGAAGACGGAATATAGGGTCACATTTCTCCGTTAATTGTGCAATGAACCGAGCGATATAGTTTAATCTCCCCAGGAAACCTCGAACTTCCTTTTGGGTACGTGGTGGAGACAACTCCTGTATAGCTTTTACTTTATCAGGATCCACCTCAATTCCTTTTTCACTGACTACAAATCCCAACAATTTTCCCGACCTAGCCCCAAAGGTACATTTTGCTGGATTGAGTTTCAGTTGGAATTTTCTCAGCCTTAGAAATAGTTTCCTCAAGACTTGTACATGCTCTTCCTCAGTCTTGGACTTTGCAATCATGTCGTCCACGTAGACTTCGATCTCCTTGTGCATCATGTAGTGGAAGAGGGTCACTATTGCTCTTTGATACGTTGCCCCTGCATTTTTTAGTCCAAACGGCATTACCTTGTAGCAAAATGTTCCCCACATGGTTACGAATGTGGTCTTTTCCATATCCTCAGGGTGCATCTTAATCTGGTTGTACCCGGAGAAGCCGTTCATGAAAGAGAAAAGTGAATAACCAGCTGTGTTATCCACTAAGGTATCGATGTGAGGCAACGGAAAGTTATCTTTTGGGCTAGCCTTGTTCAAATCTCTATAGTCCACACACATCCATACCTTCCCATCTTTCTTGGGAACAGACACTATGTTTGCTACCCATTCTGAGTATTTGACCACTTGCAAAAAACCAACATCGAACTGTTTCCTGACTTCTTCTTTTATCTTTAACAAAACATCAGGCCTCATTCTTCGAAGCTTCTGTTGAACGGGTCTATATTCCTCCTTTATGGGGAGGCGGTGTACCACTATATCCGTGTTCAATCCGGGCATGTCCTGGTATGACCAAGCGAAGAATTCCTTGAATTCTTGGAGTAACTTGATGAGGTCTTGCTTTGTCTCTGCAGCAATGTTAGCCCCGATTTTCAACTCTTTCCCTTCTCCCAAGCTCATAATTTCCACTGACTCTTTGTGGGGTAAGATTTGTTTCTCCTCCTGTTCTACCATCCTTAACAATTCAAGAGATACGCTATTGTCTTGGTCATCTTCAAAATCTCTGGAATCCCCCATACCCGTATCTTGTTCAAAAAGAGATTCTGAGTTAATAACAGTATCACTCATGCCATTGATATCTGGGGACCTGTTAGAAGGGCAGAGAAAAGTACAAAAATAGAAATAATCTAAGAATGACTATTTGTGTGAATGAATGGAATGTAAAGGATAAAAAACTTTTGCTTGAAAGATGCATTTTATTGAAATAAAGATGCTTAGACATATGCCTATTCAACAAAGGGTTCCCTATTGCTCCTAGGCTTGGAGCAATAGGTGTGTTTTGAACATTACTCTGAATTGATTCTAAAAGCTACGGGAATCTCTTCCACGGTCCAATTGTTCAGAATACTTCCAGGAGCACAAGGGCGAATCCCGGATAAATCTCTTTCTTTAGGCTTTCCCTCGGATATGGCGTTGATGCTCAAGTTTCCCAACATTTTTTCTGCTTCCTCTCTTATTGCCATGCTTTGATCAGGGTATAGGATCCCCCCTGAGACAAATGTTCTGGATAAATGAGGAAAGGTCATTGGTTCCCATTTGATGTCTTCTTCGCCTAGGCGCGCCCTTCTTCTTTCCCTTCTCTTTTCTTCCTCTCTCCTTCTTTGTTCTGCATTTGGCTTGAATCCTAAACCAAAGTGGTCTCGTTTTTCTCGTCACATCGGCACTTTAGTTCTTCCTTGAAGGTACTTTCTGAGCCCTTTCCCTAGTAAGGCTCCCTTTCCAACTGTCATCTGGAGGCACATCTTCGTAGACTTAGATACTCTGGGTATGGGTATTTTGCTGCCCTCGGCAATGAAGGTTGCGTTGATAAATTCTAGTGATCGGAAAGAACATTCCATCGCTTCCTCGTCCACCTCAATGTACGGAGCGTCACTAGTAACGGATGCTATGATATCCTCTTCCGCATTGATTGTGACCAATCTTCCTTCCGCTACCAATTTCAACTTCTGATGCAGTGATGATGGCACAGCCCCTGCCGAATGGATCCAGGGTCTTCCTAACAGGCAATTGTAAGAAGGTTTGATGTCCATCACTAAGGCAATTGTATTTGGGCCGATCCGAAGAGGTATATCGATTCTTCCCATGACTCTTCTCTCCGTACCATCGAATGCTCTCACAACATTATGGTATGTTTTCATGTGGGAGCTATCTACAGGCAACCTGTTCAATGTGGATAAAGGTAATACGTTCACGGCTGACCCGTTGTCGACCAACACCCCGGGCAATATATACCCTTTGCAGTGTGTAGTTATGTGTAGGGCCTTGGTGGATCCCATACCCCCCGGAGGTATCTCATAATCGTTGAAGAAAATGAAGTTATCGGCACTTAGATTCCCAACTAGACGGTCCAGTTTGCTGACAGATATATCGCCCGCTACGTATGTTTCGTTTAATACCTTCATCAACGCGTTTCGATGAGTTTTTGAGCTCATGAGCAAGGCTAGTACCGATATGGGAGCTGGCTGTTTGTGTAGTTGCTCCACAACACTGTACTCGCTGTGCTTAAGGAATTTCAAGAACTCCTTAGCCTCGTTCTCCGTCACGGGCTCATTGACCAGTGCTTCAGGTCTCATTGTCCCTTCTTTATTTTGCTCGGTTATCACGGATTTCCCTTTAACCAATTCGGCCCTAGTGTTCGGGGTGTAACGCCTTCCACTACGTGTGAAAAAGCCATCATCTTGGTCTTTCTCCATTGCATTAACTGGGTTCTCTTTTCCCGGGATTACTACCTTATAATCGTAACTCCACGGGACCTTTTTATTGTCCCTATAAGGGGAAGCCGCGGGCTTTGGAATTATGACCTTCGGCGTGATTGATACTCCAGTCTCACCCGTCCTTGGTCGTGATATAATTACCGCAGGGCAGTTGCCCCCGTAGATTCTCCTAGATGATCCTTCTTCCGACGTGCGGACCTCTCCTTCTGGTGTGATTTCAACCGCTCTAGGTCGTGATATAATCACCGCAGGGCGGTTGCCCCCATAGATTCTCCTAGATGATCCTTCTTCCGACGCATGGACCTCTCCTTCTTCTAGTCTTCCAATCTCTTCATAGAATTCCATCTCCTTGTTATCCATGAGATTTTGAACGATAGCCCTGAACTTAAGGCATTCTTGAATATTATGACCCGTTTCGGTATAAAACTTGCAATATCTTTCCGCTCCTTCAAGCTCTCCTTTCGGCTGTTACGTGATTAAGCCTCTGTTCACCATTTGCTTCCAAACCCATCTTAGTGGAGTTTTTATCTCCGCAATGTTCGTTTTCACTCTTCTTCCTACTTTCTCACCCATCATGTTTACCCCATTGCTGGCGTGATTGGGTAACGGGTGTTCCGTATCGTTAACTTTAATGACGCCCATTTGAATGAGCTTTTCTACCAACTTCTTGAATGCAAGACAATTTTCTATTGAATGTCCTACAATCCCTGCATGGTACTCGCATTGTGCATTTGCATCATACCATTTAGGGTATGGGGGCTGTGTGGGCTGTAGGTAATGGGGGGCAATGACATGTGTGTCATATAATTTTTGGTACAGTTGCCCATATGTCATGTAGATCGGAGTGAACTGGAGTTTCTCCACATTCGGCTTTGTATTGGGTTCTTGTCTATGCGATCTTGGACGATCAGTAATTACGGTACTGGGTTGATTCAGGGTGACTGACTTGTCGCGGGCACTCACGTTATTTACGTCACCCTCTCTTTTCTTCAGAGCCGTCTTTCTGGGACCTTCCCCTGCTTCTATCTTGCCACACCTGACCGCGTGTTCTATCCTTTCTCCACACCTCACAATTTCTGAAAAATCTGTCATAGAACTCCCCAACATGTGATTGATGAAAGGAGCTTTCAAAGTATGGATGAAAAGTGTGGCTGCTTCTTCTTCTAAAAGAGGCGGTTGAACCTGTGTGGCTACCTCTCTCCATCGTTGAGCATACTGCCTGAATCTTTCGCTTGGCCTTTTCTCCATAGTTTGGAGAGTGACTCTGTCGGGAGCTATGTCCGCTATGTGGTCGTAATGTTTCATGAAGGCTTGGGCTAGGTCCCTCCATGTCTTGATTTGGGTACTACTGAGCCGATCGTACCATTTGGCCGCAGACCCAACCAGACTATCCTGAAAGCAGTGAATCAATAATTTTTCATTATCGGCGTGTCCCACCATTCGTCGACTGAACATCTTCAGGTGTGCTCCAGGGCAGCTAGTCCCGTTGTATTTTTCAAAATCCGGAATCTTGAACTTTGGTGGGAGTACTAAGTTTGGGACCAGACTTAGCTATTTGATATCGATCCCGTAACGAGTTTCAGTCTTTTCTATTGCTTTGACTCTCTCGTCCAACCAGCTGTAGCGATCTTCCATCTGCATTGAGGGTTTAGCTTTCATTCTTTCTTTCTCCATTTCATCAAAATTCGGTACCATAGGGTTAATAGGGTCATCTCCCGGGTTGGATCCTGAGCCCCCTTGGAAATTCATGGGGGATCCAACGTTAGCTTGCCCTTGTTGAGGCCTAATTGTGACGGATGGCCTCCGGGGATATTCTTCGTGCTGTGAGGGCACTTGCGGCAGGGTAGATCCTGAGGGAATATCTTCATTCTCCCCTCCACTAATAGCCATGGGGCTTTTTCCTCTCTCCATAAATCTGTTCAACAGTTGGGTCATTTGAGCTATCTGAGACCTCATGTCTCTCTGGGACTTCATCATGTCTTGCTGGATTTTGGCTAGCTGCTCTTGCATCTGTGCTTGCACTTGGTCCTGCATCTCTTTTTGGAATTGTTCTAGTCTCTGATCCATCTTCTTTGTTTTAGCGCGGGTACCGTACGGATGTTCAGCTTCCAGATTCTCTTTCCTTTTTCTCTCTTCCTCACTATTATGATTTCAGTGTATTAAACTCTTTCTATGCATGTGACATGATGTAAATGCATGCGATGCTAATGCAAATGCATGAAACGAATACGAAAAAGAAAGAGAGGCGTTGATTATGATTCAATTTTATTTAGAAAGCTTTTTAAGAAAATAAAGCTCTTTACATAAAATGGATTATAAATACGGCTTTGTCCTCATAGTCCAAGTACAAACAAGAATCCTCTTTTTCGTAATCGGATGTTTATGGCGTGCCCCTTGAACTTTCTCAATAGACGTCTCTTCTA
Organism: Gossypium australe; assembly: GCA_005393395.2. NCBI lineage: Eukaryota > Viridiplantae > Streptophyta > Magnoliopsida > Malvales > Malvaceae > Gossypium > Gossypium australe. The sequence goes on from CM016618.1 coordinate 19,813,025, forward strand.
GCTTTTTGTTGCTTGGTCCAAATTGCACCCCGTCACTCGCTTATCCTTCGTGATACTTGTAATCTTCTAATGACTTCCGAACAATCTTTGTCGGTTTGAATCTTCAGGTAGTGTCTTTTCTCGTTGTTACCTAGACTATGTTCGGACGACCATATTATAATCCACTTTATCAAGAAAGTCATTTTCCGTGACAAACTTTCTAACTCAACAATCGAGCCCGAATCGACACCTCTCTTAAATATGAAAATACATGTAATGCAATCAAAACAAGAGAAAACACGTTAGTGCAAGAAGAATGAACAAACAGAAAAGGAAGCACGTTAGCGCAAGGGAAATAAACAAACACAGAACAACTATCCAGGTGACCGCTAGGGGTTGGCGTGGCTCTATCTAGGGTTGGTACTTAAGGTTCATTACATGTGGTTCGGTTCTAAAGAGAGGTACCCGAACCAACAGATTCCTTGATCCTCACCCGTTATAGGTTCATACGGACCGAGTTCAGTTCAGGGGAATACATTTTCCTATAGCTGCAAGGAGATGAAAATCTCACGAAGACATAGGTACGGATGTATTCCAAAAGTGATCCACTATCTTGCACGGAGGTGAAAACCTCACGAAAGAGTAGTTTCTCACTCCCACTTAAGGGTGTGACCACACGGTCATGCAATGCGATGTGCACAAGAAAATAGGAATCATATGCAATGACACAAGCAAATGCAACAAAAAAGGTAGTAATTTTCAAATAAAACTTTCAAACTTTCGATAGAGGACAGAACATAATCAATTTGCGGCCTGACTCTCTTTATAGGTCCCCAGCGGAGTCGCCAAGCTGTCGAAACCGTCCCTTTTTTGAAATAGCGGGAATCGAACCCGGGTTTTGAAAACGAATAAAAATGGGAGTCGCCACCGATCTTTGTTAAGTGTGATCGGATCACCTTTTTGTTTTAATAAAGAAATTGGGTTTACTAAAACAAATGTTTTAGGTCCGGGAAGTTTTGAGAAATCGAGTTCGGGAGTCGGTTACGTGCGAGGAAGGGTTAGCACCCTCGTCACGCCCAAAATTTTTACCGATTTGATCAATTAATGTCCTCATGTCAAAAGTTGAAAACTTTGAAGGAATTTAAAAGTTTGACCCTTTTTTGGAAATATTTGTGTTTTCTTAAATTAAATCGAGATTTTCTCGTTCCGAAGAAACAAAATATCACATCCAATACTTTAGGACACGATAGTTTAAATCCTCGATCCTAAGATCATCTCATAGTTTTCCGAAGTGCAAATCAAGACTTTCCTCGTTCCCAAGGGATTAAAATATCACATCCAATACTTTAGGACACGATAATTTAAATCCTCGAATCGGAGATCATCCCATGGTTTTTCGGATTGAAAATCAGGATCTTCTTGTTCCAAAAGAATAAAATATCACATCCAATACTTTAGGACACGATATTTTGAATCTTCGAATCCAAGATTATCCCGTAGTTTTCTCGAATTGAGAATCAAGATCTTCTTGTTCCAAAAGAGTAAAATATCGCATCCAATACTTTAGGACGCGATATTTTATATCCTTGAATCCAAGACCATCTCAAAACTATCAATTTACATAAAATGACGTAAACGAAAATAATCATAAAAATGTAGAAACAAAAACCAAGAAATAAAATAAAAATATTAAAAATAAAACGAGAGATTTAAAAAAAATGTCAATAATGGTAGAATTAGTAACAATCAGGATAATAAACATTATAATATGAATACTACTATTAATAATAATAATAATAATACTAATAATAATAATAATAGTAATATAGTGATAATAATAGTAATAATAACAATAATAATACAAAATATGTACAAGATAAATAATATAACTATAGTAATAATAATAATAATAATAATAATAATACGCAATATATACAATATATTAATATAAATGTAGCAGTAATAATAATATAATAATAATAATAGTAGTTAATACGCGATATGTATAATATACTAATATAAATATAGTAACAATAATAGTGATAAAGTTAGTATGCACAAATAATAATACGATAATAATAATAGTAATAATAATAGTAGTAAAGTAAACATAATAATAATAATAATAATTATAACATTAACACATGATAATAGTAGTAGTAGTAATAATAATAATAATAGTAATAACAATAATAACAATAATAATTGCAAATTACTAAAAAGGGATTAAACTGAACTTAAAATGAAATCTTGGGGTCGATTTGAAATAAATTAAAAGGGAAAAGGACTGATTCGCGACGCGCACACAACCTGGAAGGTCCGAAACAGCAATAAACCCCCTTATTGAAACGATGCGCTAGAAGGAGGACTAAATTTGAAACCATGGTGAATCATCGGGTCAAAATCGAAAATAAAAAAAAAACTCAAATGCGCAGACATGAAAAAACGGAGGGGCTAAAAGCGCAATTAGCCCTCCATAATAAAACGCGCGGACCTTAGGTTGGAGCGGGTCGGATCGGGCCGGGTTAGTCGAAACGACGTCGTTTTGGGACATTTGGGCGCGGGCCAAAACGGCGTTGTTTCGTATGGTTATATAAAGGCTAAAAAAATTTTTGAATTCATTTCTCTCTTGTTTTCAAAAAAAAAAAATCTCTCTTTTCTCTCTTTCACTCTCTGCAGACCCGAAAAAGGGGGGTCTCCGGCGTAGGGGCGGCCGTGGGCTCCGCCGTCGGCGTCGCTGTACACGGCGGTCGGAGCCCCGAAAAGGTGATTTTGTAGTTTTTTTATTATTCTTTATATATATATATATATATATATATATATATATTCGTGTACAAGAAAGAAAAAATTGAAATAAAAAGAAAAATAATAAAGAAAAATACCTTCGACTCACTATTATGATTTTTGCATTTGGATTTTTGTTCGGTTTCTACTGCTATTGTTTGTATTTTTTTGGAAATATATTCTGCTTGTATTGATTGAATCCGAAAAGAAGCCCTTCTACAATTTTTTCTTTCGGTTTTTATAGCCAAAATTGAAGTGGAAATGTACAATATCTTTCATTATTTTCTGCCATTATTGTTTGTCTCCTTGTTTTTGCAGGTGGTGGAGCCGATGGTGGCCGACAGAGGGACGTGGTGCTGGTGGCTAGTGGAGTTGCGGCGCGCGGCGCTCCTCAAGAGCTAGGGTTTCCCGAAATCCCTAGAAATATGGGTCTTTTGGGCCCTCTTTTTTGTTTTGATTTGGGCTGGATTGTTGGGCTCGAGTTTTGGGTCTTAGTAGAGGGCCCGGACAAATTGGGCCTTCTACATAATTTATTGTCACTATTAATATATAGACTATAGCAATATGAGGTTAAAAAAAGGAAACAAATAGTTATACTTACATTATAGTTTTTTTTTGACACATGACACTCCATATTTGAAGGACTTATTTATAATTTAGGTAAATTACATTTTTACTCTTATCTTTTATTTATTTTTTAAAAATTATTCCATGTCTTTTGTTTAAAATTTTTATTTATAATTTTTATATGTTAAATATAAAATTAATTTAAATAAATTATCTCTTTATTTTAAGATTTTACTTAATTCGTTAACCTTAAAATTAATAAATATTAAATTGTTAAGCTTAAAATATAGGTTAAGAAAACCTATATTAAAAACATTTATCAAATTAATTTATATTTTTCAAATATAATAAAAACTAGTTACATTCAAAAAAAATTTCAAATACAATTCTAACATTAAAACAAATTAATTTGATAATATATAAAGTAAATAACATGTAAAGAATATTAGTAATATTATTTAAATTATAATATATTAAAATTAATATTCAAATCATGATGAATTTTTCCATTATTTCAATATGAAATATTTTTTAAATTAAATAATAGTAATATGACCTTTCTAAAGTTAGTTAAATATTTTTTTAAAATATTTTGTAAATACATCACTTTTTCAATTTATTAATGATTTTTTGAAAATAAATCATTAAAAATTTAAATAAAAACTAATATTGAAAAATTATTATAAATTTAACACATACAACAAACTCGTACAATACACGAGATTATAAACTAGTTGTAAATATTCCTTTCATTCTTTCAAAAACAAAAGAATATTTCTTTCATGTTATTAATAAATTATTTACCCTTATAGTTTTATTCATTTATTTAATTTTAATTATTTTTTACTTTTTAAATTAAAAAAAATATTGATACAAAATTGTGGAAAAGGTATTAAAATCTATAATGGTAAAGTATTATAATATTTGTTGGAAAATATCCAGTTCAAAAATAGTTTTTGAATAGCAGAAAATAAAAATTTTGAAAACTAAGCCGATTTGTGATATTTATAGCAATAAACTCTTTACCAAAATTGCACGTGTTTTCGGCTAGACAGATCCTTGTCGTTTCCAACTTTCAACCTAACAACCTTCTCCACTATTCTTGTAGCACAAATTGCTTCGAGTATGGACTCGAACGAATTCAAACCAAACACAGAACTAGCCATATTGTAGTAAATGTGTAACTATTTTCTAATTATTTGAACGATGAATAAATAAATAAAGTTAATTTCACATTTCACTATTATATTTTTTGTATTTATGTCTTTTATATTTTGCATGCATAGAGAAATTGTGACAAACAAATATTAGCTTATTGATTGTCTAAACTTCAAACTGAAGATAAGTGGCATTTTTAAGAATGTTTACATTGCAAAAAAGACAACTTACTTTAGTAGATAATCTAAATGAGCCCATAATCCCATAAAAGTATCAAGGTGAGCATTTAATTCAAATACTGAGTAGGATTATTATGTCGTCTACAATTCCAATTGGGGAGATGACTTGTTTTGGCTATCAGAGCAGTTGACTCCATAAGTAGAGAAATAGATGTAATTATTGGTAGAATGATACATTAGATTGGACCCAAGATGAATTAATTCTGAATTCGTTTGTGAATTAATTCACTTGTGATGTTCATGGTGTGATTTACCTAAATCCTGAGTTAGTCATCGACCATACGTATGCAACTCATGTGCTTTGATATAAGTGGAGGCTTATGCTCTAAAGATGATCGAGCCCATAGCCGATATGTTGGGTACATGACTTGCGTATGGCATGGCTTTACTAGCAACAGTGGAATTCATAATTCAATTAAAGAGTTAATGATATCCGCTTATTGGCATCATGTAGATTGATAAATATAGAACGTGGCCACGAGTTGCTAGCTCTTGAACGAGTAATTTATCACAGTCATTTGTTGACAGTGATCATATTAATCATTAAGAAGACAAAATAGTGACAATGAGATAAAATAGGATTGTATTGAGTGAACGGATTTAACTCAAAGGAATCAAGGATATCATATGAGGGTAGCACACACATGATGAGATCATTGGACAAAGCAGTTGGATGAATTGCTTCCGTAAAAAGTATACAATATAGAGTTTTCAATCATGGTACTTCTTCTGGATTGAATCCATGATTAAGTAATTGCGAATAATCGGAATGATAATTTTGGACATAATTGCAATCATTAAAGCCTAATTGTATATGTTCGATTGGTCTCTTCACTAGCTCAACAAAAGCTCGATTGAACTGCATTTGAATCAGAAGAAAATTCTACGACTTTGGGAATAATTTAATTGAGTCGATTTATTCGATGTGGAATTAAATTAGGTGGTTGTAAGAATTGTTCAACTAGAGAATTTGATTAAAAAAAATTCTTGAAAAATTAATTTAGAAAATCTAAGTGATTTTTGGAAAAATTAATATTGATAGAGTAAAATTAAATTAATCAAGTCAATTAAAATTAATATAATATTTTTTGAAGTTAATTTTCAAGTCAGATAATTGGCCTAATGGGTAATTGAACTTGAAATTGGACCTGAGATCGTAAATTGGGCCCGAGAGACCAAAACCGAGACCAAGACCCAAAAACTAATCGAATCGAGCCCGTATGTGAAACCGGACCGACGATCCAACCAATGGCTAGATCGGACCAGTCGGGTTGTCATTGACTCAAATCGAATTGGTAGCAGCCGAACCGGCTCTGGGTGCCGTAAAGGTGTCGCACCTGCATCACCGGATACGAAGGTTCCAATGGTTGCGCCGGCGGCATCCCAGTGGCCAGTAGTGGTTGGTCGTCGGTGGTTGAGCAGTGGAAGAGTTACACTTCTACTGGAACTCTACTAGAGAATTTGACTTCAGATTAATTATTCTAAAAATAATATTATTTTAATAGTTTAATATTAAATTAAATTTAATACTTATCTTGATAGTATTTTATTACTTTAATATTAAAGTGATTATCTTAATATTAAATTTAATTTAATGTTAAGATAAACATTATATTATTTTAATAAGATTTAATATTATATTTAGTTTAATATTTATCTTGATAAATATTATGTTAATTTAATATTAAAGTGATTAAGTTTAATCATAGTTGAACTCTCTAAACTCTCCCTATATAAAAAGAGCATTGGATCATTATTTACACATACTTGAATTTAAGAGAAAGTTGTAGAGAGAAAATTCTCTGAAGAGATTATTCCAGAAAATTTCTAGAGATATTTTTCTGATTTACAACTTGACCTGAAAGTTTAGAGAAATTACAAAATTACCCTATGATAATTTCTGTGAAAAAAATTCTAATTCAAAGCGAGCCCACACTTGGCAGACGTGAGCTTGAGGAGTAGAGAAGACTACTCGGTTAAGCGCTCATCCTAGATGAATTGAAAAGTACAATTTTGATTAAGCGTTTGTTACTTTAGATATCACAACTAAGATCTTGTTTTAGAAAAATTTTTAAAACTCTTACTTTTCCCTAAATTTATTTTCCGCTGCGTTTTCTAAACCTGTTTTTTTCCAATAAGGACATCTTCCCAACCACCTATTTATAGACCGAAATGATCTACATCGACTAAAGGCAAACCCTAACAACCACAATCCCGCCTGGAAGCTGAACCTAAAAGGAATCCAACGCGTAACTGTCGATCACCCCGATGTGGCACAGATTCTGACTAGCATATGCACTGATGAATTGTATATTGTATCGTTTAAGAAAATGAAAGTTCTTTTGAATCTTTTGATTATTGTAGCATTAAACCCTAATCAAAATGGATATTTACTTTGATTATTTTTACATAGCATAGAAATAAGATTTGATTTGAAAAGAAATATAAAATGTTTTTGTTGAAAATTCACATGAAGAAATATCAATTTTAGTTTGGATTATAGTGGTTAACAAATCTCATGAAGACATATATTATAATGTTTAATTTCGATGTGGACATGATGACATTGTATGGCCCGAGTTCCTACACAACCTGCATTACCTCTGTTGGATTGAGCCCTCCCGAATATCCATGTTGTCACGTATTCCAATAGAGCACAGTTGACCTTTTGGTTTGTGACGCAATTCTCTATCATGTAACAACTTAAATGGAGCAAGCGATATAGGTGGCCACTTACGTTTATCTGGGACTGGTGGGAATACATGTCTCCACACGTTGTACAAGTTTTCTAATTTGTACACTTTGTCGACAAAGCTCATGGGATCCAAGTGGAGATTCATACAGCCTGCAATTGCATGAGCGCATAGAAAACGAAGTGTGTCAAATATCCCACAGTCGCAAGTCCTATGTCTCAAGTGTACCCAGTACACTCCCCTAGTAATACCTTGGTCTGGCCTGTCGAACTCCGTCACCCGAAACCATAGGTCGTCACGCTACTGGCAAACTACGTGCATACAGTTGGCTCATGTCTTACCATTATTAATTTGTTCCAGTACCGCCAGGCACCATACATGACCTCCCTGCAATTGCTCGACATAACTCACCCTCGCTTTGGGAACAGTTCCGCCAAACGGAAGTATGTCTCTTTCACAATCGAGATTATCAGCAAATGATGCGTTCTTTTTAAAATAGAATTGACGCATTCCACTAGGTTCTAGGCCATGTGGCCATATCGTAGCCCGCCGCCATATGCTTGTGTCCACTATTCAAATGGTATGTTACTGAGGTATACTACCCCTATCGAGTTAGTTGACCACAATATTTCCAACATCTCATGAAAATTGGTCATTCATGATCTTGTACCCTGTCAATATAAGTGCATAGCGACGATTACATACTAAAAAATATAAAAATACAAACGAAATATTACAGACTAAATAATATTGGTGGCGATTAAATACCTATGTTGGTCACTTATCATCTCTCTGTGGTAGACCAATATTGCTAGTAGTAGTTGGACACAACATACCTTAGACAGTATCGACGGTGTGTGTCCCAGAGGCTTCCCTATCGTTCAATTGCAGATAGTATTCCAATTCCTCGATCCGAAATGACGAATATATCAGGTTGGGGCAGGCATGCCTCCTCAACCTAGATAGAAAGAAATCCCAATCGTCTGCTTTCTCCCCCCGTGTTATTGCAAATGCAATTGGAAGGATCTTTCGATTACCATCTTGTGCCATAGCCAACAATAGCCGATGGGTATATCTACCATATATAAATATATCGTCTATTTGTACCAACGACTTGCAGTACTAGAATGTATCCCGGCATTGCTTGAATGTCCAAAACAAACGCTTGAACACTTGGCACCAACAGAGTAAGCGATCGTTGTAGTATGCGGGACCTGTTTCAAGATATGTTATGCAACCTGGTACGTACCTCTCTAGCACCTGACACCACTACCATACCTCGTTGTATGACGTGTCCTACTCACTGTTCATCCTCTCCAAGGCCTTCTGCTTTGCTATCCACGCCTTGCGGTACAAAGACGTATAATTGAATTGGCTACGAATATTGACAATTAAAATCGACATAATAGTTCTCGAATTCACTTTCACCATCTGTAGTATTAGGCTCGCGATCATACCTGAATCCACCTTTAGATGATCCTGTGAAACACCTGCAACCCCATGAGAATGTTAAATTAATTAGAAATAACCCTAAACCCTAATAACCCAGTGATACTATACTAGAGGCAACACATGCATGCAGACCAGTGAACTTTTTTATCGTCCATAACCCCGTCTTCTTCTTAACAAAAGCCATGATTTTCTATGAGCAACTATTGTCTCGCATTGCACACTTTCCCTCAAACTTCTCAAATTTGGATTTAACCACATAGAAGTTAACCCTGCTCTTGATGTTGTATCAGTTTTATGTCGCGAGAAAACCATCTTTATTGGAAAACTCGTTGCCTACTTCCAAATCACCCGAATCCAATGACGCACTTCCGTGGCCAAGCCTCCTGTGTGGTAGTTCTGCAAACTCCAATGCATCCTCTGTCGAAAGATCGACATATGCATGTGGGCTGGCGATGAGTACGCCGTGAATCGTGGATATTTTTCCTCTTCATTTTCACCCCTTTCACCGTCATCAAGTTCAATTGGAATAGGCTTCAGTTCAGAAAATAATGCAACTTCTAAACTGTCGACACCGGGCTCCCAAGATGGATCCACATCGGATTCATTAACGTCTTCATTCTCCGACCCACCAACATTTTCCATGTTGGAAGTCCCCTCGCTGGTGGACGTCCTAGGGAGTACATCATCTCTACTAGTGTACGTTTTAAAACGTCCAAAATCACATGTTGATTGCCAACCATTGGAAGATGGTTTCATTCCTTAGTAAGTATTCCTAGCTTTGAACATCGACTCACCAAGGTGTATATTGTAACACCCCAAACCCGGTCAACACACCACGACCAAATCTGGCATGTTACGAAGTGAAAACATTTTGAACACACAGGTGTGTCGGGAAATTTTCCAAGAAATTCTTTGATCGTTTAAAAGGTGTTAAAGTGATGTTGAAATCGTGTAAAGGTTGTTTTAACTCTATGCTAGAAAAATTCATTTGATACTACAAATTTTAGAAAACAATTAATATTAAAAACTGAGTGTGACAAGTATAATCAAGTTAGAAACCGTTTGCTTTTGAAGTTGTTTGAAAATTTAAGTTATAAAAGTATTCAAGTTACCTTATTATTTTGTGAACTTTGTTACCCGATGGTAACGTTTTTAAAACCCGAAAGAGTTATAGTTTTGAAAACATTGCTTTTTACCGGTTAATTTAACAAGTCCATAAATCCAATATATACATAATATAATCAAAGTAAAAGCAAGTAGTTAAAACCCAAAATAATACTAGCGGCCTTATTACAAACCCAAAATCAAATTAAGAGAAAGCTAATAGAAACGAAATAGCAATTTTAAAGTGCGAAACCAAACTAAGATGCATGGCCACCTCGAGTCCTCCTCGGCTCCATATCTGCGATCTATGCCTCATCTGCAAAATGTAAGGGAAGGGGTGAGTCACCAAGACTCAGTGTATAAATCCCCAACCCGATAATTCAAGCACTTACACAGATCATCAGTAAAACATGCAGATTATGCAACCCATAACCTAGCCATCCAATCTCCTTTAACTACCCCGTGTGGTCAAAACCACTGGTGGTCAAAACCACTGGTGACCGAAGTCACAAATATATATATCGTTGTGGTCAAAACCACTGGTGACCGTAGTCACAAATCAAGTGATGGGGCCAACCCATCGTGTGGTCAAAACAACTGATGACAATCCCGTAATGATCATGTGGGGCCAACCCACTGTGGTACCAAACCACTGGGACGAGTCACAATATCCATATGTGGTCAAAACCACTGGTGACCGTAGTCACTAATATCATTAGTGTGGTCAAAACCACTAGGACTTAGTCACAGATAATAATAATGTGGTCAAAACCACTGGTGACCGTAGTCACAAATTAAATGATGGGGCCAACCCATCTTGTGGTCAAAACCACTGGTGACAGTCCAAAATGAATCATCCCCCTCCTCTCATCAATCCCATCATCATCATGCTCATATCATACGTGTCATAATATCATGTATCATGCATTTAAGGCATAGCATAGCATTATCAAATCATGATAACATATATCAAAAATCACGTAACAGGGGACTTACCCGGAATCCAAGCTCATGCCCACAAGGCAAAGTCACCAATACCAGAGGTTATACAGTAACATAATAAGCATCATTAAACTAATAAAGTGTGTAAGAGTTTACACACTTGACTAATCGCAAATCTAAGTAAGAATCCCGAAACCACTTGAATCTAGCGAAATCCCGAAGCGTTATTCCCTTTCCTTAGTGTCGATTTGGATTCCAACCAAATCCCGGAACTATGTGATGATCTCCCTTGCAATCGGCTAGCACTAAAACACACAGATGATTAGCCTTTGGCTTCTGAAAGAATAAGAAATAGATCTTGAAACGTTAGGACCTTACCTAGATAATCCACCAAATCCCGAAGGCTCCCTGAATTCGGCTATAGCCCTCCCTTACTAATAGATTCGACTAATCAAACTCCAATGTTCGCCACCCGTAACTAATGTTGAAGGTTTCGGCTCCCTTCAAAGAACAAGAACAGAGTTTTTAATACTTAGATCTAAAATGGAAAAAGAAGATAGAAGAGAAGTGGGTTTCGGCACTACCCACATTGATCAAGAAAAGAAAACGAATAGGAAGTTCACTTACCAGAGTTTCGGCTATGATCCAAAAGAAGAGATGAGTTTCGGCACTTGTGATGATGAAGAGATAACGCAAAAGAGAGGAATTTGAGAACAAGATATTCGGCTTTTGAACAATGGAAAGGTGAAGATGAATAATGTAATGGAGAAGAAAGAATTCGGCAAAGGTGAATGCAATCACTTTCGGCACAAGAGGTTTTGAGGGAGAAAAGAAAAGATGCTAATTGGGAGGTGAGGTTGTTGTTTTTCGGCTTTGAACAAGATAGAGGAAAAAGAAGTGAACTGAAAAGAGAAGAGAAGGTAGCTATGAGAGTTTCGGCTTTGAGCAACAAGAAGGAGAAGAAGTGAACAATCGGCCAAGTGCCCAAGATTGCCAAAAAGAGAAAAGAGAGATTGGGAGGAGTGCAATTGAGGTTTCGGTTTGACACTGAACACAAAAAACCAGACCTACCAAGCTTTGCCGATTTTTGTTGCCAACCTAGGCACATTCGGCCACTACCCAAAACCCCAAAACCGATTGCTTCCTAAACTCATACCACAACCAAAAATTCGGCTAAGCAAAACCCACTCTCACTCAAACACTAGCCGTCCCCTTCCATCCCTCCTTGAATTCCTCCCATACATACATTCAAACAAGTTTGAATGATCCCACACCTAAAATTTCTCCCCTTCATCCATTTAAAATCTGATAGCTTAATCCTTATCCACCAAGAGAGTCCCACCCGAGCACTCCTCTCCTTACTTGTGGCGTGAAAAAGAATAAGCAGGAGTGCAATTTCTGCAGCTCGAACACAGGCACTCCCTCTTTGCATGTGGCGTCATCTCCCTGGTGTTTAAGTGGCGCCTCTATGCCACTCTTCCACTTGATTCTTTGAGTTACAAACCTCCAACAAATTTATTTAACCCCTACTTTATCTAACTTCTTCCTCTTAAATGCTAAAACAAAATTTTTAGCCATGACCCAGGACTAACCCGAGGTCATGCCTACCCCAAAACACACCAAACAAACATAGTAGGCATACCAAGACATGAAAACACATACCAAATGCAGAGACCCCGATTTAAGGATGTTACAGTTCTACCCCCTTAAAAATAATTTCGGCCTCGAAATTACCTGGTCAGAAGAGTTGGGGGTATTGCTGTCGCATCACATCCTCTGGTTCCCACGTGGCCTCCTCCGTACCATGGTTCCGCCATAATACTTTCACCAAGGGTACTGACTTCCTACGCAGAACCTTGACATCCCGATCTAAGATTTGTACCGGTTCCTCCTCGAAAGACAAATCAGGACTCACCTCTATTTCCTCAACTGGTACCACATGTGACGGATCTGATCGATAGTGCCTAAGCATGGAAACATGAAAGACGTCGTGAATCTGACTTAACTCTGCTGGTAACTCAAGCTGATAAGCTACCAGTCCTATTCGCCTCAACACTGTATATGGCCCAATAAACCTAGGGCTTAGCTTGCCCTTCCGACCAAATCTCAACACTTTCTTCCAGGGCGATACCATCTGAAAGACCTTATCACCCACTGTAAACTCAATATCTCTGCGCTTAAGATCAGCGTAAGATTTCTGCCGGTCCGACGCTTCCTTAAGTCGAGCCCGAATTACCTTAACCTTATCCTCTGTTTCTTCTAACAACTCTGGACCCAACAACCGTCGTTCACCCAGTTCAGTCCAACACGAAGGAGTACGACATTTCCGCCCACAGAGTGCCTCATACGGTGCCATCTGAATACTCGCTTGATAACTATTGTTATAAGCGAACTCCGCCAATGGGAGATACTCCTCCCAACTACCACTGAAATCCAGAACACAGCCCCTTAACATATCCTCTAGAATCTGGATTACCCTCTCAGACTGTTTGTCAGATTGAGGATGAAAAGTCGTGCTGAAATCCAACTTCGTACCCAACGCCTGAGCCTTCCAAAACCTCGACGTGAACCTGGGATCCCTATCCGAGATAATTGACACTGGCACTCTATGCAACCTTACTATCTCTGCCACATACAACTTGGCTAACTTCTGGAGTGAACAATCAACCTTTACCGGTATGAAATGAGCCAATTTAGTCAGACGATCTACTATTACCCATACTGAGTCCTTCTTACTAGGAGTAAGAGGAAGCCCACTGACGAAATCCATCGTAATCCTTTCCCACTTCCACTGTGGGATCTTTACCGGCTGCAACAGCCCTGATGGCAACTGATGCTCAGCTTTGACCTGCTGGCATGTCAGACACTTGCCCACAAACTCTGTTACTTCTCGCTTAAGACTTGGCCACCAAAATTGTTCCCTTAAATCACGATACATCTTACTGCTTCCAGGATGCATAGCGTATGGGCTACTATGAGCTTCCTGAAGAATCTGCTGTCTCAATTCCACATCCTTAGGCATGCATACTTTCCCCTGAAAACACAGTACTCCATCACTGCTCAAGCTGAAAACTTCCGAAGCACCATTCTGCACTTGCAACCTCCGAGCACTTAAAACCTCATCCATCAGCTGTTTCTCCCTAACCTGATCAATCCAAGACGGCTTTACTTGCAATTCTGCCAAAAGACTCCCATCATCATAAAGACTTAGGTGAGCAAACATCGCTCGCATGTCCGCTACCACCTTACGGCTCAACGCATCAGCTACCACGTTAGCCTTACCCGGATGGTACTCAATCGAACAGTCGTAATCTTTCAACAATTCAACCCACCTTCGTTGCCTCAAATTTAAATCCTTCTGAGTCAAGAGGTACTTCAGACTCTTATGATCTGTATAAACTATCGACTTTTCCCCATACAAGTAATGCCTCCAAATCTTCAAGGCGAAAACCACTGCAGCCAACTCCAAGTCATGCGTCGGATAGTTACCTTCATGAGGCCTCAACTGCCGAGATGCATAAGTGACCACCTTTCCACCTTGCATCAGCACACACCCTAAGCCAGTATGTGATGCATCACAATAAACTGTGAATTCCTTCCCTGCCTCTGGCTGAATCAAAATCAGAGCTTCAGTCAGAATCTTCTTCAACTTGTCAAAACTCTCTTGCTGTTTCCCAGTCCACACAAACGGAACCCCTTTTCTCAACAGCTTAGTCAACGGCGCTGCAATCAAAGAAAACCCTTCCACGAATCTCCTATAGTACCCTGCCAAACCCAGAAAACTCTGAATCTCTGCAACCGACTTAGGTGGTTCCCAATCCAATACCGCCTCAATCTTACGAGGATCCACCCTAATTCCCTCAGCTGACACCACATGACCCAAGAAAGTGACCTCCTTAAGCCAAAACTCGCACTTACTAAACTTGGCTACAGCTGCTTTTCCCTCAGAATCTGCAGAACCATCCGAAGATGCGCGTCATGTTCCTCCTCAGATTTCGAGTACACCAAAATGTTATCTATAAACACTACGACAAATCGATCCAGATAAGGCTGAAACACTCGATTCATCATGTCCATGAATGCTGCCGGTGCGTTGGTCAAACCAAAAGGCATTACCAGAAACTCGTAGTGCCCATACCGAGTACGGAATGCCGTCTTATGGATATCAGCCTCCTTCACTTTGAGCTGATGATACCCTGACCTAAGGTCAATCTTAGAGAAAACCGATGCACCCTTGAGTTGATCAAACAAGTCGTCAATCCTAGGCAACGGATATTTGTTCTTGATTGTCAACTTGTTCAGCTGGCGGTAGTCGATACACATCCGTATCGTACCATTCTTCTTCTTAACAAAAAGCACTGGAGCTCCCCAAGGCGATACACTCGGCCGAATGAAACCTCTGTCCAACAATTCCTGAATCTGAGCCTTTAACTCCATTAATTCCTTTGGCGCCATCCTATATGGAGCAATAGATACTGGCGCGGTTCCAGGTAACAAGTCTATACCGAACTCAACCTCACGGTCAGGAGGTAGACCCGGGAGTTCCTCTGGAAAAACATCAGCAAACTCTCCTATAGTTCGGACATTCCTCACAGCTGCATCCTTTGCTTCCAAGGCACAAACATGTACCAAAAATGCTTCACAACCCTTCCTAACCATTTTCTCAGCCTTCAGTGCAGAAACAACGTTAGATAAGTAATCTCTTTTATTACCTATCATCACCACCTCCTCACCTTCCATGGTCTTCAACACCATGCGCTTAGCTGCGCAATCCAAACTAGCCTGATACTTTACTAGCCAATCCA
Source organism: Gossypium australe (assembly GCA_005393395.2). NCBI lineage: Eukaryota > Viridiplantae > Streptophyta > Magnoliopsida > Malvales > Malvaceae > Gossypium > Gossypium australe. Next base: position 19,828,748 of record CM016618.1, read on the forward strand.
TCCCGAGAATCAGATCGAACTCCCCAAACGACAGTTCCATCAAGTCAGCCAAAAACACGACCCCTTAAAGTTCTAGGGGTACATCCCTATACAGTGTACTTACTTCTACAGAGTGACCTAGAGGGCTTATCACTATCATCTTCCTAGAAGTAATCTCAGAGTCTACGTTCATGGTTTCCACTATGCTACTAGCAACATACGAGTGCGTCGAACCAACATCAATTAAAGCATTATAAGGTACTCCAAAAATTAAGAACGTACCGGTTATGACGTCCGGTGTGTCGCCTTCCTCTCGACGCCTCGCTGCGTAGACTAAACCAGGCTGTCTTGTCTCTGCACCACCTGCACCTCTGCCCGGTGCTCCACGGCCTCTACCAAAGCCATTACCTCCCCTGCCTGAACCTCGGCCCCTCTGTGGCTGCTGATTATCCCTCCTGAACTGTGCGCGATTCTGATTCTCAGACTGCAGCCTAGCTGATCTCTGTGGACAATCCCTGACTCGATGCCCCATCGAGCCACACTCAAAGCATCCCTTGTTACTAGTCCAACATTCCCCCGTGTGAGACTTTCCACACCGAGCACATCGTGGCGGCCACTGAGTGTTAGCAGCAGCAGCCCAGATGATCCAGAACTCCTTTTGTTTCAACCCCTATCCTAATTCCGCCTTACAGACTATTTTACCCCTTCGGCAACCTTAGATTTCTCCACTAGAACGGCAAACTCTCGTTCCTGCTGTGGGGCAATTATCATCCGCAGCTCGTCTCTCAGCCCATCCTCAAATCAACACAGCGCTCATACTCTGTGCCCACAATACCCCGAGCATACCTACTCAACCGAAGGAATTCCGCCTCATATTCCGCTACAGTTCTATTGCCCTGAACCAAGTTCAAGAAAGCTCTGCGCTGCGCATCAACATAACTAGCCCCTATGTATTTCCTCTGATAGGCTGTTCTAAAGAATTCCCAAGTGAGATCATCTGCAATCGCTCCGTCCCTAACTGTGAGCCACCACTGATATGACTCATCTCGCAGCAGAGATACTATGCCCTTCAGCTTTTCTTCAACCGAAAAATGCAGGTCATCCATGATGCGTTCTGTCGCCTCCAACCAATATTCCGCTGTACTAGGTGCCACACCAGATACACCTCTAAATACCTCTGCACCATTAGCTTTGAGTCGCTCGGTCACAGATTTCCGAGCTCCAGTTCCTACCCCTGCACTCGCAACCCTTTCTAGTACCCGTAGTACAGCCTGCGACACTGCGCCATTACCACCCATCTGATCCTGATGTTCCGCGCCCACAACTGGCGGTGGTGGTACCTCGTTTTCCGATCCATGACCAGACCTTGCCGGTTCCGAGACCGTCATCCTACCCCTACCTCGTCCACGAATATTTCGCCCACGTCCACGTGCACTCATGACTACCGATATATGGGCTGACTAAAAGTTTTATGTGTTAGACTTTTATTCCACTGTCTATTAAAACACAGTTTTATGAAAAGTTTTAATAAAGGATTGTTTTCGCGAGTACACATCATCCTATAGTTCATGTCTCTACAGTAGTTCCTACTACTATTCAATCATGCCATAACCATCACAATCATATCACTAAAAGAAATAGTTTGGGGTACTTACCTGGGCGGATAGGTGCCAGAGACTCGGTGCCATGCTTTCCAGACCATACTTTTTCCCATAAAAAGCCTTTCATACTCCTTTTTAAAATATTTTTGGGCCTTGGGACCCACAGTCGAGCTGTTGAAACTGGCTCTGATACCATAATTGTAACACCCCAAACCCGGTCAACACACTACGACCGAATCTGGCATGTTACGGAGTGAAAACAGTTTGAACACACAGGTGTGTCGGGAAATTTTCCAAGAAATTTTTTGATCGTTTAAAAGGTGTTAAAGTGATGTTGAAATTGTGTAAAGGTTGTTTTAACTCTATGCTAGAAAAATTCATTTGATACTACAAATTTTAGAAAACATTTAATATTAAAAACTGAGTGTGACAAGTATAATCAAGTTAGAAACCGTTTGCTTTTGAAGTTGTTTGAAAATTTAAGTTATAAAAGTATTCAAGTTACCTTATTATTTTGTGAACTTTGTTACCCGATGGTAACGTTTTTAAAACCCGAAAGAGTTATAGTTTTGAAAACATTGCTTTTTACTGGTTAATTTAACAAGTCCATAAATCCAATATATACATAATATAATCAAAGGAAAAGCAAGTAGTTAAAACCCAAAATAATACTAGCGGCCTTATTACAAACCCAAAACCAAATTAAAAGAAAGCTAATAGAAACGAAATAGCAATTTTAAAGTCCAAAGCCAAACTAAGATGCATGGCCACCTCGAGTCCTCCTCGGCTCCATATCCGCGATCTATGCCTCATCTGCAAAATGTAAGGGAAGGGGTGAGTCACCAAGACTCAGTGTATAAATCCCCAACCCGTTAATTCAAGCACTTACACAGATCATCAGTAAAACATGCAGATTATGCAACCCATAACCTAGCCATCCAATCTCCTTTAACTACCCCGTGTGGTCATAACCACTGGTGGTCAAAACCACTGGTGACCGAAGTCACAAATATATATATCGTTGTGGTCAAAACCACTGGTGACCGTAGTCACAAATCAAGTGATCGGGCCAACCCATCGTGTGGTCAAAACCACTGATGACAATCCGGTAATGATCATGTGGGGCCAACCCACTGTGGTACCAAACCACTGGGACGAGTCACAATATCCATATGTGGTCAAAACCACTGGTGACCGTAGTCATTAATATCAATAGTGTGGTCAAAACCACTGGTGGTCAAAACCACTGGGACTTAGTCACAGATAATAATAATTTGGTCAAAACCACTGGTGACCGTAGTCACAAATTAAATGATGGGGCCAACCCATCTTGTGGTCAAAACCACTGGTGACAGTCCAAAATGAATCATCCCTCTCCTCTCATCAATTCCATCATCATCATGCTCATATCATACGTGTCATAATATCATGTATCATGCATTTAAGGCATAGCATAACATTATCAAATCATGATAACATATATCAAAAATCACGTAACAGGGGACTTACCCGGAATCCAAGCTCATGCCCACAAGGCAAAGTCACCAATACCAGAGGTTATACAGTAACATAATAAGCATCATTAAACTAACAAAGTGTGTAAGAGTTTACACACCTGACTAATCGCAAATCTAAGTAAGAATCCCGAAACCACTCGAATCTAGCAAAATCTTGAAGCGTTATTCCCTTTCCTTAGTGCCGATTTGGTTTCCAACCAAATCCCGAAACTATGTGATGATCTCCCTTGCAATTGGCTAGCACTAAAACACACAGATGATTAGCCTTCGGCTTCTGAAAGAATAAGAAATAGATCTTGAAATGTTAGGACCTTACCTAGATAATCCACCAAGTCCCGAAGGCTCCCTGAATTCGGCTATAGCCCTCCCTACAATCGGTTTTGTCACTTCATTTTGAGTCTAAAGGCCATTCGGCCATAGAATAAATCCCGAAAGAAGAAAAGAGTTGTCGCATCCTTACCTTACTAATAGATTCGGCTAATCAAACTCCAATATTCGCCACCCCTAACTAATGTTGAAGGTTTCGGCTCCCTTCAAAGAACAAGAACAGAGTTTTTAATACTTAGATCTAAAATGGAAAAAGAAGATAGAAGAGAAGTGGGTTTCGGCACTACCCACGTTGATCAAGAAAAGAAAACGAATAGAAAGTTCACTTACCAGAGTTTCGACTATGATCCAAAGAAGAGATGAGTTTCGGCACTTGTGATGATGAAGAGATAATGCAAAAGAGAGGAATTTGAGAACAAGATATTCGGCTTTTGAACAATGGAAAGGTGAAGATAAATAATGTAATGGAGAAGAAAGAATTCGGCAAAAGTGAATGCAATCACTTTCGGCACAAGAGGTTTTGAGGGAGAAAAGAAAAGATGCCAATTGGGAGGTGAGGTTGTTGTTTTTCGGCTTTGAACAAGATAGAGGAAAAAGAAGTGAACCGAAAAGATAAGAGAAGGTAGCTATGAGAGTTTCGGCTTTGAGCAACAAGAAGGAAAAGAAGTGAACAATCGGCCAAGTGCCCAAGATTGCCAAAAAGAGAAAAGAGAGATTGGGAGGAGTGCAATTGAGGTTTAGGTTTGACACTGAACACAAAAAACCAGACCTACCAAGCTTTGCCGATTTTTGTTACCAACCTAGGCACATTCGGCCACTACCCAAAACCCCAAAACCGATTGCTTCCCAAATTCATACCACAACCAAAAATTCGGCTAAGCAAAACCTACTCTCACTCAAACACTAGCCGTCCCCTTCCATCCCTCCTTGAATTCCTCCCATCCACACATTCAAACAAGTTTGAATGAGTCCCACACCTAAAATCTCTCCCCTTCATCTATTTAAAATCTGATAGCTTAATCCTTATCCACCAAGAGAGTCCCACCCGAGCACTCCTCTCCTTACTTGTGGCGTGAAAAAGAATAAGCAGGAGTGCAATTTCTGCAGCTCGAACACAGGCACTCCCTCTCTGCATGTGGCGTCATCTCCCTGGTGTTTAAGTGGCGCCTCCTTGCCACTCTTCCACTTGATTCTTTGAGTTACAAACCTCCAATAAATTTATTTAACCCCTACTTTATCTAACTCCTTCCTCTTAAATGCTAAAACAAAATTTTTAGCCATGACCCAGAACTAACCCGATGCCTAGACCCCAAAACACACCAAACAAACATAGTAGGCATACCAATACATGAAAACACATACCAAATGCAGAGACCTCGATTTAAGGATGTTACATATATCCCATCCACTAATTGAGTGTCGTGCATGGGTCATGTGTTCCGTTCTACCACCGAAACCCGATGGTTCGGTGCTTTGCCTCCCACGATTGAAATCTAGGGCTGAGATAGATGAGTGTCTTCCCATTGATGATTCTGGGATATCATAATGGGAACTTTCAAACAAAGTGGTTGTACTATCGACATTTTCAACCATTCTCGCCTCTCGAACAGGAAGAGATGTTGAAGTCGCAAGTCCTTCATCTGGTCTTGAAAATTCCACATATAACTCAAGAAATGATTATCCATTTTCGTGGTGCGTCTACACCATTGCCTCCAAGTCCCGAGCACCTTTGATATCAAATGAGTCATATCTTATGGGATTGACCAAAACACAAAATAAATACATAATAGATGAAACTCTCATTGCCATAGATCCGAAGATTTTTCGCCTAATTCTTTTACAAATTTTTGTCAACTCTATGTTCTGGTTAAAATCCAATCGCGCTATGTTCTCCGGTAAAAAAATCACGTCGTTCTCGGTATCACAGACCTCACCGTCGTAATAAATAATATCACTAATTCGTCCAATCATTTTCAACCAATTTATCTATCGAGAGAAATTCGAAACACAAAAAATTAACACGAAAAATCAAAACATTATGCAATAAATATAATGCTTCATATAAATATTAACATGAAAAATCAACTTATACCTTCAACCCCACCTTCTATTCTTCTGAACTTCTTCAATTTCTATTGCTCCAACTTATGCCACCAAATGCTAAAATATGGGTCATTTATAGCCTAAGGGATAGCATCCCACTCATTTCTGTAAAATGCCCTGGATAGTGGGGGTTGAAATTTGTAGAGGAAAAACGCTCCAAATAGGACACACTATTAGAAGCAGTACTGAAAAGGGCGTCCAGCTAGAAGCGTTTTTAGTACTTTTGTTGACAGTGCGTCCTGCTTGGAGTGTTTTTCCTCTACAAACCTCAACCCCCACTATTCAGGGCATTTTTCACAAACCTCATCTTAGGAATCCCAGGATATTTTTTTTAGAACCATCTCTTCAAATTTATTTTCTCAAAAGCAGCAGTACTGAAAAGGGCGTTTAGCTGGAAGCATTTTCAGTACTTTTACTGACTGTACATCCTACTTAGAGCGTTTTTCTCTACAAAACTCAACCCATATCGTCAAAAATACTTCTTCAGAGCCTATCCCCACAAAATCATTTTTTCAGAACCCATCCTGTACAAATTATTTTTTAAAACCCCTAAAAATTAAATAAAACCCTAAACACTTAAAATTAAAAAAAAATCATAAACCCTAATTCCATAAACCTTAATCCTAAACACTTAAAAACTAAAAAAACCCTAAACCCTAACTGGTACTGGGAAAACATAAGTAAAAACGCGCTGATATGGACGCGTTTTACTGGTCATCAGGGAAAAAAACGTTGAGCTAGACACGCTTTTCTGCGTTTCTCCTGAAAATGACGCCAACTCAACGCATTTTAGGGAAATCGATCCTTTCTAGTAATTTTTGAACAAAATAACCCATTTCTGTAATTTATTTTGGAAATGGCTTTTTCTGATAATTTAATCACCTAAAGTATACATTCTCTTAATAAAATTGTTTACAATTTTTTATCACCTTATCAACATTCTCTTAATAAAATTGTTTACAATTTTTTATCAACTTATCAATAATTTTCAGAAAAATTATATAAATAACCTTAAAAATTATATAAACATATTATATAACAATAACAACAATAATAATAAATCCTTAGGCATGACTAATTACAATACACTGCAATTACCATATTTTATGGGAACTCCAACTCACTTTCTTTTCTTTTTTTTTTGTCTTTCTCTATATCATTAAAAAGAAATCTGTTCCATTGAAAATCTCATAAGATTAACCAGATCGGAAGAACTAGGTGGCGGGTGAATATGGCGACGTCGTCGTTTAACAAGATCGAGAGGGCCCACCAGATGTATCGAGAAGGGAGGTATGAAGAAGCCCTTGTTTACTACACGGAGGCGTTGGCGGTTGCTAGGACCAAGCCTCAAAAGATCGCTTTGCACAGTAATAGAGCTGCTTGTTACTTGAAATTACATCATTTCAAAAAGGTTTTCCCTGTTTTTGTCAATTGCCTATGATTTTGCTTCTTGGGTTTTCTTATTCAGTAGTTTTCTTGAAATAATCTTGGTTCTGATTGAAGTATTCGGACCTCGGGATCACCGACAATTCTTTTTTCATGGGCAGAAGTTGGTTTTGTGAGAGTTTTTCCAATCTTATTTTGATGGATGAATATGAAAACAACAAATCAAATTTAATTCTTGTTTCATGTTTCATTTGGGATAATATGTATTATAATTTAAATGCTTTTGGATATATGTGTGTATATATATATATATGGTTTGTATTTGATTTTGTATAAATTTATAAACTAAAATCATTGTCATAATGTCATAGTATTAATTGATACACATTGCAATTATATATGATTCGTCATTGTATAAATTCATTGCCACATGTTTATTCTTTTTACATATTTATTTTTGTACTATATCTTAAGGTCATATGTTGTCCTTTCAACATTGCATTTCTGATGTGGGATTGAGGCACCCTTTCTACTTTCTTCCTTTAGAGGGTTTGCATATCTTAAGGTGATGTGGTAAAACTTTAGAGGGTTTGCATATCTTAAGATGATGTGGTAAAACTAGTTATGAACAAATTATGTTTGCTTCTATGTTTTTTCCTTTTATATGTGTGGCATCATAGTTTATCCGTTTTACTAATGCATGGAAAATGTTGTCTGCAAACTGATGTTAGTAATTCAACCTTAGGCAGCAGAAGAATGTACCTCTGTTCTTGAGCTTGACCACAAGCATACTGGAGCTTTGATGTTGCGAGCGCAAACACTAGTCACGTTAAAGGAGTACAATTCAGCTCTCTTTGATGTCAACCAGCTCATAGAGCTGAATCCCTCTTCGGAAGTTTATTATAACCTTCAAGCTCGCTTGAGGACGCAAGTGGTACATCCTCTCATCACTGTTTGGTTGTTAATCTTTCTCAACTATTTTGTGTGGCGTCTTGTTTGTTACTGCAGTACTTTTTCGTATCATTTCACATAGACACTGCCATTATTTGTTCTTGGCGAATATAAAATCAATTGTTTGTTCATCATCATTTCAAACGCTATTTCTTCATTTGGTTCCAATAGGTCTGTTTTAAGTTGACATGTATTTGATCTTCAGATTTTGTTTTCTTTGTTTAAGGGAAGGCTCTTGCTCCAATACCCGAGTCTGAAGCAGAGTTGGAAGAAGAGGAAGAACATGGGGAACCCTATGCAGTGGAGGAAGGAGAGGAACAAGATGATGCAAAGGAAGATATTGTACGGCCAGCTGTTCGGGAAGATCGGAATGCTCAGCCTAATGAGGATCTGGTAAAAGAAACAATGATTTTCCCCATTGTTAAAGGATCTGCTGAGCAGGAAGTAGTTGCTACACCTCAAGGACCAAATGAAAAATATTCCAAAGGACACGACAAGATACCTAAACCCAAGGGACACTCAGAACAGAAGAGTGTGGCTCAAAGAACTGTAGTTGCTGCTCCTATAGAACAGGGCATCAAAGATTCCAAAGGATGGCAAGCAATCCCCAAACCTAAGGGACACTCAGCTTTGGACTATGCACGGTGGGATAAAGTTGAAGATGACTCTAGTGATGATGATGATGACGACATTGAAGAGGAGTCTCAGCCTCAATACCGGTTCCGGGTAAGAACTGTTGGTGTTCAACCGGTGAAGTGAAACCGGATGAGGTAAATAGATTGATATGAATGAATCTTCCAATTCCTAAACATTTTCGTAAAGTGGAGTTGGAGAAGTTGTGATTGATCTATGATGTACAACTAAAGCTAGGGAACCATATTTTACAGTTGTCTCCCTGCTTTGAATTCCTCCATTGAAAAATTTCAGGTTGCGTTGGATATGTAGGAAATGGCTGCACATATTTGTATCATAGTTGTCGTCTTCTTTTTTCTCCTTTCCTGGAAAGTTAATACAAAATCTGTATCTTATTTATTTGTATAGTTGGTACTGAATATCTAAAATTCTTTGTTATATGATATGTATTTGATTACTATCTGTCACTAACCATTGAATCTATTGGCAACGCATTTAATAAACAATTCCCTTTCATTGTCATATATACGCCACGCTTATTTATTTCATTCATATGTTGCAGTATATCTTATTTAACATTTGCCATGCTAATTTTGATTTGATTGTAGAATGCGATAATTTCCATAAAAGCCGATAGAATGATTTTATATATTTATTCATTTTCATAGTTTATTGCAATGGAGCTAAGTTTTATTTTTTTTAAATTAAAAATAAATTAAATAATTAAATCAAATCAATTTAATTAATTAATTAATTTCGTAACACCCCAAACCCGGCCTAGATATTACGGCCGAATCCGAAAGTGTTACGAAGAAACATTATAAATCCAACTTCCTTTTTATTTGAAATTATCGTAAACCGTTGTTACTTAGTAAGCCCGATTTGTTTGGAAAACGTGTGGATATACTTATTTAAATTAAAATCGTTGTTTGTTTACGTCTTTCAGTTAAAATTGAATATTTTGCAGTGGAGTTTCTTAAAACGTTATATTTTGTTTCCTTGAAAACTGTTATTTTCAGACAAATTGTCGTTTCCATAAAAACCGTTTAATCGATCATTATGCTAAACCAAAAACTGAAATAAAAGTTTGAAACCAAAAATATCCCAAAGTTCGGAGAGTCCAAATTATACAGAACTCTCAAAACTGAAATTTAAGTAAGCCAAATTAAAGTAAAAATAGTTTTACAGTAATGTGGACACAACCGAACTCCTTCACACCGACCCGCCTAAGTCTGAGGGTTACTTGAAATTTTCAGACAGATAGAGAGTGAGTTTTGATAACTCAGTGTGTAACACATACAAAAATATAAATTCAGATTCAATCTCATGGCAGAACATATATAGATGTAAATCTTTTGCACAATTAGAATTATAACAGAATCACATAGATACAGATATGCAAAATCCTACCCCCATCCTCTACACACCAACTCCGACTATCCCAACACATCACATGGGGCATAAAACACCCATCCAGCCATACACATTGCATAGTGTTCATACGACACTTTTCAAAATAGTCGCAGCTTTGCTACCAGTATATTGGTGAAATATCGCCTTACACAGAATACTTCCTCCTCATAATACATATCCCACCCCATAGCCAGATACAGATAGAACATCAGATAAAACAGAATACCAGATACCATAACGTATATCACATGCATGCTCGTATAACAAATATTAAACATGCTCATACATAACAGAACAAATCATACATATTATATTACACAATACTCATGTAGATATTATTTATGTCAATTTCAATCTAATAGAGTGACAGATTTCATGCTTTAAGGTTTATACCTCACATACCGACTCTACGGAAGGCCCACAGTTGATCTGGACGACATGTACGATCCTAGGAAAAAATTCTAAAATTTGGGCCCACATGTCCAAAATAGCCTAGCTCGTGTATCACATACGGCCTCACACACAGCCTAACACACGGCCGTGTGGCGTCGACAGGCCCCAATTTCGACTTCCGCCAATTGCTGTTTTTCAAATTTCTCGTTACACCTGATATTTTTTCTGATGCTGATGCAACACAAATAATCCAAGAACCAAAATTGATAATTAACGCAACCAATTTAAATGACAATTCGTGGAAACATAACTAATAACGACCCCCAATTAAACTAAAATAATCCTTCATAATACAACCACACACTTACCGATGAACGAGCCGCCACTACGCAAATTCTAAAGTATTGGAGGATCGTCCACTGCCTCTTGCTCTACTCCTAAACTGCATCAGATTTTATACAAGGTCACTAATTTAATTAAACATAATCCAATGAAAAATGCATAGTATACTAAATTTGAATACTTATTCTTGAATTGCAATCAAAGAATCAACCTACGGCTTCAAAAATTAACAGCAACCCACGCTAAAAGAAATATCCCAAACAAAATTTGAAGGAACGGACAAGAAGATGAAAGCAAGAAAACTCAATTTTGAAATTGGGGTTTGTGACATAACTAGGGAAAATATTAAAGGAAAGAAAGTGGGTTTTTTAACAAAAAATAAAAAAAATAAAACAAATCAAAGGTAAACTGGATTTAATTAATCTTTTTCTTTCCCCTACTATAACAAAAAATGAATAAACACAAAGTAATTTAAATACTTAATTTATTTGTTTATTTCAAAACAAATTCAAGAGACACAATATTTAAAATAATCACTTGAATTATTATTAATATATATTTTCTAACAAATTCATTTAAAAACACTTTAAAGTTATTTTGACAACAAAACATATTTTGTTTAAAATTAAATAGGCTTAAGAACAAAAAAAAAAATGATTGAACTGAGAATCGAACCCAAGACTTTAGACACAAAATTAAAATACTTAACCACTAATACAAATATTTACTTATGATGAAGTTTGTAATACAAGCTTTAATAAATTAGGACGTTACAAATTTACTAATTAAAAAAAATTGTGAAAAAATTCACACATTTACATAGACACTCGAACTTCGAGAGCTAAGTTAAACATGAAACTCAGTGACTTTTATGTTAGTTGGAATTCAATTCATTTATTCTTTTAAAGCTCAAACATAAAAACCAAATTATTTGAGCTAATATAATTATGGTAATGTTTGAAAAAATTATTAAATAATTGTATTTGGGTAATATAAAAAAAATTTGGATGTAAGTGTAATTGTTTGTAATTACAAATGTGTGGCATGTTTGCTTAACTATTGTAATTCATGGATCTTACTGAATTGAGTGTAATAGGAAAAGCTCAATTACACTCTCTCAATTATTAGGGGTTGAGAATTGAAGGTAATTATACGAGTAATTATAATTAAATACACTTAAATATAAGTATCTTATGACTTTCCAAACACTTATACATTACTTAAGTTTAAGAAATTGTTTTTATATAAATCTAAATTTGACAAGGGTAAATTACAGTAGAGATCACCCAACTATGGTTTTTTTTTCTTATTTGGTTATTCAATTATGAAAAGTTATAAAATGGTTACCTAATTATGTTTTTTTTTCTTTTTTGGTTGCTCAACTATAAAAAGTTACAAAATGATCATCCAACTATTCAATTTTGTCTTTTTTTATAACCAAATGGCTAACATAAAAATAAAAACACACAAAAGTCCAAGATAATTGGGTGACCAAAAAAAACAAAATTGAATAGTTAAGTGACCATTTTGTAACTTTTCATAGTTGAATGATAAAAAAAAATACTAATAATTGAGTGATTATTTTAATAATTTTCCTATGTTATTCTTGCATGAACACTTATCTTAATAGCTTAGCATAAATGTTATAAAAACTGTTCCAGACTTTATAAAATCATTTTGTATAATATAAATTTTATATTATTTTTTCTAATTACTCATAAAAATTATAAAAAGGATTTTAAAGTTAGTTTACCATTGGACACTTCGTATAACTCAACTGCAAATTATGCTTATAAAAGTTAATATAATTGAAAGATACAAAGTTAGTTTGCGCTGTGAACTATTTCGTTTACCATAATGATTTTTTTTCTTATAATACTTATATATATATATATATATATATATATATATATATAAAAGCAGGGCATATCTAAGTGCTGACAGGATAAGATTTTTTTAAAATAAAATTTAAATTTGTAATGATAAAATTATATTGTAGTCTTTTTAAAAATGATAAAAATTAATTTAATCCTCTAAAAATTATAAAAAATATAGACAATTAAAAGGACAAAATTACATTTTTACTATCATAAAAATATATAATTTAATTCCACTAAAAAAATAGACTTTACCCCTGCACCTAAATCGTATTTCTAAATCCATATAAACAATCTTAAGTTTTCCATATACTTACTTTTGTGGTTGTTTTACCATTCTTTTATGCATCTCTAAGAAGGGAAAAAAAGAGAGTAGAAGGTGACCTGAAATTTACAAAACTAAAAACATATTTTTTCATCAATTCAAATATCTAGTCAGTTATATATTACTTCCTATTTTATATTTTATGGTCTACGCACTATGTTGTCACTTGGCACAATTTATATCCTTTTAACCTTGTTTCAATAGTTTTTTTCCCTACCTTTTTAACAGCTAGACGAAATGGTTGATATTGGGTACCTATAACCAATCAGTCCTTAAAGCCCATCCTAACAAGGGTATTATTAAGATCACTTATTTACTCTCTTTTTTTTTCCTTGTCTGACTTTATATTGTTCAAACTCTTCCTTTTACTTAAAATATTCATGTACAAAACTTATTTCTAATGCATGAATATGGATTACTTCCAAAGGCCTTCCGGGTACATGGAAAAACTTATGATACAAGTATGGGCCCAAATTTCAAGCCAATAACATTTGGGTTTAACCTTTCATAAGTCCATTTGACAAGCTCAAAAAATCACAAAACTTGAAGTCCAATTTTGGATATGATACATGCGTGGACCAAATAAATTTAATAACTTAATTTCATGGAAGTTAATTAATTTTCAAGCTCAAAATATCAATAGGCTTGCAAATAGTTTTTAGATGGTATCCATGAATTTATGAGTTGAGATGTCTTTATACCATTCGAAGAGTTATCTCTTAGTTTTGAAATGCACTTTGAGTCACCTAATTTTGAGCTCGAGAGTTCAAATTACAACTGTTTTAGTGAAAACTACGTAAGCAAAATTTATAGACGAGATTATATATGAGTCCAATATCATATTTTTTAGGTTTTATATTATTATTATTTATTAATTCTGAATTATAGGTTATTTTTAAGTACTTTAAGTTGTTTAAGACTTTTATGTTTCTTAGTTAACAAGAAAATTTAGTTCCACTAGAATTACTTCTTGTTTAGATTAATTAGAGTTTCATTATACTTAAAATTTTTTACTTTGATGTAATTAGCTAGCCTATATAAAGACATTTTCATTATTCACTAAACACACAATCATTGGATAAAGTTTATCAACTCTTTGAGTTTTTTGCAAGATAGGTTTCTTGTGATTTTTAGAAGTTTTTTCTTCTTGGTTTTTCTTAGTGAAGCCATGAGAATCTCCTCACCCTCCAATTTACTAGGTGGTTGGCCTAAGGGGTTGGTTAGAACCAAATAAAAGCTTATTGGAGATCATCTCTTCAAAGGGTTTCAAAGGGCATATTCTTTCATATTCTTCCCTTCACTCTTTATCCAGCTTATCTATATCTTTTTAAATCACACTACAGCAAAACAGACTTTTAGCAGCGTTTATAAGCGCCACTAAAAGTGTTTGCGGCACTTTTCTAAGCGCCACAAAAAATGCCGCCACTACAACTGCCGCAAATTTTTGCGACGTTTATGATGAAAAAACGCCGCTAAAGATCATGACTTTTAGCGGCGTTTGTGATAAAAACGCCGCTAAAAGTCATGGTCGTTAGCGGCGCTTTTTTTAAAAACGCCGCTAAAAGTCATGGCCTTTAGCGGCGCTTTTCAAAAAACGCCGCTAACAGTCATGGCCTTTAGCGGCACTTTTTTACAAACGCCGCTAATTTGTACAGATTTCTGGAGTACAATTTTTTCAATATTATACCCCTCCAGCACTAAAACCAACCAATAACAGTAAATATACAATATAATTCCAACGCAAAACAGCAAATTTAGCATAAAAATCACACCAAATACATTAATTCAAAATAATACTTGAAATTTAATAAATTAAATGAATGATAACTGAAAATATTGTAACAATAATGTTAAATGTAATAAAGTCAAAACATTCTTACAACGAGAAACTAAATGTGTCTAAGATGGCGGTTTCTGCGATTGCTGAAACATCTGCATCATATGCTGAAGCTGGTGCTGGAGCTCTTCGTACTTTCTGTTCTGCTCTGCTAGCATCGATGCTGCCTCTGCCTCCCTCGCAGCTGCCGCTGCCTCTCTCGCTGCTGCTGCTGCCTCCCTCGCTGCTGCCGTTTCCGCATCTACTCTAAGCTGTTGCTGGAGTTCTTCATATTTTCTTTGAACATCAGCAATTTGCTGCCTCTGCTCAACCGTGCTCTCTTGCATCTGAGCTATCTGGTCTTGTAGCCTCTGAACTTCAGCACGAGATTGACCCCCGGAAGGCATGTACTGCTGGGAGCCGGATCCAAAATATTGGGTCGGGGTAACATCGGATCCTTTAAATCGAACCCGACCATACCTTTCAAGACCAAAAACATCAGTGATAATTCTATTAAAAATATACTAAAGATTAACAGAACTATCAGTCGAAGCAGTCGTACCTTTCAGGACCCAAAACATCTTTAATAATTCTGTTATCAATCTCCTCAAGATTAAAGAACTATCAGTCGAAGCAGCCGCTTCATACTCCGCCTTCTTCTCCTTTAGTTTATCCTAATAAATCAATGAAAGAGTTAGAAACGAAATATATAAATAAGAAAGAATGCAACAAAATTTAACATTATAAATTTAAAACTATAAACGATGAATTAAACTATTATAATTAAACATTATAAATATTTATAAAAAATAAAATTTTATTAAGTAAATATACCAAAATTTCTGCAGCTTCGGATGTCATCGGAGATCCATCCTTCTTTCTATGCGTAATGTCAAAAAGCTGAATGCGTCCAACTTTTTGACCAGTCGAAGTTTCCTACATTTTAGCAGAAAAAATATAATTTAATAGTATAAAGTAATTAATATTTGATAGAATTAATAAATTATAATACCTTGGCCTCAGCTACACAAGCAAAACTTCTAGAACCTGCCGTGTGCGTGAAATTCTGTTTCTGTCTGCTGCTTATTCCAACTTGCTCACGGTCCTACATAATGCAATTTGAATTATATATATAGTAAATACTATAAACCAAATAATTTATAAGATTTTAAAAGTACGTAATACCTCTCCTTTTTTTGAATTCCAAAATCTAACTTGATCTTCCCATTGGTACCTCAACATTCCCGGTGGAACATTTCTTAATTTTTCGTCGAGGCTTATGTCTTTCTTGAGCGTGCTTTTATTGTCTCTCCATTTTTTACCCAATGTCTTCTTAACATAGTCATCAGAGACCTCTAAAGTAAATCTAGCCTGAAGAAAAAAGTATAAAAAGTTAATATAAATGAAATTAAATTAAAGTATTATAAATTACATTCACATTTTGTTACCTTAATATTATCGAGAGCCTGATTTTTGTTGGCATCAGGCATGTGATGCCATGATTCGTAGTTAATGGGCAACATATTGGCATTTCGTGCAATAATGCCCAAATAGCCTCCTAACAGTCGAGCTTTAGATCCAACAGGCTGGCCATGATTGTTTCTCCTTACTTTAACACGATCGGTAGGCTCTAAGTCATATAAATCTTTAAGTAGTGTACGTCCCCGACCTCTGCGCGTCCCACCACCTTCAGCTGAAAAATGATATTTTATTATATTAAAATTGAAAAATGAATCAATAATAAAATTCAACATGCATGTAAAATAAACTTAACATTACTTTCAAATTCTCCAGGCTCGTCATCTATGTCCAGCAGAGTAGAAGATCCAACAACTGTTTGCTGTTCACTATTTGCTTCTTCTGGATTTGGAGTATCGCGGACAATATTTAAATCTCGTAATCGTCTTCTAGGCATTTTTCCTGCAATACACATAAAATAGTTCAAAATTTTAGTAACAAATAACAACAATAATATGACATTTAAAATAGTTAAATTATATAACATGCCCAACATCAAAATTTTAATATTACATATAAATAATAAATCGTAAAATCTTACTAAATCATATTTCGTAAATATCTTCGTCCACATCTTGACGAACCCATTGAAATTGTTGACTAGTACTAGGGATATTTTCATTTAAGTTTTGTTCTGGAAAAGGCAATGTTTCTGATCTTTCGACTATGTCATCTCTACTTCCACTGTCAATGTCGAAGAAGTCTCTAGGGGTGTTTCGAAGTACAACGTACCAACCCTCATCAATTGGATCTTCCGAGTAAAAAACTTGTTTAACTTGAGAAGAAAACACATACGGCTTGTCCATCAGTTGTTCTCCGGTGTGAATCAATCGAGAGAAATTCACCATTGTAAAGCCATATTGATCGTTTTTAATTCCGCGAGCCGTATTCACATCAGCCCAATCACCTCGAAATAAGACAACTTTGCATTTTTCGTAATAATCCAACTCAATGATGTCAGTAACAAGTCCGTAATACTCCAGATTCCCCTCAACCGGATTACTGTCCCTAGCACTAGCATAACTTGTAATCGAAGAATTAACAACAATTCCGCAATTTTGGGTTCTTCTCAATCTCTAGCGATACTTTGTATGAAATCTGTATCCGTTGATAAGGAAGCCACTATATCTTTTAACTAATTTGTTTGGACCTTGTGAAAGCCATTTAACGTCGTCATTTACTTCATTCCAACTCCAAACCTATCGAGTCGAAAGTAAATCGAGTAATTATGAATGTTATGAGAAAACCTTATTACTTGTTAATGAAAACTTAAATTGCATACCATTTGGCTTAACCATTCATGGAATGATTCTGCGAACAACTTATTAATTTCTCGTCGATTTAATCTTCGAGATCGTGAACGAGCTCTCAATATTTGTTTGTACTCACTACGGTAAAAAAGGTTTTACTTTGTTAGAAGACAAACAAATCATAATTGATGAGTATTTATCAAATTGTAGAACTTACTTCCGAAATGGTTCCATTGAATCGTGATGAAAAAGAACGTATCGATGCGCTTGGACCCATGATCTATCGTCTAATTCTGTAATTTCGACTTTGCCGATCGGTTCTCCGAAACTTTGAAATAAATAAGTTTCAGCCAAATTATGATTTGTGAGCCCAGCATTTCTACTTGGTCTGTTCATTCTTGTTTCAACATCTTCCAAATACCTCGAACAGAAAGTCATACATTCCTCTGCCAAGTTGCCCTCGGCAATTGATCCTTTCGGATAACGCTTATTGCGGCAGTATGACTTCAATTTGGAAAGGAACCTAAACACGATATACAACATTATCAAAAGTTGCAACTAAAGGCATTGAGCTGAATGAAGGAATATTTTGCAAATAAAGTAAGACCTTTCAATGGGATACATCCACCGATAGAAAACGGGTCCACCAAGAAGTGCTTCACGCGGGAGATGAATTAACAAGTGCACCATAATAATGAAGAAGGAAGGCGGGAATATCTTCTCCAGATTGCATAAAGTCAATGCGGCTCGATCTTGTAGTCTCTCAAGTTCTTGAACATTCAAAACTTTACCACAAATGCCTTTCATTATATTTGACAGTTCAATTACAGGAGCTGTCACCTTTTTCGACATACAACACCGCATAGCAACTGGCAGTAAGTCTTGCATCAATATGTGATAGTCATGCGATTTTAAGCCATATAATCTTCGATCCTTAAGACTCACACATTGCGAGATATTTGATGCATACGCATCCGGGACCTTTATATCCTTCAACACCGTACAAAACACTTCTTTCTCCGTCTTCAACATTGAAAAAATAGCAGGCGGCAACCGATATTTCATATTCGGAAGTGCTCGGGGATGAAGCTCACGCCGAATTCCCATGTGGACTAAATCAAGTCGACTCTGAAGATTATCTTTTGATTTTCCATCGACATTCAAAATAGTCCCAATGATGTTCTCGCAGACATTTTTCTCTATGTGCATGACATCAAGATTATGGCGTAAAATCTGATGCTCCCAATAAGGCAACTCGAAAAAAATACTTCTTTTTTTCCACAAGTCCGCCTCATTAGGATCATCCTCTTCATCAGATTCATCTCTAGATCTTCTATTTCTATGCGGGTTTGCCGGTTGATTCATCTTCCCATAAATGAAATTCATATATTTCAACATTAAGAATATTTCGGATCCACCGGTCTGCGAAGGAGCTGGTCTGAACTCTTCAGTACCATCAAACTGAGCACTCTGAAATCTAAATGTATGATTTTCCGGTAACAACCGATGATGCCCCATGTAAGAGAACTTCTTCCCATTATATAACCATTGTGAACATGTCTGCACAGCACAACACGGACAAGCATAACGTCCCCTGGTACTCCAACCAGATAAATTAGCATAAGCCGGGAAGTCGTTAATAGTCCACATTAAAGCCACACGTAAATTAAAGTTCTCTTTTCTCATTGCATCGTATGTCTGAACACCAGCCCATAGTTGTTTTAACTCGTCAACAAGTGGCTGTAAATAGACGTCAATATCATTCCCCGGCCCTTTCTTTCCAGGTATAATCATAGACAAGATAAAGGAAGATTGTTTCATGCAAACCCATGGAGGCAAATTGTAGGGAACAAGTACCACAAGCCAAGTACTGTATATTGTGCTCATGAGTTTGTAAGGGTTAAATCCATCGGATGCTAGCCCAAGCCTCACACTCCGAGGATCGCTTGCAAAGCTTGGAAATTTGGAGTCAAAAGATTTCCAAGCTAAAGAATCTACAGGATGCCTTAACAACCCATCATCTGTTCGTCCATCACGGTGCCACGTCATTGATTCGGCTGTCTTCGACGACATGAAAAGCCGTTAAAGCCTTGGTATTAGAGGAAAATACCGCAAAATCTTAACTGGCTGCTTCCTTGACTGTGTATCTGTTCATCCTCGTTACCATCCTCTGTATTTCTATTAATCTAACGGGATTGACCGCATACATGACAACACTGTTGGTTTATCCGGTCGCCCTAGTACAACATGCAGTCATTTGGGCAACTATGGATTTTGTTGTAGCCAAGGCCCAAATCCTTTATCAGTTTCTTCATGTCTTTCGAAGATTGAGGGAACTCTAACAGCATTGTTAACGAGTTTCCGGTCCATCCTCCCAAACATTTCAAGTGAAAAAGGCGAATACAGAAAGACAGTTTGGAAAATTTTGACCCCTCATACAGTTCTTCATTCATTTCACCAAGTAACGTGTAGAACCTCGCCGCTTCTTCATTTGGCTGTTCATCAAGTGCACTTCTTCCCCCTTTGGTGAAAGTATTTCCACCAAAATTATAAGCATCAGTTGCACCCAAGTCAAGTGGAAATGACCCGAAACCATCACTGCGCATATTAAAAGCATCACGCAACATGCCTTCCATATTATCATCTCTAACATTCTGATTGTAAGCAGTATGAGGATAACCCATATTCATCGATGAAGATGCTCCACTAGATGTACACTCTCCATGGAAAATCCATTTTTTGTACCCCCAGACAAAACCATCAACAACTAGATGTTCGTAGACAACTTCACGACAATGCCAATTGATATTGCAACACTTCTTACACGGGCAAAGAATCATATTCTCTTGGCTTGCATTTTGAAATGCGAAATTCAGAAAAGTTTCTACTCCATTTCGATAGCCGTTGCTTACCCTTGACAATTTCATCGAACTCCTATCCATTTTGTAGTTGTTGAAGTCTAAAGTTGGCAATAAATTACACGGCTAAATTGTTAATTTATAATTTATGTAAGTAATGATATGATCATATATATAATTGAATACTATGTAAGTTATGTAAATTATGTAAGTTATGAAGTTTGATCTTAAAATTATGTAAGTTATAAATTTGATCTTAAACTTATGTAAGTTATGAAATATGATCTTAAAATTATGTAAGTTATGTATTCTTTAAGATTCATCATACGTGGCTTTGTTACACCTGGGGAGGATCCGTTATATCTTACAGTGAGATATAAGGCAACCCGTCAAGTTTCCAGCCAATATACTTTGAATCTTTTTTTTAAAAGAATTTGAATTTTAAAATGAAATTTCTTTTAAGGTTCATCATACATGGCATTGTAAGTTATGTATTATGTAAGTTATGAAATATGATCTTAAACTTATGTAAGTTATGAAATTTGATCTTAAAATTAAGTAAGTTATGTATTCTTTAAGATTCATCATACGTGGCTTTGTTACACCTGGGGAGGATCCGTTATATCTTACAGTGAGATATAAGGCAACCCGTCAGGTTTCCAGCCTATATACTTTGAATCTTTTTTTAAAAGAATTTGAATTTTAAAATGAAATTTCTTTTAAGGTTCATCATACATGGCATTGTAAGTTATGTATTATGTAAGTTATGAAATATGATCTTAAACTTATGTAAGTTATGAAATTTGATCTTAAAATTAAGTAAGTTATGTATTCTTTAAGATTCATCATACGTGGCTTTGTTACACCTGGGGAGGATCCGTTATATCTTACAGTGAGATATAAGGCAACCCGTCAGGTTTCCAGCCTATATACTTTGAATCTTTTTTTTTAAAAGAATTTGAATTTTAAAATGAAATTTCTTTTAAGGTTCATCATACATGGCATTGTAAGTTATGTATTATGTAAGTTATGAAATATGATCTTAAACTTATGTAAGTTATGAAATATGATCTTAAAATTATGTAAGTTATGTATAATGTAAGTTATGAAATTTGATGAAAGTTTTGAAATTTGATCTTTAAACTAAATGCTTATATTTTAATTATTACATTAAACTACATGTATTATGTAAGTTATTTAAGTTATGTATGTTGTGTGAGTTATGTCAATTATGTAATTTATTTAAATAATCATCATTATTATTATTATATTGATAAACAAATTTATGAGTTTTAAATTACTTATGTAAGTTTTAAATAATATTTATTTATTTAAATAAAAATTATAAGTTTTAAAAACATTTAAAAATATTACATTTTGAAATCAAACATTATTCTTTGAATTTAGATAACATAGATTATATGAATGTGTAATATTCTAGAGAAGAAAAAAATAACACAAACTTTAATACAATTATAACTCTTTTACACATTAGAGCTCTTTTAAATTAAAAATAATAAGTTAAATAATAATTTAATACATTAAAAGTTAAAATTAAAATATAGTTTAAACATTACAACTCTTTTAAATTAGGAATAAATAATTTATTCAAGATTATTTAAAATTTTATAACAGTTAAGATTAAAATTAAAAACTGATTAAAATATAAATTTATTTAAAAATTCGCTTAACATTAGAATTACAAAACAAGTTTTTAAAATGTTAATTTTAAATGATGAAAATATCATATTTAATATAATTTATAAATATTGTTTGACATTTTTTAAACTAATTATAATATTTTATAATATGATAAAAAACATATTTAATTTGTTAAATAATATAATTAAAATTAGTTTTGTTTTCAATAAGAAATAAAATATGTTTTATTATAAAATTAAAAAAAAAAGGAAGGAAATGACACTGGATGAATTGAAGGGTCGAGGCAGGAGTTTTTGACCCTTGGTTCAAATATTTTTATGTAAAAATATATAATTCAATTTTAAGTTTTTAAATACAAAATCTATTCCATGGCTCCATTACTATATTCATTTTTATTTTAGCTTCATTAATAAATAAAAGAATTGGCTTCACCATTGAAATTATTAAATGTTTTCTTCAATATTTTCTTGTTTTGAGATAACTGAACGATGTACATATACTTATAAATATATATATTGATATTTTGTAAGCCATGTATCAATACGAGTAAGTCCTACTTCAAAATTTTGGCTACCAACTTCAGAACTACCAGTACTTAGGAGTAAGAGTACTGATACTTACCATGCCTACTCCAAAAACATACAACTTAAGTTCAAACCAATGCTACAAAAATTGACATACCAGAAGTACGTATCTATAACAAGGGTCCAGCATGTAGAAAAATCAGTTTAGAAACTAAAATTAGTTGAAATAATTTCAACTCAATCAACTCACCTCAGATGAAAAGATAAAGCCGCTATCCACCCATATAAATCCACAGGCGAAGAAGTTTCTGTGCAGTTTCGTTTCCTTCAAAAAATGTTTTCGTAATCTGATTCGATCCGCTCCTAATCAGTCCCAATACAAACAAGTCTGCAATGTGAATTCAAGTACACACAAAAAAAGAAAAGAAAAATCGTTAAAACAGTCCGAACTCTTTATACTGCCTGCAAACATCGTGGGTAGGGTATTAGAAAATGCAGACCTCAGGACAATGCGACCTCATGAAAATGATAGTACTGCACTAAATTAATATTAATAAATTAATATTTTTTAAAATTAATGGAAAATCATCAGCATATATTGTAGTAGGGTATTAGAAAATTGGAATTTGGGGTAAACAAAACACTATTGTCTAATGTAGACCTAATTCGGAAACTGAACAGAGGATTAAAATTACTAAACAATTCTTACAACAGGAAAATTTATGAGAACTGCAATTTCAGTTCGAATGCAATTGGGATTATGAAGCAAACTGAATTCCAATACCAAGAGAAATCAAACTGTAGATAAGGGATTCAATTGACTTATTGGGGCTAAGTTATTACCAAAATTGAATGCCTAGATCCAAGAATAAGATCAAAAGAGTGTGCTTACCTTTTCTGCAACTTAACCCTAATTGAAACAGAGGCCTCCTTACTTTGCGATTTCAATCGAAACAGAGAAACCCAATTCACAGCAAAATAAAAAGAAAATTAAGAAAGGTAGAACAAAACAAAACAGAATTAATGAGATTTTCTAATCTTTAACTTGACAGAGAAGATGAAGAGAACCAGCCTCGTACCATTGCTGAAGA
Source organism: Gossypium australe (assembly GCA_005393395.2). NCBI lineage: Eukaryota > Viridiplantae > Streptophyta > Magnoliopsida > Malvales > Malvaceae > Gossypium > Gossypium australe. The sequence continues at coordinate 19,852,314 of CM016618.1, forward strand.
CGACCCTACAGGCCACAAAATCCACCAAGTTTTTCGGGAAATCCACGAAATCCACGAAATCCGCTTAGGGAAAAGTTTGAGCAGAAAATTTTAGGGACGAGGGAATTTACGGGAGATGGACTTTGAGCAGAAAAATTGAAGCAGAAAACAAATTGAGGGAAAACTTTTAGGAGAAACACTTAGGGATTTCGGGGATGAAGGGGGATAAAATCGAGCACAGCAGAACGACGACATTTTGCTCAAACTCAAATTATGTTTTGCGGCATTTTTAAAAAGCGCCACTAATTATTCATAAAATGACGTCGTCCACCTTAATGAACATTACACTGTTGATAAAACGACGACGTGAAGATTAATGTCCGTACATATTTGCGGCGTTTTCATAAAAACGCCACTAAATATAGGGTTTTGCGGTGTTTTTAAAAAGAGCCACTAATTGTTCATAAAACGACGTCGTCCACCTTAATGAACATTATACTGTTGATAAAACGACGACGTCAAGATTAATGTCCATACATATTTGCGGCGTTTTCATAAAAACGCCACTAAATATAGGGTTTTGCGACGTTTTTAAAAGCGCCACTAATTGTTCATAAAACGACGTCGTCCACCTTAATGAACATTATACTGTTGATAAAACGACGACGTCAAGATTAATGTCCATACATATTTGCGGCGTTTTCATAAAAACGCCACTAAATATAGGCTTTTGCGGCGTTTTTGAAAAGCGCCACTAATTGTTCATAAAACGACGTCGTCCACCTTAATGAACATTATACTGTTGATAAAACGACGACGTGAAGATTAATGTCCATACATATTTGCGGCGTTTTCATAAAAACGCCACTAAATATAGGCTTTTGCGGCGTTTTTGACTAGCGCCACTAACAAATAGCTTCAAACGACGACGTCCTGCACTTTATTTTTGTGGCGTTTTACTCAAAAAAATGCCACTAAATCATACAACAATGTTTTAAACGACGCCGTCTTGATATACTTTGATTGATTTTGTGGCGTTTTTTTATTAAACGCCGGTAGTTTTTAATTTCATTTAATCTATATTATTAACCCTAATTAATCCAAACAATCAACCTTAAACCATTAAAACTTAAAAATTAAAAATTATTTTACATATATAAATTTAAAATATATCAGTCATATACCCATAAATCTTTAAAATTATTTTAAATCACAGTATTTTAATTTTTTTTCAATTTTAACATATATTTTTCTATGTTATAATTTGTTTCAAATTTTTTCTATGTCTAGTTTAAACAATGATACCAATACGGACATACAAACTTCCATAACCAGTCCAAAATTCTCACCATCACTAGATTAATCACAAAAAATCCAAGAGCAATCTCAATAATGTTTCCATCATCAAATACAAGAAACAATGCATAGAGCTAACATAGTAGAATGAATTCTCAGCTACACACAAAGAAGCAAATGCTGTTAAATCTCACAAATACTCCGGGAATTAAAAGAATCTGTTCAAATTAATTATCTCAAATGTTGCCGGGATACATGAAAACTCTAACTTTGTCACCCTACTCAACCAAAAAGAAGACCAAAATCAGCAAAATCAAAGCAATACAAATTATACAAAGTTGAACTGATATTTTTTAATCGGAAATAATGACTAAAACTTACACCCTAATGTTATCTCTTTTACAATTATATAAGAAATTATTTAATATATACATTAAAAGACACTAATTAATCTAAACCCTAAACCTTTATCCTCTATCCCATAAACCCTAAATCATAAAACAAAAACCCCTAACCCCAAACCCTTAACCATTAACCCTAACTTTTAACACATGAAACCCTAACACATCCCCCTTAAACCTTAAACCGCAAATCATAAACCATAATCCCTAAACATTAAAATAGTAACTCCTAAACCTTACACCCTAAACTATATATGCTAAACCCATAAACCTTAAACCTTACACAGACATTTAGCGGCGTTTTTCGAAAAGCGCCGCTAATTCCCAGACTTTTAGCGGCATTTTTCGAGAAGCACCGCTAATTCCCAGACTTTTAGCGGCGTTTTTCGAGAAGCGCCGCTAATTCCCAGACTTTTAGCTGCGTTTTTCCACAAGTGCCGCTAATTCCCAGACTTTTAGCGGCGTTTTTCCACAAGCGCCGCAAATTCCCAGACTTTTAGCGGCGTTTTTCCAAAAGCGCCGCTAATTCCCATACTTTTAGCGGCGTTTTTCGAGAAGCGCCGCTAATTCCTAGACTTTTAGCGGCATTTGACCACAAGCGCCGCTAATTCCCAGACTTTTAGCGGCGTTTTTTGAATAAACGCCGCTATATATCCTTTTTAGCGGCGTTTTGGAAATAAACGCCGCTAATGTTCAGTTTTTTGCAGTGTTTTCTTCAAAACGCCGCTAATGTCTAATATTTGCAGCGTTTTTCTTTAAAACGCCACTAAAAACGCCGCTAAAAGTCTGTTTTGGTGTAGTGATTGTAACATCCCAAAGATTTTCGACTGGACACGTGGCTCTATTCCGGTGATGGATATAAACAATCGGTGAGAAAATTTAGAAAATGAGTTGGATAAAGGAATCTTATGAGATAAAAGATGATAATTGAGTTAAAGTTTAATGAAAATAAATTCAAAAGAGGAAAAGTGATAAAAGGACTAAATAATTTTTTTTGAAATGTTCAAGGATTAAAATGCAAACTTAGTCTATTACAACTATTACAACCTAATTTCCAGTGCTATAAAAAAATGTTGTTTCGAAACCTCATTTTCATAAAGTGAGTCCTTAAATATTAAATATATTTATTTACAAAGTTAGTGTATAGATATATTGAAATTTGGTTAAGCAATTTAGCCGAATATATTGTTAATTATGGTCTAAGGACTAAATTGTAAAATTTTAATCACTATAGATTTTAATTAAAAAAATGGCTTGGAGACTTAGACAACAATCATCCAAAGGAACAAAATGATAAATAAACCAAATTAAAATAGATGGTAGTGGGATTTGATGGTTGATGACATTATGTTTAGTTAATTGGTGATTAAAGCATAATTAAGTATGATTAAATTAATTAAATATGTTTAATTATAAATTAACCCAACTATATAAACTAAAAGAAAGTGGAAAAAGATGACTAAGTTATCATCTTCTTCTCAAAGCCATCGCCCACCATATTAGAAGAGAAAAAAAAAACCTTTAAAACCTAGCTTGATTTTTTACTAACTTTTCAAGTAAGTTTTTATCCATTTTCTTTTGATTTTTTATAGATTTTTTTATCATGAGAGCTTAATTTAGTTAGCCCATGTACCGATTTGTTCAACTGGTGATATTTTGATAAGTTTCCATGATTGAGATTTGATTGAATTAAGCTTGAAATTGTTAGGAAATAAGCTTAGATTATGAAAAGAACTAAATTGTAAAACTTAATTATTAGCTTTGTTATATCAAAAATCAAATTGAATAAAATGGAAGCATGTTATGAAATTATGGTAGGAATAGAAAGTATATGGTCTCTAATTTATTCTTTCAGTAGAAAAGTAATTCTCTCAAATAAAAATCGGTAGAAATTGTAATTCCTAGAAAGTGGAATTTATTCTTAGGAAATAAAATCCCACTAATTTCTAGCAAACTTAAAATATATGAAACTTGTGTGTTAATAGCTCTACCAGTTCTATTATTTATAGGAAGAGATAGAGAATCCTGGTTGAAGAAGAATAGCACAAATAATATTTATTTAATAGAAAACATTCCTCTAGTTTAACTAGGAAGAGAGGGGTAGCACACCCTAAGTAATAACACTAGGGTTACTGCCCCTCACATGTAATATGAGGGGTTTTGGATCTCTCCTATATCGGGTGCAATTATATGTACTTTCTGAACTTTTGACCCAACACTTTATAATTTAACTCAATTAAATATTTATTTTCTATTTCCAAAAATAAATATTATTTTATTTAATTAATTTAATTAATCAAATTAACTAAATTAATTTCCCAATTAAATAAATTTTCAACCAAATTCTAATTCCGTCAAAGTCATGACAACTTTACTGTAAAATGATCTATGAGGAAATATATTTAAATTTCACATTCAAATGATTTATAATGACTACTAAATTTAATTTCATTTCAAAAATTTTAAATTAATTCTTAAGTCATTTCTACACTTAGTGAGAAAACACATTAATCTGTGAATGCAACATATTTCTCTAACTTCATCATTTCCATTCATTTATGTTGTTTTGGTTCTACATGTAATTCATTTCTTGTTTCAACGAGCTGGTGGAGGGACCAATTGGACATATATAATTAGTGCTCAAATAATTTATAGTTAAGTTTCAACTTTTTACCTATTAATTATAAACTTATTTAGTCACGAAATCATTTTATTTGTCGTATTCAGATATGTCAAGTTAGGCTATTTAAACACTTAAAGAGCTTATTCTCGAGTATTTTATAGTGTCTTTTGTTATTTTTCTGCACTTTTTGGGTTTCATGTTTAATTTTAGTTTTAATCGCATCTTAATATTTTCCTGATTAAATGGCAAACATATGTCATTAAGGACTTAATATTTGAGTTGAACTTGTTTCAAGTACTTGGTTAATGCAAAAATGGAAATAAGTGTTTAATCTGGAGCCAAGGTTGGGACACTGAAGAGTCAATGTCACGACACCAATCCTTTATCATCAACTAGGGAGTTGGACTTCATCAAATGGCATGATTGAGTGAACAATTTGTAAGGTGATTTTGTTTAGATTTGAGTTGAATTTATCTTTTAGAGTTAAATTAGATTTTTAAGGTTAAAGAATAAATTTCGATTTAAATTTTATTAGATTTAGATCTAGTGGATTTGAAGTTGAATTAAGACTTCAAGATTATTTTGGAGTTCAGGTAAGGATTGTAGAATTAGAAACCTTAATTATAAGGATGCTCTAACCTTAATTTTGCAAAACCATCTCTAGACAGGTATTGTAAGGATGCTCTAACCTTCCACACGTGTAACTGTACTCCCCAATCTAGATTTTGGTATGAAATCAAGTATTAATTTTTAGATTTTCTTTTAGGATTAATCCTAAAAATTTATGCAATAGATAACTTAACGACCTAGTTCAAAATTGATTAATGACAACTCTAGTCATTTAGATTTATATGTCTTGCTTGTTAAGTATTAATGACAAGTGATATGAAGTCAAATTATTTTTGTGATATTATTTTTAAAGAAGTTGAACTTAATAGGAATAGGGATGACGTTGAACTTAATCAGGGGCGAAGCCAGAACAATATTTTAGGGGGGCCGGATGAAATTTTAATTTTTTATAGTTTATATCTTTATAAATTTATAAAGGATTAAATCGAATTTTTATAATTTTAGGGGGGCCAAAGTGTAATTTTACCTTTACTAATTTAAAATTTTTAAAAAATTTTAAAGCCCTAAATAACAATTTTTCATTTTAAAGGGGCCGGGCCTATGCCAGCCCCGACTTCGCCCCAGAACTTAATAAGAACATTACAGAACCTTTTACTTAGTTAGAGGACAAGTTGTCGATATAAATGTTTAGCCATGATATTCTTAGTTTCTTTCATTATATTCCAGGGAAATTGTAGCTGTCAATATTGAATCCTACCATTTGACCTAATTTCTAATTTCTGTATTCTTAATTTTTTTGCCATCCATAAAATGTCCATTTCAAAATTTAGCTAATAACTTTCAAGATACTTGATTGGATATATGAAGTGATCTTATTGGGACAAGGAAGAACAGTATTAAAGTTGCCCACGATTGGATCATTAATTAATCGGAGTTTTGTTTTTTAACTTTGTGGAAAATATTGATGGATTCATACAACATCTTGTACTACTTAAACAAGAAAATAAAAAGTTTAAGCTAGGCTAAACTGGACACATGAACTAACCCTAAAAAAAAAAAAAAAAGAAAAAAAAAAGAGGTAAAATGCGATTTTCTTTCTTTCAAACTCACTGTTTAAGTCTTTGGAAATCATTTCTCAAATCTTGATAGATTCTTACAAATGTTTGTATGTCTGGTTGTGAACTTGCATATATTCATGTGTACATATATGTATATATCTGAAGACTATGACAGGCATCTGGTTTCCTGCATTTTTGTGTACTACCACTCAAAAGCAAAGGGGCAGATTCTTTTTGTGTGCCCTCTTGTTTATTGCTAACTTTGTTTTCTCTATCTACATTTTCGATAAAATTCTTGTGAATTTGAAGAAATGATGTAACATTTTTCATTTCGATACATATGAGAAAATCTAAAGAAAATAATGAATTTGATATCATAAACTTATCCCCCCTATGAGTAGTGGCAATCACTAGCTAAATCTTAATTTATGATTTTTAACGTTTTCCAAAATTTTCAGTTCAATAAAGTTCCTTAACTTCGATTAATTTATCACAAAATCTTATTTTGCTGGATTTCTCTACTCTTTTTTAAAGCAATTTCTTTTATTAAAAGTAATATTTTTAGGTGAGTATTTGATACATTGATAATAAACACTTTTTTATTTTACAAATAGTCTTAAAAGTTAACATGTGTATTTTTAAAATATTTATTTTTAATGAAAATTATTTGGTACAACGCCAACGGGAGTTTTTAGATTTTCACACACAAATAGGGTCAGGGATTGATAAATATCTTTTAAGGTATATTAGAATTTAAAAATAAATATTTTAAAAAAATGCACATGTCAATTTTTTAATACTGGTTGTGGAATAAAAATAGTACACTAACCAAAAACTCACTCTTTCTTAATATTTTACTATATCTCTATATGACACTTTTTAACCCCTAACATTGCTTGTGGAGTCTAAAACTTTCGCTGACAATGTACCAAATATTTTTCCATATTTTTGTTGTGCTAACTATTATTCAAAATTTAAAGTTGTAAGCTATCTTAAATTAATTAAGGGATAAATTTAAAAACTACGCATGAACATTGGTTTAATTTGCATTGTTATACATAAGTTTTGATTTTGTTTAATTTTATACATTAAAATTTTTTATTTGATTCACTTTTCACAAACCACTAATACAATTATTGATATAGCATTATTTTGCATGCAAAAATAATCATAATTATCTAATACAAAAATATATTAATGTATTTATTTATTAAATATGTAGAATTGAATTAAAAATAGTGGGATTTAGCTTTACAAAATTGAGAATACTTGTATATACAAGCTGGTTACTACTGCACTATTTGAATGTGTTTTGAGTTTAAATTATTAATAATGACCTAAATTAAGCAAATTTGTTTGGATTAAAAATAAATACATTTTGTCGTATTCTATGTTATTACTGCATGAAAATGAAATGAAGAGATGAAAAGAAAAGAAAAGCAAAGCATGAGAAATCTTTGAACAAGAATCTTGATCTAGGTTGGGCTAAGACAAACAAAAGAAGTGTACTGTGGAATAGAATAGAGAATAACCTTTCTAAAGTAGTTTATGAAAATTAAAATAAAAAATAAAAAAAATAAAGGAAGAAAAAAATGGTAACAAAATCAGTTAAGATTCAATCCGAGCAACATGCAACAACATGATTGTGTTGGACGATGTACCCCTTCAAAATCAACAAACGTTTTTATGTTTATGTAAATATGAAGGGAATTATATTGAATGGTCGGGCTGCTCTTCTTTTTTGAAAAACTTGGCCCCAATCGAGATTTTGCTTGGCTAGAACTTCAAGTCCATATTGGTTTGACCATGAAATACTATTGATGTGATTGGTAACCAACGTATCCATTAATGTCTTAAATAATCAATGTAATCAATATTAAAAGATTTAATATAATTAATACTAGCAATATTTAATAAGATAAAATATTTTTTGGTAAAATGTTAACAGAAAATAAGTTTTATAATTTTATTAAAATAAATTTTTGAACCACTAATTTGAACATATCCAAGAGTTTTTTTTTTTGGAAAAAAACCGGAGGGTCAAAGTCAATTTATTGCATCTTTTAACATTAACTCATGGATATCCGACGGATAATCCATACTAAAATCCATAGTACAATTTTTATCCTTCGCCAAATTACAAAGATGGTCCGCTATTTTATTACAACATCTAGGAGCCCAATTAATATTGAAGCAGAGAAAAAACTCAAGCTGCCTATAGATTTCCCGCACGCGGTAGACCAAGGTTGTAACACCCCAAACCCGGCCCAAACACTACAACCGAATCTGGTATGTCACTAAGAAAAATTTTGTCAAACATGTCGTATTTTCAGAAAAGCCCAAATATATTTTATATAAAATATGCCTTTGTAAATAAAAACCCAAACCTAATTACATGCCTTAGTTTAATTAAAATAAATGGTTCCAATAACTAAAAACAAAAATAATTTAAGCCCATAATAAAAAGAAATAAAACTAGTGGCCCATGGCCTTATTACATCGAAGTTTAAAAATCCATTTATTAAAATACAGTATAAAATAATTGAGTCTTTTTGCCAAATCCACATATTCTTCTGCATGGCCACCTTGCGTTCCTCTCCAGCCCGGTCCGAAGCACTAGGTATCACCTGAAATGTTAATTAAAAGGGTGAGTCGCGAGACTCAGTGTGCAACCCTCATGCACCACTAGATTTTGGGCCTTAAGCCCATTAAACAAAATAAACAGTGTAATAATCATAATAAAAATTGATAACAAATAATATGCAAGGCCCAACCCGTTTGCCTAGGTTTCCACCCGCTACACGCCTCCGTACCAACCGTTCACACCATTGGGGATTTCTACAATCGACCCACACTGCTACACACCATGATGGCAGTCATGCTGCTCATCCACATATGATGGCCGAAGCCCTTATAACATATAATGGCCGAAGCCCGTGTAACATTTAATGGCCGAAGCCCGTATAACAGTTCACGGCATTAGCCGCTACACATATCACGTATAACTTCCTCCTTTCATCAACCCAACCCATGCAATCACACACAAGCATTTTACTTATTTCATTTAAACAGATTATTTATTGACCTGGGGATCCGCTTTTACCCTCCTTGGGCTTTCATCAATAAATCGAGATTTCGGCATTTATCATAACATATAAAACACATGAACATACAATAATAGGCAGATCTAGATGGTGGGGAGGTATTACACACCTGGTTATCACGAAAATCTATTATCCCTAACGTAGAGCCTTATTTGTCGAATCCCAAAAATCCCTAAGAAAACGTCACCTTCCTACCTTCGGCTTTTCCACCAAATCGGCACAGGAGACTTTTTATGAGACAGATTCGGCTACTAAAAGCAGAGAGGGAAAATCGACAGGCCTTAAATAAGTGTTTCGGGTTAGATCTGAATGAAAAGAAAGAGTGAAATCGCATAGAGTAAAATCCCGAAACTCACCAGATTACTAAGGAGTATGTGGCTTACGGTGCACCTTCGGGAAACAGAAACCTCCCTTGTAGATTTGGCTATAGAGAAGAGAATATGAATCAAAAGGATTACTAAGGAGTATGTGGCTTACGGTGCACCTTCGGGAAACAGAAACCTCCCTTGTAGATTCGGCTATGGAGAAGAGAATATGAATCAAAAGGAATTCGGCTTTTAGAAAAAGAAGAGAGAAACTGTAGGAAAGGCTTGTAAATTTCGGTAGAGAATGAGAGAAGAATAGGGTTTCAAAATACCGAAATTGAAGAATACTACTCCCTATTTATAGAGAAATTTCGGTATATCATCCACACACAGAGTTGGAATTTCGGCCAACTCTTCCCTTCTCCTGATAGCCTTTATCTCACCTGATAACCCAATCCTTATCTCCTCAAAAATAGTCCTTATCTTTCTCTTCATTATCTTCCTATTTATCAATTAAATAAAAGAATTAAAATCCCTATTTTGTAGCTAGTGTGCCGTCCACTCCTAGGGCTTGTAGGTGCCGAATTTTTGTCTTAAAAATTTGGGCTCTAAGTGGCCATACTAGGCCCAAACTCCTCCCCCCTTATGACGCCACCTTATGCCCACTTAAAGCTCCTCAAATCGTTGGGCCACAAGCCCAGCTTGTCATTTAATTAACTATCTACTTAAATTATAAGCTAACACCATGTATTAGCCACCTAACCCAAATTTTTACAGCCCAATATATCACTTTAAAATACCCAGAGCACTAATTTAAATCCTAATCCACATATTTAATCAAAAAGTCAGCCCGATCCTTAGAATCTCAATTTAACATATTAAACTATCACATTAATGCGCAGGCCCACGTTTAGGATGTTACAAAGGTAGTCAAGTCAGAATTCCTTTTCTTGAAGCAGTTTACAAGGCTGACACAGTCAGACTCCAATTCAAGCTTACTTCAATTATTAGAGAGTGCAAACTTGATGCTTTCTTTCAATGCCAGGGTCTCTATCCATTCGATTTGCAACTCTTTTTCCAAAACACCCATCTGCCTTCCAAGAACAAAACCATCAGAGTCCCTGCCCACCAGCCCGAAGCACATTTTCTTACCATTAACAGTGGCGTCGAAGTTAATTTTTACCATCCCCTGAGCAGGTTTTCTCCAGACTTTTTCCTCAACCCTTCTCGGCAGCATAGGGTCCTCCAACAGATTAAAAATTCGAAAATCTTGGCTAAAAAACGCAGCTCTCTCCCATGTCATTTTGGCATCTTCCTCCGCACCCCGAAAAATACGGTTGTTTCTGCTGTTCCATAGATTCCAAAGGACAGTGATAAAATTAGAGACTGCCGTTTTGTCCAACTCTCTAGCAACATCTTCAATCCAGTCAATACACCTAGAGTAATTCCCTTCTATAAACTTGTTATTAAGACCACCATACGCAAGCACCGCAGGGGCCATAGGGCAATCCTTCATCGCATGAATAAGAGTTTCCTTATCTTTGCAGCATCTTGGACAGGTATTGTTAAAGCTATTGCGAATGCTGGAAATTTTTTCAAACGTGGAAAGGATATCGTGGCCCAGTCTCCAACAAAAAATACAAATTTTTGGTAGGTTTTTAGTTTCCACGTAATTCTCCAAAAAATCCAATGGAGACCGTACCCAATATGCTTAAGAATCAGCCACGAGTAGGCAGAGTTTGAAAAAAAAACGCCATGAAGGTTATGGAACCAAATGCGTTGATTGTCAAGGCCATTATGGAGAATGGGAATATTGCAAATTTGGTCCATCATATTTTCACCGTAAAGCTCTAAGACCTTTTTCTCGTTCCAGTAATCCTTGCGCTCATTAAACAGCTTGCACACATTGTTCTCATGAACCAACCTTTTATTGAGACAAATTGTAGTACTCGACAGACCTTCGAACCCCAGATATCGTGCAACATCATAATACTTTTACCATTGCCCACGTTCCATCTGAAACCCTCATGGAGGGCACTAGCAGCCTTGGCAATACTCTGCCACGTATAAGAAGGCTTATCCATGCTTTTAGGGTGGAAGATATCGCCATCAAGAAAGTATTTTGCACTTAAGACTCTATAGCACAAAGTATCCCTTTAGTTGATGAGGCGCCACACTTGCCGACCCAAAAGGGCCACGTTAAAGAGTCGTAAGTCCTTGAAACCAATGCCCCCATGCCTTTAGGATAACACATCCAATCCCAAGACAGCATGTTCCAACCCCCTTTTTTTCTCCCTCCCCCCCCACAAACACGACTCATTATAGACTGGATCTCCTCGAGCACCCCCTTAGGAGCCATAAAAACTGAAAAGGCATATGTAGGAATCGCTTGGATGATTGACTTGACAAAAATCTCCTTTCCTCCATTTGACAATAAACGCTTCGACCAACTGTTGATTCTGCAAGCAGTGCGGTCCAAAATATTTTGAAAAGCGCTAGATTTCTTTTTACCTACAAGGACAGGTAGGCTTAAGTAGCTATCGAGCTTATCAACCACCCTCATTTTGAGTAATCCACCCAAAGTCACACTGTAACACCCCAAACCTGGCCTAGAAGTTAGGCCCGAATTCGGCGTGCCACATTGAAGTGTTTTTCGAAAACCATGTTTTCATTGAAAACCCTTCTTAATTAAAACTTGAGTAAAATCCTAATTACGTCAATTTATTATTATTTCCTGAGGTTTATTAAAAAAAATTATTACCATAAAAACCTTGTTTGCTGCAGAAGCTCAATTTAAGAATAATTGAGTTAAGAAAATGTGATGTTTTGAAAACAGTTTTGTTTAGGAAAGTCGCGATCTACTTTTTTAACAGTTATAAAACATCATAGATAAATATCCCAAGTCAAAACCAGAAATTAAAAGCGGTTTTAGTAAGGTAAAATAAAAACTAAAATTAAAAGCTACTGGTGTGTGGCCACCTCCGAGTCCTCCAGTACGTCGAACCTCTTATTGAGGATTAGCTGAAAAATTAAAAACAAAGGGGGTGAATTTACGAAAACTCAGTGTGTACAACCCTCGTTGGTAAAAACATGCATCACAATAATCTGGGCCTAAGTCCATTACAGTCATCAATGTGGGCCCAAGCCCAACACAGTAGTGGTGGCATTTGGGCCTTAGCCCATAATAGCCTCAGTTGGGCCTTAACCCATGTCAAATGTCACATATCATATTTATCTGGGCCTAAGCCCATCTCAATATTAAAATCCATATATGCAATGCATTAATGCCCATACCAACCTTGCACTCCGTCTCCTATCCAACCCTACACTCCTGTGGGGATTTAATCGACTCACCTATCCCTACACTCCTTATGTAGCACCGGTTGCGGCACTAACCAATGTCGCAACAGAGCTGCCAATCACATAATTGGCTTAAAGCCATCGGTGGATCCACAGTCGTCAAGCGACCATGCGATCCTATCAGAACTTCCTTCGTAACAATAATCCCATCCCCCATGCAGTATAATATCACATGAATGCAGACATACCATAAATAGCATACAATAACAATCATATAACATGTAGGGGCATGTTGGTCATTTTGCCCTTCAGGGGCATATCGGTTAATTTACCCTATGAGGGTATTTCGATCAATTTACCCTTCAGGGATATTTCAGTCCTTTTACCCTACAGGGGTATTTCGGTAATTTTACTCTTCGAGGGTATTTCGGTAATTTTACCCTCTAAAGGTATTTCGGTCATTTTATCCTTCGAGGGTATTTCAGTTATTTTACCTTACAAGGGTATATCAGTCATTTTGCAACCTTTACAAAAGTCTACAGTTGCCTCGAGCGACACAAATAACATATTTCATCAAAACGGTGTATTTGGGCCCAAAACCCAATACTCGACCTAGGTGGGCCCACACTCTCGTGTGGCCCATTTGACCCATTTTCAATCACGGCTATGTGAACGCTATAGTCTAGTTCAATTTCTACCACATTTCATAAATTTAATCCGTATGGGGCCCACGTGACCCATTTCAGCCAAACGAGGCCCATAACGACCTAAGACCATGAGAACGCTCATGTTGGCCTCAACCATCTTACGCCCATATTCGTGGGCTCGGTCCACCCATTCGCCGGTAGTTCGGCTATTCAGCATTTCGACATTTGTCGATCTACAGTTGGAATGATGTGAGTACACACCTGTTACGAAGCGCCTTACGAATCCCTAGCACCGAACCTACAACACTTAAGACTAACAGTTAGCCATTTGATCCATACAATTATCCTCCTTTTCCAACTAAAAGCCAAACCCACAATATCACTTGCCTTAATCTACCGAACATTGTTAAACCCTATCTAATGGTTAGCAAAGTTAAACCCCTTGATGGATTCTGCATTACATCAAGCCTTATTAAGATAAACAAATAACCTTGTGATTAAAACCACACATGATCGTTTACAAGCCATCAAGAGTATTCGGCCCTAACCAACAAGGCAAGAACACTCACCTTGGTGAAGAACTGAGAGTGGAATGTTGTTTACTTCAAGTCGCTTGTCCCTCTATCAATCCTCGAGAGGACCTAGGTATTAACCAATAGTAGAATATGAGAAGAGGGGGAGATTCGACAGAAGAGAAAGTAAATAGCACCCGTAACGAAGATTCCTAAATAAAAAGAGTCATTAATACTTACACTTACCCACAACAAAAAGAGAAGAAGAAAATGAAAGTGCAATCCGAACAATCGAAACAAACTCCCAAGCTGAACCCTTCTGACTAAAGAACGAATGCGATTGGAGAAGAGGGTAGAAGAGATGAAGAGAATAGAAGATCACTTTTTGGCACAAGGAAGAAGAACAGAGGAAGATGCAATCGGCCTAAGGAGAAATAGATAGAAATGGTTGTTGCCTAAATGGTAACACAAAATCGGCTAACAAGAAAGTAGGGTGAAACCAAGTAAAAATCATGCACGAGAGGTCACTTTTGCGCAAATTCAGCAACACAGAAAAGAATAAAAAAGGAACTTTAGTTTTGGTAACCAAACTAACCAAAAAAAGAAAAGAAAAACTCATCAAAGTCCAAAATATACCCCAAAACCCCTTTGGCCGAATTTCCCCAAAATCTCCACTTCCGTCTCCTTGATTTACTCCATGATCCAGTCCTTAAATCCCTCAATTGACTCATTCAAACTCTCCAACACAGAGTTCGAATCCAACACCAACTCTTGCCCATTCATGAGCAAAATAAATAATCCCTTTTTGTATACACTGAGACTTGAACCTCTGCCCTTCTTGCCATACCTGTGACGCCACAACCACTCCACCACAGGCTCTCTTGTGTCTCATTTTTAATCACCAATACTTATAAGGCTTAATACCAGGAGTCAGGGTCCCCTAATGCTAAAAATAAAAATTTTCCAAATGACATGGCTTGAACCCCGGACTTCATAAAAGCCCCAAAACCTTCCAAAATCACTCACTTAATAGACCCAACTTGCATTAGTGTCGTTCTCTTATTCTCAAAAGTTTTAAACGCTCCCCTGCCCAAGGCCCAATAGGCCTAATAGAAATTAGGCCCAAATTCAGGGTGTTACGCACAGGCTGAGGCACTGGGGTATTAGGATTAAAATACACCATCTACTTTTCCAAGTTAATTCTTTGGCCAGACATCTTTTCAAATTTGTCCAAGATTCGCGTAAAAGCTTCCACTTTGCTACGTTGGTTCCTAACAAACAAGAGAGCATCGTCAGCAAAAAATAGATGATTAATTCTAAAGCCATCCTTACTCGCCCGAATACCCTTAATCTGATTGGTCTCTTGGGTTTGAACCAGCATACGAGAAAAAACATCTATACAAAAAAGAAACAGATAAGGGATAAGGGGTCCCTTTGATGGAGGCCCCTTTCCGGGATAATGATGTCAGTAAGGCTCATGTTGCATTTAACTCTATATTAGACCGTACAAACACAATTCATAATTTTTTAACCCACTCTCTTTAGAAGCCCATTTTAATCAATACTTTTTCAAGGAAGCACCATTCCACCCGGTCATATGCTTTGCTCATATCGAGCTTGACCACATAACCCTTTTTGGGCCGGTTTTAGAGCTAGAAGGTAGTGCATGATTTCATGAGCAATTAAGACGTCGTGGATCATCCAACCAGGCACAAAGGCTCTCTGATTTTGGCTAATATAGTAGGGAAGAACATATTTGAGCCGATTGGCGAGGACCTTGGATATGATCTTGTAGATGACCCTGCACAGACTTATCGGGCTGGAGTTAGTCATCTCGCAGGGGTTCTTAGTCTTAGGTATCATAACAAGTAAAGTTTCATTATTACATCCAGTATTTATATTGCCTTTAAGGACATCATGACACATCCTTAAGACATCAATACCCACGATCGATCAGTGCTCTTTATAGAAGCTCCCTGAAAGCCCATCAATTCTTGGGGCTTTACGGGGGTCCATTTGTTTGAACGTAGCCACAATTTATTCATCGGTAAACTCTTTGTTCAAGTTACTATTCATGCTCTCGGGAATGCACTCCGAGACAAAATGCAAGTCGACTTTCCCACCCGAATCGATAGTGGTCTTTAAGAATCATTGAAGTAGCTTCACGCAATGTTACAAATCTCGTTCTTATCTTCGTGCCACGTCCCTTGCGAGTCTTTTAGCTTTTCAATACTGTTCTTTTTCTTAAGCCCAATAGCCCGCACATGGAAGTAACGAGTGTTCCTATCGCTTTCCCTAAGGCATTAGGTACGGGCCTTTTGCGCCCAGTATTTTTCTTCCACCTCATACAAGTGACCCAACTCACCATGAGCATACTAGAGAAGATTTGTCGACCTCTCATAGTTAGGCCCATCCATAAGTTTACTAATATTCTTTTCCAACTCGTTAATCTTATTCTTCATTCTTTTAAACCGTTGGTATTGCCATGGGCCAACCTCCTCACGGATTTTCTCCATCTTATTCAAAATATTACTCTCCTTGTTTGACCAGATGTGAGTGATGTTATCCCTAGCCTCCTGCTCATTTGCCCAACAGATCTCATACTTGAACCACGATCTAGGGTCATTGCATTTCTCCCCCGGCTTGCTACCCATCGTGTTCATAATAATATCCTCATGGTTAGACTTAGATTGGCGTACAACCCTAATAGTAAGAAACAATAATTTTTCAACCATATCCTCCGAAATAAGAAATCTATCCAATCTCTCCTTAACAAGGTCGGAACCCTCTCTTTTGTTGGTCTACGTGAACCATCCGTTGCTTGTTTTAACATCCACCAGAGACAACTCTTCTAGGATATCACTGAAATCATCCATAGAGTTTCTCGGCTTTCTTCGCCCTCCTTCCTTTGTAGCATTGTTAAGGATGGCGTTGAAGTCTCCCCCCACAATCCATCATTCCTTAACTGTGCTTTTCACCCTCTTAAGCATGTCCCACAATTGTTTCCTAAAATTTGGATCAACTGGACCATAAAACCTGATGAATCGGAGCACCTCGCTGTCGTCCAAACTAACCAAGGAATCAATATGGTATTTAGAATAATTTTGCACTGTGATTTTCACTCCCTCCCTCCACATCAAAGCCAAACCTCCACTCTTTCCCTCCGTGCTAACAACCATACACCCCACTATCCTGCATATTGATCGAATACAAGAGAAGCTATTAGAATGAGTTTTAGTTTCACATAAAAAAATAAAATCCGGAGTGTTAGCAACAAGGAGTTGCTTCAACTCTCGAACTTTCACAGGGTTACCAACCCCACGACAGTTCTAGCAAAGGGCCTTCATTTTTCTTGGCGGGGCTGATCGCCAGCCGCCGCCTTAAAAGGTGAAACATTGTCCAAAAGTCTTCTCTTAACAGTCTTAGATGGGCTATCATCTGTGTTGTCCCCATTTGGCCCCCTCTGCCTCTTTCTCTTGCTTTTGAGGTGTCCCATTCCATCACGCATAGGTTTATGGTTCCCTATTTCTAGAGGCAAGTTAGATATTGAATCCTATTCACATCTCTTGTCTTTTCCTTTTTGAACTATTTGTCCACTGTCTTCCATTGTATCTGTCTTACTTTGCTCTCTATCTTCATTCGATGGATTCTTTGTTACCAAAACTTTTACTCCATTTCGAAATATTCCCCTTCCTTAGTTCGGGGGCACAATAGTTTCCCCCAGCCAGCTACCATATTGAAAATATAAATCATTTGCCTCAGGGCTTTCAGTTTTGTTTTGACATCTTTTTGTAGTATGTCTGATCAAGCCACATGAGTAGCAAAAATATGGTAGCCTCTCATACTTCAGCGTACATATTATTTCCTCTCTGTCTCTACCCACTAGCTTCACAACCATCCTTAAGGGTTTTGAGGTATTGGTTGATAATACTCTAGAACAACATAATTTTATGTGTTAATTGTATATTTATTTTGAGTATGATCCTACTAGTTTGGGCTATTTATGGTCTTTTATCTTTGAGGGACTAATTTGAAGGCAAAAGTAAATTTAAGGGCGAAAAGCGTGAATTTGGAGATAAAGTGGGCCAACATGTGACATAGGAAAAAATGTGGTGCCGAAAATGCAAGCCTAGAAGACAAAAGGACAAAAATGCAAAGAAGAGATATTTTATAAACACAAGACTCTATTTAATTTTTAATTATGTCAGGATAATTGTTAGATATTATTTTTTAGATTTTATTTTAGCTTTTATATTTATTTATCTTTAATTATCTTTAATTATCTGTATTTATCTTTTAGAATTTAAGTAGGACTAGACTAGGTTTCCTAGTACTATAAATAGGGGATGGAGTGACTCAAATTTCATATCACCTTTTCTGTAAACACTCCCTCCCCTAAAAAAGCTTAGCTTTGTTTTTTTCTTTATTCAAAAAAATTCCATTTTTTTATTAAGTCTATTTCTTTTCCCAAAAGCATGAGCCACTAAATCCATTTAGCCAAAGGTTGTCAAAAATCCCCAAAAAAGGTTCATGAGGCTTAGAATCCGCACTTAGCCTTCCCAACGAGTATTCATCACTTCTCCGCATTACGGGGCTGACGCTTCCGTCCATGTCCCTTCAAAAGTGATCTTTCCAACTTGTGCAAGGAACGGCCGCTTTGTATATTTTGGAAAGGTTGTACAGTTGGTTCGTTAGCTTACTGCGTCAGTGGTTGTCGAGCCCAAGAGACAAAATGGCTTGGGATTCGCCATTGGGAAGTGATGATTTAGTGTAAGACGGTCCCATAGGAGTGACGGTTGGCTAGAGTCAGGTTCCTCTAAATTATAAGTTTAAACCCTAAGTAGAGTTGGTGGTCGTAGGCATCCTCTTCCATTATAACTGGCTTATTCAGTTCGAAAAGGATCACCTAAAAGCCGAGGATTGAACCTAAGGAGGATCGAGACAACCGGAGGCTAGAATCTCGCCATATAAGAAACTCTCTCTTTTCCCAAACTCTGTTCATTTTTATATTCTCTATTTTAATTTTCACAATTTATTTAATTTCGCAATTTCAATCAACTTTTAATTCTGTATTTTTATTTTTTTCCCCAAGTACGCAGGTTTTCTTGGGAACGATTCTGTCCGGGATCTCACGAAACAAGACGTTGTGCAAAGCCAGTCACTAAAGATTGGACTTTACTTCCCTTATACTATTCTTTTTATTATTTCTATAAGATAGGATATATTTGGTGCTTCAATGACGCATCATTGATTTTCACTTTTAGCCTAATGAATTCGGTCCATCCTCCATTTCTATCATTCCAGTCGATCGCCACTAGCTAACCTATTGCTTTTCCCACATCTAACGCAGTTTGACGATCCATATATTCCAGAGTTATGTTGTAAACCCTTATCCAAAATGGATATATGTTGAAATCATTGGCATCTATGTCTTTGCCCTTTACAAAAGACAACATTGAGAATAAGCAGTTATCAAACAACCATGGCATAAGGTTCAGGATTTTACTCCTATCTTCCAAACACCTAAACTTTATGATTATTGCCTCGTTCTTTAGGGCTACAAAAGTTACCTCCTTTTTAGTATACCATAGTGACCGGAACACCCTATACATTGCCTCCCTATTCGGTTTCTCTTCCGTCATTACTTTTCTCACTGCCCATGCCTCAAACCCTTGAAAATTATTTTCGACATTGGAGCTAATAACCTGGACAGACTCTTCTTCCAAGAAATTCAACCTTTCTAGCAACGTATTTATATCGTCAGCCATTGTAACCTTATTGCTATCTGACCTCTCTTCCATCATTCAACACAAGCCAGCACTAGAATCACCTTAAGGCTAAGGAAATAACACCGAGCCAAAGACCAAAAGAACCTAGAAAACTCAAGGGAAACAGAAAGCAAAACCAAGAAATAGTGGAACTGAAAAAGAAACAAAAACTAAAAGAAATGAAAAGAAAAACCAAAAACTAAAAGAAACACAAACACAAAACAAATATAGATAAAAAAAAAGGAATAGTAAACAATGCTATCAAACCGGGTATAGGAGAAAACACAAGAAAACATGGTAGCCACCACGAGCCAAAGTCTAGCAAAAGGAGAATAGCGATCCACCCACCAAAGGCGGCACGACTACTCCTTTAATCGACGGAGTTAAAACTTACGGGCAAAGATTAAAGAACCTTAAAGTTTAAGGACATTAAAGCCACCGTGCATGCAGAAATACAAGTTTAAAGATTTCAAGAAAACTTTTGAAAATACTCCATTTTCATACAAATAACGTGGAAAAGTTAATCAGAAATTAGTTTTCTGACCGTCGTGGGTCCCATTAAAGTTTTCATTGATTTTGCCAAAAAAAAACCATGCACAAATGCACGTAAATCGGAGACTCCCTATGCGAAGAACACAATAAAACTTTAAAGAAAGGGTAAGAAACAAACAAAATCATCGTCATGCTCGAGGAACAATCCTTCAAGAATGCATTTTTCCAATGATTGACTTTGACAGAGACCTTCCAGGTCCAATCACATGCACTGTACACCACCAAAAACACCTCTAAAACAAAAGAGAACAGCCTCACAACACCACTACACACGTAACCCCCATTACTGCCATAAATTCAAACGAATAAAGGTAGACACACGAAAACAAAGCAAGAAAAGAAATCGTCAGAATCTTGGAGAGAATTCGCTACGCGCTATAATTTACCTATCCAAGAGTTGAGTAGCTCAAATTGAGTTAATTAGCTCGTCACCCATTAGGTCTGACCCAACTTGAGCTGGGTTAGACAAGGTTTTTTGTACTTCGAGCCAGCCTAGCCTAGCTCGAATTCAATTTAAATAATAAAAAATATTTAAAATTAAAATTTAATTATAAAATAGATATAAAATAGTAATTAAATATATATTTTTAATAGTTTATTAATTTTTGAATAGTAAAATGGGCCTTTTAAGTGGGTCGGTTTAAAAACAGGCTTGGGCTTGAAAAATATTTTGGAATCAGACCTTGGCCCAACTCGACCCATGTAACACCTCCTGGTCAGAACATTCAATCGAAAAAATGAGGTGTTACTAGAAGGACTGAGCTCAAAGCACAATATCAAGAGAACAAGGTTTCATTTCTAAGTTTAATAGATGGTAGACAGCGAATAGGTCATGTGTAATGCCCCAGTTCTGGCGGGTACACAATTTGACAAATAGTCCTAAGGTATTATGAGTGATGGAGTGGTATTCGTCCAAGTACATTGTGGGCATATAAAGTGGGCGATACAATTATGTGTTTCAGTTAATGAAAATGCTATGTCAAATGACCATGCCAATTGGAATAAGGTAGTGACCAAATGGAAGGGTATTGAAAGTATGAGTTCACGCTAGAAGAATAGTGCGGCTTTAATCGTGGAACCGTGCAAGTTATATTATAAGGTAAGTTGGTTAGGAACGAACTAAATGTGAATTGGAATAGTTAAAAGATAAAAGGTCACTCAAGTAGGTTTCTCAAAAGTTGTGGACTTTTGGATAAGGCAATACAGTAAAATGTGATGCTTGTCAAGTTCCAGTAGGGACTTATATTATATTAATGTATATTCAAGATTTGGATAAGGGAGTTATCTTCTTCCTTTTTATAGAATATTGTTATATGATGCTTAAGAAGCAAAAAGGTATTTTTTTGAGTTCAAGATGAAAACCCTGGATTATATGGATGATTCTCCATGTTAAGGTAAGTTTTATGACTTCATGTGTGTTATGAAAGATTAGGCATTTAAGAATATATGAACCGTAAGTTGAAGAAGTAAGGCTTTTTATGGGGTTTTTTGGATTAGAGATGACGATAAGGTTATTTGAAATGAGTTTTAATGGTGATTTTCTATTTTATAAGGAAGTGGTTGCTGCAATCCCTGATTGGATGCTAGATCTAAGGTTCAAGCTACTATCTGTGGTTGTCAGGTGAGTCCCTAAGCTAACTCCTGTGTATGCATACTTGTTTATTCAAAATATATCTGTAAACAATCGTATGAATTATGAATTGAGATTAGAAAAGGATTGTACGATGAGTATGCTGATATATGAATATGGATAGGATTTACATGTATAGTTTGTATGAATCTGTCAAGTATAGAGTATGTGATAAAAAATCTAGAGTTAAAAATATGATTGTAAGGGCATGTCTGAGTTGTATGTTAAGTTTGGTGATAATGCATGGACAACTTGTTACGTAAGTTTGTGTTTGTTCACCGCGGTGGAGTCTAAAAGGGGTCCGTCAGGACTTTAAACATGATCTCTGAAAGGAAAAGTCCATGGCCATGACACCATATTATGTAAGACCATGACTGGGCCATAACATCATAGGGAAAAGAACTAAATGAAGGTGATTACCTAAAGGGGGTTATCTACGTGACCCAAGATGATAAAGGGAAAACCTCACGAGATATGAGTCTAGGTGAATCCCTATCGTGAACATGCTAGAAAAAAATAGGAAGCCTTTGTGGCAATCTATGAAAATGAAACATTTGTGAAAAACTCCGTAAGGAACGCTTTCGTGGCACACTCTTAAGGAACTCCTTTGTGGCGTATTCTGAGTGGAAAGCCTATGGCGTATTCTAATAGATTCCATTGTGGCGTGTTCTGTACAAAGCTATATAGAGTTTTTAGTATAATTCTGTAACGGGTTTTGTAAGATCAGTAAGGTATCAAGTATCTATCAAGTGTATGGAATGTATTATACGAGGTTAAATATGATTGAAGCTAATAAACTGATGAATATTTCTGTAATGGGTTCAATATCTACATGGCTTTAAGTCAAGATTAGAAAAATTAAAATGGGCTAGAGTATATGATGAATACGAAGAAAGAACTAAGTAAATTTAAAGAAAAAACCTGAGTAAAGGCTACGTCTGATCATTAGAGGAAGGGCATCTATCAGTGAGCAATAAAAAGAAAGGGTAGTTGAACAATAAAAAGGAACGATCGTGTCTCTGCCCGTGTGTTTACTACTGAGCCTACTGACTTGCAAGCCTAGCATGTAAGGGGACACACGACTGATCAGCACGCCCATGGGGCTAACCGTGTGTCTCACACGACCTAGACATACGCCCGTGCTTCTACCTGTGTGGACATTAAAAAGGTTATATTCCAAGCCAAATGCCACCCTGCATAGCAAAGATACTTAGTCCAACTCATCTCAACACAACTCATAACCCAAAGGCACATCCAAGAACTCAATTCAACACAAGCATAAACTTCATAAATTCATCTTCATTAAACATAAAAATTTGCCAAGTATTGGCCCAACTTTAATGACCATATACAAAATGACTTTAATAACATACATAGCCAACACTTTGGCTAACAATTACGACCTAACAAAATACCCAAGTCCTATACATGCCATACTTAAAATAAGTCTAAATTGTTATAACAAAGTGATGTCAGTAGTGTGATCCGAACTCTGACGTTCCACGTTCCTCGAGTTATCTTGGTAATACTACAAGGAAAAAGGGTAATAAAAAGGGGTAAGCATAAAGCTTAGTAAGTTTGCATGGAAATAAATAGCAACAATAAGCGCATGATAAAATCCATCCATGACAATAATTAACCATACACAAGGTTATAGGCTACTTGCCATACTTACTCATACTTTCCCTTATTTAGCACATACCATGCCACATGTCGTAATTCTTTCTTCGTGAATCATTCACGAGTACCTGCATCCACTCATTCACATGTCTTTAGTACTAATCTCATTTCTATTTCCAAACTCATCTATTTATCCCATTAATCACTAGGGATACTCAAAAATACATTTTTATCGTCATTAATATAAGTACAAAGTCAATGCCACATCCCAGATGTGGTCTTACATGGGGTCACCTCTGAGTGCCAATGCCATATCCCGGATATGGTCTTATACGGAATCTCACATCAATTATCGATGCCATATCTCGGATATGGTCTTATACGATTCTCATATTCATTACCGAAGCAATATCCCCAGATATAGTCTTATACGGGATCTCAATTCGGTGCCGAGGCCATGTCCCGGACATGGTATTATACGGGATCTTATCCATTTCATGCCTCGATGATAGCATTTTTACATTTATTATAGTCTACTAGGACTTCAACATCTCAACTTAGTAGAACATCATGTATCAATATAATACCAAGCATTCTCAAACGTGCTAACATAAATATTAAATTCATCACATACAAACTTACCTCAATTTCAAATTTAACTAGATCGTCGACCTAGTCGAGACTATTCTTTCCCCGATCGAGGTGGATTCTTGGTTATTCTTGCTCTATAATAGCAAATTAGCTCACTTTAATCATCACATTAATAAAAACATTTTAATAATCATGCTTTGGCAAAATTACTATTTTGCCCTTAAACTTTGGCAAAATGACCATTTTACCCCTAGGCTCGGAAATTTATTCTAATCAAATTTCTATCTTCAACAAGCCTAGGTGAACATTTGTTCGTCTTATGGCTATCGTCAAAACCCAACATTTCATACATTTACTACAAACATTATAATCTTTACAATAAGGTCCATTTAGGTGTTTTCATGGCAACACCCTTCACAAAAAGTTGTTTATCTAACAACTAAGACTCATTTTCTTCCATAAAAATGCAGCAAACAACATAAAATCTCTCATGGAAAAACCCTAAACTTTTCACCAAATTGCAAGATAGTCCCCTCTTTAGAAAGCTTAAGCTTTAGGGGTCCCAAAAGTACAATTTTTATCAAGAAATGATCATTAGAATACTTACTAGCAAGGAGAGAAGCTTGCTGAAAATTTGAGCTCTAAAACCCCTTAGTCTGCTACCAATTTTCAGTGGAGAAGAAGAGAGAAAAAGATGATATCTTCTTTTTCTTTATTTTAATATAAAACACCAATTTAGTCCACCTAATATCAACAAGTTTGACCAATTTGACAATGTTTCTCCTATGGCCGGCCACTCTAATTCTTGGGGGTCTAATTGCCTTTTAAAGACCTCCAATTAATGTTCTTTAGCTATTGAACACCTTTAGCTTATAAAATTTAACTTTCGCACTTTATGCAATTTAGTCTTTTTTCGCGATTAAGCAAGAAATCGATAAAATTAAAGCACCAAAATTTTCATACACTTATACCATCACACTATAACTCATAAAATATCATGGAAATAATTTTCTCTAAGCTCGAGTTAGTGATCCTAAGATCACTATTCTGACTAGCCCCTAAATCGGGCTGTTACAAACACATTGATACAGCTCGCACGTCCATACAACACGTACATCACTATAGTTTGCACCTTGTTACTGTTCGCACATTGCACTTTGTAGAGAACTCGCACATGCTTTACAGGATCAGTTTACATATTGTCACATCTTGCACATCATTACGACTTGCACATTACATAGCTCATACATCATTATGGCTCGCATATTATATAGCTTTCACATCATTGAGGCTCTCACATTAGATAGCTCACACATCATTAGTATATACATATACTAAATTGGTTTGTATATAAACTTTTACTAAACTAGCTAGCACATAATTACTTACTTAAGATTCTCACAAAAGTACCTTATAGGTCGATTTACTCATGCATTACAAGGACAATTAGCACATATTTACCAAAGTAGTTTACTCATACCTTATAGTGACAGTTCGCACAAGCTTTGCAAGGACGATGCTCTTTACAATTCACACGTGACTACCCTCCATAATTAGTTCACACACAATCACAACTCGCACTTGCTATTTATAAGGTTTGTTCGCCCATTGCTACTTTTACAGAGTCAGTTAGCATATAACTACTTTAATAATTCTATTTTATTCAAAAATATGTTATCATTTGAAAGATTAAAATATATTAGAAATCCAAATAATTAATTGATCATAAATTTCTAATATATATATATATATATATGACAAATAATACTAATACATGCAAATATAATATTTTAATTAATGTTTACGGTAAATAACATTTATTTCTAATTTATTAGAAAATTAAAATAATTAATTATAAATAATAAGCTTAATGCACACTTTAGTTCCTAAGTATACCTCTTTTTTCACTTTGGTCTTTAAATTTTTTTCCACTTTAGTTTCTAATGTTGTCAGACGTTACCAATTTAGTTCCTAACTTTATCAGATGTTTCTTGTTCAATCATTTGGACGTTAGAAAAACCAACTAGAAAATCCAACCAATCATATGCTGCCAATTATAAAACTATTAAAATAGAGAAATATATAAAATTTAAAATTTAAAATATAAAAATACTAAAATTTACTAATTAAAAAAATATTAGTGTGACACCCCTAACTCGTCTTCGTCGCAAGATTAGGGTTACGGAGTATTATCTTATAGTCAAAAAATATTTTATTAATAAATTATTAATTAAATGAATCACATTTAATAACATATCAAACCAAAGAATTTTGTCCCTAAATCAAGCCTTCGAGACCTAAAAATAGCTTTGAGGTAATTTGGGACTAATTTGAAACAAATTAGAAGTTTTAAGAAAAATATGCAAAAATATAAAAACAGGGGTCACACGGCCGTGTGTCAGGCCGTGTGACATCACCCTAGGTCGTCTAACTTTTGAACAAGGGACACATGGCCATGTCCTAGCCCATGTCCTCACCTGTGTAACTCACTGAGATGCCCTACATGCCCGTGTGTAAGGTCATGTGTTAGGCTGTGTAACTCTCTGAGTTGCCACACACGCCCGTGTGCTAGCCATGTAACTCACTGACTTCAAACACCAAGAATGTAACACCCTAAGCCCGATCTAGACGTACAGACCAAGTTTGGAGAGTGACATCATCCGTATTAGAGTTTATACTATCATAAAGCAGTTGAATTGAGCTATTCATTACGTAACATTCATCACCATGAAATTTAAAGGACATAATCTTCATAAGTTCCATAACATCACAGAACAATAATCCTTAATAATAATGCTTAAAAGAAAGATAAATGTTTGATCGAGCTTCCACGACCTATACCCGATCAAGACTGGGAACCACCTGAAATCCAATCAATAAAGGAGTGAGTTGTGAACTCATTGCGTAAAAGAAGTTTATTTTATTAGAATTCATTCGTAGCGAAATTCCAAATTCAAGTATTCAGTTCATTTCAGAAGTTCCAAATTCAAGTATTCAGTTCATTTCAGAAGAGTGATAGTTCGGGTTCAGAATAGACCAGTTACATGTATACATATATGTAATTTCAGTTCATATACGACACTGATCAGATTCAGATGTAATTTTTCTATTCTCGTCCGCTACACACCATCTCCTACCATCCCAACACACCATTAAGGATATTTAATGCCCAACCAACCCTTTACACCATTAAGTGTTCATTGACACTTTTACAGAAATGTAGCTTAGCTGCTAATTCAGTATGCGACAAGCGCCAGAATCAGATATACTCTTAGTTGCATAGCCACGATTTCAGAATAGATTTCTTCTTCCTTCACAACATCCCATCCCATACCAATGCAGAATACAACTACCGTAGCACATGTTTAGTCATTCTAATACATTACATAATTAATAAAACAGTTCAATAACAGAGTGGTATTATAGTGCATATTCAATTATGTGATTCACAGATCGGTCTCAGTGTATTAGATAGTTCTCATATAAACAAATTCAATCATTCGTACATTGAGGATCCAACATCCTGCCACACGGCCTAGGCACACCCCCATGTACCTTGGCCGTGTAGTTTTTAAGCACAACAGTGAGTTACACGGCCTGGGCACACGCCTATGTCCCTGGCTGTGTGAACCCTACACTAGCATGGCCACATATGGCCTAGACACATGCCCATGTAGCCGCTCGTGTGGCCTTAATTTTGTAAACAGTGAGTTACACGATTGTTCACACGGCCTGTCACATGCCCGTGTGGCCCACACGGCCTAGTCGCACGCCCGTGTGCCTGGCCATGTGGCATCGAAAACCACCATTTTTGGGGATCTAAAACTTGCAAATTAAGGTTTTTGGTACGCACCTGATTTCGTTTTGACAGAGAAACAATACAGAGACTACCCAGAACCTAATTAACCATTCTAAAATCTATTACACTATCAATTCCAACATTTAGCAAAATCACTTATCGTTAAAAACATGTTGAAGGGTTCGACACAATTCTATTCCAATTTACACACTCACCTCGTACGAAATAGGAGAAATCAACCTAACACGGCAGATTACCGTCTTTTGCAATATCCTTGCCTAAACAAAGTAGCCAATCGAGTGTTTAACAGAAAATCAACTAAATGAGCAAAGTCCGATTTTGACAGAAAAATGTTAACAGAATGGAAACCTCAATGAAAGGAAGTTGCAATGGAACTTACGCAGAATTGACCTCATAGGAAACAAGACTTCACAATCACACATGATTACTTGCAGAAAAGAAGAAAGAAGAAAAAAAATGAAAAGAAGGAAGAACAACAAAAATTAAAGAACTAAAATTTTGAAAGAAAAAGAATGATAACTTTTTCTTAGAGTGTTTTAAAATAACCACCCCCTTCCTGACATTTGCAAAAATATATTCCTAATGCATACGATGGGATTCGAACTCAGAACCAGACATAATATAGACAAATGCTTAACCTGTGAACCAATAGGCTTATTCTTGTCACCATTTCACATTGTATTAAACTTAATTGGGTAACGCGGGCTCATGGGTTGATTTAAAAACACAACAAAGCTTTCAATGGTACGACTCGAACTCCAAGCCTTAAAACCAGAAGTAGAGCACGGTACCAGAAATAAAAAAAATTAATTACTATAGATTCTCACAATTTCTCACAATTAAATTCTTAAATTTTGGGGGCGTTACAACTCTTTCCCCCTAAAAGGACTTTTAGCCTCGAAATTTTACCTGAATCAAACAAATACGAATACAGTTGTCGAATGGATTATTTCGGTTCCCACGTGGCTTCCTCAGTAACGTGGTTCCGCCATAGAACTTTCACTAGGGAATAGTTTTCTTCCTCAACATCTTAATGTCTCGATCCAAAATCTGAGCAGGTTCCTCTTCGAATATTAAATCTGGTCGTAATTCGATCTCGTCGACAGTAACAATATGTGACGGATCCGACTGATACCGCCTCAACATCGAGACATGAAACACATCATGAATTAGATCCAGCTGGCGGTAACTCAAACTGATAAGCAACGGGTCCGACCCATTTCAAGATACGGTAAGGTCCAATGAATCTCAGGCTTAACTTGCCCTTGCGTCTAAATCGGAGGACCTTTTCCCACGGTGATAGTCTTACGAAAACCCGATCACCAACAGAAAACTCAATATCTTTCCATTTTAAATCGACATAAAACTTTTGCTGATCAAACGCGGCTTTCAATCGATCCTTAATTACTCTTATAGTGTTCTCAGTTTCAGAAACTAGTTCAAGACCCAGTATCCGGCGTTCACCTAACTCTATCCAACATAGCAGAGTACAGCACTTAAGACCATATATGGCTTCGTATGGTGCCATCTGAATACTAGACTGAAAGCTATTGTTGTGTGCAAATTCCGCTAACGGTAAGTACTCTTACCGTCTACCTCTGAAGTCTATCACACAACCCCAAAGCATATCTTCTAGGATCTGAATGACTCGTTCCAACTATTTGTCGGTCTGAGGGTGATACACAGTACTGAAATTAAGTCAAGTGCCTAAAGCCTCATGGAGTTTCATCCAGAACCGAGACTCAAATTGCGAATCTCTATCAGAAATGATCGAAATCAGAATTCCGTGTAGCCTCACAATTTCGGCGATATACAATTTAGCTAATTTCTGCAAAGAGTAGTCCACTTGGATAGAAATGAAATGGGCTGACTTGGTTAATCGATCAACGATGACCCAAACTGAATCTTTCTTATTCGGAGTTAAAGGCAACCTCGTAAAAAAATCCATTGTTACCCGCTTCCATTTCTACTGCGGAATCTTAACTGGCTGAAGCAGTCCAGAAGGCAACTGATGTTCAGCCTCAATCTTTTGAGACGTCAGACAGTGGGATACAAAACTTAAATTATGTTAAGTGTACTTAATCACGAGAATCAAGAGTTCTAGTGGAGTTATTTGATTTTTCCACTAATCATTGTCTCCGTGCTTAAGTATATAAGGATAGATGTGGTCTTTCTGAATACCTTTACGTTTTCTTCTTATTCCTTGATTTCTTCTGAAAACTTTTTTAAAAACTCAAGTTTAGAAAACCTTTTAGAAGTAAGGTTCGCAGTAGTCAACTAACTTCTACATTAGTACCAGCTCACTGGTAATTACTAATGAACCTTAGGTTGCCCTTTAAATCATTTATGTGTTTCTCATTCTACATGCATAGATGTTAGAATAGTGTGTGAGAAAGGAAACTTTCTGATTCTAGAATAAGTGTTGTTGATTCTTGCATGCATGATTAGATTTGATCGATTGATGATTTGATATGTTTAAATAATTTTTTTTTAACTTAAGAAGTTAAAGAAGGTCTAAGTAATAAAGACAAAGGACCTACTTAGACTTGTGTTAAAGTTTTTGGTGAGTTATTTCTTACTTATCTGTGTTGTAATTTTCTTTATTTTATAATTCGTGTAGGGTAAGTAATCCTCTTTTATAATGGATTAGAGATGTTGCATAGTGTTGTATGGATAATGGTTATCCAAAGTCTTCATTTTGAGTGTAGTCTATTTTTTATATAAAGTAAGCATCATTCTTCATGGTTAAGCCACTACAATCTGTTTCTGATATGTATGATATGATATGATCTAATATGAGGTGATGGAGATGAGGAGATACGCTTGTGTAGCCTATGGTAGGGCAGCTATATTGAAAACCAGATTGGCAGTCACGATAAAACATGTTGTTCTGAATGAAAATGATATGAGGAGTTAAGGGGAGAATGTATGTGAATAAGATTGAATGATATGCTTCTAATTCTGAGTTCTGGGTATGTGGCTAGCATGAGAATGAACTTGTATGAGTTATGTTGAGTTGGCGTATAGTATACACCCAAGTGATAAGTAAGTTAGCGGTATTTTGTATACGCCATTAGGCGTACTACGTGAATGTGTGTAAATCATTCAAAAAGGTTAAGATGTACCATTAGTAATGTCATGTATGATTTCTCTTTCGGAACTCACTAAGTTCGTATGAACTTACTTTGTTACATTTTCCTTCTTATGCTTACTGATTGAAGGAAGGCTTTGTTACCAAGACTACACCAGAGTGGTACTATTATTGTGAGCCGACTTCTTTGTTTCGTATCATGCATGACTCGTGGGGTGGAGCATAGGTGTATTTGGAAATGATTTGTACAAAGAACTTTTGTTTTGACAAAACTCCATTTTTTTAAGATTTCTATGAAGTATTAATGGTTGGTTTTAAATTAATATATTATGTTTAATGAAGTTATTATATTTGAATTTATATGCCATATGACTTGTACCTTATTTTTAAATTGCTGATGTTTTCATTCAAACCTCGATAAAGTAACAACTAATATATGTTTTATATTTATAACTTTGTGAGAACTGTATACATCCTTCACCAAAATGTTTTAAAGTTAGTTTGATTTTAAGTAGTGGCACACCATACTCGAATCTTATTATAGGGTCAGGTTTGGCATGTTACACCTTAAATTTTCATCTCAGGTTGCCTAACGACAAGGACTTAGCATTTTATTATTCTACCATATCAAGTTTCCCAATAACGATGGTTTTCTAGTAATTTTCCATTATGTTTATTCAGTTATCGTAGATACCTGGTAACGATGGCTAGCAAATCACTATATTGATGACCCTATGACATGGCAACTATACTTGAACTACATATAACATCGTTTAATTGGACATTAATATCATAATCATTATCATAGTATGTATCATTATAATACCAACGTGCAAATATTCAAAATCACATCCGAAAACAAATTTGAAATATTTATCACATATTTTAAATATCACCAATCGAAGCCACTATTCAAAGGTTATAGGAAAAAGATATCGTTATCGAATGCATGGTCATATTGATTATAACGAGCAATTATTCTATGAAAGCAAATCAAAATTGAATTATAAAAGCATAAACCAAAAGTAACTATTCGTTAACAACGTTAACTTTTCCTTTGTCCTAGATAGTCTTTTTTCGTCTTTAGCTATAAAAATTAAACCCAAATACAAAAACTCATTAATTACACAATTTGAATTTCTAGGATTAATCAATTTATTGATGATTTGCGTTATAATCATCAATTAGTTTGTCGACCATTTATGTCTATTCTATGTTTTTGTGCAAAATTCCCTATGGTTTTGACTATTGAAATAAATAGGAGACTTGTTCATGGATTTTTCACTTATGGTAACAAGTAATTACACCTCTTTCATCCATCTACTCTGTTTTTTTGTCTAGATTTTTATAGTCACTTCCGATCGAAGTGCGATATCTTTAATAGTCTTACTTTCCTTAATTTAATTATGGATTTTTATTCTCTTTAATTTTTCTTTAGGTCGACCTCTCAGTATCTATTGCATCAATTCAAGAGTTATTATACCTACATTGGTAATGATCCCACTAGCTAAATTGGCCCTTAAAGAATTTAAGCTCAATGCCCATGAAGTATTAAATTCCAATATTGGAATGTTAAGCTATTTTTCATTTTTATTGATCGTTTTATTTACCATTATTTCTTCATAGTTTCCTTCATATGGATCTTCAATGTTTGCTTCTCTATCGATACATACATGATTATGCTCAATAATACGCTCCCTTTTTTTCATTGTTATGTTAGACATTTAAAATCCTCATGTTAGCTGTAAGTACCCAATTTTGCCCGGGCCCATGTAACAGATCAAAAACAAAAACAAAAAATAAAAATAAAATGTCCCTACAGTCCAATGTACAAATGGCCTAAACAGGCCCAATTGACCCAAATGCCAAACCTAAACCACTACCCAAATAACCCTGACCCAAATACAAAGGAGCCCAATTAACCCAAAACAGTTCCAGCAGCTGGAAACCCTAGCAGGAGTATCACGCCGCAAGCACCAACGGAGGCCCCTCGCCAAGCCACGATCCACGAACAAATAATGCCCTGCCACTGCTAAGATCTTCGCCTATTACTTGCAAAAAAGGAAAGAACACGACAGAAGATGGCAAGAAATAGCAGACAGTAGCAATAAAAATAGGATTTTTTATTTTGTTTTCGGGTTATAAAAACCCCATGAAATCTGTAAAACAAGGAGGGAATTTTTCATATAATACAGACATACACACGAATAGAGAGAAATATACTGAGAATCAGAAGGTGATTTGTCTTTTGAATTTACTAGTATATTTTTTTATCCCGATTTCACTTTTTTAAAACTAAAAATAAAAGAAAGAAAAGAAAAAAGAGACTCACTGAGGGACACCCCCCAGTCGCATCACCAGAAGTTCCTCCTCTATCGTGAGATCGAACTCGAAAGGGGTCGAAAGTCTCTTTTCTTTTGACTTTATGCATTAGGGGGACTTTGGCCTTCTCATGCTCTTTAAACGGGGCTGAAAATTTATCCTTTCGTATTGCCGGCCATTGGCCACGGCGGTGGTGCGTTGGGCGCCTGGGAAATTCGGCCGGATGAGCAAAAGGGGTGAGGGGAACAATCGAAAGGTTCTTTTAGGGTTTCTGAAGAGAGAAGGTTAAAATGAGGGGTTAAAAAAATTTTGGGGTTTCAAATAAGAAGCATAAACGGCACTGTTTGGGAGTTTAGGGTCAGAGTGAAACACCCCACACCCGGCCCACGAGCCTGAACCGGATCTGGTATGTTCCTAAAGTAAACCAATTTCAAAGTTCTTTGTTACTTAGAGAAAATTTGTGTAAATTTTAGAAAAATATCGTTTTGGGTTGGGCTTAGATTGGAAACCCATTTATTCTATTTGAAAATCCAATTTAATTAAGGTGACAAAACAATTTAGGTTTTATTTTAAAAGAAATAATTTTTCTCTAACTTTAATCAAAAATAAATTGTAACATAATGAATTAAAAATAAACAGAAATAAAGAAATCCAACTTGGGCCTTATGGCCTTATTACATCAAATAATTTCCAAACTAAAAATTAAAGTACTTAATAAATAAAAGTCCCAAATAATAAAAAAATTTTCCTTGCAATGCATGGCCACCTTTAGCTCCTGCCGACCCGGTCCATTATTGCTCATCACCTGAAAAATATTTCCCCAACGGGGTGAGTCAACCAGACTCAATGTGTACATGGCACTAAATCGTAATAGAATCAGGCATACAATACATTCAATCATAAAATACAAGTTATGATGCATTCCCAAACCCAAACCTAATTGTCCATCCGCTACACACCCCCGTACCTGCCAAACACACTGTGGGGACTACTAAGTCGACCCTCCTTCCGCTACACACCAATTTGCGGGCTTAAGTCACCGCATCTGTGGTTATAGATCACCACTTTTCAGATTACTGTGGTCTTAGGTCACCACTTTTCAGATTACTGTGGTTTTAAGTCACCACTTTTCACTTCCCCTTTCAATATACAACCATATGCCCCATATATTAACATACATAATATACCAGAGTTCACAACTTTATCATATTCCCATGTTACGAATAACATTTTTCATGTTCCTAGTAGGAGTAAGAAACGTACCTGAGTACTTAGTACCTTAACATGGTACTTTAGCCACATTCATATTTTTATTAACACATATTTTAATGCATATAACCATAATTCGTATTATAAAGTAGTGTGGGGTACACACCTGATTCGCTTAGTGAAGTCCTCGAAAATCCCGAAGAGAACCGATTACAGATTTAGATCTCAAATCCTACATAAGTTAATCACTTACTATTTAAAAGACCATTCGGCCATTTTTCCAAATACAACTAGGATTTGTATTACTTACCTTGTAACTGAATTGATTTTAAGAATCAAGTGCCGGATCTTTGTATTCCTCCCTTGTGAATTCGGCTAAACACTATATTACTCCATAGGTTAGTTTTCGGCTTCTAATAATAAATCCAAACCTTTAAAATAAACCTTGATCGAATATCTTAAACACATACCTTGTGATTCCAAATCCCCAAAAGTAACCCTTAGTTATGGAGGTGTTGAAATCCCTACACACATATGTTAGATCTGATTTCCAAATCACTTAATAAACTTAATCAAATGGCCTAAACCATGTTTTTCTTACCTTAAATCCTTGAATCTCGAAACTCTCTTCTTGAATGGCCAAAATCCTTAGATCAGAAATCCCGAAATTCCTCCTTTAATATTCGGCCAAGAGACATCCAAAAAGATCAGTTCCTAAATCTTGATTGAAAAAGATTAAACAACAAGAATCCATTCTTACCTTAACACCACAGTCGACGTCACCCTTGTTTGAAGCCACAAAGATTCGGCTATGTAGACTTAGACCGATATCAAAGAGGTTTCGGCTTGACAGTAGAAAAGAAAAGAAGAAGAAAAGAGGAGAAGAAAATTCGGCAGAGAGAGTTTGCTAGGGAATTTTCGGCAACACTTAGAAAAGATGAGAGAAAAGCCTTTAATTCCCTTTTATAGCCGAAATTATCAGGCTAAGGAGTCCCTTACTTGGCCACCACTCCTCTATCTGATAACCTTATCTTTTAATTATCATAAAAGATTTTAATCCAACATTTATCTCTTCAAAATAATCCAATTAAAAATCCTTTATTTATCACCTTATTAATCGAATATTTATGAAAATAAAACACCTCCTTTCTAGAAGCATGTGCCGTCCACCTCAGTCTTCTGGAAGCAAAAAATAAAACCTCATTTATTTGCTTCCCAAGTGACTCGAACCCAGGCCCATTCCTCTTGCATATGGCGCCATTTCCATAGGCCCTAAGTGGCATCCTCAGGCCACTTTTCCAAGCCTGTTTGTGTGTCAAACTTCACAAACTTTTTCTTTTAAGGCCACCTTGCTTTAATTTCCTATTTTAAACTCTAAAATTCGACATTTTTAGGTCATTTCTAAGTTTCCTAAAATTTTTGATCGGCTCTGTAAACTTGCCATTTTCTTACATTTCCAAGTTTCCAAAAATGTTCACTTTCCATTTTTGAATCATTTCCTTACATTTCCAAGTTTCCAAAAATGTTCATGTCCAATGCATTTCCAGGTTTCCAAAAATGTTCATTTCCATTTTCATTTTCATGCATTTCCAGGTTTCCAAAAATATTAAAAATTTATTCATAATACTTAAAACTTGTCATTTCGTACAATTAAACCGAAAATGCATAGGCCCTTTCCAGGATGTTACACAGAGACCCAAAACAACGTCGTTTTGGTCTCTGAGCCATGACCCGACCCGATGCGCAAAGAGATCTGCATTTTTATTAAAGGGATAATTGCTGAATAAATCCTTCCTCTTTTTTGAAAATTTACAATTATGTTCGAATGGCTTTTATTTCTTTTTAATTTAGCCTTGAAAGAATGTTTTTATTTCAATTGAATCTTTCGGGCTACAGTAAGGGTCAAATGCATTATGATGCTGTTTTGAAAAAGAGGCATAATTGCCATATTAATCCTTGGATTTAACGCGTGTTTTATTTTAGTTTTTTATATCAGTTTTAATTGCTTATTAACCGTTGTCTTCTTTGTTTTTATTTTTTTTAGTCTTTTTATTTTATTTTATTATTTTACATTATATTAAATTATTTTATTATATTAAATAGTTTATATTATTATCTTTATTATTTTATTTTTTTATATAATCCTTATATATATTAAATCATTATTATTTATTCTTTTATTTAGCTTAATATTATTTCTTTTACATATTATTTTACTTATTATATTATATATATTTTTAAATTTCTTTATTATATAGTATTATATTATATGCATATTACTTCTAATTTTTTTTATTTATAAAGTATAATATGATGCTATATAAGATTGTTAATATTTATGTTATATTTATTATGCATGTAATTTTATGATTAATATATTATATATATGTTTTTATATAAAATTATTATATAACTATTTATTAATTATTTTTTTATTATATATAGTTATTTATACATGTATTAAATTATTAAGTTATATATTTATTATAAGTATTTTTTTACTTCTAATTTTTGTTATATACATATATTAAACCATTTTAAAAATCATCACATTCTTTTTATTCAATGTATAAATATTTATTTATTTTTTGTATAATTTTGTTATTTCGTGAAAATTTCAATTATTGCTATTTATTTTATATTACATGTTTATTTATTTATATTCTTTAGATCGTTTATTATTATTTAGCATAGTTCATTATATATTTATGTTATATCATTCTTTTATTATTCATTGTTAGTATAATTTGTAATTATATAAAATTGCTATTAAATATATAGGTTGTATATTCAAACCATTGCTTTATAAAAATCTTTTTTTGATGCATTTTTAATAAGTGATATATGATATTTGGGGACTCCGAGAAGAATTGTGCCCTAACTTACTAGGTTTCGATTTTTCTCGTAGAACTTAAGGTATTAGATATCTCTTCTCTTTTAAAACCGAAACTTACAAATTTCAAATAATAAAAAACCTATTTTGGGGAATTCAAAACGTTGTGTCCTAACTTATTGGATATGATGTTTTGTATCTCGAGGTAGGAATTTTCTAAACTAAAGATGTGCCTAGTTTCTAAGTCATGAGATACTATATCCTAACTTACTGGGTATGGTGTTTTATTTCTTCGAGATAGGTAAGTCTATTTTATTTTTTTAATAAAAGGATCATTTTCTAGAATTTTTCAAAGTTTCAATATTAGGACATGATTTTATCAATTAGGTACCAATTTTTGGGCGTTATGAGGGTGCTAATCCTTCCTCATACGTAACCGATTCTCGAACCCATTTTTCTTGTTTTTCATAGACCAAAATCAATATTTTGAAATAAAACGTTTTTTAAGGTGATCCAATCACACCTAAGCAAAAAAAAATTGGTGGCGACTCCTATTTTTATTTTTTAAAGTTGATCCCCGTTTTTAAAATCAACTTTTAAATGGTTTCGACACTAGTTTATTGAATACTCCACATCTTCTCTTTTATTCTCTCCACATCTAATACAGACTGATTTCTTTTGTCTTTTCCATGTTTTCTTCAATCACCAAAGCCACTTGATTAAGTGTCCATCAAAACTGGAGATTAAAATTAGTCACAATAATTTTATAGACAAAAATAATGAGCTGAAGCCATCACATCTTTATATTCTAAAACTCTAACAGAGATCTAAACGCATCCACAAAAGAAACATTTCTTTCGCCCCATCAACTTGGGTTCTTGAAACTCAAGAAGAAATGTCTTGCACAAAATTTTTCTTATATTTATGCCTTCCAATATCTCTAAAATAGTTAACTTGTTGTAATGACAATCAAATTTTTGCAAATTATGCATAGCTTCATCAACTAATTTTTTTTTACTCAATCAGAAGATAATTTTATTCATATAAGAAACAACCAATTTCTTAGATTCCAATATTAAATTATCTTTAATAAACCTATCAAATTGCACATATATGTTGATTTTCTAGTCACGACATCTTTATTTGCTTAGCTCTTACGACCCCAATTTGTAGCTATGAAAAAAGTTTACTAAAAATGGAAGATGAGGAGGACCTGTATAGTAATTTCTCCATATTGCATTGCTAAGAAAATGTATAAGCTTGATATTATATACATAAAGAGAAAAAGTAAATGTAGAATCCAAGCTTGCCCTCTATCATAATTTGCTCTGAAATATGCAGGGTTTAATGGAAAAATAAGACAAGAAAAGCTGGGAATCATTTTTAAGATAATAAAAAACTATACCTTTTTTTTCTCTTGGGGGAGTAAATCACGTTGAACCAGATACCCTTTAAAGTTCATAAGAAAGCTTCGGAATAAAGTTCCAAAAAGAAAGAAAGAAATAACATAGAATAACCCTTTTAATTCTAGTTGCAACTTATCCTACTAGGATTTAGATAAAAGCCGAATACAATTAGTGGCTTGATATGAGAATATTTAATTTCTTTTGAACAATAATATTCATATAAAAATGAATTAATATGCATATTTTCCACTATATTTTAGATACAAATTGAAATTTGTCATTATATTTTAGTTTTGTTGATATTTGTAAACTAAAGCTAAATTTACCACTCTATTTCAACTCTATAGTGAATTTTGCTACTTTCATTAAATTTTGAAACGAATTTATTTAATTTTACTATTCAATATTAATTTAAATTAACTTAAGTAAAATGTAATAATAATACTTTATTTAAATAATTAATTATCATAATATTAAATATTAATACAAAATTTTGTTTAGAAAATAAAATAAAATAAAATAATTCTTTTTTGTATTTTAAAAAAATAATTCAAACCTTCCTTCCATTAGATAAAAATTGAAATTA
This sequence comes from Gossypium australe, assembly GCA_005393395.2. NCBI lineage: Eukaryota > Viridiplantae > Streptophyta > Magnoliopsida > Malvales > Malvaceae > Gossypium > Gossypium australe. The sequence goes on from CM016618.1 coordinate 19,891,537, forward strand.
ATTTAAAATTTTTAATAATTTTATAAATTAACTTAATAATCACTATTAAATAAAATATTTAAAATAATATTTTTCCCCTTCAACTTTGTTTTCAAATCATTAAAATCAATATCTAATGATAAGCATTTATTTTAAAAAATCAAACTTAGTCGCATAATTAATTAAAATTTAAAGTTTAATAGCTAATTTCAGTCACATAAAAGTTAAGTGATAATTTTGTCCGTATTTTTAATGGTTAACATCAATGAAAATAAAGTATAGTGACAATTTTCAATATTCACAAATTTATGTTATAACCCTATAAAAATATATAATAAACACATATACTTCAAAAACTAATAATTAATAATAACGAATAGCATGACTAACCAATAAGGTATAAACTCATACAGTTTCAGGTTTCTACAAAAGGAATCAGCATGAATACTAAAGTAATTGATAGGAAATGGAAGTGTTGCAAAAATTCCCAGCTTTGGGATGTTTTTTATTAACATGGTTTTAGATGATGCTGATCATTATCATTGGTGCTAAAATTTTAGTAGATTTATTATCTTCCACCTTCCAAGGTAAAAGTGATATCTTCCTATGATAAATATACTTTAAAAAAAAAAAATCTTCTTCACAGTTGGTGTTGGCACTGGCAGAAATTTTCTTCACTGCTACAATGGAGCCCCAACTTTTGACGGGCTAATTTCACTAAACATCAAACAATCACTTAAATTTATACTACTACTTAAAGTTCAAAACATTTTAATTGAGTAATAAAACTGTCAAGTATTGTATTAGATTTTTTTTAACCTAATTGTAAATTTAAAGAATAAATGTCAATTTGAATATGATGTGAAGCATTTTTAAAACACATGTATGAAATTGCAAAAACCCATATACTTACCGCTTATGGAAAACTTGAATTTGAATTGTTAAAAAGAAAGTAGATAGTGTCAAATTTTGGGGTTAGTACCAATAAAGGCCCATTTTCAAAATTATTTATAGAAATGGGCCGTTTCAAAAAATAATAATAGATATTGACCGAAAACCCAAAAATGCTTTAATGTGGATGTGTTTTTAGGAGAAAACCCAGAAAAACGCTTTCATATCAGTGCTTTTTTCCTTGTGTCAGGCAAAAGCGCGTTGACGTGGACGCACTTTAGTAAAAAGCGCTGACAAGGACGTGCTTTTGGCTGTGTAATCCCCAGTGGGTTATTTGCAAATTAAGGCCTAGGTTTATGGGTTTTGGGTATGATTAGGGTTTAGGAAAAATTAAATTAGGGTATTAGGTTTTTAATTATTTAGGGTTTTAGGGTTTAATTTTTTTATTTCTAAATATTGTTCTGGGAAAAATAATTTTAACAAGATGGGTTCTGAAAAAATAAATTCTACGTGTGTTTTGAAAAATTATTTTGACGGGATGGATTTTGTTTTTTTAATAAAAACGCTCTAAAGTAGGATGCACAGTCAATAATATATTTGTACAAAAATGTTCAAAAGAACTTCTATTTAATTAAATGAAACAATATAAAAATGCTTTGTACAAAAATATTCAAAAGAGCTTCTATTTTATTAAATGAAACAATATAAAAACAATTTGTACAAAAATATTCAAAAATAAATCAATGCGTGTGCCAGTCAGAATTAGTGCCACATGGGAGTGGTCAATGGTTACGTTTTGGATTCCTTCTTGTTCAGCTTTAGGCCAAGGTTGTGGTTGTTCGGGACCAGTTTCTGGTTGTGGGTGCTGGGAAGATGACCCACCTTGATAAAATAAAGATCGCAGAGGTGTTTGCATCACCCATGGTGATTGAGCATACTCGGCTTGAATCCCATAAGGTGATGGGGATTGGAAATGAGTTGAGCTCCCCGACAGTGCCTCGTGCGGTCCCTCCTGTGAAGATGGCCTATATATCGTCAGTTGACTCAGAGTCATCGGGAAATGAGATGCACTGGGTCATACATTTCAACCTAGCATAGGAGTGGGAAAAGGATACTTATAAGGTTACATAATCAGAAAGGGTTGTAGTGGGGGCATCGTTGCTTGCTTCGTTGGGGCCGGTGATTGCGTGGGCATTGTTGATGGGCCCGCCTCGCCATCCCTTGTCCTTAGATTTAAAGGGCCTTGTCGTTCCCTTTCGACATGGATTTGTCGACGCCTCTCATCTTTCGAGAGCAAATATGGCTTGCCATGGATCCTAAAGCATGACATGTAATTTGGATCACACGCTAGCTCCAGAACGATAATCGATTCGCAAGTAGTTATATTCTTGTACTGATTTTCTCACATTTCGATATATTCCGAGTGGAAGAGCGGCCAATGCATATCTAGTCACCATAAGTCGATTTTGTGCTCATCATTAAGCACCTCAGATGCCACGGGAATCGATTGTCGGAATCCGAATTACCACAACACTCTATCCATCTGGTGTATCTCGACGGTAGCGTAGCTAACCAATGGGACCCTAACGTGCCAAATGTTTGGATTCTATAGGAATTCATCCGGAATTACTGCCCAAATTGTCGGATCCTCGTATAGTGTCCATTGAAACTATATGAACGTGATAAAAATATTAGTTATATACATAATACTAAATACGAAATACGAAATACGAAATCAACTATCTTATGTATATATAATCCAAAATGAAATAAATACTTACATGTACTTCCGACTGTTGGTCTAATAAAAGTCGTATATCTTCAAGAGCAATAGGTATTCCCCCGTAAGTCGACGAATGGTTTCACCTATTTAAATAATATTTTATTTTAAATCTATTTAATAATTGTAAAATCTAATATAAAATTTACCTTTTTACGAGTGAGAATGTATATGAGTGGTCCACTCGATGACATAAATATGGAAAGCAAAACCGAGCCCATTATTGTAACAGTGAGAGGCAACCTCCAATTTTGATTTTATTTGGTTGTCGCCCGACACATCTCCCTATATAATATCGCCAACACGATAGACCCCCAACTGAGTTCACCAGCTGCTCTAAAATTGATGAGTTTCAGCAGCCACCTTAGATGTACGAGGTTTCATGAATTGTTCAGCATCAGATAACCTCCGAGGATCTGAAGGATGTATGCCCGAGCGTATTGTACTCTTTGTACTTCAGTCGAATCATCCCCCAACACCGGGAATGTCTCTCATAACCAACCTATATCGATCCAACCGGGAATGTCTTTGCACCCCTGGCTTATGTTGGCCACATGCCAAAAACCTACTTCCCTCAAGTAATTTTCAATCCACGGTGATGGAGGACCAGGTAGATTACGAATAAAACATTGTAGCACTCGATCTACCAGCTATTATAAAAAAATTATAAAAAATATTAATTAAATTAAAAAATGAAATAAATAAATTAAATAATATTAAAAATGAAATTAACCGTTACCATTTACATTTGGTCGACGATAATATTATCATCGAGACGAATTAATTGTAATGTCATTGCTAACACGATCAAAATTCTTATAAATTATAAAAAAAATACTAATTCAGAAAAAAAATAAAAAATTTAGAGAGCTTTGAGAGCTTTTTGAGAAATTTGGAAGAATAATAAAGTTGGTGCGAAAAAATAGGTTGGGGAATTTTATACTTTCTTTTTTCTTGAACTTTAGTCCCAACGGTCAGATTTTTAAACTGCTATTAGAGGTGACTATTGGGGGATTACATGGCCAAAAGCGCATCCTCGTCAGCGCTTTTTACTAAAGCGCGTCCACATTAAAGCGCTTTTGCCTGACACAAGGAAAAAGCGCTGACGTGGAAGCGTTTTTTGGGTTTTCCCCTAAAAACGTGTCCACGTCAGCGCGTTTTTGGGTTTTCGATCCATACTCGTTATTATTTTTTGAAACGGCCCATTTCCATAAATAATTTCGAAAATGGGCCTTTATTGGTATATTAAACCCTCAAATTTTAGGAGGGTTATTTTTTTAACACATTAAATCCTAGCCATACATGTATTAGGTGAGCAAACATTTAACACCCAAGCTAATAGCTAAGTTGATGGAAGGACCTGACATGGTACTGATATTTTGAGGGTTCAATTAGGCTGCTTTGAAGTTTGAGGACCAATTTGACATTTGGATAATAGTTTGGGAATGTATAGTGGAATTATTATTTGGCTTAATACATAATCTGATATATGAGTTTGGCACTTTTTTGTAATGTGGTATTTGTGTTTTTTTTCTAATGTGGTACATGTATTTCATAAAATTTATATATTTTGGTACATGAAGTTAACATTGTTAATATTTTTTGTGTTTAATTCGGGTTTTAAAGTTGATTTGATAAAAATTTATAATTAGCTAATAATATTAGCAATTAACTTTAATTAAATCAACTCCAAAACTCGAATTAAATCACATCCATCGAATTGAATTTGACAAATTAAACACAAAATTAAATAAATTCACAATTAACCACTACAGCAAAATAGACTTTTAGCGGCGTTTATAAGCGCCACTAAAAGTGTTTGTGGCGCTTTTGTAAGCGCCACAAAAAACGCCGGTACTACAACCGCCGCAAAATTTTGCGGCGTTTATGTGGAAAAAACGCCGCTAAAGACCATGACTTTTAGCGGCGTTTGTGATAAAAACGCCGCTAAAAGTCATGGTCTTTAGCGGCGCATTTCCAGAAACGCCGCTAAAAGTCATGGTCTTTAGCAGCGCTTGCCCAAAAACGCCGCTAAAAGTCATGGTCTTTAGCGGCGCTTTTCCAGAAAACGCCGCTAAAGGTAGGGTCTTTTAGCGGCGCTTTTCAGAAAAACGCCGCTAAAGGTAGGGGCTTTTAGCGGCGCTTTTCACAAAACGCCGCTAAAAGTCATGAAAATTAAAAAAAATTAAAATATTATAAAAAGAATAAAATTAAAATATTATAAATATTAAAATATTATAAAAATATTTAAGGAAAAAATAATAAAAATTAAACATTTTTCAACCCATAACATTTAAACTAAAAAAAGGAAATCGATAGCAAACAATATTCAACAAGAATTTTAAAAAAAGAAGCAAGGATGGATTTCTTCAACTCTTCATATCACTTTAGCAAATCACTTGAACCTGCATCTGAACCCTTTTCATCCTCGGACTCCTCACCAAGGATGGATTTCTTCAACTCTTCATATCACTTTTCATTCTCCAAGTATTGAGGATCTACTTTAAAAATGTCTACAAGGACAAATAAATGCATTCATGATGCATGCCAGAAGGAATTAACCAAACATGTAGAGTTCATCAATAAAATGTAACTAACAAAAAATGTAGCTGGGGGCATCTTGAAACATACCAGTGATAATTTCTTTATCACATGTGATGGAAACAATAGATGAGTTTCTGATCCCAGAAGAAGCGAATGCTACTGCCTGGGGAAAGTGCCAATCATCAGAACCAGAGCCTGCAGCTGCTGGCCCTCTGAACATTCTTCTAAGTGCTCCACCAGCAGAGCTTGTTGTTGCCTTGCCATGTTGAAACAGAAATGGTGTAAAAGAACATCAACTGTCCCTTCATATGTAATGTAAAAGAACATGTTGTTAGCCGATATAGCTTCCTTGCCTCGCTGCTTATACCTGAACATTCCAATTGTGTAAATTTTGGTAAACTCAAGGTTCAAAAGAAGAATCTCCAAGAACAATTAATTATTAACAATAATATCATAGTGAAGATTACAAAGGGAAAGAAAATCAACACAGGTAAGGAAAGAAAGTAAAAGAAAACAAATCCAAATATGAGGTCAATCCATTCATGTAAATGTGCAGATACATGTTCACTCTCAAGAGCCATTCGATGCTTATGAATGAAATCAACTGAGCTTTGAGCCCATGGTGGGAGTTTTACAGAATCTGAATGTTCAAAAAGAAAATCAGAACTTACTGCAACTGGCATTTGTCACTCTTTAGATATTGAAAAAAGGACACTCAGGTACATACCAAGCTTTCCTCCTAATTGTGTTGTTCCAAAGTCAATTGAATTCTTATTGGTTAACATCTCAGGAAGGTAAAACAGCTCCGGAACCTAACATGAAACGAGTAAAATAAAAACAGTAGAAAAAAAAAATTTCTGATAACCCATTGAAGCTACAGCCAAAGGAGATCAGAAAAGATGGAGATAAGAAACAATGTATAAGATAAAATTGTTCTCATGCCAAAGATAAAACAAAAACACAAACCAATTCCTTCACGTCACTCATGTCCTCAAGAACTCCATTCCATGTAGCACCAACATCTGAAAACATCCTTTCTGCATGGTCAAATTTTCCACCTTGCAGCTGAATCGAAAGGGTTGTAAACTCTAACAAGATAATATAATACCTGCAAGAAAATACCAATACAACACAGTAGTTAAAATAAAGAATTTGCATCTATAGGTCAAACTAAAAAATAAAAATCCCCTTAATCGACTAATCGCCATAGAACTTTTTATAGTGAAAAAATTGAAAGAATTCAATCAAAGAAAAGATGACAAAACATTACAGGCAAGGAAACTATCCAGCTATCACTTGGTTAAAATTAGTCCTTGCAAATAATTTCAAGGAGAGAAGTAGATCATGCTGAAAACTAATAGTACTAATGCTTCTGAAATGAAGCAAAAAACCTAGTGAAATGGCAGATGCACAATGAAACAGTAAAATTTCAAGCAATCAGAACAATTAGTTAAGGGAGATAAACTACAGCTTTGAGGTGCACAAAAGTAACATGTCAGCTCTATAGAGGGTATCAGCCAATCTCGCAAAACATATTCTATGAGGCAGACAGAAGAATAATAAAACAGAAGACAGTAAACAACAAAATTTTATTTTTAAAGGCAAATACTCAGCAAGCAACACGCATATACAAATGTATACAAATTTCCCAATTACTATGAGAAACAAACTAAAGAAATCAACCTTCTTCATGGATTGCTGGTATGCATCCAGCAGTGACCCTAGTTTAAGAAATTTGAATACACACTATAAAAAGTAAAACCCAAAACGTTAAACAGAATAGAAAACATACAGTTCCAGCACTTGAATAATGTGAGCCATAATGGAACTTGGGGATGACTGGGTCATCGAAGCTAGCATATCTCTCTTGAAATTTTTTCAGCTGCTCTGGATTCAATGCTCCAACAGGCTGCAAGTACACAAAGTTATAATGTCAGAAAAGGAGAGTGCAGATATAAAGTGCCACCAAGATTAAAGCCAGCCACCTTTGAAAGATCTCGGAAAGCTGAAGGATCAGAAAGATCTAGACTCTTTGAACTGTAGTCAGAAAGGACCCATGGGAATACAGGATACTGTAAGCAAAAAGAAAGGAAAGAAAGACAGAAAATGTAGCTTAGTGATATTACAAACAACCCCAAAAAGAATGAGTGATTACTCATCAAGATGCATATTTAGAAACAATCTCACCTGAGTTATGTCATTATAACTACGCCCGGCCAATGTATTTAGCTGCATTAGATATTCAAAATTGTTGATCTGCAGAGGGGTTGCAATTTGTTCAATGGTTATACTGCTTATTTATTACACATGAATATACATGTATACCATAACACGTACCTCCCATCTAGCCCCACGCTCCATTAACTGAGTTCTTTTCAGGAGTTGTTCAGGTCTCTACAGAAGAAAACAAAATGAGTTTAACAACGTGAAGAGAAAATGAATTGCAGCAGCTAAATATACACCCTTAGATACCTTGTAATGAACAAAATTTTGTAGGCATAAGATATCTATAAAATTCCACTCTTCTCAATTTAAATAAAAATGATATTCACCATGTTTATACATACACACATGGTAGGCCTCTTAAAATAAAAATATTTACAAGAAAAGAACAAACCTGTGTTGTAAGATAAACGTTGTTTAAATGAGGAGGCCGTGCTTGTACAATAGCACGATATGCATTTCGTCTGCCCTCAGAACTCTGGATCATTAAAAGAAAAAAGAGCAGAACAAAAAAAGGTAAGCCAAAGATTAGGGGGTGCATACTAGGTCAACAACCATTAACAGCATATTTCTTTTTATCACAAAGCAATAAATCTTGAAGGTGCATCCAATAGGAAAATACCCCGAAGTCAAAGAAGAAGTTAGAACGATCAACCATGAACAACTCCAGAGCACTTCTTCTTAGGAGATATCTATGACAAAGATAAAACAAGCAAAATGAGGTGCATAGCATATGATAAAGCAAAAGCAAAGTTGAAAGATGAAAACTTAAAATGCAACACACTCAGCAACAAGAATATTAAGTTACGGATTACCATGCACAATATAATAACAAATATCTCTTGATGTTAATCGGCAATAAGAACACAGAGTGAAGACCTCAAATTCATTGTATATTTTACTAGATTCTACAGTCAAAAAACCATCCTCATGTGCAGTTCATATCCAGCACTTGCAATATGGAAAGAAGAAATTAAAAATTAACATGTTTGGAATATTGAGGAATTTCAAGAACATTTCTGGATGTTAGCAGGCACAATAAGATGCAGAAATAATGGCCATTTCACAAAAGCACTAAAATGGTATCTCTTCTCATTCCATCTTCTAGGCAGGCATCTTGGTTTACAAATATGTGCCTGCATGCTCATTAGTATGAAATCAAGGATGGTTCCCAATATCTACGCACACTGACTGACAATAATTATCAATATATAATGGGGAAGCTCATATATTTTCTAAAGCTAATGTATTTTCTAAATCAAGGATGGTTCCCAATATCTACTTAGAGTGTCAAATAACAAAAGTTGTAGCTAGTAACTCAAAGCCAATATATAATGGAGAAGCTTATATTTTCTAAAGCAAGCATGAACAAATATTAGAATAAAGACCAAGAGTAACATAATTCCTCACTATAACTTCACACCTTCGGCTATACATTTGATGAAGAGAAGTCATCAACCAACTACGGTCTTTTTCATCATTTTTTGCTTCAGCGTTGTCTTCTGAACCATCCATCGATATGTTGCATTCAGTTTTATCAACTACAAAATTTATTTTCTTTGAGGTTACCTAGAAAAAAAAACAAAAAAAAAAGAGAGCATAAAACTTTTATACTAAACCAATAGAAAAGCTAGCAGCCATGGTGATTTACAATGGGGCAGAAGAAAAAAGTAGGTGAAATCAGGGTTATAAGTTACTCATACAGAAATCCTTTTGTTCACATTTCTCAATTTTTAAAGAAAGCCAGCATCATAAAATGTGAATGATAGCATCATCGGCAGCCAGAGATCTAATGTCGGAAGCAACAAATGTATAGTCTCCATAGATTATGTAGCAAAGCTAGAAGAGTTAGCTGGACTGGGGGGAGGGGAGTAAAACCAGCAATTTAAACAAGGGCAGTGCCAATTCAACCAAAAGCATTACAGGGAAAGTTTCCTCTCTAATTCTAACATAGGATCCTTCTATCCTGAATTCCTGATAGATCTCTCCATTATATTTTTTGTCACACAAATAATCATTCTTATAAAAAAAAGTAGACCACTAAACTGCACAGTTCATCACCTTTTAGAACTGCCTTTCGCAACTCACATAGATTCCTTTTGGAGACAATCAAATCTTAACCACCAGAAAAGATGGCATGCAACCCTCATTTAAAGGCATTTAACAATTACATTCCATTTAAGTTCACACACTTTTGCTAATATACAGAACACACAATGATCAGAAAAAGCAATTCTTCCTTCAATATTCCAAAAAAGTTAAATGCTTCTCGTCATCAGCCAATGGTCCTATTATGAGTTTAATGCAAACATGTCATCGTAATTGAAGAAATCCAAAGTTTTTGATAAATTGAGCATCTTAAATCTATAATATAAAAAGACTTTAAGCAATTATCTGGGTGATGGCAGTACAGTGAAAAATATCACAATCAGAACTACAGAACCCATTTAGAGCAACAAAAACACAGCAGAAAGGAATTTAAATGCAATTTTAACAACTTACTTGAAAGGTTCCTTGTATAACCCTCAGTGGCCGAACCATGGATGAAGGCAGTTCAAACAAAAGGGAGTTCGAACCATGGCCGAACCAAAACTTACTTGGGTGGCCTTCCTCTCATTTGCAGACGGTGGTTGGGTTTTAACTTATATATGTACACAGATTTAAAAAATAAATAGCGTGTGGAAGATTGAATTGGAAGACCGAACATTTGATATATTCAGAGAGCCAAACAACAAAGAACTAATACTAGTCGATAACAAAGATCCAAACCTATATTCTGTTCACTTGCATGTTACCTTTTTGAATCTGAGATGTGCATGCGTCGACAGTCCGTCGAAAGAGAGGTAAAGCTTGAAGCCGAAGGAGCGTTGGTTTAGACGATAATAGTGGAGCCGTGGAGGACGAAGAGATTATTGATCTGATGAAGTACGATGGTGGCGGACTGAAGAGAGGTATGAAATGAAGAGAGGGATGAAAGAAACTAAACCTTTAGAAATTTAGGGATTTTAGAAGAAGGGGGAAATGAATTTCAGAAGAAGCCTAGGGGAAATTGAGTCAATCGGGTTTAAGGGTTGGGGGAACTGGAGGAGAGCAAAACGGCGACGTTTTCACTAAAACAATTCAAGCATTGCGGCGTTTATAAAATAGCGCCGCTAAAGACATAGCTATTGCGGCATTTACAAAAAAAAAACGCCACTAAAATATACAAAACTACGCCGTTTTAATTACAATAGACAAGCATATTTGCGGCATTTTTTTTACGAAAACGCCACTGTAACACCCTAAATTAGGGGTTGTTTGTAACTTAGCTAATTTCCCATGTGTGTGCCTGAAGAATAAATATTATGATTTATTTGGCGTATTTTAGGGTCTAGAATTAAACCCGAGTTAGGCCTGATCTAGTGTTAGAATATTTTTTTTAGTACCATAAAGGAGGGAGCTAGAGGAGAGAAGGCTTTAATAAAATTTTTGGGCGAGTTATGACACAAAGAGCACCTTGGTAAAGTGGCTCCCATGTGCCACTTAAGGGCTGGAAGCAACGCCAGCAAGGGCCTGGGTTCAAGGCACGGCAACAGCAAGGGGGGTTTTAATTTTTGGGTGTGGCGTTACAAATGGGAGAAGGCTTTAAAAAGAGCTGGGGCGACTTTAAGACACAAAGAACTCATTGGCAATGTGGTGCCCGTGCGTCACTTAGGAGCTGGAGGTGTGCGTGGGCGCAGGTTCGAAGGCTGGAGCGGCATTTTTGGCGTCTTTATTTTGTTATGTGGTGATGGGCTGAAGAAGGAAGGATTTAAAAATAAATAAGGGGGCTTTATAGCATGAAAGGCAGGCTGGAAGAGTTGGCAAGGGCGCTGGAAGAAGGGCTGATGCGTGAGGTCTATGGTTCGAATCTAAGGTGCAGCACTTTGTTTTCTTTTTTTAAGGCTGGCGTGAATTGGCTGCAAATGGCCTTTGTTTCTTTCGGCTGGAGTTGTCAAGCACATGGATTCTATGTTTTTTTATTTTTTTTTATTTATTTGATAAGATAATGGTAATAGATAAGGATAATAAGGATGTTATTTTATTTAAATGGATTATCATTGGATTAAATTATGATAAGTTGGCAGAGGAAAAATAGCTTGTGTTTAATTCAAATTCTTTTGAATTACTTCAAATGAGTGGCCTAGAATTGTTTTGGGAATTGGCCGAATTTTAAACACTTCAAGGAGAAGTGGACGGCAAGCTCAAAAAGGGGGGGTGCCGAATGCCTATAAAAGCACCTATGTGCCATCTTATTTTTTTTTCTTTTCTTCATTTGATGCATAGCCGAATTTTACCCTTCCCAATATTCCATTTTTCAATTCTTTTTCATTCCCCGAAAACCATTCTTTTTTTTTCTCTTAGTCTTTTGCCGAATTCTCCACACTTCCATATCTCATCTATTTCTTTTCTTCTTAAACCGAAATCCCTATATTTTTCCTATCTCTCATAGCCGAATAACCTCCACCCTTGTTGCCGAAATCTCCTCCCCCCCTAAAATAGATTCCTTGTGGCCGAATATCAGGAAGACAGAGGTGTTCTCGGGATTTCTTGTGGCAATCGATTAGTGAAGGTACTCAGGGATATTTCAATCAAGCCTTCATTTGTTAATTGTCGACGTTGGTAAGTGGTGGTAAGGGCCTATTGTTAATGGATTATTATTTTAAGTGATTAAAAGCCGAAGGCGATTGACATTGTTCAATGACTGATTATAGTTTGTGAACCAGATTCGTGATTCGGGTGCTGAAGCTAGTATTCAAAGCGAGTAGGTAAGATCTAATTTGAGCAGTGATTAAGCCGAAGATTACTAACATAAGGTTGCCGATTATTAGGGAAGCAGAACGCTTGGAGTAATTATTTAAAGGCACTTGGGTAAGGATTCGGGTTCAAAAGGAGAACCCTTTTTAAATATTTGGTTTGGCCGAGTAGGCCATAGTACTAATCCTATGTTGGCCGAATATAGGTGCAGAGAGAACTGTGGTGACCAACATCTCTTTTCGGGATTTAGACGATTCAGTGGTGACAGGTGTGTACATACACACGTATAACTTATTAAATGTGCTGAATATTGTGAATGCTAACTTGATTTATGTAGCATTGGATAATATACCATATCGGTATAGATGGCAATTCAGGTAAGTACCTGTTAAGATGAATTTGCTATTTGATGCTTTTGGGAAGCATGATGTATTGGTACATGAGATTTATGCATATGATGGCATGTAACATATATACATATAACTGATGTGGGATTGATGAGTGGAGGGGGCAGTATTGTTCGTGCCGACGGGCACCAGTGTTTTGGTAACACACTGTGACTACGGTCACCAGAGGTTTGGTACCTCCAGAGGTTTGGTACCTCATTGCGTCTCGTCCCAGTGGCTTAGCACCACAGTGGGTTGGCCCCACATATGATATAACGGGATTGTCGCCAGTGATTTGGTATCACAACGTGGGTTGGCCCCACATATGGATTATTCGTGACTTTGGGTTACCAGTGGTTTGGCACCACAATTATATTGATATCAGTGACTTTGGGTCACCAGTGGTTTGGCACCACCAGTGGTTTGGTACCACACGGGGTAGACTGAGGCGTTTGGATGGATAGGTTGGGTACACTACCTTGTGCATGTTAATTGTTATAATTCGTGTATGAAATTGGTTTAAACCGGGGGAAGGGTTACATACTGAGTCTTGGTGACTCACCTTCTCCTTTATTTTCAGGTGATACATAGATCGCGGATATGGAGCCGGAGGGACTTTGTATCAGAGCCCAGTTCAAAGCTCGGCTGTGGGGGCCCAAGGCCCAAAAAGATTTGGTTTTATGATTTGTAGGCCTTATTAAAGAATTTAAAATGTTTTTGGGTTTTTGAACGGCATGGCCCGAGTCTCCGGCAACTATCCGCCCAGGTAAGTACCTCTAACCTTTCTGTGAATTATCTTCTATAGAAGGGTAGGAAGCATGGAACGTAGAATAGTCTTATAGGACTTGGACCCTAAGGTTAGATTACTCAAACACGAACAAGAACATAAGACTTAATAAACTCAACCAACCTATGGCTAAGTCATTGAGCTAGGGTGTGGTAACCCCTGTACGCATGTCTAGGATTGGAACCGGAAGAGCCTAGTACTTAAGCAGTCCGAGTGACTCACCTCCTCTTCGCAGGTATCCTACCTGGTGCGTAGCTTCGGTTCACCCTAACTCAGGGGGCTCAGTGGTGTGGCAACCTCTGTGCGCATGTCTAGAAAGGTTCAGTGGGAGCTTGGTATTTAAGCAGCCCGCGTGACTCACCTCCTCTCCACTCGAAACCTGCCTGGTGCGTAGCTTTGGTTCACCCTGACCAAGAAGGCTTGGTCATAGGCTAAACCTAATGACTAAAACCCGAAAGGGAACTAGCCATGTTTTGAAAAGAACGAAACAACAAGAACCCTAATGTTTTCAAAATTTTTGCAATTACTCTTTCAACCATAAGAACAACTCTTTTTATAATGTTTTCCCCGAAAAGTTTGATTTGTGGAAAATTACAGAAATACCCTTAGGGGTAAAATTACTAAAACGCCCTTGGTTCATAAAATATCAACTCAATGATTTTGTCCAAAAATTTCAATGACTTCTCAAATATTCAACCCTGCTTTGAAAATCATCAATAAAATACTTTGGTTTTGGAAAATTACGAAAACGCCTTCAAATTGCAAAATTACCAAAATGACCTTGACTTCTGAACTTTTTGCAAACAACAACGTTTTAAGAAAGAAAACTCTCAAAAAGGACCCTCAGAGTTTTACAACTGTTAAAAAAAATCTTAGATGTGCAAAATTTACAAAATTACCCCTGATGGACAAAATTACCAAAATACCCCTGGTTTCCGAAATGATGCCATAACTTCAAATTTTACAAATTTTCAGAAATACTCTTCAATTTTTGGGAATTTCAAAGTGACTTGTTTTATAAAAGTTTTGGAAATTTCTCGGATTTGATTACGAAAATACCCCTGTAGGGAATGACGAAAATACCCTTGGGGTTAGAAATGGACAGAAATGTTCGAGGAGCGAATAGGTATGGAAAGTATTAGGGGATGGATGTACGTACTTCTTTGTGTGAACTAGGCTAGAAGACTGAAACCTTGTTTGCTCGAAAGAATCTCTGATTAAACTTTATCCATAAAATTCCTTCGCGAATAAGAAAGTGGAACAAATTCTAACGCATAAAACTTTTCTTAATCAGATTAAAAGCGCAGTAGATAGAATGAGTTCTAGAGGACGTGGACGCCGTGGACGCGGTAGGGGTAGGATGACCGTGTCGAAACCTGTCGGGTCGGGACAGGGTTCTGAAAATGAAGTACCACCGCCACCACCACCTCCTACTTTTAGAGCTGAGGAGCAGGATCAGACCGGTGGTGAGGCAGTATCGCAAGCAGTATTGCGAGTTCTGGAGATTGTGGTTGGGGCTAGTGGAAATTTGGGAGCTCGGAAGTCTGTTCCCGAGCGGATTCGGGCTAACGGAGCTGAAGTATTCTGAGGTGTGTCAGGAGTAGCACCCAGTGCAGCGGAATACTGGCTAGAATCTACGGAAAGGATTATGGACGATCTTAACCTGTCTAATGAGGAGAAGCTGAAAGGAGCAGTGTCGCTTCTGAAGGATGAAGCATATCAGTGGTGGCTCACTGTTCGAGATGGTGCCACGGCTGATGATCTTACGTGGGACTATTTTAGAGTTGCTTTTCAGAAGAAGTATATGGGCACTAGCTATACTGATGCCCAGAGGAAAGCTTTTCTGGGGTTAGTGCAAGGAACTAAGTCAGTGTCGGAATATGAGGCGGAATTCTTAAGGCTGAGTAGATATGCTCGAGGCATTGTGGCTACTGAACATGAGCGCTGTGTCCGCTTTGAGGACGGGCTTAGAGATGATTTGAGGTTGCTGATTGCCCCACAGCAGGTTCGTGAGTTTTCGTCTCTAGTGGAAAAGGCTAAGGTAGCCGAAGGGATCAAGGAGACCGTAAGACAGAATGATAGGAACAACCAGAAGAGAGGCTTTGGATCGCCTGGATCGGGCAGTAATGTGGAGAAGAGGGCTAGATTTGGGGAATCAGAAAGAACCACAAAGCCTGCTCAGTGGCCACCTCAGTGTGTTAGATGCGGGAAACCCCATTCAGGAGAATGTTTGGCTGGAAGTAAAGGGTGCTTTGAATGTGGGTCATTCGATCACCGTGTAAGAGATTGTCCTCGGAAGTTAGCTAAGAATCAACCAGAGGGTCGAAACCGTGCTCAGGTTAGAAACGAAGGACCACCACAGAGGGGTCGAGGTGCAGCTAGAGGTAATGGAAATGGTAACGGGCGTGGCCGAGGTACTGAAGGTGCAGAGGCGAGGCAACCAAGGTTGGTTTATGCAGTTGGCAGTCGCGAGGAGGAAGATGTGCCAGACTTGACAACGGGTAAGTTTCTTATTTTCGGAATACCCTTATTTGTTTTGGTTATGGTTACGTTAATTCACTCTTAGGTTGCTAGTAAAGTGTATGGAACTTGGATTATGAACGTAGGGAATGTTTCTAGGAAGTATGATAGTTCTTTAAGATCAGAGTGCGCAGCAGTAGCGTAGTGTGATGAGTTAAGGATGCACGATTGAGCGATAATAAGTAATTTCGAGGACGAAATTATTTTAAGGGGGGTAGAATTGTAACACCCTAAATTAGGGGTTGTTTGTAACTTAGCTAATTTCCCATGTGTGTGCCTGAAGAATAAATATTATGATTTATTTGGCGTATTTTAGGGTCTAGAATTAAACCCGAGTTAGGCCTGATTAGTGTTAGAATATTTTTTTTTAGTACCATAAAGGAGGGAGCTAGAGGAGAGAAGGCTTTAATAAAATTTTTGGGCGAGTTATGACACAAAGAGCACCTTGGTAAAGTGGCTCCCATGTGCCACTTAAGGGCTGGAAGCAACGCCAGCAAGGGCCTGGGTTCAAAGCACGGCAACAGCAAGGGGGGTTTTAATTTTTGGGTGTGGCGTTACAAATGGGAGAAGGCTTTAAAAAGAGCTGGGGCGACTTTAAGACACAAAGAACTCATTGGCAATGTGGTGCCCGTGCGTCACTTAGGAGCTGGAGGTGTGCGTGGGCGCAGGTTCGAGGGCTGGAGCGACATTTTTGGCGTCTTTATTTTGTTATGTGGTGATGGGCTGAAGAAGGGAGGATTTAAAAATAAATAAGGGGGCTTTATGGCATGAAAGGCGGGCTGGAAGAGTTAGCAAGGGCGCTGGAAGAAGGGCTGATGCGTGAGGTCTATGGTTCGAATCTAAGGTGTAGCACTTTGTTTTCTTTTTTTAAGGCTGGCGTGAATTGGCTGCACATGGCCTTTGTTTCTTTCGGCTGGAGTTGTCAAGCACATGGATTCTATGTTTTTTTTTTATTTTTTTATTTATTTGATAAGATAATGGTGATAGATAAGGATAATAAGGATGTTATTTTATTTAAATGGATTATCATTGGATTAAATTATGATAAGTTGGCAGAGGAAAAATAGCTTGTGTTTAATTCAAATTCTTTTGAATTACTTCAAATGAGTGGCCTAGAATTGTTTTGGGAATTGGCCGAATTTTAAACACTTCAAGGAGAAGTGGACGGCAAGCTCAAAAAGGGGGGGTGCCGAATGCCTATAAAAGCACCTATGTGCCATCTTATTTTTTTTTTCTTTTCTTCATTTGATGCATAGCCGAATTTTACCCTTCCCAATATTCCATTTTTCAATTCTTTTTCATTCCCCGAAAACCATTCTTTTTTTTTCTCTTAGTCTTTTGCCGAATTCTCCACACTTCCATATCTCATCTATTTCTTTTCTTCTTAAACCGAAATCCCTATATTTTTCCTATCTCTCATAGCCGAATAACCTCCACCCTTGTTGCCGAAATCTCCTTCCCCCCCTAAAATAGATTCCTTGTGGCCGAATATCAGGAAGACAGAGGTGTTCTCGGGATTTCTTGTGGCAATCGATTAGTGAAGGTACTCAGGGATATTTCAATCAAGCCTTCATTTGTTAATTGTCGACGTTGGTAAGTGGTGGTAAGGGCCTATTGTTAATGGATTATTATTTTAAGTGATTAAAAGCCGAAGGCGATTGACATTGTTCAATGACTGATTATAGTTTGTGAACCAGATTCGTGATTCGGGTGCTGAAGCTAGTATTCAAAGCGAGTAGGTAAGATCTAATTTGAGCAGTGATTAAGCCGAAGATTACTAACATAAGGTTGCCGATTATTAGGGAAGCAGAACGCTTGGAGTAATTATTTAAAGGCACTTGGGTAAGGATTCGGGTTCAAAAGGAGAACCCTTTTTAAATATTTGGTTTGGCCGAGTAGGCCATAGTACTAATCCTATGTTGGCCGAATATAGGTGCAGAGAGAACTGTGGTGACCAACATCTCTTTTCGGGATTTAGACGATTCAGTGGTGACAGGTGTGTACATACACACGTATAACTTATTAAATGTGCTGAATATTGTGAATGCTAACTTGATTTATGTAGCATTGGATAATATACCATATCGGTATAGATGGCAATTCAGGTAAGTACCTGTTAAGATGAATTTGCTATTTGATGCTTTTGGGAAGCATGATGTATTGATACATGAGATTTATGCATATGATGGCATGTAACATATATACATATAAATGATGTGGGATTGATGAGTGGAGGGGGCAGTATTGTTCGTGCCGACGGGCACCAGTGTTTTGGTAACACACTGTGACTACGGTCACCAGAGGTTTGGTACCTCCAGAGGTTTGGTACCTCATTGCGTCTCGTCCCAGTGGCTTAGCTGTAACAGACCAAATTTGACCCAAATCGGAACGGTGGTTTCGGGACCACGAATCCGAGTCCGAGAAATGTTTTATTATTTTATTTCATGATTATTATATGTGAATGAAAATGTGTGAAAGTTTCGTAGAAAAATTTAATCGTTTAAGTGCTCAATTTGATAAAAAGGATTTAATCGAGAAAAGCGCAAAAGTTGCATGCTAAAGTGAAGAGTACTAAATTGATTGTGGCTTTTTAAGTGGGTGTAACAAAAGGGCAATTAGCCCATTCACCATAGTAAGGGACGGCAATGGGCTTTTATAAGTCCAAATTATATGTTAAATTAGCCTATTATATGTTATGTTGATATATTAGTAAATAAGGTATATTAAATGTGTTATTATAACATAAAATAATAAAGCTAAGTGGGAAGAAAGAGAACATCACATTGTTCATCTTCTTGGCCGAATGTTTGAGGAGAAAAACTCCATTTTTGGAGCTTGAAGTTTCGGCAACTTAAGGCTTGATTTGGGGTAGGTATTTTACTTAGTTTTTGATAAATTTTACGTTTTTGAGATCGTTGTTTCGTGTATTACCCGACCCATGTCTAAATTTTTGAAAATACTATGTATATAAGATTCGGCCATTGACATGCTTGGGTAGTTTTTATGTTTGATGGTTTAAAATTGAATGTATGTTAAGGATTTACAAGTTTTGTATTGGAGTTTTTGGTGATTTTGAGTTTATAGGGCTAAATTGAAAAGAATAAAATTGTGAAGGGTTAAAATGTCAAATAGATGAAATGCATGGACACCCATGGTTATGGGGAAGGTTCGGCCTAGCCATAGTGTTAGGAAATTTTGCATAATTTGAGTTTTGTGTAAAATTGGACCAAATTGTAAAAATGCAAAACATTAGGGGCAAAATTGTAAATTGCCCATTTGTGTGTCTTGGGACTAAATTGAGATGAAAAGCAATTAAATGAGCTAAATTTTAATGTGTTTTAGATCAAGAGCAAAGAAAAACGGAATTAGACCGGGGAAAGACGAAGGTTCTCGAATAGCCGATTCACACGGACTATCGACAACCGAGGTAAGTCCTTTAGCTAAAATATGTCAATAAATTAATTATGAATTTAGTAAATGATGAATTGTGGATAATTAGAGTAAAAATCCATGATATAGCCGAATGTGAATGTATAGTATTGAAGTGAATTTATTTTGGCTAATGCAAGGTGAATAAGTAAGTTCTTGAGCTACCTTATATTTAAAGATTATTTACAAATCTAGTGAATGATAAAATTTGTATAAGTTTGGTGTAAAACCATGAGTTGACCGAATGTGATGATGATGGATTGGATTGATTTCAAATTTATTTAATGCAATGGGAATAAATGTATATGTTTCGAAATGTGATAGTGAAATGTGAAAAGCATGTAAAAATATTCTGACATTCGGGCTTCGAGCCTAGCAGGCCTCGTGCCGGTGACATAATCGGGCTTTATGCCTAGCAGGCCTTGTGCCGGTGTTATTTATCGGGCTTTTATGCCTAGCAGACCTTGTGCCGGTGTTATTTATCGGGATTTTATGCCTAGCAGGCCTTGTGCCGGTGTTATTATTCGGGCTTCTACGCCTAGCAGGCTTGATGCCGATGATGTATTTTACAAAATAGAAACCGAAATTTATGTTCAGGGCGAATTAAAGCAAATATATCGAGTTAACGGCTCAGGTGAGTATGTAAAGTAGGAATGAGTTTCTTACTTAATTAAGATAAGGTAAACTAGTGATTCAGTGATTATTACCAATGGTATGTATTTCTCGGTTCTATTGATAAATGATGTGGTATCGTGACTTTGGCCGTTTAATATGTAAATATATAAGACTAGGTGTATTCGGCCACAAGGGTGGTTGTATAGTTAATAACATGTTATAATAATTGATATCCAAGTATATGAATAATGGTACCCATGGTTATATGATGACACATTGGGTTTTAAAGATCGGATTACGAACGAATATTTTGATCATAAATATGTGGGTAAGGAGAAACTTTCCTATCAATTTCATACTAGTTACATGGATATGAAATTGAAAGCTTGATAATGAAAATGAGCATAAGTACAAGTTGAGTTGTAGAAATTGAATTGTTAGTGTTTGAATGTTATATTTTTATGAAATTAGGACTTACTAAGCTAGCGAGCTTATCGTGTGAAATGTTTCCTCTGTTTTATAGATTAGGCAAGCTACAAGCTCGTTGGGATCGTTCGGAAGGTCGCCCACACTATCAATCTACATTTTGGTACTCTTTCAATTTGGTTTTAAACGAAGGCATGTATAGGGAAGACTTAGTCTTTGTTGATGAACTCTTAAGGTTTATGTATGTAATAGCCATGCGAATATGGCTAAATTTTTAGTAAGTATGATGTTGGGTTTCAATATGTATGTTGGTTCATGATGGCAAGGTTTATGCTTTCTTAATCAAAGTTTAATCATTTTGTTAAGGAAATGTTTATATACGAAATGAATCCTTGAATTAGGAATGTAGGTAAGTTCGGTTAGAAGCTAGTCTTTCATAAAATGCAACAAAACAGCTTGTAGTAACAGCAGTGATGTGAGTTAGAAAAATCACCAAAAATAGGGTATATTGAATTAAAAGGTGAATGAGATATCGAATTAAACCTTATTGTGTCTATTTGTACATGAAAGAAACAGAGTAGGCAAAAGATTTATATATTATGAGATAATTCAGTTTTAGTGAGACCTGCTCTGAATGAATTCGTGAGTCACTGTTCTGTTTTGGAAAAATTGCCATAAATTGTACAAAAATAATTAAGAAGCATGGTTTATATGTGTAGAACCCTTAATGAGTCTATTTTTCATTGGTATAAACAAGAACATCATAGGAAATTTGTGCAATCAGATAACTGCAGTTTTATAGGGACAGGTCAGAATTGTCAAGCAGTGTAATAAGGGTAACTTTGAAGAATAAACTGTACAAATTGGCCACATGAAAAATTCTGGAAAAATTATGGTGAATATTTATATGAGTCTAGTTTCAAGGAAAATTTACGGATCTAAATTTCGAGTTTTGTAACTCGAGTTATGATCGATTTAGTTAGCGTGACGCAGTGAGACAGCTTTAAAATTTTTATGTCCTGAACTTGTAGTCAAGTCTAGTAACGCCTCTTGCTCAACTCCGGCGACGGTCTCGGGTACAGGGTGTTACATTAGCACCACAGTGGGTTGGCCCCACATATGATATAACGGGATTGTCGCCAGTGATTTGGTATCACAACGTGGGTTGGCCCCACATATGGATTATTCGTGACTTCGGGTTACCAGTGGTTTGGCACCACAATTATATTGATATCAGTGACTTTGGGTCACCAGTGGTTTGGCACCACCAGTGGTTTGGTACCACACGGGGTAGATCTAGGAGTTTTGGATGGATAGGTTGGATGGGTTGCATGACATGCATATTTGCATATGAATTTGTGTACGAGCTTAACATCTTTTGGATGGGGATTTACACACTGAGTCTCGCTGACTCACCCCTTAGTTAATTTTGCAGGTAATCGTTAGATCGCGGATTTTGGAGCCGAGGCAGACTTGTGGTGGCCATACAATGTTTTTCTCGTAAACTCGTTCTCTTAGTTAAACTTATTTGTAACTGGGATTTTTGTTATGTAATAGGGCCACTTTAACTGTATTTTTGGTATTTTATTTGGTTTGGCTTTTGATTTGTTTACTGCTTATTATTAAATGATCAATATGGGATTTTCCTAAGATGATAATAAACCGTTTCTTTTTCAAAATTACTTAAACTCGATTTTTCACAACAACTATAAAGAATACGAGCTTTTTAACGAACGAACAGTTTTTGGACATTCCTTTCATGTGACATGCCAGATCCGGTCGTAACGTTTAGGCTGGGTTTGGGGTGTTACAGCCACTATTCTCAATTTTAATTTTTTTCATTTTTTACTTATTTTTTTCTTTCACAATTTTTTTGCTGATATTATCATTTTTTTTGAATTTTTATTAAAAATTTTGAATATTAAACTTTTAAAGAAAATTTCGAAAATTTTTGAAGATTTTTATAATTTTTAAACTTTTTAAGAAAACTATATTTATCTTACTATACATGTAATATCCTCTATCCGATTTCAACCTATATTTTGAGTAAGAAATATTACATTTAAATACAACCATCGTTTAATTTAAATATTTATCTAAACATTTCATTTTAACATATTTAAGCTTATTTGAAGTTTTTCAAATCATTTCTATACTTTCTTTTAGAGTTAATTTGATTACAAATTATGGGAACTATTTAGGGTCTTTTAATTTGGGTCAAAATAGAGTCAATGTCGTAATGAGTGCCCTGATAGGGCAGAATATTCCAATGTTGTGACACTGACTCGTGGTGTAGTGAAATGGCATTTAATTATATGTATATACACCTAAATTTTTTATATAGATACATCTTATTTAGAATTATATATATATATATATATATATATGAATTTTTGTTTAATGTGTAATTCTAGATGTGAAATTCTAATTGTGGTTTAAATGTATAGTTGAAACTTTAATTTTGATTTAATCATACACATTATTTTAAAATATAAATACATCAATATATTTTATATATATTTTTTAAAATAATAATTTACACTTATCTTATTTTGATTTATATCCTAAAAAATCCAAGATTAATCCCTAAATCATAAACCCTAGACCTTAAATATTATATCATAAACCACAAACACTAAAACCTAAACAGCAAACTCAAAACCCCAAAACATAAATCTTAAACCATAAAACTCGATCCATAAACTCTAAACTGCAAACCTTAAACCATAATCTGAGACTAAATTGGGAATTCATGTGGCCAATGTTAGTGTAGTACAAAACATATATTTTAATAGCTAACACATTAACCATAAATCCCTCATGAGGGATTTCAGTTTCGGGATTTTGGGCCATAAACCCTAAACCTTAAACCCTAAAATCCTAAACTTGAACCATAAACCCTAAAATAAAAAACCTAACACATCGACCATTTCCCCTAAACCCATAAACTATAATCTATAAACCCTAAACCTAAAACCCTAACCCATTAACCATTCCCCCAAAACCCCTAATCACTAACAGTATTTAAACCTTAATACCGGTAAACACTAACATATTAAACACTATACAATAAACCCAAACAACAAACTTTAAAACACTAAACCCATACACCAAAATAACAAACCCTAAACCATGAAATTAACATACTAAACATTAAACCCTTAATCAATTTGAATAGCTTAATTTGTAACTTAAATGAAAACTTCTAAATTGTTTAGTTAGCAATTTGTAACTTTTCATAATTAAGTAACTAAAATGAAACTTTCTCATTGCTTATAAGTGAATGTATCAAAATAAAATATAATTCAAAGCAAGAATGAGGAAAAAATATGAAAAAATTTTAGCGGCGTTTTTCCAAAAGCACCGCTAAAGCTCTGACTTTTAGCGGCGTTTTCCAAAAGCGCCGCTAAAGCTCTAACTTTTAGCGGCGTTTTTCCAAAAGCGCCGCTAATGCTCTGACTTTTAGCGGCGTTTTTCCAAAAGCGCCGCTAATGCTCTGACTGGCGTTTTTCGGGAAACGCCGCTAAAGCTCTGACTTTTAGCGGCGTTTTTCCGGAAGCACCGCTAATGCTCTGACTTTTAGCGGCGTTTTGGAATTAAACGCCGCTATTTCTCCTTTTTAGCGGCGTTTTGGAAATAAACGCTGCTATTGCTCATTTTTTTGCAGCGTTTTCTTCCAAACGCCACTAATGTATTATATTTGCGGCGTTTTTCTTTAAAACGCCACTAAAAACGCCGCTAAAAGTCTGTTTTGGTGTAGTGAACATTAAATTTATTCTATTAGTAAAATTATGAAAAATTTAAATCTAATAATATTAGGAATTAACTTTCATAAAATAAACCATAAAACTCGAATTAAACACTTGAAAGTTAATATCGTTACAATTGGGTACCAAAATATATAATTTTTGTCAAATACAAATATAATATTAGACCTAAAAATAATATTAATACCATACTAGAAAAAAAATTACAGTCTTATTATTTTAATCATACATGACCTCACCATGATATGATGTTTTAAGTTATGAAAAAGAGAGTAAAATTTATGCATTCTTATATTACACATGTACCAATATTTGATACCCATTTTTGAGTCCTAAAAATGTAGGAATAGGATACAAGAGTAACTATGAGTGCTTCTTTTTAGATATGCTGCATGAATTGGATTAGAGGGAACAAAAATGGTGGCTGCAAGAGGAGGAGATGATTTTATATTCCCTCTTTTGGTAAATAGAAGGTAGGTAAAAAGTAGAAGGGTAGGCTGATGAAGCTAGAGAAGTTGAGCAAGAAATTTTGGACGAAACTAAGGAAACAAAAGATGTAAAAGAATTTACAGTGAGTAGAGAGCTTTAATTCAATCACATGAAAACTCAATCACTATTTTCTCTCACTTTTAGAATGGTATTTGGTGTCAATACTTTGTCAGAATAAGCCTCCAATTATGACCTCGTCAACCACAACTTCACTAGTAGGCATCGCTTCACAAACTCTCAATTTTTATGCCCTATACTTGTTTTATCTTTTCATTTGTGACCTTCAATACTTTCCCTTCATATGAACCGTCATCTTTCGCCTCTTCTCTCCATTGATCTCAGCAGTACTATTGATTATCCAATATAACAAAACATTTGATTTCAAAAGCAACTCAATTAAGACCTTGTTTGAGGATTCTTTCTCTTACTTTTTATATGTATAAAAGAACCAATGGCACTTAATAGCTCATTCCATGTATATATATATACCGACAAAGGAGAAGGTAAATATTACTGTATTTAGGTTTGAGAAAGGCAGATTTGCCAAGTTACTTCATGGGTTATTGCCATAAAAAGCTTTAAAGAGGTTAAAGGAAATTGAAGGAATATATAAGGGTATTTTTATGTTATTGTGAATTTGAAAGCAAAATCTTACAAGGCATGTGTGAGATTCTTTACCTATATTTGAGTAGGCTATAGAGAGCTTTAGTACTATTTTGTGGTGTCCAGCTTTAATGGTATAAGGAATAGTAATCTCATGCTCTGCCTCTTTTATTTAACTTTATCTGGATCCCTTTCCCTTTACCCTTTTCTCTGATCATGAAAATAAACATAAACTTCACTTTTCCATCTATCTTTAAATACCCATTTCCTCAAATAAGTATAGAAGAAAAAATTGTATAAAATTGTGATTCAACATTATTCTTATCTCTTCCTCATAAAAAAAATGATAAATAAGATTTTTTCTCTTGATTTTAGCATTTTTAGTTGGATTTGAATTTTATGAGGAAAAAAAAAATCAGGAGAAAAATCTGATTTGACATTCTTATATTGAAAAAGGATAAACATAACGTAAAATTACAGTTTCATACAATCCATTCTCCTATATATAGTTTTTTGATTCAAACAAAAATTGAGTGAAAGAGAGTGTGCTATTGAGTTCCTATCTTGTTTTTATTAATTTGGTCTCATTTTTTTACACATTTCTTAAATGACTTATAAATTTTCTTTAAACTTCAATTAATTAAATTAAAAAATATTAAGTGTTGGTTAAAAAAATATGGTAAGTGTTTAAATGCGAGCTCAGCATCTCAAATTTACTGCCACCGCAACAGTTCCTACTACTCAATGGGTTTATATCAATTTATTAAACAACTATTCCAATAAAATTTTATGTGGATGAAAAATATTGACGCCACTTGTGATTTGATTAGTTAAGTCCTGCATTTAGGTTTATATATGGACAAAATTAAACGAGATATATATGATAGCTACACAATTCTTTTTTTTTTTTTTTAAATAGCAATATAGACTATTACATAGTAATTAGTCTAATAGTAGATAAATCGTTAAAATCTTCATGCCGTGCATTCAGAGTAATAAAATTAAGGGATTAGGACCAACAATAAATGTTACTGTCCATTCTTTCTACAACCTTTGCTATACAATTAGCCAACCTATTGCATTCTCAATGTACATGTTTTAAATTAGTATCTCAATTACGGTTCAGCAAATCTATTTGAAAGAAAAGGAAGAATCTTTTACTTTTTTTTCTTTTAAAAAATAACTTTTAACTCTATTTGGAGGAATAGAAAAGTGAGGTAATGGAAATGAAAAAGTGAAAAAATAAGAAAAAAGAAATAGGTAAGATTTATATTAAAAATGGTGCATGATTGAAGAAAAATAACTTATTTATTTTTAGTTCCGAATTTTATCATGAAATAAATAATATTTACTTGAACATTTTTCATACACCAATAACAAATATATTTTTTACTTTCTCTCCTCATCCATTATTTTAATATATTTTCAATTATTTTTTGTCATATCAAACAAAACCCTAAGGTTTCAATTTATTATAATTATCTATTTAATCATAATGAATTTAATTGATTAAAGCCTGGCTAATTTTTATTTATTTATAATAAATGTCATTTCATTTGAACCCAGTTGGCATAATTGAGATGTTAAACATCTATGCATCTTCCATTAAAATTTAGCAGCTAAAAATTGAGGTTTTGAGAATTTTGAAATTTTAAGACTCTATGTAAATTATGTATATTTTCATTTTAAATTTATTCTAACTTAAATTTTACAATGCCTAAATTTTATCTAAACTTATTTTAGTTTAAATCCAAACAAATTTAGGTTATCATATTTTTATATTTATGGTTTAATTTCACAACAAATTAGAAAATTTAATTTTTTAATAATTTTATTATATATTTTAATTATATCTACTATTTTTTAAGATAATACCTAGAAATCGAACTAAAACTCAATCGGTAAAATTTAAAAAAAATTATTCAAAAAAAATTGCATTATTCTATCCATTATTATTTTTAGTAAAATATCATAATCTATAAATACTATAAATTTATTAAAGTTAATTATATAATTTAATTGAATTAAATCGAAAACTATTACAGCAATGCTAAAAAAATTTTGAACAAGCCAATTATGACAGACACACATACAATAATTATTGATATATCATTATTAATTATTTTTCTGTCAAATCATTTCCTTTTTAAGAATGGTTTTTTACTGTCATCATATCAAATCATGTAACTTTGTATATGCACTAGAGTCTGAATGATTAATTTTGTCCATGAGTCAACCAAAAAATACAATAAGGTGGCAAAAGTTTAACAAAATTGAAGTTAACGAGTATAATGGCAAATTTCATATTTATTCTCTTAATATTTCTTTAATTTTAATTGATTTTATTTTGCTTTATTTTTAACTGGGCAAATAAAGATAAAAAGAAAAAGGAAAGAAAAGGCTGCATTTGATTGTAACCGTAATAATATTTCAGCGAAATTCGCATTTTTTTATGACAAGGGTTAAAATCTGCTTTTTTATTTATTATTTTATCATACCCTAAAATTCACGCATTTTATATCTGTTTGTGTAGTTTTACTTTAACAATAATAGATAAAATAATGTCATCTCTTATATAATTCTTTTTAGAATTAATACATCTTTTATGTTTGATTTTTTTTTTTTTTAAGTTTTTCAGTATCCTTTTAATAATATGGTTTACAAAGTTTGGAATTTAATTTTTTTTTTATTTTGACTATAATGCCATCTACGACTGCAACCGCTTTTACAGGTTAATATGATTTTTAATCTGATATGTTTTTCCAAAAGGAGGGGAAATGATTTGTAGCTGTACTTAGTAATGACGCACTTACAGCCATATAAAACAGTTAACCAAAACAACAGTAGTGATCCTTCCAAGCCAGCCGTGCGAAGCTAGAATAAATTTTTAGTAGCGGAATAAAATTTTAATTTTTTATAGTTTATATTTTTATAATTTTTAAAAAATTAAATCAAATTTTTATAATTTTAGAGGGGTCTAAGTGTAATTTTATTTTTATTAATTTAAAATTTTTAAAAAATTTAAGGGCCTAAATAATAATTTTATCTTTTTTGAGGGGGCCGGGCCCCCTGCCGCCACCCCCACCCCCCAATCCGCCTCTGTTCCAAGCTTCTTCAGTTTGCTAGCAATATCTTCACAGCCACAGCAACTTGCAAGAAGAATACAGCCCACTTTTCACAACTGACTATGTATATATATAGGAAGCCTTTAAAGCTTCAAGTGACTCAAAAATCATAAACAACTAGTTGGCATTTAATTCCCTTTCGAACCATCTTCCCTATTTCTTTTCTCAATGGCTTATTCTATTCCCAAGCTCTACTCTACTTATTCATTTCCCAATGATTTTTCTCAGTTTCCAAATCCATTGACAGTTTCCCAAGAAAACTACACAGCTTGTGGTGCTATCCCTGGTGCATCATGGGATCATGAAGATATTAGCTTCCCAACGTTTTTGGACAACGGTGGGGTCGATGTTTTACAACAAGATTCTAATCTAACATCTCCAGTTTCGGTTCCAGTTCCAGCGGCATTGTTTCCTGAACTAATTGGTATTTCATCAGATTTAGATGTCCCAACAGCATTGCCCCATCATTTCAATAACGTTGCTGCTGGCTTTTGTGGCATTGGAACCATCCAAAATCTTGGTGCCAGATATCAACTGCAAGATGTCTGTGAGTTTGGAGACGAATGCACTGGATTTGTTCATCAGGATTTCAAGCCAATTGATCCAACTCCGGGACAAAATTGGGTATTTCTTTTTTTTTTTTTTTTTGTTTTTTTCTTTCTTTAAGTCATGCATTGCATGGTTTCCTACAATTTCATGAAAGCTAATGTTTTGGGTTCTTTATTTTTGTTCTTCTCACAGGGAATTCAAGGCAATCGAATGCGACCGCCGGCCATGGAAGACAGCAATCTTAAGGTTGGTCGATATTCAGTGGAAGAAAGGAAAGACAGAATTCTTAGATACTTGAAGAAGAGAAACCAAAGGAACTTTAACAAGACTATTAAGGTCTCTCTTCCTTAATTTTCTCTGATATGATAATTGTTTTATTATAGACAAAAAAAAAAAAAAAAAACGTAACATTGACTGATATGTTTAATATACAGTATGCTTGCAGGAAAACCCTAGCTGATAGAAGAGTTAGAGTCCGGGGAAGATTTGCAAGGAACACTGAAATTTTTGAACATCAAGACATGGTATTGAAGAGAGAAGATGATAATTTACCCAATGACAAAAATATGTATAATTTCTGTGAAGCAGTCCAGGTATCTCTCTCTCTCTCTCTCTATATAAATACATACATATATTTGTTGTTGTCACGAGCATCTCATGCACGTCAAAAATGGTTCAGTTATTTAACATTTTGATGGAAGTTTGAGGCAATTAATGATGTTTGGTTATTTTGGTTTTTGGTTTGCAGATGAAGCATGATGAAGATGATTGGCTGCAAGAGGCTATGGCAAATCTTATGTATTTACCTTATATTGCTGGTTGATAAATATAGATATGTTAGAGGTAACTTGTATATGTATTGGGTTACTAATGAAAAGTCTCAAGAAGGCGATGCCGCCTTTTTTTTTTTAAAAAAAAAAAAAAAACTACTCTAACCAAGCTCATTGTTGTAGCAATAGCAATCTCTCTTTCAAACTGATCGCTCTCAAATGACCTTTATTGTCATATACACAAATACAATGCAAAAGAACTTTGAGTTTAACCAAATAAGGTCATGTGTTGAATTTTCGAGTTGAATCTAATTAGTTTATGTATTGAATTGATATAGGGCGGATATGAAATTTGAGATTCAATATTTACGTTCCTTTCTCTGTTACATAAATTCTTATATAGACTACGTATATGTTATTGATAATAAAATATTTTTTTTTAAAAAAGAAAAAATATATATGAGAAGCCTATTTTGAAACAAAAGGCAAGCAAAAAAAAAAATGGAATTGAATTATATTTTGAATTGGTGTATAGTAGGGGTTAGAGTTCGATTGAATTGACCGAAAATTTTTCGAGTTAATTGAGTTGACGAATCCTATTTTATCATCCTAAATCGATTTGAAAATTTTTCGAATCGAGTCGAGTGAAATGAAATTTGAGTCGAGCCGAATCGAGTAAAATTTTTCGAATTAACTTAAAAAATTAAACATGTCAAATTTAAATCTTGTTACAGTACGACTAATTACATGTTAGAGTACATCAATTTGAAACTACATATATTTGAAAAAAAATTTCAAAGAAAAAAAAATAAAAGATATTTTAGTATGATAAACTTGAATCATTAATTAATTTATTTAGGTCCCAAAATTATTATTTTAATTTTTTTAAATTTTAACTTTTTTATATTCTTTAGAATTTTTTCAAAAGTTTTGTAATTTTTTTAAAAATATAAAATTTTAATTTTTATAAATATTTTTAATTTTAAAAATTATTTTGAATATTTGAAAATTATTTTGATATTTTTTTTGTAATTTTTGTTGAGAGAGAGACCAATTTGCTCATTTTCAAAATTGACAAGGACCAAAGGGGTATTTACACCAATATATTATTCGAATTATTCGAATTGTATAATTCAACTCGACTCGAACTCAAAACTCTAATTACTTATTCGAGTTGACTCGAATAATTCAAAAAACTCAATTCGATTAACTTGAAATTCAATTTTTTTATCGAATCGAGTTTTGCTCACCCTTAATATATACTACCATCATTTTAATTAGTTATCCACATGTTATGTTTATTATAATATTTTCCATCATGTGTTTTTGCATATACTACAATATTCAAAAATACTAAGGAGCTGGAAGTCAAAGGATTAAGAGAGTTTAGTTGACTGAAGGCTAGTTATTTGTGAATTAAGCTAAGGTAGCACTTGGAGGGCATTGAAAGTGACTGAAATGTAATCGCATTTGATGCTAAAAGGGCAAATCAATATTCTACTTTATCCTTCTTACAAGGACAAAGGTATAAAATCAAAGAGTAAGTCTTAATTAACAAGATTATGAAATGAACCAAACCAGAATATATACAATTTGACTAGCTAGTTGACGGTTCGAATTATTATTTTATTTATATTTAATTATAATAATATATAAATATTAATCTCCTAAAATAAAAACATATTTTCAAATTTCTCAATATGAAAAGAAATCAATTAAATCGTTATTTAACATTTTCTTTTAAAAAAATAACATGAAACAAAGAGGGAATATCTGAGAAACTGGTGTGCTCTTTGGCTTGTACTAACTAGTTAAACTTGTGGTTCTCTAGCAATGCATACAATATCAATAGAACAATACCTTCAAATTTCTACAATCACTTTAATTATTTGATGCCAAAATCATCACTTGTTTGATTTTTCAGATATATAGGCCCCCTCTAGGGTTGTTCTCCACGTCTTTTCAAAAACTCCCCACATGATAAGCCGCCGCAATTAACTATATATCTTCAAAATCCTTTTTTTGCCCACTGAAAATTGAAGTATGTAATAAGGGTGAAAAAGATATTTCACAAGGTAAAAGATTCAATAGGCAAGAGACTGAAATGTGTGTGTATTTCTCTCTTATTGTTATTTTTTACACACGTTAAAACCTTTGCATGTGGAAACAAGAAATGACCATTTAATGTTTAGTTTGAGGGTGTTTCATTACGAAAAAGAAAACTGATAATACTCTAGAATGACATATTTTTATGTGCTAATTGTATATTTATTTTGAGTATGATCCTACTAATTTGGGCTATTTATGGTCTTTTATCTTGTAGGGATTAAATTGGAGGCAAAAGCGAAATTAAGGGCCAAAAGCGTGAAATTAAAGATAAAATGGACCAATGTGAAACAAAGGGAAAAATTGGTGCCAAAAGTGCAAGCATGGAGGACAGAAGGATTGAAATGCAAAAAGAAGAGACTTTGCTTTATTAGACTCTATTTTAATTATATTAGGATAAATAATGTTAGCATAATTATTGAGGATTATTTAATTTCTTTATTTATCTCTATTTATCTTTAATTAATTGTAATTATCTTTGGGAGTTTGAGTAGGACTAGTCAATCTATCTTAGCACTATAAATAATGGATGAAGTGACTCATTCAGGGGGTTCATCTTTTTCTGTACACTCTTCACCCATAAGTCTTTTGTGCTTCATTTATCTTTCTTTCAATAAAAATTCCCTTTTCAATACTTATATATTTATTTACTTTTCCACCACAATTATGAGCCACTAAAATCCATCTAGCCAAAGGTTGTCGAATGCCCCAAAGAGGTTCTTGAGGCTTAGAACCCGCACCTAACTTTCTCACCCAGGTATTCATCGTTTCTCTGCATTACAGGGCTGACGCTTCTGTCTAGGTCCCTTTAAAAGTAACCCTTTCAACGTATGCAAAGGCGGCCGCTTTGTGTGTTTTGGAAGGATTGCACCGTTGGTTCGTGAGCTTACTGCGTCAGAGGTGGGCAAGCCAAAGAGACAAAATGGCGTGGGATTCGCCATTGAGAAGTGTTGATCTAGCATAAATGACTCACAAAATCGATTGCAGGCTAGAGTCAGGCTCCCTAAATCCATAAGTCTAAGTTCTTGGAGTTGGTGGTCGTAAGCGTCCTCTTCCACTATAACTGGCTTATTTGGGCAGAGAAAGGTCATCTAAAGCCGAAGATTGAACCCAAGGTGGAACGAGACAACCGGAGGCTAGAATCTCGCCAAATAAGGAACTCATTCTTCTCTAAACTCTTTTATTTTCCTTTTTCGTAATTTATTTACTTTCACAATTTCAATTCACTTTAAATTCTGTTTTTAATATTCCCGAACGAAATTTTTAATTCTGTTTTTTTATTTTTCCAGGAACGCAAGATTTCTTGGGCACGATTCTGCCCAGGATTTCGATAAACAGGCATTTGTATAATCCGATCCCTGTGAATTCGACCCGACTTCCCCTTTACTGTTATTTTCATTATTTTGCAGGGAGTAGAATATATATTTTTGGTGCATTCAACGACGCATCAAAAACTGTCTTTCTTTTTTAATTATAGACTTTTTTGAAGAGGTTTGACATTCCAAGTTCAACTATATTTCTTTTCATCATGAAAATACTTAATTAATGGATTAAGATGTTAAAAGTTCCATATGCAAAACAATATTAATTATAACTTGCATAATATTGTTATTAACCCTATGATTCATTACAATAGCTATATCCATCTATGTGGCTTGAAAATTCATCAATGGCAAGCTAAACATTTAGAGTGTGTTAGGTTGTGTGGAAAAGTAGAAGGATGGAAGGAGAGATTAGAAAAAGTGAAAAGAAAATAAATTTTAAGTGTGTTTGGAAGGAAAGAAAAGTGAGAAAAAAGAAAATGAGGATGATCATTTTCAATCGTAATGCATAAAAATCAATCCTTACAAATTTGAATAGTGAGACCAAAGGAAATGAAAGAAATGTGTATGTTAATTTAAAATTATGTATTTTTCAAATATTTTATTTATTTTTCAACTTTATTAAACAATGAACGAAACTTTCTATTTTTCATCTTTCTTGCCAAGTGTATCTATGAATAATTTATATTTTCAATTTTCTTTCCAACCTATGAAGCAAAATTTTGTTCATGTCTTTCAACTTAAGGACCATACAGCAGACGGAGACTAACGCGTCACGTTTCTGTCAAATGTGCACTTTACCTTGTCAAAGTCGCCGGTTGAGGATAATATGAATGAACCAGCCCTCAAATATTCTTCGGTTCCAAGCCAAACCCTCAAAGTGAAGCATAAGTTCTGGTATTTCTATTATCTCATCATCTTTGTTACTCATCAGAGAACAATCAGAATGTCTACTCCGATGTCCCATAACTTGTCTCTTCCAAGACTGTGAGAAGCCTCTTCAATGCTTGAAGCACAATTTCCTTCTTGTGTAGTCTAACTCCACTCCAAGGAAAAATGACCAAATATTACACATATGTATTTGTTAGGGTTGGGGTTGACTCAAATTGACAAAACGTTGGGTTTTTGGATCTGAAATGGTAATTATATATTATTCTACTGTAACACAAAGTGTCAAATATTTTATAAGCTGGTTTTTCACTAGCAAAACCGTAAGAGCCTACATGAACAAAATGTGAAAGCAATGACAATATTTTTTAAACTAAGAGACAATAATCTGGATTAAAACAAATCAAGAGTTTTAAATATTGAGATTTGAATTTCATATTTGTTGATGTGTGTTTTTTTTATAGATAATAACTTGTGAATTATACTAAAATTTTTTAGTTGGAAAACTCTCATTTCTTTGTTTAGACTTTGTGCTGCTTAAAAGGGGAAAGGAAAATGAAAAAGAAAAAACCGGCAAATGGGTGTCACAAGCTAGCCTTCTTACAATCGTAAGAAGCCACTATCCCAACGTGATGTGAAATGACTCCATTAATATTTTATTTCTTCAGTATGTTTTTTCCTTTCTCATTTCTCACTGATGAACAATGTGGAAATTAATTTTTTCTCATCAATTAGCTTTGACTTTGATGGTTGGAATTGACTTAATATAATACGAATTTCAAACGTTATATTCTAAATAATTTTAAATTAGGCTTTTCTGTTTTTGGTTCCTATATTATTGCATTTTGTTTTGAGTAGTAGTAATAATTTAAATTATAACATTGCACTTGTTATTATTATTTTATATGGTAAACATACCAACTAACAAAAGTTTTATTTATTTATTTATTATTTGCTATCTTTAATTTATAGTTCAAAGATTCAATGCCAATTAAATCTTGATTTAATTAACACTATTATTATTGTAACAATTTAAAAAATATAAATTCGGATTGAAGAGAAATTATGAAAAAAGTATGCATTGTATTAAAAAAAAGTTTAGAGGCTCCATTGACGGCTTGCTACCCTAATAAGAGTAAAACCAACTTGATTTATTCCATGAACATTTTGATGATATTACTTCAATTCAAAGCTTTTCAAATTTTTATTTTGTACAAATACCTAAGAAATGAAAAGTCAAAGTAAAAGGGATTTTAATTACATAGAATGGATTATATATTGATGGGATGTATTGTTTGATATATATTTACTGTTAATAGACCTCAAATTTTCAATGTGAAGTTGACTTTGCCTAAGATATAAGGACCTTACCCTTTTAGTCTTGCGATTGAAACATTAGAAGTTAAGAAGTCCATAATGGGGCTTTGGCTATAACATTTTTGCTACATATCCAACCAGGAGAGGGCTCAAGCTGGACTCTCTTCTGTCTATAGGTCATTCATACTACTAAAACGGAAAACTAACGTGGGTCCTTGAAGTTTGATACAAGAGGAAGCTGCTGCTGACTTGTAGTCTTTTTCTTCCACATTGACTTAATGAATGGTACCTTCTTTTTTTTTTTCTTTTTTCTTTTTACTTGAAATGGTTTCAGTTCCTTCCTGTATTCAGTAGAAAAAGTTAGGTCATTTTCAATGCAAATTGACAAATGGTCATGCAATTGTTGGTAATGAATACATTCTTTTTTCAAACTACACTCGTACAGACGTTTATATACACTTCTAGTTCACATAACAAAACATCAATGCTGTGTCCTTTGAAGGGGAGGGAGAGCTAAAATTTGGTAGTGGATTCAAGCCAAGTACAAATTCAAGACATAAATAATTTTACAACTGTTGTTGAAATGCAAGGCCTTGGAATGAAGCACAAAACTTGGATCAAATCAAAGGATCATTCTCAAAAGATTTGTCGGTCGATGAAGTGCTTATCTTTCAGAATTTGATGTCCCACAAAGATTATGGCAAAGGCTAGAAATTACTGCCACATGATGAAGGGTGTTGGGCCCCATTTGGGACATGTGGTGAAAGAGACTATGTCTATGTATAGGGTTGACCTTCCCTATATCAGATTAAATTCTCCAAACTTGGAATTTGAGGACAATATTGTTGCAGCAAATTTGGAGCTTAAATGATGGAAAGTTTCTCAGCTTTTCTTTCGGTGAAGCTTTAGATTCTGACACTACTGTAGATTATGCCATTGCACTTGCAATCAAGTAGGATTACTAGATTTGATGCCATATCGATGTCGCAATTATAGCATGGAAACCAATATAGTCATATAATGATGATTAACAAGGAAATTTCGTCATACAACGATAGAAGCTAGAAGATTAAGTGCCACAAAATATGGAGCTTTCTTTACTATATTTAATGATATCTGTCTCTTCAACACCAGTTCCTTTCTGCCCTCCATAGATGTTAGATTTCACCAAGTAATTGAGTTTTCGGTTTTCTTAAGAGAAATTGTTTAGATTGACTCAAGTTATTGGAATTTGGTTAGACAGTAGATGTATTGCTATAAGATTACCTAGGAGGCAGGATTTTGATTTTTAATTACTGTACTAGATTGATTTCTTAATTCACAATTTTTTAAGCTTTAATTCGTGTAGGTAGGTTTTGCTTATTTGAGCGGTCAGCTCTTTATTTTTTCATAGTCAGCTCTTTATTTTTTCGATTAATACCGGTAACAAAGGAATTAATTATTGCGACTGATAGTGAACATCTTGATTTCAATAAAAAAATATTTTTAATCTTATTATTATATTTAACCTATTATATATTTCTATACATTTTTATTGATTTGTATTTTCATATAATATTCATATTATTTAATTGTTTAGTATGCTCATATTCAGGGTATCTTCAAGGGTGTGTCGCAACACCGAAGATAGTCTTGGAATTCTTCTATTCTACTCCCTATGTTACGACATCAAACTCTCTGTGTTGAAACACAGTGACCAGCATCGAGTTAGCACACCTTCTAATGGTCTCTTGCACACTCACAAAGTATATTAGCTTATCCTTAGGCCTTATTCGGCCCTTAAGGTCAATAAAAGACTCAAATTACACTTTTTATT
The DNA here is from genome assembly GCA_005393395.2 of Gossypium australe. Lineage (NCBI taxonomy): Eukaryota > Viridiplantae > Streptophyta > Magnoliopsida > Malvales > Malvaceae > Gossypium > Gossypium australe. Next base: position 19,928,645 of record CM016618.1, read on the forward strand.
GAATGTAAATGAAATTATGAAAAGTCAACTAAAACATAACAAAAGTGCTTGTATTTAAGCTCCTCAAATGCGAAAACTAGTTTAATTTTCTACACCGAATTACAATAGATCAAACTCCCCCATACTTAAGTCATTGCTTATCCTCAAGCAATGTAAACATATAATTAAAATAAACAAAAAAGAAGGTATTAAAACAAAAAAGAAAAAAATAGTTGTAAATAAAAGTAAACCAAATGAAAAACGTAAATAAAAAAAATGGACTTGGTTTCTTGCTTTAAACAAGCTAGAATTAGTGAAGATGGATGTAAATAAGAACCTCACACCTAGACTCCTCTACACTTAACTTTTTGCTTGTTCACAAGCAAACCAAGTCTAGACACATAGCATGCAATAAGAAGACGTCCCTTGGATTTTATTACTACTAAGAACATGATAGTCAAATATTAAAGGTATAACAATTTTCATCCCACAAGTAACTTAATCTTGATAGTTTGATGCCTTGAAAATTTTTAAAGCAAATCAGGGTTAGTTTACAAAGTTACATTACTAACAAATTAGAAGTAATTCCCATGACCAAATATTTAACAATATCACCATTAACATAAATCAAATAGATATCTAGTAGACACAATCGTGTGAATAAAAAAAATATTCATTGAGTATAATTGTTAGCAATTTTGAAATATTTTGGATAGAGAACGCTTAAGTCACATTGGTCTTCTAGGCTTGTAAGGACGGTATGAGTTCAAAGAAGATATGTCTCTCTTTTCCCCTTTAATGTCCCATCCAAGCTCACCACCTTTTGTCTCATTCTCTCACATACCTTATCTCTCCATGTAGGAAGATACAATATATTACTAGCAACTATGGTTGGCTTAACGAGTTTTGGTGCACTAATGACTAAGTTTTCTTTCACTTTTGTGACTTTTTGTTTTGTCACTTGACTTTTTACTCTTTTTTCAGTGCTTTTGTTTCTGTTTGATACTTTTTCCACTCGTTTTTACTTTTGACTTTTTTTTCGTAAATTTTTGTCCGACCTATAATCACCGTATCACATTGTTTCTTCCCTTTTCACTCTTTTTTTTAAACCAAAGTAATGGATCTATCTAAACCTTCAATATCTATGGCCTGATGTCTATGTCGTAATGTATTAAAGGACCAAAGATAGGGAAGAGTTCAAGTTTTCAATTTATGTGTGGTCTTTGGGTTTCAATTTTTGTAAGTTCATCAAAAAGGAGTTATCAGGCTTCAAATAAGGAGACTAGGGATTCATAGCATTAAGGTATAATCATTTGAGAACTGGCTATTCAAACAATGCCTTAGGTCATCCCTAAGCATCCCACCATACACAATTTCTTTCATGCTTGGCTTGGAATTAAACTGAATGAATAATAATTAATTCAAGCATTCATGTCTCTACAACTATCTATAAGACTTATATCTCACATGACATCATCAAACATTCTTACTTAGGTACTTCTAATCTATTATGCAATTTAACTAGATAACCTAATCAATTTCCCTTAAAAATAATCAATTTATCTTATATTAATAAAAAATTTCATGCTTGACAAGAGCCATTACATGCTTTATTATCTTCAACCGCTATTCACAGTATTAATATAATCCAAGCACCATTCAACAACAACAACAACAACAACAACAACAACAACAACAACAACAACAACAACAACAACAACAACAACAACAACAACAACAACAATAATAATAATAATAATAATAATAATTTTTTTGGTAAATAAAAAATCAATTAAATGAAAGTAAACACACAATTGAAAACACAAAACAAATTAATCCTACGTACTTCCCCTCACACTTTAGAACATACATTGCCCTTAGTGTAAAATAATCAAAGTGCAAACAAGAAAACTTCCTTGAGTAGGTCGAATCCTTGTTGTTATGATAATCTCGGGGTTTGTGTGCTTCAAGCGAACGGTGAGTACCTAAGAAAAATTCTACAAAAATAAATATGAAATATAATATAAAGAAAAAAATAAAAATAAGAAGAAAAAGACAAAGTGTCGATATGGGTGATAGAATGTTTACAAATATTTGGATGAACTTGGGCCTTTAATGTTGCAAGGTGCGTTCTGTCCAGGATGTCGTGACATTAGGGTGCGATGGTGTGACATAGAGCCTAGTTTGTGATTTCTTCGATTTTTTTATTTTTTTTATTAAGTTATGTTACTCCATGATATCTACACCAGTTATGGAAAAAAAATTAAACACAACTAAAATTAATAATAAAATAAACGAATAATAAAATGAAAAAAATCTAACAAAATTTAAAGGAGGAAATAGAAGTTTTTTAAAAACCGGGACAATCCGTGTTGCCACCATAGAAGAACTTCCCGCTAGTTCTCAACACTTTGATTCGACGTTTGTTTCTCTCTCGATGTATATGAACGAGCCCTTTCAGTCGATTCTAACGATGTTGCCTTATCTTCGACCGACACGACATCCACATTACAATCCATTTGGTACCAAATTCGAGCCAACCCCAAATCATTTTTCGGGGTATTATTGCCTCAAGCTTCCTCTCCTCTATGTCACGTGAAGTTTCGGTCCCTCTAGCTTTATTGCTTTTGTCAAATGAGAATTGATCAAACTTATCAACTTCTTCGACTGACACCTTCTCTACTACGACCAGAAAGTGTATTAGCTCTTCTACACTTAATATTAGTTTAAGCTCCATGTTAGTGGTTAGTTCATCTTCCACTTTTACCTTTACGGTTAGTTTTGCTACTACTTCAATTGGATCAGAGACCGTTTCAACTATGTTTAACTCATCTCTACGATCTTTAGTTACAAGCTCTAGTTGAATCTCACCATAATTCTCATCATGGTCATCGATAATACAAGGGTTCTCTTGATCCAAGTTGTGAGCGTCAAACATGTCCTCTTTCCTAGAAGGTAGCGCTTCGGATATTTCTTACATCATTTTAATCATTTGTGTAACAACCCATTTTTGGTCAAATCAGAACAGTGGTTTCGAGACCACAAATCTGAGGTCAAAATATTTATTTTATTATTATTTTAATGTTTACAGCATGATTGAGTTTTTGTGTGAAAATTTCGTTAAGAAATGTTATCGTTTAGTTGGTTAATTTGATAAAAAGGACTAAATCGTGTAAAGTGCAAAATTGATTTTTTATTAGCTAAAGGTGTTTAATAGCTATAGAAACTTAAAGTTAAGGTCCTTAAGTGATAATTAACCCATTAGTGAGTTAATGGATGATGGTTTGGCATGTAGTAAAATAACGAATATTTATTAAGGTTATAATTGTAATTTTGTAATTAAACTTAAAATAAACAAAAACCAAATTATGTATCATCTTCCACTATCATATGAACAATCAAAAATTGAGAAAGAATGGCAGCCATGGGAGTTTAAGTTTTGGAAACCCTAAGCCCTTTGATTAGGTATGCAATTTTAATCCGTTTTTAATGATTTTTATGTTTTTGAGATAGTTGCTTCGTGTTCTAGCTAGCCCAGGGACTAATTTGCAAAATTGTTAAAGATTAATGTTTCCATTGATGAATAAGTATGAGTTTTGATGTTTAGTGATAGATTATGAACATTTGATGTTAGTTAAACAAGTTTTGTTAAGTGATTTTTGGTGAAAATGTAAATTAGGGGCTAAATTTTGAAATGTGACAAATGTATGGTTAAAATGTGAAATAAATTAGAAATATGGGCTAATATGGACACCAGTGAAATTTGACTATCATGAAATTGGATTAAATTGTATGAATTAGTGATTGTATGCAACAAGGACTAAATTATAAAAAATGTGAAAGTTTAAGGGTAAAAGGGTAAATATGCCTTAAAGTATGTTTTGGACTAAATTGAATGAATAGATGATTGAATAAGTTAATTTTGAATACATTTAGATTAAGAAAAGTGGAATTCAGATCTAGATCGGGAAAAAATGAAGGTGATCGACTAAACGACTCGATTTGCCGTTCTAGCATCCGAGGTAAGTTCGTATGCAATACGCATTGTTATAATTATGCTTTTTAATGCTTTGATATTGCATAAATTGTATATACGGGACTACATTTATGTTCGACGATAAATCGGCTAATTGTGGCACTTAGTGTGCGGTTCGACATAGCTTCGGCTAAATATGGCACTTAGTATGCGATTTGAGATAGCTTCGGCTATGTACGGCACTTAGTGTGCGAGACATTGCGATGGCACTTAGCGTGTGAAACATCGAGTAAGGCACTCAGTGTGCGGAATTATAATAGCTTGGACTATGCGATGACACTTAGTGTGCGAAACATCAAGTAAGGCACTTAGTGTGCGGAATTATAATAGCTTCGGCTATGCGATGGTACTTAGTGTGTGAAACATCGAGTATTCGACAATGTTACGGTAAGGTATGAGTTCGTTATGAATTTGTACAGGTATGTACAAGTAAGTATGAAAATAAAATAGAAAAGGTTATGACTTTGCATATAAGTATATGCATAAGCTTATGGAAGGTTTGGTATTATCATGAATTATACATTAACTTGTTCAAATTGATGATTTATATTTTATGAATTGTTGAGTATATTTAGTACGAACTCACTAAGCTTTGAAGCTTACTTTGTTTGTTTTTCTCATGTTTTATAATGAATTCAAAGCTAGCTCGGATTCAGGGATTGTTAGAGTCTACGTCACACTATCCAACCATCTACTTGGTACTTTTGAATTGTGTATATATGGTATATGCCATGTATAGGCTTGAGTCATTTTGGTATGTTTGATGAACATGTATTTTGAGCCATTTGAGTTGGCTTAGGATAATGAATTTGATGATGTTTATACATGTGTAAATGGTTTTATTTTGAGTATGGTAATTGACCTATATTGTGTGGTTAAAGTTGAATCTATAATGCTAAATGATATTAGGTAATTTGGAAAGCTATGTGCTTGAGAATTGATGATTGATAATGTGTGTATGGAATGGTTTAGTTGTTTGAATTGTATATGTGAATTATGGTAAATGAACTATATTATTGATGTTGTTTTGGTTTATATTTAAGGAAGTGAAATAGTCGTAATAGTGAAGCATAAAATGTGCATGAATTTGGATTGATTTGGTTGCATATTTGTGCCTTGAAATGGTACCATTTGTACTATGTAGGTATGTGCAAAATGGGGTGGCAAATTGGCCTTGCAAATGACCTATTTTTGTCCACACGGGAAGGGACACAGACGTGTGTCTTAGCCGTGTGTGACACACGGTCATGTTACATGACCGTGTGTCCCCTGGTGTTGAAATTAAATTGAAGTTAGTATGCTCCACATTGCCTCACACACGGGCGTGTGACTGGTCGTGTGATACAAGTCAGTATACCCCCTAATTGGTACATGGCCTAGGACACGGGCGTGTGACTTGGCCATGTTACATAAGTTAGTATACCCTACAGTTTTGACACAGCCTAGCATACGGCCTGGCACACGGGCGTCTGTGGCCACTTCGAAGGGTACACGGGGTAGACAGATGGGCGTGTGGTCAGCCGTGTAACCCAAATCAGTATGTATGCCCTGTTTTCACATGGCCTGAGACACAGGTGTGTCTATTAGCCGTGTGAAGCATATGGCCTGTTCACACGGGTGTGTGACCTTTGTTTACATGAAAAATTTCTAAGTTTCCAGAATTTTTGTATGATATCGCTTTAGTCTCGAACCACTTCTAAAGCATGTTTAAGGACTCATAGGCTTTTAATAGGGACAAATTGATTGAGATTGAATGATGAATGATTGATTTAAACAATTGTATGTTAAATAGATGTTTAATTGTTTCGTAAGTCTGGTGATGCTCTAAAACCCTATTCTGGCGTTGAATACGGGTGAGGGTGTTACAATTTGTGCCATCGTATCCGACATGTGTAACAATACCTAGAGTTATCCGTCCTTGTAACAGCTCGATTTAGGGGCTAGTCAAAATAGTGGTTTCGATCACTAATCCGGGGTCAGAGAAAATTACTCTAAAGTTATTTTATGAGATATAGCATGATTATATAGGTGCATAAAATTTTGGTGCTTTAATTTTAGCGATTTCTTGCTTAATTGCGAAAAAGGACTAAATCGTATAAAGTGCGAAAGTTCTGTTTTACAAGTTAAAGGTGCCTAATAGCCATAGAATGTTAATTGGAGGTCTTAAATGTGCAATTTGGCCTTATTTTAAGAGGTGGCCGGCCATAGGGGACAAAGAAGTCAAAATTAGTCAAAGTGGGTGTAGCAAGTGGATTAAATTGATGAAATAAAATAAAATAAAGAAAGAAAAGATATCATCTTTTCTTTTCCTTCCTTCCACCAAAAATTAGCAGCAAAAATAGGGGTTGAGAGCTCAAAAATTTCAGCAAGCTTCTCTCTTTACAAGTAAGTGATTTGATGATCATTTCTTGATAAAAATTCTATTTTTGAAACCCCAAATGCTCAAGCTAGCTAATGAGGGGACTATTTTGCAAAATGGTTGAAAGTTTACAGTTTTACATATGAGCTTTTAAGTTGTTTGCTGCATTTTTATGGTAGAAAATAAGTCTTTGTTGTTAGATAAACAACTTTTGTGAAAGGTGTTACCATGAAAACACCTAGAAGGACCTTTTTGTAAAAGTTGTATAATAAGAGGTAAATGTGTGAAATGTTGAGTTTCGATGGTTGTCATAAGAGAAATAAATGTTCACATAGGCTCGTTAAAGAAACAAATTTGATCAGAATTGATTTCCGAGCCTAGGGGTAAAATGGTCATTTTGTGAAAGCTTAAGGGCAAAATAGTAATTTTGCCAAAATTATGATTATTGAAATATTTATTAATGTGCGATTAAGTGAGCTAAATTGCTATTATAGATCAAGAAGAACAAAAAATTAACCTCGACCGAGGAAAGAGTAAAGTATCGGACTAGATCGACAATCTAGTTTATTTTGAAATCGAGGTAAGTTTGTGTGAAATAAATTCAACATCATGTTATTTAAGTTTCTAAATGTTGATATTGATGATGTTATATAATATTACCATGAAATTGAACAATGATGTTGAATGAGAAAATGTTGAGGATTTCGGATGTGGAAGTCCCGGTTAGACTTTAATAAATGAGAGAATAATATCATCAAGACTTGAGAAGGGTAAATGTAAGGTCTTGTATAAGACCATGTCTGGGACATGGCCTCAGCACCAAATTGAGATCCCATATAAGACCATATCTGAGATATGGCATCGGCATCGAATATGAGAATCGGATAAGACTATATCCGGGATATGGCATTGACAACCGATATGAGATCCCATAAAAGACCATATCGGGGATATGGCATCGACATCTAGAGGTAACCCCATGTAAGACCATATCTGGGATATGGCATTGGCGTTGTGTTTATGTAAATGATGACGATTATGTACTTTTGAGTATTCCATGTTATTCAATGGGGTAATAGTTAAGCTTGTAATAGAGATGAGATTAATGCTAAATCCGTGTGATGAAGTGGTACAGGTACATGTGAGTAATTCACGAGAAAAGTTTATGATATGTGATATGATATGCAATTTGTAAGAGTAAGCATGAGTAAGTTATGGCAATGTGCCTAAGACTTTGTGTTTTATTTAATGCTATGTATGGATGACATTAAGAACATTATGTTGTTATTTACTTCATACAAACTTACTAAGCTTTATGCTTATTCCTCTCATTTCCCTTTTCCTTGTACCATTACCAAGTTAGCTCGAGAATTCATGGAACGTTGGAGTTCGGAAATCACACTATCGACTACTATTTGGTATAGAAAAGTTAGATTCATTTTGAGTATGGCATGTATAGGACTTAATCTCTTTTGTTATGTTATATTTGCTAGCCAAAGTGTTGGCTATTAATGTTGCTAAATTCATTTTGTAAGTGGTCATTGGAATTGGGTCAATACTTGACAAGTTTACATATATTCAATGATGATGAATTTCATTAAGTGTATGCTTGTACAGATTTCTTGATTTTTGAGCCCTTAGAAGTGCGTTATGGTTATGATATATGTTGGATTGAATTGGTATAAGTATGGTTGCTGTGTAGGGTGGCATTTGGCTTGGTAGATAGCCTTTCAAATGTCCACACGAGTAGGTACACGGGCGTGTGTCTAGGCCGTGTGTGACACATGGTTAGCCCTATGGGCATATTGATTGGCCGTGTGTCCCCTTGCATGCTAGGTTTACAAGTTAGTATGCTCAGTAGTAAACACACGAGCAGAGACACGGCCGTGTGTCTCAGCTGTATGGGTGACACAGCCTAAGACACGGGCATGTACCTAGGCCGTGTGAAGTCTGCACCTGAAATTAGGAATTTAATTAAACACACGATCTAAGGACACGAGCGTGTGCCTTGGCTATGTGACCTTATTGACATGATGACATCATAAACAGAATGTCAAGGTTTTCACACACGGGCATGTCATGGCCGTGTGAAGGACACGGGCCAGGGACACGGGCGTGTGTCCGGCTGTGTGAAAACCTCTGTAGGTTCAAATTAGAAAATATTTCTACACGAGTGTGGAACACGGGCATGTAATATGCCACACAGACGTGTGCCCATATTTTATGTCAAAATTTTCTAAGTGTTTGAAAGTTTTCGGTTTGGTTCCAAAGCATTTCGAGTGCAAGTTTAGGGTCTCATAGACCTATAATAAAGACATTAAGGTCTTGAATGAAAAGTTTTAAATTGAAATGAAGTTTTGATGAATCGATGTTGCATGATTGATCAAGTTAAGTTCGGTAACGCCTTGTACCCGGTTCAAGTGACGAATACGGGTAAGGGGTGTTACAGTCCTAGTGGTTTCACATGAAGGCATCTTATACGAATCACAGGGAGGCTTGTTTGAATGTTTGGGCATAGCATGATATTCTTCAAGTGCCTCATATAAATTATCACTGAACTCATATGGTTGTTCGATTATATCAGTTCCTTGTTCATTACTCTACTGGTATGTTGAGACTTCGTTTCCGCATTGGCTCATCTCTATCATGAACAATTTTTTATTTTCCATGATCTCCCATTCTTCATATACTCCCTCTTCGTATATTTCATCATCAAAGGCAATCTTATCATTGAACCACATGTAATCAGTTTCATCTATGTTTGAATGATTTTCTCGGATTAATCCCTATGGATCAGTGACTGACTAAACATGCATTCCTCTCTTCTGAGGCATATATTGAAATTAACAAAGAAAAAGAAAGAAGTTAGTAAACTAAGTTAATAATATTAAAAATATAAATCATATCTGTAATTCAAAAATTTCCTAATTATTATATTAAAATGTAAAAAATTAAATTCAATTTAGTAACGTTGCCTCCCCAGTAATGGCGCAATAACTTGACCGCTTCTAGACGTATTAACGTCCAAAGTGTGAATACTGCAACTAAAAATGTGGAATTGAGGCAGTGTCTACAAGTATATGGGTCAAGTTATAATATAATTACAATGAAGTAGTTGAGTACTCCGAGGATCGTATCTAAGGGAGGCAAGTACGAGATTAATTCTAACCTAAATGCCAATAGATCTAATTAGTATTTTAAATAAACTATATTACGAATAAACATAAAGAAAAGTTTTTGGGTTTTTATAATTAAAGAACTAAAAATAACATAAATAAAATGAGTATTTGGAAAACAAGATTATAAACTAGATCAAATGTAAACATGGGTGATTAGCTCGCTTTGGTAGTCATAATCAACTGTCGTCTCGGGTTTGCTTATTCAATCTACTAGTCGTTATCCTAGCAGGATGTTCTTTTCTTCCACTAAAATAACGAGTCATCAAGAACTATTTATCTTCTAATCTCATAGTCCAGACTAGTTCGAGGATAAGGTGTTCAAGGATGGGTCATACCAATTTTGGGTTAATACCCACCTTCATAACTTCTTAGGGTCGTCAAGCCTAGGGTTTATTTCACATTCTTCCTTTTTCGAACAATTGATTCGTTAAGAATTCCCTACAAAACATTTAAATATTCATACCTTCACTCGCTAATCTCACATAAGAGGATTATTTCCTCATGGAATCAATAAACATCATAAACTTGATATTGAATATATGTATAAGGAATAAAATAATAGTAGAGTTTAGAGAATCCTATTTTTATTTAATATATGAAGTGCTGAAATCCTCAAATGTTTGATTGCATCTATAAATCAAGTTCTTCAAAGAACATGAATGAAAAGAAGTGAAAAGAAGTCTAAACCCTAAGAGAGAAAAATAAACTGAAAATTATGTTTTATAAAAGAAACGAATAATATCAAAACCCGTTCATAACAAGTGTTAAATGAACCTAAGGTCAACTGACGTTCTCTTGTTAAACATTTGATTGTGCAGACCAAAACCTCTGGCTTGTAAGTGCTTCTTGTACAAGATTGATGTTGCGACACCCTTGTGCCTGTGTCGCAACACCGAAGGCAGTCTTGGAATTTTTCTATTATGCTCCCTGTTGCAACATCAAACTCTCTATGTTGCAACACAACTACTAGTATCGAGTTAGCACGCCTTCCAATGGTCTCCTGCATACTCACAAAGTATATTAGCTCACCTTTAGGCCTCATTCGGCCCCTAAGGTCAGTAAAAGACTCAAATTACATTTTTCATTGAATGTAAATGAAATTATGAAAACTTGACTAAAATATAACAAAAGTGCTTGTATTCAAGCTCCTCAAATATGAAAACTAGTTTAATTTGCTACACCAAAATATGGCAGATCATCGTTGAATTCAATACATTCAGGCATTTTCTAAACTCTATTCTTGAAATTGTTCTTTATGTTCATTCTTTCATTCAAGATTATATTGTTTACTAAATCCATGAGGAACTAATCCTCTTGTGGGGGATTAGCGAGTAGTGGTATGAATAATTAACTATTTTGTAGTGATTTCTTAACAAATCAGCTGTTCAACAAAGGAAGAACCTAAACTCTAGGCCGAAAGCCCTAGGAAGTCATCAAGGTGGGAATTAATCCAAAATTGGTATGACCTATCTGTGAACACATTAACCTTAAACCGGTATGGATTATGAGGTCGGATGATAAGTAGTTCTTACTGACTCAGTATTTTAGTGGAGTATTGGAAGATCCTTCTGGGGTATTGAATAGTTGATTGAACGAGAAAACCTGAGACGAAAGTTGATTACGATTACCAAATAGAGCTAATAACCCATGCCTAGATTTGATATAAATTTTCTTATTTGATTTCTTGCTTTTTATTTATTAAATTTTCATTTATTTCCTTTCTTATTTTTTTCTATTATAATCCAAAAACCTTTTTTTAATTCTTTGTGCTATAATTCAATCAAAGTGTTAAATTGGATATATTTATGTTTAAATTAGAATTAATCTAGTGCTAGTGTAACACCCCTTACCCGTATCTGACGCCGAAATAGGTTACGAGGCATTACTTAACTTAACATACTTCATCGTACAATATCGACCATAAATTTTCATTCCAACTTAAAACCTTTCATTCATATTCACAACGTCCCTATTATGGGTCTTCGAGACCCGAAACATATACATAGAGTGGTTAGGGACTGAACCAAAATTTTTTGAACACTTAGAAATTTTTTACTCAAAACAGGGCCACACGCTCGTGTGAGAGAAAGGACACGTCCGTGTGGCATGTCACACGCCCGTGCTTCAGGCCGTGTCCAAAATAAGGGACATTCTATTTATGACGTCAGCAACCATTTATGGCCACACGACCAGGTCACACGTCCGTGTGCTAGCCCATGTGTCGAACTGAATTTTTTTCGCAAATTAAGTGCAGACTTCACACGGTCTGGCACACGCCCATGTCCTAAGGCCATGGCCTTCACACGGCTGAGACACACGGCCGTGTCATTGCCCGTGTGCTTACTACTAAGCATTCTGCTTTGCTAATTTTGGATGCAGGGGACACACAGCCTGTCAACACGACCATTGGACTGACAGTGTGTCACACACGATCTAGACACACGCCCGTGTGCCTAGCTATGTGGACAAATATTAGGCTATTTACCAAGCCATTTGCCACCCTGAAAAGCAACCACACTTATACCATTTCAAGCACCACACAATATAACAGTAATATACTTCAGATATCTACTATCAAAACATCTATAACCTATATTTACTCTACTTCATCATGCACAGAATTCATACATAACTCATTCAATTGCATAAACTTGTACTTCATGAAATTTCATCATCATCGAATATATAAAACTTAACAAGTATTGGCCAATCCTAATTGCCATCTACAAAACAAATGAATATCATTAATAGCCAACGCATTGGCTAACAAATATGACATATCACAAAATAACCAAGTTCCTATACATGCCATACCCAAAATAATCAAACTTCACTATACCAAAAGAATAGCTTGATAGTGTGAACCGAACTCCGACGTCTTACGATCCCCGAGCTAGCTTGTCGATACTACAAGGAAAAGGGAAAAGAAAGGGGTAAGCATAAATCTTAGTAAGTTTGCATGAAATAAATGGTAACATCAAATCTTATGATACATCCATAAGTTACCTTGAGTAATAACACATGTTCTCAAGCACATCGACATAACTTACTCATGCTTACTCTTACCAATCATATATCACACATTGGATTCATTTCTCGTAAGTTACTCATGGGTACCTGTATCACTTCATCACATAACTTTAGCACTTATACTATCTTGAACATAGACTTAGCTCTGTATCCCGTTGAACCACTTGGAATATCAAAGGATACTCAAACTCGTCATACATGTAACTCGATGCCAATGCCATATCCTAGATATGGTCTTACATGGGATCACATCTTGATGCCAATACCATATCCCAGATATGGTCTTACACGGGATTTCATATCAATGTCAATGCCATATCCCAGATATGGTCTTATTTGAGACCGTATATCGATGTCGATGCCATGTCTCAGACATGGTCTTACACGAGATTTCCATTCGGTGCCGAGGCCATGTCCCAGACATGGTCTTATATTGGACCTCCATTCGGTGTCGATGCCATGTCCTAGACATCTTATACGGGACCTCCATTTTGTGCCGATGCCATGTCCTAGACATGGTCTTATATGGGACTTTTTTAATCTCATGTCGTGACAATGATATCCTTGCTATTCCTAAGGTTCAACTGGGTCTTCGACTTAATATCATATCATCATACTTTCATCGAGGCTTCATTAATCAATTTCATAGAGAAAATATATGTTTTACGAAATGTCAAACATTTATAAGCATAATAACATTATGTTGATTTATTACACACAAACTTACCTCAGTACCAAAATATGTATAGTTGTTCGATTTAGTCCACAACCTTGTTCTTGCCTCATTTCGGTTTGGACTTTGTGTTTCTTGATCTATAATGACAATTTCACTTATTTAATGATCACATTGACTAAAATAACCCATGAATCATACTTTGGAAAAATTACGATTTTACCTCTAAACTTTTACATATTTACAAAATGGTCTCTAGGCTCGTATAATGAAATGTACACATTTCCTTGGTTACCCAAGCCTAGCTGAACATTTATTAAGCTTATAACAGCTCACACTTTCTTTCAAAACTGACTCTTACTACTCCTTTTATCACTTTTACAATTAGGTCCTTTTTACGAGTTTTCCATGAAAATCACTTAGAAAAAGATGTTTATCACACATCAAACTTTTATATTCCTCCATTAAACATCAAAACACATGCATGTCATACATGGGTAAATTTTTTAACATGAACCCTAGCTCAAAATATTGGTAGAAATAGCTAAATCGAGCTATGAGGATCTCAAAAATACGAAAAACATTAAAAACGGAGCTAGGAGATACTTACAATCAAGCTTGAAAGTTGAAGAAACCCTAGCTATGGTGTTCTTGAGATTTTCGGCTATGGAGGATGAAGATGGACAAGATTTTTAGCTTATTTTCTCTTTTAATTAACTTATTAACCAAATGACCAAAATACCCTTATTGCCCCTTTCTAGATATTTTTCCTTCTCATGTCCATTTTTGTCCATCATAAGATTTAATGGTCTAATTGCTAAATAAGGACCTCTAATAAATTTTCTAATAAAATTTCTTCATGAAATTTTCACATTATCATGCAAACATGTCTTAGACCTCATAAAAGCCATAAAACAAATATTTCTACTTCAGATTTGTGGTTTCGCAACCACTATTCCGACTAGGCCCAAAATCAGGCTGTTACAGCTAGCCTCCCTTGGGTACGATCCTCAGAGTACTTACCTACTCCGTTGTAACTATATTACAATCTGACTTGTATACTTGCAGATAGTGCTTTGTCACATCTTTTGTGTAGGATTTTTACTTCAAACGTTCGTACATTTGGAGGCAGTCAAGTTGTTTGTGCCATTTCCGAGGTGGTAATGTCACTATATTAGTTTTGATTTTTGCATGATAATAGAATAATTTGGAAATTTTTATGTTATAGTTAGAAATTTAATTTTCTTGTTTCTACTAATCTTAGCCTTTTGGGTTTAGTGTATGACTCGTAGTAGGGAAACACCTATAGAGCCAGTCACAGATCCAGAGAGAACAATCCAAATAAATCGTCTATAGTAGCAGCAACAACAACAACAGATGGAAGGTCGATCACCTACTGTAGGCAATGTATCACATGAGAATCCGCTGTTCAACAAGGCTAACAATCTCGAAGAACCACCACCACCACCACAGCTACCCACAAATCTAAACATGGCATGCAACGAAATGACTCAGAAGGAGTATGCACTACCAAATTTGGATATGGTTCAAGGGAGTATAATGAGGCCAACTATCACGGCCAATAATTTCGAGATTAAACCTTCTGTAATCCAAATATCCAGAACAATTTGTAGTTTTGAGGAATAGTGACAAAGATCTGAGTAAGCATTTAAAATGATTCTTTCAGCTTTGTGATACTTTCAAATACAATGGGGTCACTAATAAAGCTATTCGTTTCCGGTTGTTTCCCTTTTCATTAATTGATAACACCTTTTCTTGGCTAGATTCGCAGTCACCAAGATCAATCATGACATTGGATGAACACGCATGGAAATTCCTACAAAAGTTCTTTCCCATTAGCAAGATGGTCCAACTAAGAAGGGAAATTTTAGAGGGGGAAAGCTTTCACGAAGCATGGGAGCATTTCAAGACGTTAATTTATAAGTTCCCACACCACATATTGCCTGAGTGGTTATGATTGCAAATTTTTTACAACGGGTTGGATGTGCAGTCGAGGTTTGGATTAGATGGAGCAGTATGAGGAGCCTTGATGAACAGAACATATGAGGATGCGTACGAATTGATAGAAAGTGTGGTGATGAATTCCTGTCAGTGGCCAACTAAACGATATACATACAGCCAAAGACCATCTACGGTGAAGGTTGTCTCAGAGAATGATATATATCAACAACTGGTGGGCAAAATCAATCGAATAGAGGCTGAGAAGAATGTATCATTTATCTATGAATGAGACAAACCGCTCTACCATTATATTAACAATCCTACCGAGAAGCACCGAATGTAAAGATCACCCGAATCTGTAATGGGGAGGAAATCATGGAGGAGGTAATACTCGAACCAAGTTAAAAATTCTAACTATCAACCTCCTTATTTATAGAAATCCTAAGAAAGGTCCAACCCAAATGATCATACTGCATGTGGTCAACGTTTGGATAGAATCGAGGGGAAGATGCAGTTAATGAGAACGGATGTGAAACAGGTGTAGTTTGAGTACACCAATTCAACAAAAACTTTGACTAAACTTGAAGATCAAATGAGCCAATTGATGAGCATGATGGGGGATATAAAAAGACAAATTGGCATAGGTATTCTATAACTCCCTAAACCCGGCCTAAACATTATGGCCGAACCTCGAAAATCACATTGCCCATGATAATGGCGTAGAAAAATATTTAGAAATTTTCTTTTTTTCTAAAATTGTTGTTGCTAGAGTGTCCTGGTGACTTGTTTAAGGAAGACCAAATTTTGTTGGAATTGTTTAGCTTTAGAAAACTCAAGCTTGAATAGTTTATCAAAAAATCGACGTATTTCAATTAAAGCATCACAGCAGACAATTTATATATTTAAAACTCACATCTCATTTTGAAAACGTAGACTAAACAATTATCTCATAAAGTTTTAGTTTCGTGAGCAGGTGGTGTTGATATTTTGAAAAAAAAAAGTTTTAATGTAACACCCCAAACCCGGCCTAGACGTTATGGCCGAGTCTAGCGTGTCACGTTGATGAATCTTTCGAAAATTGGACTTGTTGGTAGAAATTTGTTTCTGAATTGAAATCTCTTTGTTAAAACTCAAATAATCTTAACCATTTACTAACCATTTAAAATATCTTTACTTTAAAAACATTGTTTGTTGCGGAAGCAATATCCAAAAATGTTGCGAAAATGCGGTGTTTGGAAAATAGTTAATCTTTTTGAAAACCAGCATTCTATCACTATCAGTTAAGTATCAAATAAATAAAGCCAAAATAACATAACTTAGGTTTAAGAGGCCTTATTACAGAATTAATAGCCCAGTAAGAAATTTAAATAAATAAGTCTACAGAAGAACATCAGCAATCGTGTGGCCACCTCCGAGTCCCACGCGCTCCTAATCGTCCAAGGCTAGGGATTACCTCTACAGTTAAAAGAAAGGGTGAGTTTACAAAAACTCAGTGTGTAATCCCCTATCAGACAGTCAGTAACAATATATGTAGTAACAGTCTAGGCCTTGGCCCTATTCAGTAACAGTGCAGTGTGGGCCTTAGCCCATTACAATAACAGTGTGGGCCTAAGCCCCATACTGTATCAGTACGGTGCAAACATGCAACCCACCCCAATCCAGCCAACACACCACCCGTACCAACCAACACACCATGTGGGGATAAAATCGACCCACTCAAATAGCACACCAATATCGTAACATAGTTGTCAGTAATAATAACGCAGCAGAGCTGCTAGTAACAGTATGGCTAAGAGCCATAAATAGGATAGCCATAAGCTATAAACAGGATGGCTAAAAAGCCATCAGTAGCTATAATATGATCGGCAGATAGCCATCAGCTACGATAATATAACCAGCACACAGCCATGTGTAAGTATAATCGATACAAGGTCATCAATAATTACGATCGGCACACAGCCATAGATAAATATGATCGACACAAAGTCATAATCAAGACGACACAGAGCCATAATTAGGTTGGCACAGAGCATAATCAGATTAACTGGCTTAAAGCCATCGGTAGGTCCACAGTCGTCTCGTGTGACCCGTGCGAACTTAACAGATCATTACTAGGTCCATAACCAATATCCCAACCCCATGCAGTATGTCATGTATGCAGAATGTCTGGCCAACAAATCATCATATCATTTACAGTTAAATCAATCAAATCATAGCTATACAATTAGTCATTTATCCTCGAGGGGCAAAATAGTCATTCACCCTACAAGGGCATTACAGTCATTTTACCCTACAGGGGCATTATGGTTATTTTACCCTATAGGGGGATTACAGTCATTTTACCCTACAGGGGTATTACGGTCATTTTACCCTACAGGGCATTATGGTCATTTTACCCTACAGGGGCATTACGATCATTTTACCCTACAGGGGTATTATGGTCATTTTACCTTAATAGAGGCATTACGATCATTTTACCCTACAGGGGTATTACGGTTATTTTACCTTAATAGGGGCATTACGGTCATTTTACCCTATAGGGGTATTATAGTCATTTTACCTTAACACGGGCATTACAGTCATTTTACTCTACGGGAGTATTACGGTCATAACGGTGTAAATGGGCCCAAGGCCCAATATTCGGCCCAAGTAGGCCTACAAGCTCGTGTAGGCCATTTAGCCCAAATTCAGTCACGGCTATACGAACTACATAGCCTAGTCCAGTATTTGCCACTTAACGTGGATTTTATCCGTGTGGGAACCACGAGCCCATTGGGCCCACATGACCTATTTCAGCCAAATGAGGCCCAAGATCACGAGAACACTCGTAGTGGCCTCTAGAATCTATCGCCCATGATTTGTGGGCTTGATTTACCACACGAGCGATCGCACGCTCGTGAGGCCTCGAATGTCGAAGTTTCGACTTTTCGACTTTAGCAGATTCCCAGTAGAAATAGTGCGATTACACACCTGTTTGCGAAAATGTGCTAAGATCCACGAGAACTGCAAACCTAATCAACCATGATACACCATCAGTCATTTAATCAATAGGATTTAGATAATCCCTTTCAATACCACTATCCAAAATGATTTAATACTTGCCTTGATCGACAGATGTGCCTTAGCCCACTTAGATCGCTGGTTAGGATTGATCACCCGTTGCTTGCCGAATATCTACATTACAAGTGCACTCCTATTAGACACGATTGCCTAAACCCAAAGGTTGATCATACTCACAAAACCCCTAAGTAAAGGAAATTAATATTCGGCCACAACAAAATATACAATGAACACACTCTAGATTGAGCACAATAATAGCAACAGGGTTACCTTCAGACGAATGACGATAGAAACGTTTCGAAATGCTTCAGTATTTCTTGAGTACTCCTTTACTCCTTGAGGAATTTTAGAACCCGAAGAACACAATCGGCAACAAGAGAATCAAGAGGAGAAAGAAGTATTTGGCTTTCAACAGTGTAAAGAGAGATGGCTTGAAAAAGATTGATAAAAAAAATACAAGAAAGAGTCGAGAATACTCACCGGTTGCCAGAGAATATATGTCAAATCGAAAACCAAAATGAAGACGTAAAGGCTGAAGAAGGAAAGAACCAGTCATGTACCAAGGCCAAAGCCGAAAGAAATGAAAAAGAGGAGGAGAGGAAATAATCGGCCAAAGCAAAGTGTTTGAGTGAGAGAGAAAAACGAAGTCACCAAAATATCGAGAGTGGGGGAGAAAAGAAGAGAGAATCGACCTAAAAGAAACTCTAGCTGTAATAAGAGGAAGATAATTTCCAAAACCGAACGGCACTTGAAATCTCTCACAAACTTTTGTAAAAAGGGAAAAGAAATCGGTTACCAAAGAATAAATAAAAATGGTTCGAAAATGTAAAAACTCGAATGCACCTTTACCATAATTGGCTTTCAAGTAGACAAAACCGAAACCAAATATGTAAAAAAAAGAAAAGCGGAGGCTATCAAAGCCGAATTCATGAGCCTCCAATTACCCATTCAGCATAATTCTACTCCCCTTCAAACTCCTCTTTTTCCTCCCTTAATCTCTCCAAACATCCCTCCACAAATCTCTCCACAAATCACTCAACCATCCAATTTGAAATTCATTCAAATTCCTCCATAATCCTCTCCACAAACTTCTCCTTGACCAATTCAAATTCCAACTTTGCAGAGTTCTAGTCGACTTCTGCTTCTTACATGGCAAGAGAGCAAAATAAATTCTCTTTTTACCTTGTCATGACTTAAACCTTAGACTTCAAGAGAACTTCACACGCCACCTTGCCACTACACCACAAGCTTTTTTTTGTGTCATAATTACAATACAATTACTTTTAAAGCCTACATACTAACACCAAGGTTCACTTAAGAGAAAACCAAAATTTTGCAAGAGCCAGGGCTTGAACCCAAGACTTTGCCTACACTCTCAGAACATCTAACCACTGAAGCAGACATGTATTTATGTCCTTTCCTTGCACATCAAAATACCTACGTGCAGTCTCCTAGCTATTTCCATACTCAAGGGCCATTTCTTATATGCCCAATTTCAGGGCGTTACAATTCACCCCTCCTTTAAGAAATTTTGTCCCGAAATTTCCAACTGTCAGAATAGTCGCACCACACAGGCTTCACCACCACGCTCCCACTGCGCACTCTGATTTCAAAACATTAGTACAACCTCTTGAACTACATTCGCGTGTATCTCTTGTGCCCGTTGTCTATTTGCGTTTTATCAGAAAAAATAATTTTATGCAGATCGAAGTTTCACTACAGTTTCAGTCCTCTTTAGTATCAGTTTGATCTATCCAGAGTGGTATAGTCTAATTTCTAAAGTAGTCACAGTTTTTCCTAACTTACCGTATTTCAATTTCTAAAAAAACAAAAGTATTTAGAAAACTTACGGATTCAGCGTTGGAGACTCGTTGTGCCACACTTTTCAGAAGAAGTATCTCAAAACACTTCACATTTTCGAAAATAACCTTTTGAAATCCAAAAATTTGAAAACCCATTCCACAGCCGAGTTTTACAACCTGGCTCTGATACCACTAAATGTAACACCCCAAACTTGGCCTAGACAATATGGCTGAATCTGGCGTGTCAAATTGATGTGTCTTTTGAAAATTGGATTTGTTGGTAGAAATTCATTTTTGAATTGAAATCTCTTTGTTAAAACTCAGATCATCTTAACCATTTACTAACCATTTAAAATGTCTGTACTTTAAAAACATTGTTTGTTGCGGAAGCAATATCCAAAAATGTTACAAAAACGCGGTGTTTTGAAAACAGTTAATCTTTTTGAAAACCAGTGTTCTATCACTATCAGTTAAGTATCAAATAAATAAAGCCAAAATAACATAACTTAGGTTTAAGAGGCCTTATTACAGAATCAATAGCCTAAGAAGAAATTTAAATAAATAAGTCTAAAGCAGAACATCAACGATCATGTGGCCACCTTAAAGTCCCTCGCGGCTCCAAATCGTCTAAGGCTGGGGATTACCTGTACAGTTAAAAGAAAGGGTGAGTTTACGAAAACTCAATGTGTAATCCCCTATCAGCCAGTCAGTAACAGTCTGGGCCTTGGCCCTATTTAGGCCCTGTTCTTCATTCCATCTTAGATGGACTTTTCTATAGAAAAGTCCTTTTTACTCAGAAGCAATCAAGAACAAGGGTCAGTAGAAAAATTATTTTAACATTTGTGATGGACTTTTTTACAGATGGAGAAGCTAAAAATTTCTCTTTTTCTCAGAGTAAAAGGACTTTTGGCAGCCAATTTACCTTTTTATCCTTTTATTATTTCTTCTCCAAAACGTGAACACTTCCAGAGGATTTGGGGGGTTTGAATCTTCTGATTTTGTGGAATTGGGGGATTGAGGTTAGTTGATACCTAATACTGGAGGGTCTACCGCTTCCTCTTGTTATTTTGATTCTTTCTTTCCAGTGTTTCCATTCCTGCCATCTTTCAAAGCTATCTTTCAAAAGTAAAGAAATCAAAAGCAATCTTTCAAAGCTATCTGTTATAATAGTAGCAGATAATCAAAAGCAAAGAAAGCATGTCACTAATTAAGCAAATGAAAGAAAATTACCTTGACTGTATGCTTAAAACATGTGATAGTACTTGGAGATCGATACAAATTAAAAGCAATGAGGAAGAAAGAATGTTGTGGGTACAATAGCCAAAAAATAAGAAGAAGAAGAATAAAGTGAAAATAAAAATAGGGAAATTATGAAGCCAGTGATAGGTTCCACAAAAGCAGAATTATTAGTAAGAAATACTATTTGTATTACTTTTTCTTTTAGATTTTTTCCTTGCTGTCCTCATTACAGATGCCACAAAGAAAATTTTGTTGTATATTTTGTACTTTTTTTTACTAAAAAATGGCATTAGGGTTAATTTCATAAGCCTCGGTAATTCTAAATGTTCTTCAACGGCATAAAACTTAACTTGATAGTATTGCTAATTTGGTTTTGAGAAACATTGAGGAAGCATATAATGTTTTAGCTTTTTTTGGTTTTGTTCTGTTTTTAATTAATATTAATTACTTACAAATATTTAAAATTAATATTATTTATTAAAATATTAATAATAAATTATTTTTTATATTTTTGCTAAAATATCATAATATTAACTAATTTGAATATTATTTAAATACATATTTGTTACTTTATAATATCATGTCTAAAATAGACATTTTACTTCTGAAAAGCACTTTTTGACAGCAATACCAAACACTTAAATTTTTCAAAAGCACTTCTTAAAAGCACTTCTCAAAAGTACTTTTCCTCCGCACTTCTCAAAAGCACTTCTCAAAAGCATTGCCAAACTGGCCCTTAGTAACAGTGCAGTGTGGGCGTTAGCCCATTACAGTAATAGTGTGGGCCCAAGCCCCATACAGTATCAGTACGGTGCAAATATGCAACCCACCCCACCCCAATCCAACCAACACACCACCCGTACCAACCAACACACCATGTGGGGATAAAATCGACCCACCTAGCCAGCACACCAATATCGCTGTAGAGCTGCCAGTAACAGTATGGCTAAGAGCCATAAATAGGATACCTATAAGCTATAAACAAGATAGCTAAAAAGCCATCAGTAGCTGTAATATGACCGGTACATAGCCATCAGCTACGGTAATATAATCGGTACACAGCCATGGGTAAGTATGATCAACACGAAGTCATCAATAATTACGATTGGCATACAGCCATGGATAAATATGATCGACACAAAGTCATAATCAAGACGGCACAGAGCCATAATTAGATTAACTGGCTTAAAGCTATCGATAGGGCCACTGTTGTCTTGTACGACCCGTGCAACCTTAACAGATCATTACGGGGTCCACATTCGTCTCGTGTGACCCGTGCAACCTTATCAGAATAGTACTTCCTTCATAACCAATGTCCTAACCCCATGCAGTATGTCATGTATGCAGAATGTCTGGCCCACAAATCATCATATCATTCACAGTTAAGTCAATCAAAGAATATTCATACAATCAGTCATTTACCCTCGTGGGGCAAAATAGTCATTTACCCTATAGAGGTATTACGGTCATTTTACCCTATAGGGGCATTACAGTTATTTTTTCCTACAAGGGCATTACGATCATTTTAACCTATAGGGGCATTACGATCATTTTACCCTACAGGGGTATTATTATCACTTTACCCTACAGGGGCATTACGGTCATTTTACCCTATAGGGGCATTACAGTCATTTTACCCTATAGGGGCATTACGGTCATTTTACCTTAACAGGGGCATTACTGTCATTTTACTTTACAGGGGTATTACGATTATTTTACCTTAACATGGGCATTATGGTCATTTTACCTTAACAGGGGCATTATGGTCATTTTACCTTAACAGGAACAGGGGCATTACGGTCATAACGGTGTAAATAGGCATAAGGATCAATATTCAGCCCAAGTGGGCGCCCACGTTTGTGTGGCCCATTTAGCCCAGATTCAGTCACGGTTATGTGAACTACATAGCCCAGTCTAGTATTTTCCACTGAACGTGGATTTTATCCGTGTTGGGCCCACGAGCCCATTAGGCCCACACGACCCATTTCAGCCAAACGAGGCCCAAGATCATGAGAACGCTCTTAGTGGCCTCTACAATCTATCGCCCATGATTTGTGGGCTCGGTTTACCACACGAGTGATCGCACGCTCGTAAGGCCTCGAATGTCGAAGTTTCAACTTTTCAGCTTTTGCCAATTCACAGAAGAAATAGTGCGATTACACACCTGTTTGCGAAAATGTGCTAAGATCCACGAGAACTCCAAACCTGATCAACCACGATACACTATCAGTCATTTAAACAATAGGATTTAGATAATCCCTTTCAATAACACTATCCAAAATGATTTAATACTTGCCTTGATCAACAGATATGCCTTAGCCCACTTAGATCGCTTGTTAGGATTGATCACCCGTTGCTTGCCGAATATCTGCGTTACAAGTGCACTCCTATTAGACACGATTGTTTAAACCCAAAGGTTGATCATACTCACAAAACCCCTAGTTAAAGGAAAGTAATATTTGGCCACAACAAAATATACAACCAACACACTCTAGATTGAGCACAATAATAGCAACAGGGTTACCTTCAGACGAATGACGATAGGAATGTTTCGAAATGCTTCAGTATTTCTTGAGTACTCCTTCACTCCTCGCGAAATTATAAAACCCGAAGAACATAATCGGCAACAAGAGAATTAAGAGGAGAAAGAAGTACTTGGCTTTCAATAGTGTAGAGAGAGATGGCTTGAAAAAGATTGATAAAAAAAATATAAGAAAGAGTCGAGAATACTCACCGGTTGCCAGAGAATAGATCTCAAATTGAAAACCAAAATGAAATAGTTAGGGCTGAAGAAGGAAAGAATCAGTCATGTACCAAGGACAAAGTCGAAAGAAATGAAAAAGAGTAGGAGAGGAAATAATTGGCCAAAGCAAAGTGTTTGAGTGAGAGGGAAAAACGAAGTCACCAAAACATCGAGAGTGAGGGAGAAAAGAAGAGAGAATCAGCCCAAAAGAAACTCTAGATGCAATAAGAGGAAGAGAATTGCCAAAACTGAACAACACTTGAAATCTCTCACAAACTTCAGTAAAAAGGGAAAAAAAATTGGTTACCAAAGAATAAATAAAAAGGGTTCCAAAATGCAAATACTTGAATGCACCTTTACTATAATCGGCCTTCAAGTAGACAAAACTGAAACCAAATAGGTAAAAAAAGAAAAGAGGAGGCAATCATAGCCGAATTCATGAAACTCTAATAACCCATTCAGCACAATTCTACTCCCCTTGAAACTCTTCTTTTTCCTCCCTTAATCTCTCCCAACATCCCTCCACAAATCTCTCCACAAATCACTCAACCATCCAATTTGAACTTCATTCAAATTCTTCCATAATCCTCTCCACAAACTTCTCCTTGACCAATTCAAATTCCAACTTTGCAGAGTTCTAGTCGACTTCTGCTTTTCACATGGCAAGAGAGCAAAATGTATACTCTTTTTACCTTGCCATGACTTGAACCTTAGACCTCAAGAGAACTCCACACGCCATCTTACCACTACACCACAGGCCCTTTCTGTGTCATAGTTGCAACACAATTACTTTTAAATCCTACATGCTAACACCAAGGTTCACTTAAGAGAAAACCAAAATTTTGCAAAAGCTAGGGCTTGAATCCAAGACTTCGTCTACACTCTTAGAAAACTTAACCATTGAAGAAGACATATATTTATGTCCTTTCCTCGCACATCCAAATACCTACGTGCAGTCTCCTAGCTATTTCTATACTTAAGGCCCATTTCTTCTAGGCCCAAATTTAGGGCTTTACAATTCACCCCTTCTTAAAGATATTTCGTCCCTGAAATTTCCAACTGTCAGAATAGTCGCACCACACAGACTTCACCACCACGCTCTCGCTACGCACTCTTATTTCAAAACATTATTACAACCTCTTGAACCACGTTTGCGTGTATCTCTTGTGTCCGTCGTCTATTCGCGTTTTATCAGAACTAACAGTTTTATGCAGATCGAAGTTTCACTACAGTTTCAGTCTCCTTTAGTATCAGTTTGCTCTATCTAGAGTGGTATAGTCTAATTTCTAAAGTAGTCACAGTATTTCCTAACTTACCGCATTTCAATTTCTAAACTGACAAAAGTATTTAGAAAACTTACAGATTCGACGCTGGAGGCTCGGTGTGCCACACTTTTCAGAAGAAGTTGCTCAAAATACTTCACATATTCGAAAACAACCTTTTGAAATCCAAAAATTTGAAAACCCATTCCATAGCCGAGTTTTGTAACTCAGCTCTAATACCACTAAATGTAACACCCTAAACCCGGCCTAGACGATATGGCTAGATCTGGCGTGTCACGTTGATGTGTCTTTTGAAAATTAGACTTGTGGTAGAAATTCATTTTTGAATTGAAATCTCTTTGTTAAAACTCAAATCATCTTAACCATTTACTAACCATTTAAAATGTCTTTACTTTAAAAACATTGTTTGTTGCAGAAGCAATATCCAAAAATGTTGCGAAAACGTGGTATTTTGAAAACAGTTAATCTTTTTGAAAACCAGCGTTCTATCACTATCAGTTAAGTATCAAATAAATAAAGCCAAAATAACATAACTTAGGTTTAAGAGGCCTTATTACAGAATCAATAGCCCAATAAGAAATTTAAATAAATAAGTTTAAAACAGAACATTAGCTATCGTGGGGCCACCTCCGAGTCCCTCGCAGCTCCAAATCGTCTAAGGTTAGGGATTACCTGTACAATTAAAAGAAAGAGTGAGTTTATGAACACTCAATGTGTAATCCCCTATCAGTCAGTCAGTAATAGTCTAGGCCTTGGCCCTATTTAGTAACAGTGCAGCATGGGCCTTAGCCCATTACAGTAACAGTGTGGGCCCAAGCCCCATACAGTATCAGTACGGTGCAAATATGCAACCCACCCACCTCAATCCAACCAACACACCACCCGTACCAACCAACACACATGTGAGGATAAAATCGACCCACCCAGCCAGCACACCAATATCGCAGTAGAGCTGCCAGTAACAGTATGGCTAAGAGCCATAAATAGGATACCTATAAGCTATAAACAGGATGGCTAAAAAGCCATCAGTAGCTGTAATATGACCGGCACATAGCCATCAACTTCGGTAATATAATCGGCACACAGCCATGGGTAAGTATGACCGACACAAAGTCATCAATAATTACGATTGGCACACAGCCATGGATAAATATGATCGACACAAAGTCATAATCAAGATGACACATAGCCATAATTAGGTTGGGACAGAGCCATAATCAAATTAACTGGCTTAAAGCAATCGATAGGTCCACAGTCATCTCGTGCGACCTGTGCAACCTTAATAGATCATTACTGGGTCCACAGTCGTCTCGTGCGACCCGTACGGCCCTATCAGAATAGTACTTCCTCCATAACCAATATCCAACCCTATGCAGTATGTCATGTATGCAGAATGTCTGGCCCACAAATCACTATATCATTCACAGTTAAGTCAATCAAATCATAGTCATACAATCAGTCATTTACCCTCGAGGGGCAAAATAGTCATTTACCCTACAGGGGCATTACGGTCATTTTACCCTACAAGGGCATTATGGTCATTTTACCTTATAAGGGCATTACGGTCATTTTACCCTATAGGGGCATTACGGTCATTTTATCCTACAGGGGTATTACTATCATTTTACCCTACTGGGGCATTATGGTCATTTTACCCTACAAGGGCATTATGGTTGTTGTAACCATTTTTTTTTGGAAAAAACAGAAATCGACTTTGATTTTAAAAATGAAAACGAAAAACTTGGGAGTCACCACCAATCTTTTTTGTTGAGGTGTGATCGGGTCACCTATTTATTCAATCATTTTAATAAAATTTAAATTTATTAAAACGACGATTTTTGGTCTACGAAGTTTTGAGAAATCGGGTTCGGGAGTCGGTTATGTGCGAGGAAGGGTTAGCACCCTCGTCACACCCAAAATTGGTACCTAATTGATTATTTTAATGTCTTAATGTCGAAAGTTGAAAATTTGAAAAAGATTTTAAAAATACGATCCCTTTTAAAAATATCTAAATTTTCTCGAATCGGATATTAAGATTATCTTGCTCCGAAAGAATAAAATATCACATCCAGCACGTTAGGACACGATAATTTAAATCCTCGAATGCAAGATCATCTCATGATTCCCGAGACTCATGCATTGAAAATATCAAAAGGATATTCGATTATTTGGCCAAGCGAAAAACCGAAACCCAACACGTTAAGGCACAATTTCTCGAAATTCCAAATACAGAATATTGCCTTGGTTAGAAAATCTTATCTAGGAATAACAAAATGTCACATCTAATGCGTTAGGGCACGACGTCTCGAATTCTCGAAAATAAGCTTTTTATTTAAAATTTATGTATTTGTTTTAAAAAGGATATTCGATTATTTAGATTAAACGAGAAAAGTCGAAACCCACTACGTTAGGGCACAACCTCTCGAATTTCTAAATACGGAATATGAAAGAAATCAATTTTGTATCGGGCAAAAATGCAGCACGAATTTGTAACAAAATGCAGAAAGTGAATTACGATGCTAGCAAGCATATAGAATAAATGCATTAAATACAAATGACAATAATAAAACGAAAATAGAATAAAACAAATAAAACCAATAAGCTAAAAAGATAATAAATAGAAAATAAAAGAATAATAAGCAAAATGAGAGTTTTACGAGAAGAAAAGAAAATAATAATAATAATAATGATAGTAGTGATAATGAAAATGATGTTAATATATAGAAGTACAAATATATAAAATATGATAATAATAAAAATAGATGTATATGTGTCTAATAACATAAGTATATAAAAATTAAATAGATAATAATAATATTAAAATAAGAAAATGAATATGGACAGAAATATAGTAATAATGGCGAAAGGGAAACTAATAATAATAATAGTAATTAATAATGGCCAAATGACCCAAATATTCCAAAAAAAAACATTATTTACGGAAAAGGGCCGGTTTCATTAAAATTTAGGGAAAAGGGCAGTTTCCCCACAAAACGCGTCCATGCCAGTGCGTTTTGTGGAGATGCAGTAGGAAAGCGCGCCCCTAGAGGAGCGTTTTCGTCACATTAGCACAAAGAGCGCTGACGGGGACGCGCTTTATTGATGTGGCAAAAACACTCCCAAGGACGCACTTTAGCCCATGTTTTAAAAAAAAAAACTATTCTCGAATTTTTTAAAAATTTACGAGAATAAACCTTTATAAAGGCTCAAAGTGACAACACTATTTTTTTAAGGTGTCATCAATTAATAAGGAAATATAACTTACGAAGGAAATCTTTATATAGACCTAAAGTCTCATTTCCCTTATTTTCTTGAGCAAAGTAGGATATGAGATATGTGTATATAAAGACTTATGAATAGTTTTGCAGCTTGTTCCTAAATAATGTGAGATTCCTTCCTCTTTTAACTAACAACATGAGATGACATGCTACACTATATTTGATTTTTTTTTACAAAACAATTTCTCTTTTTTTATATTTTTGTTAACATTTTCTTATATTATAAAATTATGTTTTGAGATCTTTAATCTTGTTACATTTTAGAATTGTTAACATATACAAAAGAAAATGAACAAAAAGAGAAAAAATTGCACATATAAAACTTGTACATGCAATAATCTTCTATTCAATTTTGAATGTTTGAAGTTAATATCAATGCAATTCTAATTTTTAAAATAATTTTCCATTATCAATGCAATTTTCACAAAATAATTTTCAATTATCAATGCAATGTTCCAAGAAACAATTAGATAGAAAGAGATGAAGAAATAAAAGGAAACTAAAAACCCCAACCTGGAAATGAACTGGATTTGGCTCTATTAGCTATGGTGTGAGCTCTGGCAGATGCAGCTGAGACCTTCTTCTTAATCCGGCCACGACTTCAAATAATTATAAGAAAGCAAAATCCCATTTGCTGAAAAGGACCCAAGTTCTTACTGTTTTTGATAGTGCCAAATGATATTTGTCATTGCAAGAAACATGCCATGCGTCCAACAAAAACAATACTAAAACTACTAGTCACCAAATCTGTCATTTTGACTGTTGTTTCAAGCTTGGAACTTTGTAAGATTGTGCACCAGTGAGTCAAAGATTTTAAGGATAATAATCATTTTAATTTGTTTAGAAAAATGAGGTGATATTACCCCTACCATTACGTTCTCCGAAATTAACCATGCCAAGGTTGATTTGGTGAAAATTCGAAACTTTATCCTGAGCAAAGTAACTGATGAAGATATGGGTGATAGATGTTTGTTTTATAATTTATATTTGGAAGTACACAATTTCCATTTCAAGCATGTGTCGTTAGAGCTTAAATTGTAATTTTGTTTTAGAATGCAATATGATTAATCACTAAATTTTCTATTTAATTGCTGTATTAAAAACTTCAAGTTTGAAAATGTAAGTGTGAGTATATGGTAATATATTTATATTGACGTATTTTGATGTATGATTTTAAATTTATCAATATATGTAAATATAAAATTTAAAATAAATTATATTTGATATATCGTTAATGCATAACAATTTATTAATATTGCATGTACAAGTTTCATATGTGCAATTTGTTCTCTTTTTGTTCATTGTTCTTTTGTATATGTTAACAATTCTAAAATGCAACAAGATTAAAGATCTCAAAACATAATTTTATAATATAAGAAAATGTTAACAAAAATATAAAAAAAGAGAAATTGTTTTGTAAAAAAAAAAATCAAATATAGTGTAGCATGTCATCTCATGTTGTTAGTTAAAAGAGGAAGGAATCCCACATTATTTAGGAACAAGCTGCAAAATTATTCATAAGTCTATATATACACATATCTCATATCCTACTTTGCTCAAGAAAACAAGGGAAATGAGACTTTAGGTCTATATAAAGATTTCCTTTGTAAGTTATATTTCCTTATTAATTGATGACACCTTAAAAAAATAGTGTTGTCACTTTGAGCCTTTATAAAGGTTTATTCTCGTAAATTTTTAAAAAATTCGAGAATAGTTTTTTTTTAAAAAAACATGGGCTAAAGTGCGTCCTTGGGAGTGTTTTTGCCATATCAATAAAGCGCGTCCCCGTCAGCGCTCTTTGTGCTGATGTGACGAAAACACTCCTCTAGGGGCGCGCTTTCCTACTGCATCTCCACAAAACGCACTGGCATGGACGCGTTTTGTGGGGAAACTGCCCTTTTCCCTAAATTTTAATGAAACCGGCCCTTTTCCGTAAATAATATTTTTTTTTACGTATATTTGGGTCATTTGGCCAATTAATAATAGCCATAATAATGATAATAATAATAACGACAGTAGTTTTAACAAGAATGATAAAAATAGTAAAAGTAATAATAATAATAGTGGTAACGAAAGTAATAATGAAAATATATAAAAAGACAAAAATACTAATAATATTAATATAAAAAATAATAAAATATTAAATAATAATAACAAGATTAACAATAACAATAAAAATAATAATAATAAAATAATAATAAGCATTAAATAAATAAACTAATTAAAGAAAGAGGGATTAAATCGAAACTGAAATGAAATAGAAGATATAGATTAGAAATAATAAGAAAAACTGGATTTTTAAAAAAGGAAAATACAGAAGGGCCTCATGCATAAATAGTCCTAGGGTCACACAATACGCAGGTCTTTCAGCGGGTCGGGTTTGACCCGAAATGACGCTGTTTCAAGCTCAAATGGTTTGAGGACCAAACTGAAATGGCGCATAAAATTCAGGGCAAAATTAAGATTTAAAAAAAATGAAATCAGGTTCAGTTAAATGGTGGTACAACATAGGAGGACCAGACGCGCAATTTATCCATTTGAAGAAAAAATGTGCAGATCTGCCCACGAATCGGTTCATCGCGCGGGGCTCTCCAATTTTAAACGGCGTCGTTTGCTTATTATTAAAGTCAGAATGAAAAAAAATTGTTTTACACTCATTTTGAGTGTTTCTGTAGAAAAGAAAAAAGAAAATCAAAGCCCCCATTCTCTCAAAAAAGAAAACCCAAACAAGGCAGCCCTCTTTCTCCCCCTTTCTGCTCGATGATCGGCCTTCCTTCAGCTGCCCATCGCATCGCCATCGCGTACGGTGGCCGACGGTGTGCAAGGCCAGGTTCGTTTTCTTTCCCCTTTGCTCTTTTCTTTTTATTTGTTTGTTAAATATTTCAAAAAATAATAAATAAAAAATGACAGTAAATAGTAAATAAAAACGAAATCAACCTCTTGATGTCCCTTTTTTGTTTTTTGATTTCTGATTGTTTGTATTTGTTTCTTGAATTTGGAAATCGCCCCTCACATTACAATATTTTAGGCTGGCTTTTATAGCCATTTACAAATGCTTTTTTTTAAACTTTTTTTGATGCCACTGTTGCTTGCAGGTGAAACTTGAGGGCGGTGGAGATGTGACATGGGACGGTGGCCACGGTGTCAGATTGGCAGTAGTAGAGGCCAAAAGCAGATGGGACGGAGCCTAGGGTAGCTTTAGGGTTTTTGTTTTTTCTGTTCTATTTAATTTTGGCATTGGGCTAGGGTTTGGGCTTGTATTGGGTTATGGGTCTATTTGGGCTGGTTTAATGTTGTAGAATGGGCCCCGGGTAGATTGGGCCTTCTACAGCTGCCCTTCTTTGCTCATTGTCGTGCAACGGGAATAGAGCAAAGACATAAAGAAGGACCAAATTTGCCCGGTCTTGCTGAGTCTTGATTTTCTGGTGCTCCTATTCTTCAGGTAGCCTCGTTTTAGTCCACTACATCTTGTTGTTTTGATCCACTCCACCGCTACTTCAGAGAGATAGGACCTGTAGCTTCAACTTGCTCCTACTGCAACTTTGAGGGGATGAGATTTGTGGTTTCACTCTACTCCACTGCAACTTTAGAAGTATAGGAATTGGTGCTTCGATCTGCTCCATTGCATTTTCAGGGAGATAAGATTTGTAATCTTCAGTCTGCTCCACTGTATCTTCAGGGAGATAAGATTTGTAATCTTCAGTCTACTCCACTGCATCTTCAGGGAGATAAGATTTGTAATCTTCAGCCTATTCCACTGTTGGCCAGGGATATAGGACGGTGGCTTAAATCATATTCCCTACTGTTTAGGGAGCCAAGATTTGCCTTCAACCTTGTCCCATGACTGTTTAGGGCGACAAGATCTACAATCTTCAACCTATTCCACTGCTGGTCAAGGATATAGGATGGTGGCTTAAATCATGTTTCCCTACTGTTTAGAGAGACAAGATTTGCCTGTGATCTTGTCCCACTACTGTTTAGGGCAACAAGATCTACAATTTTCAACCTATCTAACTGCTGGTCAGGGAAATTGGAAGTTGGCTTAAATCATGTTTCCCTACTGTTTAGAGAGACAAGATTTGCCTTTGATCTTGCCCCACTACTGTTTAGGGCGACAAGATCTACAATCTTCAACCAATTCCACTGCTTGTCAGGGATATAGGATGGTGGCTTAAATCATGTTTCCCTACTGTTTAGAGAGACAATATTTGCCTTCGATCTTGCCTCAATACTGTTTAGGGTGACAAGATCTACAATCATCAACTTATTCCACTGCTAGTTAGGCCAATAGGACGATGGCTTAAATCATGTTTCCCTACTGTTTAGAGAGACAAGATTTGCCTTCGATCTTTGTCCCACTACTGTTTAGGGCGACAAGATCTACAATCTTCAATGTATCACATTGCTGGTCAGGGAGATAGGATGTTGGCTTAAATCATGTTCCCTATAGTTTAGGGAGACAAGATTTGCAATCTTCAGCCTACTTCACTGCTGCTTAGGGATGTCAGACTGGTATCTTCGATCTGCTCCTACAACTTTAGGAATGTCAGATCTGCTATCTTCAATCTGCTCCACTGCAAACTCAGGGAGATAAGATCTGATGTCTTCGATCTACTCCTGCAACATCAGGAATGCCAGATCTGCTATCTTCAATATGTTTCACTGTAAACTCAGGGAGATAAGATCTGATGTCTTCGATCTGCTCCTACAACCTCAGGAATGCCAGATCTGCTATCTTCAATATGCTCCACTACAAACTCAGGGAGATAAGATCTGATGTCTTCGATCTGCCCTTGCAACCTCAGGAATGCCAGATCTGCTATCTTCAATATGCTCCATTGCAAACTCAGGGAGATAAGATCTGATGTCTTCGATCTGCTCTTGCAACCTCAGGAATGCCAGATCTGCTATCTTCAATATGCTCCACTGCAAACTCAGGGAGATAAAATATGATGTCTTCGATCTGATCTGGCAACTTCAGGAATGTCAAATCTGCTATCTTCAATCTATTCCATTGCAAACTCAGGGAAATAAGATCTGATGTCTTCAATCTGCTCCTGCAACCTCAAGAATGTCAGATTTACTATCTTCAATCTACTCCACTACAAACTCAGAGAGACAAGATCTGATGTCTTCGATCTGCTCCTGCAACTTTAGGAATGCTAGATCTGCTATCTTCAATCTGCTCCACTTCAAACTTAGGGAGATAAGATCTTATCTCCGATGTCTTCAATCTGCTCTTGCAACTTCAGAAATACCAAATCTGCTATCTTCAATATGCTCCACTGCAAACTCAGGGGGATAAGATCTGATGTCTTCGATCTGCTCCTGTAACCTCAGGAATGCCAGATCTGCTATCTTCAATCTGCTCCACTGCTAACTCAGGGAGATAAGATCTGATGTCTTCGATCTGCTCCTGCAACCTCAGGAATGCCATATCTGCTATCTTCAATCTTCTTCACTACAAACTCAGGGAGATAAGATCTGATGTCTTCGATCTGCTCCTGCAACCTTAGGAATGCCAGATCTGCTATCTTCAATCTGCTCCATTGCAAACTCAGGGAGATAAAATCTGATATCTTCGATCTGCTCTTGCAACCTCAGGAATGCCAAATCTACTATCTTCAATCAGCTCCACTGCAAACTTAGGGAGATAATATCTGATGTCTTAGATCTGCTCCTGCAACCTCAGGAATGCCAAACCTACTATCTTCAATCTACTCCACTGTAAACTCAGGGAGATAAGATCTGATGTCTTCGATCTACTCCTACAACCTTAGGAATGCCAGATCTGCTATCTTCAATATGCTCCACTGCAAACTCAGGGAGATAAGATATGATGTCTTCGATCTGCTCCTGCAACCTCAGGAATGCCAGATTTGCTATCTTCAATCTGCTCCACTGCAAACTCAGGGAGATAAGATCTGATGTCTTCGATCTGCTACTGCAACATCAGGAATGTTAGATATGCTATCTTCAATCTGCTCCACTGCAAACTCAGGGAGATAAGATCTGATGTCTTCGATCTGCTCTTGCAACCTCAGGAATGCCAGATATGCTATCTTCAATCTACTCCACTGCAAACTTAGGGAGATAAGATCTAATGTCTTCGATCTGCTCTTGCAACTTCAGGAATGCCAGATCTGTTATCTTCAATCTGCTCCACTGCAAACTCAGGGAGACAAGATTTGATGTCTTCAATTTGTTTCCTTACTATCTCAGGAAGACTTCAATCTTCAGTCTACTCCACTACCATCTCGAGGGAACAAAATCTGAACTTTTCAATTTGCTTCCTTACTATCTCAGGAAGACTTCAATCTCCAATCTGCTCCACTACCATCTCGAGGGAACATATCTGAACTTTCCAATTTGCTTCCTTACTATCTCAAGAAGACTTCAATCTTCAGTTTGCTCCACTACCATCTCGAGGGAACAAAATCTGAACTTTCCAATTTGCTTCCTTACTATCTCAGGAAGACCTCAATCTTCAGTCTGCTCCACTACCATCTCGAGGGAATAGATCTGAACTTTTCAATTTGCTTCCTTACTATCTTAGGAAGACTTCAATCTACAATCTACTCCACTACCATCTCGAGGGAACAAAATCTGAACTTTCGAATTTGCTTCCTTACTATCTCAAGAAGACTTCAATCTTTAGTCTGCTCCACTACCATCTCGAGGGAACAGATCTGAACTTTTCAATTTGCTTCCTTACTATCTCTAGAAGACTTCAATCTTCAGTCTGCTCCACTACCATCTCGAGGGAGATAAAACTGATGGCTTAAATCTACTCAGCTGCTTCGTGGAGATAAAAATTGCCATTTGATCTTGTTCCACTACTGCTTAGGGTGACAAGATCTACAATCTTCGACCTATCCCCTATTGGTCAGGGAGGTAAGACTTGGGGAATTCATTGATGTTGCTACACCGTCCTCTAAGGGACATGTCCTGTAGACTCGAATGTATTATGGACGACATTAGCATGAATGCAGAATGTCATGAGAATGATCCCCTTTTTTAAATGTAAAATGGTTAGGATACAATGATCAAATCCTCCTAACTAAATGAAATTATGGATAACATTTGGATGAATGCAGAACGTCATGAGAATGATCTTTTTACAATAATTAGGATGCAATGATCAGAATAAGTCGAATGCTCCTAACTAAACATGCTTTGAATGATGATGTATGAATGCAAAATGAAATGATCCCCTTTTTAATGCTTAGGGTTGTCACTGCTCGTTGTCCATTAGAGTTTTATTGCTGACATATTACGCTGCTATCTCATTCGGTTAGTATCTTTTCAAAAAAACTCAAAGAAACAATCATATTTTGCTCAAATGACTTGCCCCAATGTAACTTCAGGTCCATTCCACGATACCTCTGGGACTTTAAGGCTTATACCATTTTCAGATCCTCTCACTACAATTCAGGGGGTATAGGGTCTGTGTCATCTTCAATCCATCCTATTGCAACTCAAGGGTATAGAATTTGTATCATCTTCAATCCATCCCACTACGATTCAGGGGTATAGAATTTGTAACTTATTTAATCAATTTTGTCTACTACACCTTCCATTCAATGGGTGTCATGACCAGATGTGTACACATGATATTTGCATGGATACAGAATATAATTTTTTCTCGTGAATGATTCCCCATTTACACATGGGTTAACACTGTCCCTTTTTCGTCAAGATTGTATCATTGACATAATATCTTGTCATCTTGTTCAATCACCATTTTTGAATCCTCAGGCAAAGTCTTATATTCTTCTACGGACTATCAGCCTTCTTTCGTTGTTTACTTGGACTTTATTCGGACGACTGTATTATAATCCACTTTATCAGGAAATCTATTTCCCTATGACAAACTCTTCTATTTAGCAATCGAATATTAATCAACACCTCCTTTCTATGATGATGCAATGCAATGCAATCAAAATAGAACAAAACAAAATACGTCAGTACAGAAGAAATAATCAACAAAATAGGACACCTACCTGGGTGACCACTAGGGTTTGGTACAATTTTACCTAGGGTAGGCTCTTAGAGCTCACTATATGTGGTTCAGTTCTAAGTTAAGGGTACCCGAACCGGCAGATTCCTCGATCCTTAGCCATTATAGGCTCATACAGACTGAGTTCGGTTTAGGGGAATACATTTCCCTATGGCCATGCGGAGATGAAAATCTCACGAAGCATAGGTATGGATGTATCCCGGAAGCAATCCACTAGCCCATGCGGAGGTGAAAACCTCACGAATGCGTAGTTTCTTACTCCCACTTAAGAGGGTAAAAATCTGACGATTATGCAATATGATGCACGAAAGTGAACTAAGTGTGATGAAAATGCCATTCAATCAAAATAAAACAAAACAAGTCGGTATTTTACTCACAGCTTAAAGCAAGCAAGAAATAATGCACCTATTCGGGTAACCACTAGGGTTTAGCGTGGCTCTACCTAAGGTTTGGTTTTAAAGAGAGGTACCTGAACTAAAAGATTCCTCAATCCTCACCCATTATAGGCTCATATGGACCGAGTTCAGTTCAGGGGAATATATTTCCCTATGGCTGCACGGAGACAAAAATCTCACGAAGACATAGGTACAGATGTATCCCGAAAGCGATCCACTATCCTACACGGAGGTGAAAACCTCACGAAGAAGTAGCTTCTCACTCCCACTTAAAGCGGTAAGACCAAAATGGTCCTTATGCAATATGATGCAAGACTCGAACTACAGTAACTAACAATACGAACAAATGCAATAATAGGATCGTAATTTTTTAAAATATTTAACATTCTGAGTTAATGGGTCTATGCGGTTAGTGTAAGGATATGTTTAATATGTTAATTTAAGTGATAAGGGTCCAAATTGGGCTCAGGACTAGGCAAAGGCCTTGGTTAAATTATTTGATTGGGCATTATAGGGTTTAAAAGGTGGTAATTGTGTTTAAAATACCCACGTGGGCTTGTGGCCCAACAAAAGGTGGCACTGCAAGGGAATTAGAAGGTGGCGCCATTAACAATTAAAGGGGCCCAAGTTTGGCCGCAAGGAGCCCATGTTTTAGGCCATTTTCGACACTTAAAAGAAGACAAGGGGTGACCCAACACACAAGGAGTTAGGAGCCCAAAATTTAGGTTTTATGGAGCCCAAATCTTTTAATTTTAGTTAGCTAAATTCGACATTAGGGTTAGGTGAGGTGGACAGCTACAAGGCTCAAAAATAGGAGGATTTATATGGATTTTATAATTGATAATTTAAAAGATAAAAAGGAGAAAAGATAGGAGCCTATCTACAAAGAAGGTGATGGCCGAAAATCCACCAGTTAGAGGAGTAAAGAAATCGGCTACTGCATGGCAAAGGGGTACCGAATTTTCCCTTTCATTTAGCTTGAATTTTAATTAATTAGGAAGGGCGTTTTCTGTTTTATACAGGAGGTGCCGAAATTCCTATAAATAGAGGGGATATCTCATTGATTCTGGCATTTAAACCCTAATTTCTTCTTCATTCTTTGTGCAGAATTCCTTAACCTCTCCCTCTCCAGTTTCTTCTCTTCAATTTCTTCAAAAGCTGAAACCTCTCTTCCATTATTTTCCTCTTGTGCCAATTTCTCTAAAAAGTCGAAATCTCCATAGTTTTTCTCCCTTCATCCCATTTGTGAGTTAGATCTATTCTTCCGGCATTTAAATCTCTTTCTTTCGCATTGCCGAATCTTCCCTTCAAGTGATAGCCGAATTCCCTATACTAAGGTAAATGTCGACTTCTGTTAGATCTCATATTCTATTTCGGTTCTTGAAAGGCAAAAGCTGAAAAGCTAATAGTTTAATGGTTCTATGTTGGGCGGCATTCCGGGATTTGAAGGAAACTTGGTCGACTAGATCCAAAAGCCGAAAATCGTTAGTCTCCAATTTCGGGATTTTAAGGTATGAAGATTTCCCTAGATTTCTACTAGATTTGTTAATTGGATACAAGGTCTTAACTTTATGATGAGGATTAACGATTAAATATTGTGATAGGAGCTCTGATAAGGATTTGTGATGGAATTAAATATGGATCAGGCAAAGGAGAAAATCCCTAAGTTTAAGAAACGAGCGGTATCTACCGTTCGAGATTGGCCACTTGGTTGTGGACTGGCTTCTGAACAACACCTTAGGCAAATAGCAGTTGTGTCGACTAAGAATAGCGTCGACATAGAAACCATCATTTTATCGGTAATCAGGTGTGTAGATCTCTAACACACTAATAAAGCTGTCTGTATGTTTATATATATATGTTATGGGCTAAAAAGCCGGAATGAGGCTGTATAGACAGTCGAATGGAACCCTAAAAGGGTTAGGCAAGGATGCCAGGTACGTAAACATGGAATTCCCTATGTGTATCGAAAATAAAAATATAAGTCTACATGATGTTTTCTTTATGTATGAATGCACGGGGTGGGAACGATGATACTGTAGGGGAAGTGCATGATAGGTCACTTGGTGATCGGTGGTAGAAATCCCACAAAAATTTAAATGTAAGGTCACATAGTGATCGGTGGCTATGCCACGTTTAATGATTCCTAATTAATAGGAATAGGTAGTACAGCCATCGTTTTGGTGTGTAGTGGATGGAGGGTTGATTGTAGAAATCCCCAAGGTGTGATGGTTGGTACGGGCTGGTGTGTAGAGGATGGAAACCTAGGATGGGTTGGGTTATTCATCATTTATTACTTGATATATAATTATGATTGTTACCTTCATGTATGGGCCAGGGCCCATAATGTGTTTGTGGGCTCAGGTCGATGTGTGTATTGAGGTTTATACACTGAGTCTTGGTGACTCACGCTTTCCTTTTCTCTACTCTTTCAGATGAGCAATAGACCGTGGACATGGGAGCCGGGACGGACGAGGGGCCATCAAGTTTTTACTTCTACAAATTATTTAGATTTTCTTTAAGTTTTATTTCATTTTATTATGGGAATATTTATGTAATAAGGCCCCGTAGTTTTTATTCAATTAAGTAGTTTCCAATGTTTTGCAACTTACGACTTTATGACAAAGGTTTTATTATACTTAATAATAATATAAAGGTTTTATTTTTAAAATATTACTTATTAATTCAAATAATGTCTAAATAACCTACGACTTCCAAAACCAACAAGGCAAAAGTTTTCAATGTACAACTCGTAGCATACCAGATCTGGTGGAAACGCATGGGCCGGGTTTGGAGGTGTTACAATTTGGTATCAAAGCCCAGTTCAAAACTCGGGCTGTGAAATGGGTCTAGTTGTGTTTTGTAAAAATGATATGGATTTGAGAAAATGTTTTGGGTTGAGATATGGCCTTCGAGTCTACCGACACCCGATCCACGTAGGTAAGTATTCTAAACTCTTGTTGTAATATACATGTGGGCTTAATGGGCTTGAGGGGCGTAGAATAGCATGATAGTATTAATGGACCTTAGCTTAGATAAACAATTCTTCAATTCCATAAGACTTAATCCAACTAAACAAACCCGTAAATGAGTCGCAAGACTAGGGTGTGGCAACAGGCATACGCATGTCTAGGATTGGATCCGGAAGAGCTTGGTATTTAAGCAGTCCTAGCGGCTCACCTCCTCTTCGCTGGAATCTTACCTAGTGCGTAATGACTGTTCACCTTAGCTAAGTTAGGGTGTGGCAATGGGCATATGCATGTCTAGGAGTGGATTTAGGGAGAGCTTGGTACTTAAGCCGTCCTAGTGACTCACCCCCTCTTCGCTAGAATCCTACCTGGTGCGTAGTGACTGTTCACCCTAGCTACGAGGACTTGTTGATGGGCTAAACTCTATAATTAAAACCCAAAAGGGACCAGCTACCCTATTTGAAAAAAAAAAAATCCCAAGTTTTGTAAAATTTTCAAAACACATTTGATTTATGAAAATTTTCAACCAACCGTGAATTTATAAAATACCTATGTTTTGAAAATTTACCCGAAAATCTCATGTTCACAAGAGTAACCCGGACTATGAAACTAGATTTTCCAAGAGTACCCCTGTTTAAAAAAAACAACAACAATATCAAAATATCCCTGGTTTGTAAAATTACCAAACTATCCTTGTTTTGCAAAATGACCAAATTACTCCTGATTGGAAAAATTACCGAAATACCCCAGATTTCAAAATTTCTGAAATACCCTCGGATTCCCAAATTATCGAAATACCCCCAGATTTCAAAATTACCGAAATACCCCTAGATTGTAAAATTACCGAAATACCCCCGGATTGCAATATTACCAAAATACCCTTATT
Organism: Gossypium australe; assembly: GCA_005393395.2. Lineage (NCBI taxonomy): Eukaryota > Viridiplantae > Streptophyta > Magnoliopsida > Malvales > Malvaceae > Gossypium > Gossypium australe. Next base: position 19,969,538 of record CM016618.1, read on the forward strand.
TTACAAAATACCAAGGAACCCTATTTTGGAAAATTACAAAAATACCCCTGTAGGATAAATTACGAAAATACCCCTGTAGGATAAATTATGAAAATACCCCTGTAGGATAAATTACGAAAATACCCCTGGGTAGTGAAACAACGAAAACACCCCTACGTGATGAATGTAAGTTCATGGATGTTATTTGTATGTTGATGATTGAATGTATGTGTTTCCTAGAATTAGAGGATAGGAACTTGAGACTGTATTGTGAATGCGAATTCGAAAGAACTACTCTTAAAACTATTATTCATAAGACTGTTCGTGGTTAATCAGTAGAAGAAAACTAATAATTCATAAAATTTCTAATCAGATAAAAGCGAAGTGGTAGAATGAGTACAAGGGGTCGTGGACGTCTGCCACGTAGTCGTGGTAGGGGTAGGATGACTGTGTCGGAGCCAGTGGGATCTGGCCATGGATCTGGGAATGAGATGCCAGTTCCACCAGCTGCGAAAGAGGAATTTCAAGATCAGACTGCCGGAGATGATGCGGTATCTCAGGCGATGTTAAGGGTTCTAGAGAGAGTTGTTGGGGCTGGTATGGGCGCAGGAGCCCGGAAATCTATGTCGGAGTGGCTTAGGGCCAATGGGGGCAGAAGTGTTTAGAGGAATTTCTGGTGTAGCCCCAATTTCAGCTAAGTATTGGTTGGAGGCGGTAGAACGCATAATGGATGATTTAGATTTTACGGAGGAGGAGAAGTTGAAAGGAGTTGTATCTCTCCTGCAGGATGAAGCATATCAATGGTGGCTTACGGTTAAGGATGGTGCTGTGGCTGACCGTATCACCTGGGATTTCTTTAAAATGACGTTTCAGAATAAGTACATTGGATCAAGTTATGTGGATGCGCAGCGCAGAGCATTTCTGAATTTGGTGCAAGGAAGTAGGTCAGTGGCTGCGTATGAAGCTGAGTTCTTATGCATTAGCTGTTATGCTCGTGGGATGGTAGCGATGGAGCATGAACGTTGTGTTAGGTTCGAAGATGGTCTGAGGTATGATTTGCGTGTTTTGATAGCCCCACAGCGGGAGAGGGAATTTGCTGTCCTAGTGGAAAAGGCTAAGATAGCCGAAGAGGTAAAGCGGACCGAGAAATTAAATCGGGATAGAGATAGGGGTGGAAATAAGAGGAATTTTGGATCGTCAACGGGGCGTACTCAGAAAAGGCCCAGAACTGATGGACCAAAACGGGAAGAGAAACCTGCTACTGCTAACCAAACACCAAAGTATGCTCGATATGGTAAATTTCATACCGGTGAATGTTGGGTAGGCAGTGGGAAGTGTTTTAGGTGTGGATCTACGGACCACCAAGTTAGAAACTATCCGCAGCAACGGGACGGTGAAGGGACCATGGGTCGAGGGAATGCTCAGCCTGGCAAAGGAGGTCAGTAACCACAAAGAGGACATGGTGCAGCCAGAGGTGGTAATGGTGCTGGTCGGGGTCGTGGAGCACCAGGCCAGAGGGCAGGAAACACTGAGGTGAGATAGCCGGGGTTGGTCTATGCTGTTAGACATTGAGAGGAGGCTGACGCACCAGATGTTATAACCTGTATGTTCCTAATTTTTGGCTTGCCTTACACTGCATTGATTGACATCGGGTCGACGCATTCGTATGTAGCTAGTAGTGTATCTGGAACTTTAAGGTTAGAATCTGAAATTAGCCCTAGGGCAATGACTGTAGTTAGCCCGTTAGGACAATCAGTAGTAGTGGATAAACTCTATCGGGAAGTACCTCTAGAAGTTCAGGGAACAATTTCCCGAACGGATCTAATTGAATTACTGTTCGGGGAGTTTGATTTAATTTTAGGCATGGATTGGCTTGTGAAGTATCAAGCTAATCTAGATTGTGCGGCCAAGCGTATGGTGTTAAAAACCCCTGAGGGTGATGAAGTGTTAGTGATAGGAGAAATGGGGAACTGTTTTTTGAATGTAGTAACTGCCCTAAGAGCAGAAAGGATGGTGAGGAAAGGATGTGAGGCAGTTCTATTGTTTGTTCGGGCTCTAGAAGCCAAAGATCTGACTGTTGGGGACGTCAGGACGGTAAAGGAATTTCCTGATGTTTTCTCTGAAGAGCTTCCAGGATTACCCCCAGGTCGTGAAGTGGAGTTTGGTATCGATTTTCTTCCGGGAACAGCACCGGTATCTATCGCTCCATATAGGATGGCGCCGAAGGAGTTGGTAGAGTTGAAAGCACAGATACAAGAGTTGTTGGATAGAGGGTTTATTCGACCAAGTGTGTCACCTTGGGGAGCGCCGATGTTATTCGTTAAGAAGAAGGATGGATCAATGCGTATGTGCATTGATTATCGTCAGTTAAATAAGTTAACCATTAAGAACAAGTATCCGTTGCCAAGGATCGATGACTTGTTCGATCAGTTGAAGGGGGCATTAGTCTTTTCAAAGATAGACCTGAGGTCAGGGTACCATCAGCTTAGGGTCAAGGAGGCGGATATTCATAAGACGGCTTTTAGGACTCGCTACGGTCACTATGAGTTTATGGTGATGCCGTTTGGATTGGCCAACGCGCCAGCAGCATTCATGGACGTGATGAACCGAGTGTTCCAACCGTACCTAGACCGGTGTGTTGTGGTGTTTATTGACGATATCTTGGTTTATTCGAAGTCTGAGGAGGAGCATGATGCTCATCTGCGAATAGTTTTGCAGATTCTGAGGGAAAAGCAGTTGTATGCCAAATTCAGCAAGTGTGAATTTTGGCTAAGGGAAGTTACGTTTCTAGGGCACGTTGTGTCGACAGAAGGGATTAGGGTTGACCCTCGAAAGATTGAAGCGGTGCTAGATTGGAAGCCACCCAAGTCTGTGGCTAAGATTAGGAGTTTTCTTGGTTTAGCTGGGTACTACCGAAGGTTTGTTAAAAGATTTTCTTCGGTAGCGGCACCGTTGACTAAGCTGCTACGGAAAGGAGTTCCGTTTGTTTGGTCTGATAAGCAGCAGGAGAGTTTTGAGAAGTTAAAGAGGATTCTGACGGAGGCTCCGGTGTTGATTCAGCCAGAGGCAGGGAAGGAGTTCGTAATTTACTGTGATGCGTCACACACAGGATTAGGATGTGTGTTGATGCAAGATGGAAAGGTGGTTGCTTATGCATCTCGGTAGCTAAGACCGTATGAATCGAACTATCCCACTCATGACTCAGAATTGGCGGCAGTGGTGTTTGCCCTAAAAATTTGGAGGCATTACTTGTACGGGGAGAAATCTGTCATTTACACAGATCATAAAAGCTTAAAGTACCTTTTGACTTAGAAGGAGTTGAATTTAAGGCAGAGGAGGTGGATCGAGTTGTTAAAGGATTACGATTGCTCGATCGAGTATCACCCGGGTAAGGCTAATGTAGTAGCGGATGCTCTAAGTCGTAAAGTAGTCTCTGACTTAAGAGCAATGTTTGCTCACCTTGGTTTGTATGAGGATGGAAGTTTGTTAGCTGAACTTCAAGTGAAACCCTCTTGGATTAGTCAAGTGAAGGAGAGGCAACAGACAGATGAGTTGCTAAAGGAGAAATTGCAGCTAATCTCAAAGGATGGACCAATGGAATTCAGTATGAATGAGGAAAGACTGTTATGTTTCCGAGGGAGAGTTTGCATGGCAAAGGATCCAGAGTTGAGGCGTAGGATTTTGAATGAGGCGCATGGTAGTGCATACGCTATGCACCCTGGAGGAAGTAAGATGTTTCAGGATTTGAGAGATCAGTTCTGGTGGTCGGGTTTGAAGCAAGAAGTAACTGAATTGGTGGGTAAGTGTTTGACCTGTCAGCAGGTCAAGGCGGAACATCAGTTACCATCAGGATTATTGCAGCCAGTGAAGATTCCACAATAGAAGTGGGAAAGAATCACCATGGACTTTGTTAGTGGGCTTCCCCTCACACCCACTAAGAAAGATACGATTTGGGTAGTTGTTGATCGTTTGACAAGGTCTGCACACTTCATACCCGTACGAGTTGACTATTCTTTGCAGAAGTTAGCTAAGTTATACATAGCAGAGGTGGTGAGGTTGCATAGAGTACTGGTTTCGATCATATCAGATAGGGACCCTAGGTTCACCTCACGATTTTGGAAGGCGTTGCATCAAGCGTTGGGTACGAAGTTGGATTTCACTACAGCGTTTCATCCTCAGACCGATGGACAGTCTGAGCGGGTGATCCAGATCTTGGAGGACATGTTGAGAGGATGTGCCATTGATTTCAGAGGTAGTTAGGAAGAGTTCTTACCGTTAGCAGAGTTTGCTTACAACAACAGTTACCAGTCAAGTATTCAGATGGCGCCCTATGAAGCTTTGTACGGGCTGAGGTGTCGTACTCCTACCTGTTGGACAGAATTAGGGGAACGTCAGATTTTGGGTTCGGAGTTGGTGACTGAGACAGAAGAGAAAGTTGAGTTGATTCGGGTTCGACTAAAGGAGGCGTCGGACAGACAGAAGTCCTATGCTGATTTAAAGCGTAAGGACATAGAGTTTATAATGGGTGATAAAGTATTCCTAAAGGTCTCGCCGTGGAAAAAGGTACTAAGGTTTGGTCGAAAGGGTAAATTAAGTCCCAGATTTATTGGACCATATCGGGTGTTGAAATGAGTAGGACCAGTAGCTTACCAGCTGAAGTTACCTCTGGAGTTAAGTCAAATTCACGATGTATTTCACGTCTCCATGCTAAGACGTTACCATTCGGATCCGTCTAATGTTGTGCCTGTGGAGGAAATCGAGGTAAGACCTGATTTATCCTTCGAAGAGGAACCGGTGGAAATTCTAGATCGTGATGTCAAAGTGTTACGAAGGAAAACGGTTCCACTGGTTAAGGTGCTGTGGCAGAATCATGGTTTCGAGGAGGCTACGTGGGAACCCGAGGAAGCAATACGACAGTAATATCCCCATATTTTCTGATCAGGTAATTTCGAGGACGAAATTTCTTTAAGGGGGTAGAACTGAAACATCCTGAGTTAATGGGTCTATGCGGTTAGTGTAAGGATATGTTTAATATGTTAATTTAAGTGATAAGGGTCCAAATTGGGCTTAGGACTAGGCAAAGTCCTTGGTTAAATTATCTGATTGGGCATTATAGGGTTTAAAAGGTGGTAATTGTGTTTAAGATACCCACGTGGGCTTGTGGCCCAATAAAAGGTGGCACTGCAAGGGAATTAGAAGGTGGCGCCATTAACAATTAAAAGGGCCCAAGTTTTGGCCGTAAGGAACCCATGTTTTTAGGCCATTTTTGACACTTAAAAGAAGACAAGGGGTGACGCCACACACAAGGAGTTAGGGGCCCAAAATTTAGGTTTTATGGAGCCCAAATCTTTTAATTTTAGTTAGCTAAATTCGACATTAGGGTTAGGTGAGGTGGACGGCTACAAGGCTCAAAAATAGGAGGATTTATATGGATTTTATAATTGATAATTTAGAAGATAAAAAGGAGAAAAGATAGGGGCCTATCTACAAGGAAGGTGATGGCCGAAAATCCACCACTTAGAGGAGTAAAGAAATCGGCTACTGGATGGCAAAGGGGTGCCAAATTTTCCCTTTCATTTAGCTTGAATTTTAATTAATTAGGAAGGGCGTTTTCGGTTTTATACAGGAGGTGTCGAAATTCCTATAAATAGGGGGGATATCTCATTGATTCTGGCATTTAAACCCTAATTTCTTCTTTATTCTTTGTGCCAAATTCCTTAGCCTCTCCCTCTCCAATTTCTTCTCTTCAATTTCTTCAAAAGCCGAAACCTCTCTTCCATTCTTTTCCTCTTGTGCTGATTTCTCTAAAAAGCCGAAATCTCCATAGTTTTTCTCCCTTCATCCCATTTGTGAGTTAGATCTATTCTTCCGGCATTTAAATCTCTTTCCTTGGCATTGCCGAATCTTCTCTTCAAGTGATAGCTGAATTCCCTATACTAAGGCAAGTGTCGACTTCTGTTAGATCTCATATTCTATTTCGGTTCTTGAAAGGCAAAAGCCAAAAAGCTAATAGTTTAATGGTTCTATGTTGGGCGGCATTTCGGGATTTGAAGGAAACTTGGTCGACTAGATCCAAAAGCCGAAAATCGTTAGTCTCCAATTTCGGGATTTTAAGGTATGAAGATTTCCCTAGATTTCTACTAGATTTGTTCATTGGATAAAAGATCTTAACTTTATGATGAGGATTAACGATTAAATATTGTGATAGTAGCTCTGATAAAGATTTGTGATGGAATTAAATATGGATCAGGCAAAGGAGAGAATCCCTAAGTTTAAGAAACGAGCGGTATCTGCCGCTCGAGATTGGCCACTTGGTTATGGACCGGCTTCTGAACAACACCTTAGGCAGATAGCAGTTGTGTCGACTAAGGATAGCGTTGACATAGAAAGCATCGTTTTATCGGTAATCAGGTGTGTAGATCTCTAACACACTAATAAACCTGTATGTATGTTTATATATATATATATATATATATATATATATATATATATGTTATGGGCTAAAAAGCCGGAATGAGGCTGTATAGACAGTCGAATGGAACCCTAAAAGGGTTAGGCAAGGATGCCAGGTACGTAAACATAGAATTCCCTATGTGTATCGAAAATAAAAATATAAGTCTGCATGATGTTTTCTTTATGTATGTATGCACGGGTGGGAACGATGATACTGTAGGGGAAGTGCATGATAGGTCACTTGGTGATCGGTGGTAGAAATCTCACAAAAATTTAAATGTAAGGTCACATAGTGAGCGGTGGCTATGCCACGTTTAATGATTCCTAATTAATAGGAATAGGCAGTACGACTGTCGTTTTGGTGTGTAGCGGATGGAGGGTTGATTGTAGAAATCCCCAAGGTGTGATGTTTGGTACGGGCTGGTGTGTAGAGGATGGAAACCTAGGATGGGTTGGGTTATTCATCATTTATTACTTGATATATGATTATGATTGTTACCTTAATGTATGGGCCAGGGCCCATAATGTGTTTGTGGGCTCAAGTCGATGTGTGTATTGAGGTTTAGACACTAAGTCTTGGTGACTGACGCTTTCCTTTTCTCTACTCTTTCAGATGAGCAGTAGACCGTGGACATGGGAGCCGAGACGGACTCGAGGGGCCATCAAGTTTTTACTTCTACAAATTATTTAGATTTTCTTTAAGTTTTATTTCATTTTATTTTGGGAATATTTATGTAATAAGGCCCCGTAGTTTTTATTCAATTAAGTAGTTTCCAATGTTTTGCAACTTACGAATTTATGACAAAGGTTTTATTATACTTAATAATAATACAAAGGTTTTATTTTTAAAATATCACTTATTAATTCAAATAATGTCTAAATAACCTACGACTTCCAAAACCAACAAGGCAAAAGTTTTCAATGTACAACTCGTAGCATACCAGATCTGGTCGAAACGCATGGGCCGGGTTTGGGGGTGTTACAAAATCAGATTTTCAATTTTCGACAACAAGACAGAAAATAATCAATTTTACAGCTCGACCCTCTGAAATCCCCAGTGGAGTCGCCAAGTTGTTGTAACCATTTTTTTTTTGGAAAAAACGAAAATCGACTTTGATTTTAAAAATGAAAACGAAAAACTTGGGAGTCGCCACCAATCTTTTTTGTTGAGGTGTGATCGGGTCACCTCTTTATTCAATCATTTTAATAAAATTTAAATTTACTAAAACGACGATTTTGGGTCTACGAAGTTTTGAAAAATTGGGTTCGGGAGTCGGTTACGTGCGAGGAAGGGTTAGCACCCTCGTCAAGCCCAAATTTGGTACCTAATTGATTATTTTAATGTCTTAATGTCGAAAATTGAAAATTTGAAAAAAAATTTAAAAATACTATCTCTTTTAAAAATATCTGAATTTTCTCGAATCGGATATTAAGATTCGCTCGCTCCGAAAGAATAAAATATCACATCCAGCACGTTAGGACACGATAATTTAAATCCTTGAATCCAAGATCATCTCATGATTCACGAGACCTATGCATTGAAAATATCAAAAGGATATTCGATTATTTGGCCAAGCGAAAAACCGAAACCCAACACGTTAGAGCACGATTTCTCGAAATTCCAAATACAGAATATTACCTTGGTTTAGAAAATCTTATCTCGGAATAACAAAACGTCACATCCAATGTGTTAGGGCACGATGTCTTGAATTCTCGAGAATAAGCTTTTAATTTAAAATTTATGTATTTGTTTTAAAAAGGATATTCGATTATTTAGATTAAACGAGAAAAGTCGAAACCCACTACGTTAGGGCACAACCTCTCGAATTTCTAAATACGAAATATTGCATTTATGAAAGAAATCAATTTTGTATTAGGCAAAAATGCAGCACGAATTTGTAACAAAATGCAGAAAGTGAATTACGATGCTAGCAAGCATATAGAATAAATGCATTAAATACAAATGACAATAATAAAATGAAAATAGAATAAAACCAATAAAACCAATAAGCTAAAAAGATAATAAATAGAAAATAAAAGAATAATAAGCAAAATGAAAGTTTTACGAGAAGAAAAGAAAAGTAATAATAATAATGATAATAGTGATAATGAAAATGATGTTAATATATAGAAGTAGAAATATATAAAATATGATAATAACAAAAATAGACGTATATATGTGTAATAGCATAAATATAAAATAAATAAATAAAAATTAAAGAGATAATAATAATATTAAAATAAGAAAAAGAATATGGACAGAAATATAGTAATAATGGCGAAAGGGAAATTAATATTAATACTGGCGAAAATGTAAATAGTAATATTGATGATGATGATGATGATGATGATGATGATAATAATAATAATAATAATAATAATAATAATAGCCATAATAATGATAATAATAATAACAACGGTAGTTTTAACAAGAATGATAAAAATAATAAGAGTAAAAGTAATAATAATAATAGTGGTAACGAAAGTAATAATGAAAATATATAAAAAAAACAACAATACTAATAATATTAATATAAATAATAAAATATTAAATAATAATAACAAGATTAACAATAACAATAATAATAATAAAGAAATAATAAGCAATTAAATAAATAAACTAATTAAAGAAAGAGGGATTAAATTGAAACTGAAATGAAATAGAAGATATAGATTAGAAATAATAAGAAAAACTGGATTTTTAAAAAAAGGAAAATACGGAAGGGCCTCATGCATAAATAGTCCCAGGGTCACACAATACGCGAGTCTTTCGGCGGGTCGGGTTTGACCCGAAATGACGCCGTTTCAAGCTCAAATGGTTTGAGGACCAAACTGAAATGACGCGTAAAATTTAGGGCAAAATTAAGATTTAAAAAAAATGAAATCAGTTTCAGTTAAACGGTGGTACAACATAGGAGGACCAGGCGGGCAATTTACCCATTTGAAGAAAAATGTGCGGATCTGCCCACGAATCGGGTCATTGCGCGGGGCTCTCCAATTTTAAACGGCGCCGTTTGCTTATTATTAAAATCAGAAAGAAAAAAAAATTGTTTTACACTCATTTTGAGTGTTTCTGGAGAAAAGAAAAAAGGAAATCAAATCCCCCATTCTCTCAAAAAAGAAAACCCAAAATCGGCCTTCCTTAAGCCGCCCATCGCACCGCCATCGCGTACTGTGGCTGACGGTGTGCAAGGCCAGGTTCGTTTTCTCTCCCCTTTGCTCTTTTCTTTTTATTTTTTTGTTAAAGATTTCGAAAAATGAAAAAAAATGGACAGTAAATAGTAAATAAAAATGAAATCAACCTCTTGATGTCCATTTTTGTTTTTTTGATTCCTGATTGTTTCTATTTGTTTTTTGAATTCGAAAATCGCCCCCCACATTACAATATTTTAGGCTGGCTTTTATAGCCATTTACAAATGCTTTTTTTTTTGAAACTTGTTTCGATGCCACTGTTGCTTGCAGGTGCAACTTGAGGGCGGTGGAGATGTGACATGGGGCGGTGGCCGCGGTGTCAAACTGGCGGTAGTAGAGGCCAGAAGCAGATGGGATGGCACCTAGGGTAGCTTTAGGGTTTTTGTTTTTCCGTTCTGTTTAATTTTGACATTGGGCTAGGGTTTGGGCTTGTATTGGGTTATGGGTCAATTTGGGTTGGTTTAATGTTGTAGAATGGGCCTCGAGCAGATTGGGCCTTCTACAACGGTCATTTACCGTACAGGGACATTACGGTCATTTTATCTTAACAGGGGCATTATAGTCATTTTACCTATAGGGGTATTACGATCATTTTACCTTAACAGGGGCGTTACGGTTATTTTACCTTAACAAGGGCATTACGGTCATTTTACCTTAACAAGGGCATTACGGCCATTTAATCCTACAAGGGTATTACGGTCATTTTACCTTAACAGGGGCATTACTGTCATTTTTCCCTATAGGGGCATTACGGTCATAACGGTGTAAATGGGCCCAAGGCCCAATATTCGGCCCAAGAGGGCCTATACGCTCTTGTGGCCCATTTAGCCTAGGTTCAGTCACGGCTATGCGAACTACATAGCCCAGTGTAATATTTGCCACTGAACGTGGATTTTATCTGTGTGGGGTCCACAATTCCATTGGGCCTACTCGACCCATTTCAGCCAAACGAGGCCTAGGATCACGAGAACGCTCGTAGTGGCCTCTACAATCTATCGCCCATAATTTGTGGGCTCGATTTACCATACGAGCGATCGCACGCTCGTGAGGCCTCGACTGCCGAAGTTTTGGCCTTTCGGCTTTTGCCGATTCACAACAGAAATAGTGCGATTATACACCTGTTTGCGAAAATGTGCTAAGATCCACGAAAACTCCAAACCTAATCAACCACGATACACCATCAGTCATTTAATCAATAGGATTTAGATAATCCCTTTCAATACCACTATCCAAAATGATTTAATACTTTCCTTGATCGAAAGATGTGGCTTAGCCCACTTAGATCGCTGGTTAGGATTGATCACTCGTTGCTTGCCGAATATCTACGTTACAAGTGCACTCCTATTAGACACGATTACCTAAACCCATAGGTTGATCATACTCAAAAAACCTCTAGGTAAAGGAAAGTAATATTCGGCCACAACAAAATATAAAACCAACACACTCTAGATTGAGCACAATAATAGCAATAGGGTTACCTTTAGACGAATGATGATAGGAACGTTTCGAAATGCTTTAGTATTTCTTGAGTACTCCTTCACTCCTCGCAGAATTCTAGAACCTAAAGAACACAATCGGCAACAAGAGAATCAAGAGGAGAAAGAAGCATTCAGCTTTCAACAGTGTAGAGAGAGATGGCTTGAAAAATATTGATATAAAAATACAAGAAAGAGTCGAGAATACTCACCGGTTGCTAGAGAATAGATGTCAAATTGAAAACCAAAATGGAGAAGTACAGGCTGAAGAAGGAAAGAATCAGTCATGTACCAAGGCCAAAGCCGAAAGAAATGAAAAAGAGGAGGAGAGGAAATAATCGGCCAAAGCAAAGTGTTTGAGTGAGAGGGAAAAACGAAGTCACCAAAACATCGAGAGTGGGGGAGAAAAGAAGAGAGAATCGGCCCAAAAGAAACTCTAGATGCAAGGAGAGGAAAAGAATTGCCAAAACTGAACGACACTTGAAATCTCTCATAAACTTCAGTACAAAGTGAAAAGAAATCGGTTACTAAAGAATAAACAAAAAGGGTCCCAAAATGCAAAAACCTGAAGGCACCTTTACCACAATTAGCCTTCAAGCAGACAAAGCCGAAACCAAATAGGTAAAAAAAGAAAAGAGGAGGCAATCATAGCCAAATTCATGAGCCTCCAATTACCCATTCAGTACAATTCTACTCCCCTTCAAACTCCTCTTTTTCCTCCCTTAATCTCTCCCAACATCCCTCCACAAATCTCTCCACAAATCACTAAACCATCTGATTTAAACTTCATTCAAATTCCTCCATAATCCTCTCCATAAACTTCTCCTTGACCAATTCAAATTCCAACTTTGCAGAGTTCTAGTCGACTTTTGCTCTCACATGGAAAGAGAGCAAAATAAATACTCTTTTTACCTTGCCTTGACTTGAACCTTAGACCTTAAGAAAACTCCACACGCCACCTTGCCACTACACCACAGGATCTTTTTGTGTCATAATTACAACACAATTACATTTAAAGCCTACATGCTAACACCAAGGTTCACTTAAGAGAAAACTAAAATTTTGCAAAAGTCAGGGCTTGAACCCAAGACTTCACCTACACTCTCAGAACACTTAACCACTGAAGCAGACATGTATTTATGTCCTTTACTTGCACATCCAAATACCTACGTGCAGTCTCCTAGCTATTCCCATACTCAAGGCCCATTTGTTCTAGGCCCAAATTCAGGGCGTTACAATTAAATTTTGAAATCACCCTTATTGAGCTTTTTATGACATTATTATGAAAAATCCATCATAGATTGTCATTTTCACAAATCTCTTGAATGGTAGTTTTTTTTTCTTAATCCTAAATCAATGCAGAAAAATCCAAATCCAAAGTCCAAAACCAAAGTCCAAAATAATTAAATACATCCCAAAATATCAGATGCAAAAAATATAGCTTTCTAAAAAACTGACCGAGAGCACCTCCGTAGTTGAGCCCATCCTAACCTCGATCATTATTTGAAAAATCGGAATATAAAAGGGTGAGCTTAAAAAGCTAAGTATGGGTTACAAATCATAATAACATAATTTAACACATAAAAGCAATAGTTTAAACATATCATATGCATATTAAATATTTAGTCACATGATTACAATTATCAGAATGCATTATTGTAACACCCCCAAACCCGGCCCACGAGCCTTGACCGGATCTGGTATGTCACTGCGGAAAACGTTTGAAAAATATTTTGACTTAAAGTAAAAACATAAAACTTTGTGGTTGTTTGTAAAATCTTGTGTATTTTAAAATTTCGAAATAAGTTAAGTTGTTACAAATTCCCGGATTAAAACTTTGATATATATATTTTTGAAGATATAATTTGCCGAAAATAAAACATTTCCAACTAATAATTCAATTATTAATCCATCTTAAAACATAATAAAGATACTTAATAAAAATACTTAAACCCTTTAACAAACTTCCAATACTTCAAGCGGCCCTTATTACAATATATACTGAATCCAAATACTGAAAGTATAAAATACATAAACAAATATAAATAACTTCTGCATGGGCCACCTCGTATCCACTCCAACCCAGTCCAAGCTATATGCATCATCTGTAAGGTTGATAAAAATTGGGTGAGTCTAACAGACTCAGTGTGCAATTAGGCCACTGAATTCCACCCACATATAAACCACATATTAACCCACATATCAGATATCAATGCACTTAATCACATGATTTCACTTATTGGGCTTGGCCCATTATCACATCACATATCAGATAATAAGTCAACTTATTCACATAATTCCACAATTTGGGCTTGGCCCATATCCATACCACATATCGGATAATAATATAATTAACCACATGTTTCCACATACTGGGTTTGGCCCATTACCACATTGATCCACTTCACATATTGGGCTTGGCCCATTTCACATTAATCCATATCACATATTGGGCTTGGCCCATTTCACATTAATGCATACGTCAGATAATAAGTTCATGCAACATGCACCCACCCAGCCTAGAGTCCATCCTCTACACACCCCCGTACCCAGCCACCACACACCAGGGGATTACTAAATCGCCCTCCCACCGCTACACATCCATTTTGGCAATTAATGCCGTCCACGCGAACTTAATCCCAAATAATCCACAACGCGACCTCAGTCAGCGTCAATCCACGATGTAGCCGAAGCTAGCATCAAAACCACGATGACCACAAAGCCATCATTAACCACGATATGGCACATAGCCTATATCAACCACGTACTTGAAGTACACCCTGTCCTTCTTTCATAATCATCTCCCACCCATGCACATGCAGCATAAAATAGTGACATAACATAATGATGCATGAGCATGTTCATCAAGCATATCATCACATATTCAAATTAGCAGTCACATTTAATCAGATTTGGTACTTACCGGATTATCGACATACCCTTTAAGGGTATCCATATTATAATTTCCACTGCACCGATTAGCGCATACACATAACACATACAATTACAATCACATACCCGGAAAACGGTAGGCTAACTACACACCTGATAACTTGAAGAACTACGCTTTCGATCCCGATGTTATCACTAAGTGATACTACGGCTATCTGCCTATTCTGCTGCTCTGACGCTGGTCCACACCCCGGTGGCCAATCCCGAACTGCAGAAACGGATCTCCTCTTAAACTTAGGGATAGGAGTTACCCCTTGTCCTCCTTGACTGGCATTCGCGTCCATCGCAGAATACTTAATCAGAACCATTCGGTTAAATCACAATACACGAGATCTATAATCAAATAAACTATAACTTAACCTTCTTACCACAATGATCTGAATCCCGAAACTTGTCCTAACTTCTGTCGATTTGTCCCTAGAAACCAAGGTACACAATCGGTCATCACTTATGCCAAATATGGCCTATGGACGAATATCATGAATCACTTACCTTACTTACCAAAATCCCGAATCACCACTTAACTAAGAAGCTGTCAAAATCCCTGAGTGAAACCATATCAAAATCGGCTTAAGCATAAATCCATAGAAAATAACCCTTGACCGAATAGCACATACCACTTACCTTGAGCGCTCCAAATCCCGAAAACCTTGCTTGCACCTGAAATTGTTGAAATCCCCCTAATCAACTGTTAGAATCGGCTTCTATACCCAAAAACATTAGAAAGTGGCCTTAGGTCGAACACTATATTGACTTACCTTAATCTCTTCAAATCCCGAAGAACTCCTTAAAGCTCCTTAACGTTGGCACATACAAAAGAAACACTACATTATGGCCTATGAATATTCGGCTAGCCCAAAACCAAAGACTAAATACTTGATTTCGGCACATCTATGAAAAGAAGATAAAACCGATTACTAACAGAAGTACTTACCACCAACGTTTGCTTGTGAAGACCAAAAGAGCGTAGATTTCGGCTAACTGCTCCGGCTTTTAAGGCTTGCGGCAAAGAAGAGAAAATAGGCACTTTGAGATTCGGCTATGGCCCCTAATGGAGATGGGGTATTCGGCTATTTCAAAAGTATTTCGACTTTAAAGAGCACAAGAGAAGAAACGAAATAGTGGGGAGGTTTATAAGAGAATCGACTATGGTGTTTCTTCAAGGTAGAAAAGAGGAGCAGAGGTTACAAGGTTCGGCTACCACTTTACTTGCAAAATAAGGCATTCAATCAAATATGAGAAGATGTAAAATCAAAGTTGAAAGAAGAAAAAGAATAAGAAGGGAAGGTGAGAAGAATTTCTGCAAGGCACTTAAAAGTGAAAGAAAAAGATGAATGCTCATAAAAGGTAATTCGGCACTCCCCTGATACACTTCAAAGCCGAAATTTCAAGCCCCAAAAGTCCTATATTCGGCCACTAGCTTCTCCCCTTATCATATCCCTTGTTATTCTCTTATCACCTTATTTAAAATAATCAAAATAAAACTTCAATTATCCTTCACTCATCTCCTATTTTATCTCTTATCTACCCACCTAAGATAAATAAAATAAAACTACATTTATCCTACTCTTTAGCCGAAATTTAAAAGGAATAATCAAGCCTTTATCTCATCCTTTAAAGTCCATATGCCATCCAACCTCTTCTCCCTTATCTTGACGCAAAAACAAATGCCCATTTGCTTCCCGCGCTGCTCGAACCTCCTCCCTTTCTCCCAGCTTATAACGTCATCCACCAAGGCCCTAAGTGGCACCTTGTAGCCACTTTACCAAGCTGGTTCCTTGTGTCCTAAACTCCACATAAATTCTCTTAAGGTCCCCTTAGCCTAGATCCTCCTTAAAGCTTAAAATCCAATATTTTTCCCATGCATTCTCCTTCATACTAGAG
This sequence comes from Gossypium australe, assembly GCA_005393395.2. Classification (NCBI taxonomy): domain Eukaryota; kingdom Viridiplantae; phylum Streptophyta; class Magnoliopsida; order Malvales; family Malvaceae; genus Gossypium; species Gossypium australe. The sequence goes on from CM016618.1 coordinate 19,985,474, forward strand.
TTCTAAAAACCCTTAAAACACACTCAACCATACACTGAGCCTACTAGCACATGAATTATGCACCAAATGCATAACCCCTAATTTTAGGGTATTACAATTATGATGATGTCAATGCAACACTTCTTCAGAGATAAATGCAGATTTTTAAGAAATAGATCCTACCCATCTCCGTTACACACCATAATGAGTTCCCTAAACTCGTCCATCCAATAACATAGCAATATTGTGGAAAAGCCACCGGATAATGCAGTCACACTACCAAAAATAGAATATTGTGATCGAACCACCAAACAAAGTAGATTTACTACCAGATACAGAATATCGTGGACAAGCCACTAGAAATTTGTAGATATTATGTCAGATACTTCCTTTGTACACATTTCCCCCAACCCCATGCATGTGATATGACATACAATACATATTTTCAGTAGGCATGCTTTACATGCGAATCAGATCTTAATATGATTTATCATAGTGTCATGCTTAACATGCGAATCAAATTATAAATATAACATGCTTAACATGCGAATTAGAGTATCAAAATATTAATATGTTTATAATTCGAATCAAAACATCAATAATTCAATATCACATTTATTGTACATACATATTCAAATTGCCATATATCACATATCATGAGTATTAGGAATCATGTATTATCATACTGTTAGATTTGTAAAATAACTCTAAAATAAACTTTAATAAACCAGGATCCATCATGTCAAATCATCAAGAATAAATCAAGAACAAAACTAGATGCGGAAGCGTACCTGAATCCATGAATTCCTTGAAGTTTTACTGTATCTTGGGGGTTTGATCTTCTAAATTAGTACACAAGAAATTTAGAGAATATGTGCTCTCTCTTTCCTAATAATGGGATATTAGAAAAGATATCTTGCGTATAATTTGGGGACCATAACCCTAATATTTATAACCTTGGCATATTAGTTCTAATCAAATTCTAATTAGCCCATCATTAATTAAAATTTGATTAAAACTCAATTACTAGAGTATCTACACATATTTGACCCATACTTTATTTAATAATTAAAGCCCGATAAAATTTTAACTAAATTAGATCACTTTTAATTTGGGCTAACCTATCATGATAGTAAATAATAACATGTAATTACCCTTATTATATATGTGATGGCCATATTTTCCAACAATCTCTCACTTGGACCACATATATATACTAATTACTCTATAATTACATGTCAATATATAACCTTATGAGCTCAAAATTTTACTATCATATCCAAAAGGTATTTCGAACAATCTCGTCCATTAATTATGTTAACATAGAACCAATGCGACTTTCGTTACATATATTGTAACTAAATCCATCCATGATAACGTATATTAAAACAACCAAATGACATAGATCAAGTATGGATGTGTAGCATGAAAATTACATGCAATATGATCTAAACATGTCTATTTCCAACTAGTCCTCCTTAGTGAGATCAAACCTTACCAAAATCAGAGTGTGAATAAACCAAATAAACTTTATTTCTGCAGAAAAGAAACTTAATATCTTTAAACTGAAATAACTGAAAATGTGTCTATAACATAAAAGCATTTAAAAATACAAACTCTCACTAAAAGAAAATATCCTTTAAATGACATTACACCCATATGAGCAGTGTGCTCTTATAAAACCTTAGGTGTAGTTCCTTAGTAAGCGGTTCCGCAATCATGGAGTTTGTCCCAATATGCTTTATAAGCATCTAGCCACTCTGAACTTTTACTTTAACAACTAGTAACTTAAAGTCTATATGTTTTGACTTTGATGTACTCCTGTTGCTATTGGAATAAAAGGCTGCAATTTGTTTTCACAATTTGCACCTTAGTGATAAAATACTGTATCAATATTCCATCAAAATCGGAGTTCTGTATACCTGATGATCTCTAACTGATTAGATCTTCGATATGTGAGCATGTAATCTTTTGTTCTTTAAAAATATCTTATAACCCTATTGAATGCTATCCAATGGTCCAAACCAGGGTTGCTTAAAATATCTGCCTAACATCCCAAAAATGTACACAATATTCCAATGTATATAAACCTGAATGTACATTAGACTTTCCACTACTAAAATGTAAAAAATCTTATGCATTTTTGTAATCTCAAAATCATTTTTAAGGCATTGATTGAGGCTATACTTATTATTGTCAGGTAGTATGTCATTAACATATAAAATTAAATATAGAACCTTACACCCAATAAACTTATGGTATATACTGTAACGCCCCGAATTTGGGCCTACTAGATTTGGGCCTATTGGGTTGTAACACCCCAAAAATCCCGAAACTTTAAATTTCTGTGCGTTGAGGTTGGTATGTATGAGTAGCACTTAGAATATTAATTTTAAGGTATTATTAGGATTATTTGAAGTCTTAGAGATAGGGATGACCATAGGGAAAAATTTATTTTTCTTGCTTTAGTGGACCCTAGTCTCAGGCATTAGGCCTTTTAAGCAGATTAGGGGAAAATAGGACATAAATGGGCTTATGGTCCAGTGGCAAGGTGGCATCACTAGGGGAGCTACAAGGTGGCGTGAAGAGGTCCAAGGTTCGAGTAGTGGTAAGTGTTTTTGGAGTGTTTATTTTGCTTAGTGGACGACCAGAGTTGTGTGGGAATGGAACTCTTTTGTTGGAGTGTTTAACTTGGTCTTGTGAGTTGATAGAGGAGGAAAATTTTGATAAGATAGAGGGATTATCAGAGAGAAAAGTTAGGAGATGAGGAGTGTGGATGTATTGGTGCTGATTTGGACCTTGGGGGAAAGGAAGTTTCAGCTAGGGGCTATATATAGGTGCCGAATTAGGTTCCTAGGGTAATGCCAAAATTTTATTTTTCCCTCTAGCCGAATTCTTCACTTGTGAGTTGCCCAAACACCCTTTTTCTCTCTAAGTGTTCAGAAGCCGAATCCTCCATACCCTCTCTTCTCAAATTCCCTATTTGGTTCACCTGTGGTTCTAGCCGATCACATATTTTCTTATTCTCCCTAGTGTTGCCGAATTGCCTCTGTCACCATACTAGTCTCAAAAGCTGGATTTGAGCTACTGGATTGAAGGAGAATTTCGGTAAGTGCTTAGTTAATCTTTTAGCAAGTTTTTTTAAAAGCCGAAGGGCTATCTAACCCCTCCTTGTTGTTAACTTTGTATTAACAAGGGAAAAGATCAACAATCGCAAGCGTGGTAGGTAAGGATTACTAACAAGGTGGTATGTGTTCTCGACCCAGTCATGGTTTTGTAAATGGCTGAATTTAATGTGGCTCATAGGGGTGACCCATATTTTGACGATATAGGTGTTTGGGTGCAGATCTAGAGGATAATCGTAAATAGTGGCAAAGGAAGGGCTACTCGAATGTGAGGCACTCGGTAAGGGTACGGTAAGGTTTCGGTTTTTGATAAGTATGTGTTAAAGCTAGTAATGTCGATTGTAGGTTCGTGACTAAGGGGTTTGCAGCACGCGGGGTTACCAGATGTGTACAAACACTACACACACAATATCGGCAATACCGAAAAGCCGAAAAGCCGAAAGTGGCTAAATGGGCCCGGTGGGCCCTAAGGCTAGGTTCGATGAGTTGAGTCTGTCAAGCATAATACATGATCTGGGATTGTTGTGGGCCTAACAGGCCATAAGAATGTGATTTGGGCCTAATGGGCCGTAAGGATGTAATTTGGGTTTGATGGGCTTTATGGGCTTTATGGGGACGTAGACAAGTATGCTAGGGTTTATGGACTTAAGGCCTAGTTTGAACAATTGTTAAATTTCATAAGACTTGATCTAATTAATGTAACATCCTGAAATTTGGGATTTTATGTTTTATATTATACCATGCGTTAGACTAGTTAAGAGTGTTAATTGTGTATGTTTAGGGGTCGTACGAAGGCTTGGGGTTGAGTTGGGCCTTAGCAAAATTTTTGTGTTTAAGCACTTTAAGGAGAGAAGGTAAGTGGCATCAAGGCTTAAGGAAATAAGTGTGTATTTTGCTAGCACAGGTGGAGCTAGTAGCAGAGTGGAGTGGCATCACATGAAGAAGCTTAAGGGGTGGAGTTCGAATCCCATCTATTGCAACTTGTGGATTTAATTTTTTTTGTACTAATCAAGATATATGGGAAGTGTCGGCTAAGGCTTTAAAAAAGGAAAGGAAGACTTTTTATTGATGAAAAGAACACTAATAAGGAAAGAAATAAAGGAAAGAGATAAGGGAGGGGGAACATGTTGGCCAAATATTAGGAGTTGCATAGGGAAAGAATTTTGGTCAACACTCATCTTTTGGTAAGGGGCATACGGTTTGGTAAGGGGGGAAAGAGCCAAAATAGTTTTTGCAAGTTTGGGCATGTAGAGTTTTCTTCTTTTGAGCATTTTGAGTTTTCCTTTTTCCTATTTCTTCCCTCACTTGCCGAAACACTCAAGCCAAATTGTTCATTTTTTTCCTTTGTTTTGCCGAAACTTTCAAGCCACTTTGCTATTCTTTTCTTGTTTTCTCATCGTTCCTCTTATCTTTCTCTCTTCTTTCTTTAGTCAACCATATTTGGAGGACGAATCTTCCTCGTTTCTTTCTCTCAAAGTAGCCGAAAACTCTTAGCCATTATCTCTTCTCCATTCTTGCATGTTGGACATTTCTCTTTGGTTGAATCGGGTAAGGGGCTTCATTCTATTCCTTTCATTTTCTTTTCTTCCTAGCCGAATGTGTGTCCATCACTATTCGATTGTTCTACTTTGTTTCTAAACTAAAATATCACTCTCTCCTACTCCCTCATATCTTGATCATCTTCTTTTTGTAGTATTCTAGTGAGTTGGCCAAATATCTCATCCTTGCTGATTCATCTCTAGCCTTAAGCCCAATCGGTGGAAGTCGGATCTATTATCGTTAAGGTAAGAAGTTTCTTCTTAGTTCATTTCGATCTCTCTACTCGGTTATTTTAAAAATCGGATCGAAGTTTTGACTAATCGATTATTTTAGGACGAAATCACTCGATATTCTCTACTCGCTAATTCTTCGGAAGTAGTGGTAAGTCGAAACCCTCTCCTTAGAGTTTCTTTCACCATAGTATTATTTCTAACCGAGACTTTTCCAATGGAGGCAAGTCGTAACGAAATTAAAGGAAAATCGATAGGAGGACAAAAAGGGAGTGGACTTGCAATCTCTACTCCCAAGTTCAAACGAAGGGCGGTATCGGTAGTTCGGGATTTCCCATCGGGTTGTGGACCATCATCCGGTGAGAATAGACAAATCATGGTCGTTTATAATACTAAAGGTAAGCATTTCATTAGATCGTTAGATTTAGATATTTGGATTAAGACACCATCTTTTTGTTAGTTAATTGAGTATTATGGTGACATAGGTGCCGATGATCAAGAAGGTTTAGTCCTTACCGTAATCAGGTGTGTAATCTCACATTGAAATCCCATAGATTCGTGATTCACTTCATGATTGGAAAATAGATCGTTGTTGCTTAAAATTTTAATAACAGTAATATGGCATGAATCGAGTAACCTGCTTAAACAACACTATTTCTAAAGATCTGTCAAAATCGGTATTAATTTTGTGAATTACGAAAATGCCCTTATGGGCCGAATTACGAAAATGCCCCTATGGGCCGATTTACCAAAATGCCCCTATGGGCCGATTTGCCAAAATGCTCTAATGGGCCGATTTGCAAAAATGCCTTAGTGGGCCAAATTATTAAATTACTTTAATGGGCTGATTCACCAAAATTGCTCACTAGATTAATGGTTGTTATTTATATGTGGATATTTTATGTTATTAAGTATGTTGCATCTTTACATATTGCATGGGATGGGAAAAATTGTATGGAGAGCAGTGTAGCTTGGTGGCACTGCCACAATTCGTTTATTATCATGCTTAACTATGTTTTTTGTGGCTTGACCACAAAAATATTATAAATAGCAGCTTGACTGCAAATTGGTGTGAGCGGCGGGGTGGGTTGACTTGATCCCCACAGGTGTGATTGGCTGGTCGGGGGTGTGATGGATGGATGGGTTGGGTTGCATGCATTTCATTTAAATACTGATATGTAATTGAGCTTAGGCCCAAGATGTTGCTATATGGGTTCAGGCCCAGTGGATGACGATAAGGGGATTATGCACTGAGTTCTAGTAACTCACCCCTTTTTCTTTAATCCTTCCAGGTAATGCTCAGTGATGTGGACTTGAGCCATGGATGACTTGGTGGAGGCCATACTTTAGAAATGGTGTTTTTCGAACTTTAGTAAATTTCATTATCCGCTTTATTTCATTACTTTTACTATTTTGGGTTTAAAGTTGTAATAAGGCCTCTGGGATAAGTTTTAATTTGCTTTATGTTTGGACGTATTTATTATTTTTCTTAAATTGTTTTAAACGGGAATTTTCTGAGATCATAAATAACGGTTTTTTCCAAAATTGATTAACAAATGGATTTTATAACAAATATTTATATAAATAATTTAACTTGGATTCTCTTTCAAATTATCAACGTCATTTTCAAAAGTCACGGTTTTAAAGTTCACTAGTTCAATTATCGATTTTTCAATCAATCTCTCAAGATTAGTAGTATTTTTATCAAATATTTATACACCAAACTTGTTTTCTTAACTGTAACCAAATAACATCAACTTTAGTAAAAATCACAAGTTTTTTTTATATACACATTTTCTGCATGTGACATGCCAGATCCGGTCATACCGCACAGGCCGGGTTTGGGTGTTATGATTAAACTTGTCCATGAACAAGTCCCTAGGTCAGAGTGTGGCAACGGACATACGTATGTCTAGGATTGGATCTAGGGAGAGCTTGGTACTTAAGCGGCCCTAGCGGCCCACCTCCTCTTCTCTGGAATCCTACCTGGTGCATAGTGTCTGTTCACTTTAGCCGCGAGGACTTGTTGATGGGCCAAAGTTCATAACTAAAACCCGAGAGGGACCGAATACCCTTATATTTGTAAAATTACTAAAATACCCTTATGTTTTTAAAATTACTAATATACCCTTATGTTCGTAAAATTATTAAAATACCCTTAGATTTGTAAATTACCAAAATACCCCTAGATTTGTAAATTACCAAAATACCCCTGTTTTGTAAAAGCACCAAAATACCCCTATTTTGCAAAATTATCAAGATACCCCTATTTTACCAAATTACCAAAATACCCTTATAGGGTAGAATTATGAAAATACCCCTGGGTAGTGAAATGACGAAAACACCCCTATGTGACGAATATGAGTTTGTGGATGTTACTTATGTGTTTGATGCATTCAGATGATATTCTGCTTAGGATGCATATGGGTGGGAATTATGGTGCAGAGGAAGATTTGAGGATCGCATAGTCGTATGGCCATGGATCCACCGGTGGCTTTAAGCCCATTATATGATTAGCAGCTTTGCTGCAACATTAGGTAGTACCGCAACTGGGCTACCTTCGGTGTGTAGAGGATGGGTGGGTTGATTTAGAAATCCCCACAGGTGTGTTATGGTTGGAAGGGAAATTGTCTGTGTAGCGGATGGATTTTTTGGGAGGGTTTTGCATTATCTTGTTTGTATATGATATGATATAATATGATATGATATGAGGTCATTGTAGGCTAAGGCCCAAGACCACCGATTTTGATAGGGCTTAGGCCCAATGTGAATATTTGTGTAACACCCCAAACCCGGCCCAAACACCACGACCGGATCTGGTGAGTCACCTGGAAAGTTTTAGAAAATATCATGAACTTCAGAAGAATTTTAAGTTATTTTGAAACTCCAAGTTTGAGTGGTTCATTGGAAAGCTTAGAAAATATTTTAAGAAATTATAATTAGTCATTTCTTGTGTTTAGGTGACGGTTGAACTGGACGTGGCATTCTAGAAATCATAAGGTTTGCTTTCAAGTTTGTTTTTTTAATAAAATCGTTGATTTAGTTTTGAGGAAAACCCCTTTTATTCCATTTTGTAAAGAAAACGTTTTGTCGATCAAAATTGTGATTTAAACGTCTTAATAGTAAACCATAATTTAAACCAAAATAATAGTGTCCTTATTACAAATCAAAAGTCCCCAAAAGCAGAAAACGATAAATAAAGTAAAGTTTGAATTGAATAAACCCGTGCATGGCCACCTCGAGTCTGTTCCAGCCCAATCCACTGAATTAAGAGTCACCTGCAATTGTTTAGGCAAATAGAGTGAGTCACAAGACTCAGTGTGCAATTAGTCCACATAAACCACAAATGGGCCTAAGCCCCCATATCACAATCTGCCAAAGCCCAATTATTATAGCATATCAAAATAATTAAAGATGATAACCCAACCCATCCTAATGCTCCATCCTCTACACTACGCTCCATATATCCATCCTCAACACTCCTATGGGGATTTCTACAATCAACCCTCCATCCTCTACACTCCTCTTTGGCAGTCATGCTGACAGTCATACTCCTCAAAGCCGATATAATATGGTCTAGCCACCGATAATTATGTGACCAAGTCACCGATATACAATAAGGCACTGAGCCATCAATTAGTGTGACAGTGTCACCGATATACACTTCCCCTTCATATCTTTATCATTTCCCAAATCCCATGCACATGCAACATAGTATAATAACATGTCATATAATTTCATGCATTCAATATTTAGAGCACGCACACAATCATGCTAACAACATTAATTATATGGCTTAATCGAAGAACAACTAACCTGGCGTTACAATTTCACCCCTCATGGGTAACTCAATAGCCATTACCGAGGTCTCAACTTTGAAATATATCACATAAACGATTTATACAATTAAGGGAAAAGTGTGGTAATTACACACCTGTAAACACGAAGAACTAAACTATCGATCTCGTTAACAATTTCACTCGCAGGGATCACATCGATCTGCTTATCCCTCTCCGAAGCCAGCCCACAACCTGGTGGAAAGTCTCGTACGGCTGACACTGCATGCTTTTTAAACTTAGGGGTAGGGACTATGGGTCCAACCCCCTCCTTTGCTTGGCTGGTATTTGATTCCATGAAAGAAATCTTGTCCGGAAGACCGGGTTAAGGCATTGAAGCAGATGAAATAAGAATACGTTCAAACGAAGAGGTTTCTTACCTAGGTCGACAGAGACCGAAAGCTTCAGGCTTGGATTAAGGAAATGCTGAAGTCCCTACACATTCATCAAATTAGAATTGACTTCCCAATAAAAGATGGATCCAAAAAAATTGCCTTCTGGCCAATAAAGCGAATAGAGAACCCCTTATAGCCTATTCGGCCAAGGACACTTACCAATGCCCTCTCGAAAGCAGGCCACACAAAGAAAAGTCGATGGAAACATGTCCCTCTAACACTAACCAATGCCCACAGAAACGAATCAAAATCTTCGATTAGCCCAAAATAAGGAGAATAAGAAGAAAAAACGATAAGGAAAGCGAAGAAGATCCCTTACCAAAACTAGAGTGTGTCGAATAGAAGATGTACGTTCGGCAATCAGCAAAGTCGACAGAAAGGTGCAGATTCGACTTTGGTTCGACTAGGCAGAAACGAAATAGCAGATGGAAAAAGAAACGCAGAAGATATAAGTCACCACCCTGACAATTGGTTAACACCAAAGGAACAGAATGAGAAGAAAAATAGAAAGTGTTTTAGATGTGAAGAAACAAGAAGAAATGGGCTAGAGAGATTCGGCTAAAGCAAAAAGAAATCAAAGAGATGAATGGTAGTAGATGATGATTCGGTCAAGAAAAGGATTGAGGGATAAGGTTCGGCTTTTAGAATAAATAGAGAAGTATGAAGCAAATGGAAGAAAGTAATAAGAATGGAGAAGGTGATAGGAGGGCTCGGCTATCAAGAAAGAAAAGATGTGAATTGAAGGGAAAGGGTGCCTAAGAGGTTTCGGCTTCTACCAAAGAGTAGATGAACAACAATAGTGTCTAGGAGTTTCGGCCAACAGAGAAAAGAATGCAAACTGACAAAATGGAAAACACCAAATACCGAAAAGAGAAGCTCTTAGCACCAAATTTGCTATACACACCTTACAGTTTCGGCCCCTAAACCCCTTCACCAAAACCGAATGCCTACACAACCAAAGGATTCAACCTTGACCAAATTTCCCCCTAACACTCACCAAAATTCAGCCACTCCCCTTCTCTTCTCCTACATTCACTCTTGATCACCCGTTTGAATCAGTTTGAATGATTCAAACTCCCCTATTCTCTCTTGGCCACCCATTTGAAAAATTTGAATGAGTCCACTCCCACTCTTCAAGGTCTCTAACCGAATCTATCTCCTCCCATCCAGATGGCAAAAAGAATTCCTAAACAAATAAATTGTGCGACTCGAACCTGCTCCCTTACTGCTCCCCTGTGGCGTCACTTACTTGCATCCCCAAGTGGCGTCTCCTTGCCACTTTACCATTCCTTTTCTTATGTCAACAAACACAAGCAATAATACTTAAAACCTACCCCAACCATGCAACATCCTGAAATTGGGCCTAGTAGGATTGAGCCCAATGGGCCTTAGGCGTAGTAGCGTTTAAAATTTTAGAGAATGGTATTAATGCAAGTTAGACTTATTAGGTAAGTGGTTTTGGAAGGTTAGAGGGCTTCTAGGAAGTCCCGGGATCAAATTTAGGCTTTAGGGAAATTTTGGTTTTAGGCGGAAAAAACCCTGGAAGTTGGTAGGTAGGCCTTAAGAATAAAATGTGGAGAAAAATGACACAAGTGGAGTGTGTGGTGCAGTGGAAAAGTGACGCCACTTAGGGAGCAAGGGGGTGACGCCACAAGGAAGGAAGGAGGTCCAAGGTTCAAGTCTTGGCTTTTGCATTTTGGTTTCTTTTTACTTGGATCTTAGAATTTAGGCCATAGTTTATATTTAGTTGCGCATGGTTTAAGACACAAGAGGAGCTTGTGGCCAAGTGGTTAGCAGCTTGGATTATGTTACAAGGGAGCCTGGGTTCAAATCTCATGAGAAGCAAGAGAGTACTAATTTTTCGGATTGGACGGCAAGAGTTTCAGTTGAATTTAAACTCTACTGACGAAGGGATCCCACATCGGAAAGATTCAAAGAATGAAGGTGAAGAGCTAGCTATATAAAGAGCATCCTAGGAGGAGAGTAAACACACCTTGGAGGGCGCTTGGGCGCAGGAGTGGTCGGAGCGCGGATTAACACCAGAGTCCTATCAGGTGTGTACTTCTCTAGTCTAGCTGTAGAGCGGCAAAATGCCGAAACGCCGGTCACACGACATTAGTAGCCACACAAGCGTGCGAGCGCACGTGTGGGGCTTCGACGCGATAGTTGAGGCCATTAGTAGTATTCTTGTGGGTTAGGGCTGCTTGGGCCTCGATGGGCCCAATGGGCCCGTGGGCCCATATGAGTAAATTATATGATTAGTTAGTATATGTTGAACTAGACTAGGTGGAACTTATATACGTGGCTAGATTTGTGCTAGGTGGGCCACACGAGCGTGTGGGCCCGAATGGGCCGAAATCGGGTTTTAGGCCCAATCGTCTGGTACGACTGAAAATAGTAGCTGAGTCGCTAGTGGCGACATTAGGCCTTCGAAAAGGCCATTGTAGGGTGCGAATTTTCGAAAATACCTTGGTGGGTAAATTACAAAAATACCCTTGGTAGGTAAAATTACGATTATACCCTTAGAGGTTGATTAGCTTGATTTTATTATTTTATGTCTATCTGATTATGATGGTAACTCATGTTATTCTTATATTTGATATATGTTTTGCATACATGACACATTGCATAATATCTGAATAATATGTATGTTGCATGGGCATATGGGTGATGTTGGTAAAGGGGAAGTGTTCTGGTGGTTTTTACCACAGTATTATCTGGTGACTCATGTCACATATTAAGAATCTGGTGACTAATGTCACATATTGTTATCTGGTGACTAATGTCACATATTGTTATCTGGTGACTCTGTCACATTATCTGGTGGCTATGCTACGATTATAAGGGCGATGAGCAGTTGACTGCAGCGACTGCCTTCTATGGTGTATAGCGGATGGAGGGTCGATTTAGTAATCCCCACGGTGTGATTGGCAGGTACGGGTGATGTGTAGCGGATGGAAATTTAGGCTGGGATTGGGTTCTGCATTATCATCTGTATATGATTCATATAGCATTGATTATCTGATTATCTGCTATACTGTGATGTTAGGGCTACGGCCTGATTCGATTTATGTGGGCTTCGGCCAAGTATGTTATTGTAAGGGCTAAGGCCCAGTCTGCTTCTGTGGGCTTAGGCCCAGTTATCACTCATAAGGGGAAATACACACTGAGTTTTCGTAAACTCACTCCATCTTTTTAAATGTTTCAGGTAATCATTAGATCGCGGATTTGGGAGCCGAGGCAGACTTGTGGTGGCACTGTAATGTTTTCTCGTAAACTCGTTTCTTATATTTAAACTTACTTTTAATTTTGGGATTTTGATATGTAATAAGGCCTTTGGTATTTTATTTGGTTTTAGCTTTCAATTTGGTTACTGTTTACTATTTAATGTTCAATATAGGATTTTCCTGAAATGATAATAAACCGTTTTTATTCAAAATTACTTAAACTCGATTTTCACAACAAATACAATTTTATTCAAATTAATAACAACTTTGTAAAGTGGGCATTGAATGAGTTGGCTTTTATAAACAAACCACAAAACGTAGAGTTTCAAAAAGAATACGAACTTTTTAACAAACGCACAGTTTTTAAACAACCCTTTTATGTGACATGCCAGATTCGGTCGTAACGTTTAGGCCGGGTTTGGGGTGTTACAATTATGGTATCAGAGCCTAGGTTCAAAAACTCGGCTGTGGGTTTGGGTTCAAAAATGTTTTCAAAGGATGGTTTGGAAAATGGTTTAGAAAAATATATATCTGTTTTCTGGAAGTGTGGCACTCGAGTCTCCGGCACGAAATCCGTAAGTTTCTTTTTTACTACATTCTATTATATGTTGAATGATTGTATTTATTCTGCGATGTGTGGATGTGATGCTTGAATATAGGAATTGTATGTATGTGGGAAAAATATCTGTTTGCTCTGGTGTTAGATAGTTGGTTATGTGAATGGTTCCAAGATTTAGTTGGAAAGTATATTAGTTTTATTAAGATCAGAGTGCGCAGCGTGAGCGTAGTGTTGTAGGTTAGGATGTGTGACTGTACCTATAGTTGGAAATTTCGGGGACGAAATTTCTTTAAGGAGGGTAGATTTGTAACATCCTGAAATTGGGCCTAGTAGGATTGAGCCCAATGGGCCTTAGGCGTAGTAGCGTTTAATATTTTAGAGAATAGTATTAATGCAAGTTAGACTTATTAGGTAAGTGATTTTGGAAGGTTAGAGGGCTTCTAGGAAGTCCCGGGATCAAATTTAGGCTTTAGGGAAATTTTGGTTTTAGGCGGAAAAAACCCTGGAAGTTGGCAGGTAGGCCTTAAGAATAAAATGTGGAGAAAAATGACACAAGTGGAGTGTGTGGTGTAGTGGCAAAGTGATGCCACTTAGGGAGCAAGGGGGTGACGCCACAAGGAAGGAAGGAGGTCCAAGGTTCAAGTCTTGGCTTTTTCATTTTGGTTTCTTTTTACTTGGATCTTAGAATTTAGGCCATAGTTTATATTTAGTTGCGTATGGTTTAAGACACAAGAGGAGCTTGTGGCCAAGTGGTTAGCAGCTTGGATTATGTTACAAGGGAGCCTGGGTTCAAATCTCATGAGAAGAAAGGGAGTATTTATTTTGCGGATTGGACGGCAAGAGTTTCAGTTGAATTTAAACTCTACTGACGAAGGGATCCCACATCGGAAAGATTCAAAGAATGAAGGTGAAGAGCTAGCTATATAAAGAGCATCCTAGGAGGAGAGTAAACACACTTTGGAGGGCGTTTGGGCACAGGAGTGGTCGGAGCGCGGATTAACACCAGAATCCTATCAGGTGTGTACTTCTCTACTCTAGCTGTAGAGCGGCAAAATGCCGAAACGCCAGTCACACGACATTAGTAGCCACACGAGCGTACGAGTGCACGTGTGGGGCTTCGACGCGATAGTTGAGGCCATCAGTAGTATTCTTGTGGGTTAGGGCTGCTTGGGGCTCGATGGGCCGAAATGGGCCCAATGGGCCCGTGGGCCCATATGAGTAAATTGTATGATTGGTTAGTATATGTTGAACTAGACTAGGTGGAACTTATATACGTGGCTAGATTTGTGCTAGGTGGGCCACATGAGCGTGTGGGCCCAGATAGGCCGAAATCGGGTTTTAGGCCCAATTGTCTGGTACGACCGGAAATAGTAGCTGAGTCGCTAGTGGCGACAATAGGCCTTCGAAAAAGCCATTGCAGGGTGCAAATTTTCGAAAATACCCTTGGTGGGTAAATTACGAAAATACCTTGGTAGGTAAAATTACGATTATACCCTTAGAGGCTGATTAGCTTGATTTTATTGTTTTATGTCTATCTGATTATGATGGTAACTCATGTTATTCTTATATTTGATATATGTTTTGCATACATGACACATTGCATAATATCTGAATAATATGTATGTTGCATGGGCATATGGGTGATGTTGATAAAGGGGAAGTGTTCTGGTGGTTTTTACCACATTATTATCTGGTGACTCATGTCACATATTAAGAATCTGGTGACTAATGTCACATATTGTTATCTGGTGACTAATGTCACATATTGTTATCTGGTGACTCTGTCACATTATCTGGTGGCTATGCTGAAACACCCCAAACCCGGCCCACGAGCCTCGACCAGATCTGGCATGTTCCTCTAGTAAAAACGGTTCAAAACTGGTTTGTATCTTTTGAAAATCTTTGAGTGATTTTTGAAAGAAAACTCGAATTAGGTTGGGCTCAAGTTGGAACTAGTTTATTTTTGAAATATAAGTTTTTATAAAAATTCCGTCGCTTAAGTTTCAAAAACTTTAAGTTAAAAGATATGCCGAAATTGTTGTAGGTTTTACCTTTAAGTTAGAAATCATTTTCTTTTAGGTGTCAAAACGTTTAGGATTCATTCTTAAAAAAAATTTACTTAGTCTTTAATTTGATAAAAATTTCGTATCATAAGAAAATAGTTAACATGCATGCATAAAATAGTTCATACTATGGCCTTATTACATCAAAACGAACCCACAATAAATTTAAAGTACTTAAATAAAATAAAATGTCCAAATCGAATAAATTTCCTTGCTGAGCATGGCCACCACTAAGCTCCTGCCGACCCGGTCCATCACTGATTGTCACCTAAAAAATGTTCCCACAACGGGGTGAGTCAAACAGACTCAATGTGTACATCTAACACTAAGTCCAAACAGATTCAGGCATATCAAATCATACACATACATATCATAATTTATAATTAATGATGCATTCCCGAACCCAAGCCTAGTTACCATCCGCTACACATCACCCGTACCAACCTGCACACCGTGGGGACTACTAAGTCAACCCTCCATCCGCTACACACCATCGAAGGCAGTCGCTGCAGTCGACGTGCTCATCGCCCTTATAGTTTTGTGGCATAGCCACCAGATAACATTTTGTGTCATGAGACACCACATTCAGATAATGTGACCGAAGTCACCACATTCAGATATCGTGACAATAGTCACCACATTCACTTCCCCTTTCATAATCACCCAAATGCCCCATGTCATACATATCATGCAATATCATGCCTTAAGCCTTATTTCACATTCTTATCACATTCACTTATGTGCCATAAATCATACTCACAGTAGGAGTAGGAAAACGTACCTGAGTACTTTGTACCATTTCATGGTACTCTTAGCCACATGTTAGACATTCTTATTAACACATGCATATAAACAGTACCATAAAACTATTAGGGCTTAGGGTGGGGTACATACCTGATTCACTTAGCGAATTTACTGAAATCCCGAAAATCCCAATCTAGCATCCTAGATCCTTAGTTCCTATATTCGGCCAACCCTAAACATGTCAGTAAAGAGCCATTCGGCTAAATAGCCAAATCCCGAAGGATTACTGCAACCAAAACTTACCTTGTTGATGATTGGATCAAATCCCGAAACTTTGCTATGTTCCTCCTTGTAATCGGCCAAGCACTAGATCACTTCACAGGTCAGTTTTCGGCTTTTAAACGAAGTAAGAAATCGATCTAGGTTCCTAAATAGGCCTTGGCCGAATGTACATATGTACTTACCTTACGATTTGAAATCCCGAAATCCTTGTATACCACTGTCGACTGCCCCCTACATATTCTTAGTTAGATTCGGCTAACATAGTAACCCATATGACCGAATAAGCACCTTCACTTACCTTGTGATTCCAAATCTCGGAAATAGTCACTTAACTAAGGAGATGTCAAAATACCCTGCTTAACCCAATGTTAGAATCGGCTTCTATACCAAAAGTATTAGGAAGTGGCCTTAGGCCGAACACTTATACTCTTACCTTGATGAATCAAATCCCGAAGATCTCCTCCTTTATAGTCGACTATAGCAAGAATCTCGAAATATCCTTCACAGTTTCGGCCAAAGACATGAAGGGGATTAGCACTTTGGTTTCGGCAAAAGAAAAAGAGATAAAACGATGATAGAAGAATCCTTACCCTTAAAATTGAATTCGATTGAACCCCTTGCTTGGACCCTTAGCAATATTCGGCTATAGGCTATGCAATGATCAACAAGTTTCGGCTTTGATGATTGCTAATGAGATTCGGCTTCAACAAGGATGAAAAGAGAGGGATATGAAGCTTAGAAAGAATCAGCTAGAGGAGAAAAGAAAGAAAGAATTGAGAGAATTGGGGAAGAGGATTTTCGGTTTTGTCAAACAAAAGAAAAAGAGAGGATTTGCCTAGAGAATTCGGCAGAGACTCAAAAGAGAGGAAAAGAATGAAGAATGGCCTTACTCTCCTTCCTTGGCCGAAAATACCACCTAAGGAGCCCCTCAATCGGCCAACTCTCCTTCTCTGATAGCTTTATCTCTAAATTATCACATCTTCTTTTCCATTAATCCTTACTCTCATTAATTATCCTCATTTATCTCTTAAAATCAAAAGAATTAAGCTCCTAAATTGTAGCATACTTGCTGTCCATCCCCCTTACCCTAGGAGTACCGAATTTTAACTCTTAAACTTGGGCCCCTTGCGGCCAATCAGGGCCCAATTCATCCTCTTAAGTGACGCCACCTTTATGCCCAACTTAGCATTAATAAATTTTGGACTACAAGCCCAATTCCCTTGATTTCTGACACAAAAACACTCTCAAGAGTGCTCCTCTTACTGCTCGAACCTTGGCCTTGTACACATGCTTGTGGCGTCACCTATTAAAGCTTTAAGTGGCGCCTTCATGCCACTTAAACAAGCTGATCTTTGTGTCATATTTTTCCCTACAATTTCTCTTAAGGCCCTATCCGCTTAGCTTCCTCTTAAAACATAAAACTTAATAATTTCTAAGGCATTCTCCTATTTTCTAAAGTTAACAAAATTCATAAAAACACACTTATAATACACATTCACAACATACGAAGGCATGCTTTCACATACAATTTAGCAATAGTGCACAAGCCATAATTCGGGATATTACAGTTCTACCCCCTTAAAATAATTTCGTCCTCGAAATTACCTGACTGAAATAAGTGAGGGTATTGTTGTCGCATTGCCTCTTCTGGCTCCCACGAAGCTTCTTCCGATCCTTGATTTCGCCATAACACTTTGACTAAAGGAACTGATTTTCGTCGTAACACTTTTACATCTCGTTCCAAGATCTAAATCGGCTCTTCCTCGTAGGACAAATCTGGCCTTAGTTCCACCTCTTCAACCGGAACTACATGAGATGGATCCGATCGATAACGACGTAGCATGGACACATGGAATACATCGTGCATCTGCTTCAACTCCGGTGGCAACTCCAACTGATACGCCACTGGTCCAACTCGCTTCAATACTCGATAAGGTCCAATAAACCTTGGACTTAACTTCCCTTTGCGACCAAATCTCATTACCTTCTTCCAAGGTGACACATTGAGAAACACTTGATCTCCCACATCAAATTTTATTTCCTTCCGCTTGAGATCTGCGTACGCTTTCTGCCTATCAGATGCCTCCTTCAACCTTGCCCGAATTATATCAACCTTCTCTTCGGACTCTGCCACAATTTCTGGACCCAAAACTCGACGTTCCCCTAATTCCGTCCAACATATAGGAGTGCCACATTTCAGTCCATACAATGCTTCATACGGTGCCATCTGAATACTAGCTTGATAGCTGTTGTTGTACGCAAAATCTACTAGCGGCAAATATTGTAACACCCCAACCCCATGTTCGTCGCCGAATTGGGATTATGAGGTATTTTAAAAAAAATACAGCTTTCACTCATTCACCTAATCACCTGTAACTTATCCACCAATGCATATATATATATATCTAAAATTATAATAAATAAATATAATTCTTAAATGATTAGACATACTTAATACACAAAACATGTCTCACAGTTCAATCGAATTCACTTCCAATATGACTCATTTTAATGTTGTATTCGAAACAATCATATAATGTTCACTATCCTTGTACAAATGAAATCATAAATCAAAAATATTTTCTACTTAATTCCATGTATGGCCGAATACATAACTCATGAGGTTTATTTCTACATTTCACATTTAAGCTAAACATGTATATTTAATTATTGATGTTACACAATTAAACACATTATGCCTAAATGACATAACTAACCTTTATATCATCTATCATATATGTATTCGATATGTCCTAGGTTATAACCGAATATACCCATATACAATTCATATTATCCATGCATCTTAATCATTTATGTAAATTAACTTATACATAAAACATTCACATAATATCATAACATCATCGAACTATGAACAAACACAACTATGGTTCAATATAATCGAGTATACCATTGATTAATCATACCACCATACCTAACTCAAAGGTTCATTTCATAAACAAACATTTCCTTACCATATTCGATTAAAACTTTGATTAAAATTGCACAAACATTAACGACATAAACCGACAATTATAACAAGAGCATGAAAAACATACTTAACTAAAAATTTAGCCATATTCGCATGGCTATTATATACATGAACAAAAAGTTTTCATCAAGACAAAGACCAAGTCTTTCCTATACATGCCTCCATCCGAAAACCAAAATGTAAGAGTACCAAAATAGATTGATAGTGTGGACGACTTTCTTGACGATCCCGATGAGTTTGTAGCCTGCACCTAGTCTATAAAACAGAGGAAAACATTTCACACAAATAAGCTTACTAGCTTAGTAAGTCCTAAGCTCCTGATAATATAACATTCAAACATTAAACATTTAAATTATTTAACTTAAGACATTGCACATAATCATTTAAGTATATTGATTTATATAGGGCCAAATACTAATGGTTCATTAATCTAAGTATATTACAAGAATCATATGATCCAAATCGTATGAATACAGGATTCATATCAACCATGTTAACATACTAAAATTTCTTTTACTCATAACATTTCTATTTGTAAACCGAATCTCCATAATAATACATTCAAACTCAAATTAAATCATATAATACTCATTCACATCAATCTTAACCTTCAATGTACTTAACACTGTTCTCATAGTATTTACTTGACTCAAGTAAAATTAAACATAACATACCTTACATGCTTACCTGAGCCATTAACTCAAGTTTGCCTTGAACAGAATTCAGTTTCTCTTTTGTAAAACACATCACCGGCATCAAGCCTGCTAGGCGTAAAAGCCCGATAAGTAACACTGGCACAAGGCCTGCTAGGCGTAAAAGCCCGATAAGTAACACCGGCACAAGGCCTGCTAGGCTCTGAGCCCGTAATAAGTCACCGGCACTAGGCCTGCTAGGCCTAAAGCCCGAAACATATCAATATGGTCAAACATTCCATAAACACTTCATAACTATTTTATATATATATATCCAAATCAATTGATCTCACTTACATTAAACCAATAAAATCATTATATCATTATACAATCCAACAATTCACATCGAAACACTTATCATATCACATAACCAACTTTAATAATCAATTTAGTATACCTATATATTCGACCATGACATAAATATGTGCTAAAATTCATCAAATCTTAGTATTTAATATATTCATAAATAATTCTTTGATATATTTCAGCTGAAGGACTTACCTCGGTTGTCGATAGTCCGTGCGAATCGGCTATTCGAGAACCTTCGTCTTTCCCCGATCCAATTCCGTTTTTCTTTGCTCTTGATCTTGAAACACATTAAAATTTAGCTCATTTAAATACATTTCATCTCAATTTAGTCCCAAAACACACAAATGGGCAAATTACCATTTTACCCCTACTATTTCAATACTTTGCAATTTAGTCCTATTTGCATAAAACTCAAAATACATCAAATTTCTCCATACTCCTTAAGGGCTGAATATGTATAAGGACTATACAAGTCTATTTCTTTCATTTATTTTGCAATTAAGCCCCTCTAAAATTTCATTTTTACAAATTGGCCCTAAAAACACAAATTCACCAAAACTTCCAACACATAATATACTAATTTTTAACCTATCTTTCATCGAAATTCATCAAACATTAAAAACCATATAAACCTATCAATAGCTGAACATCAAGCATGCTTAGATTCAAAAATTTCAACATGGGTCAGCTATGGTTTGAAGCAACGATCTCAAAAACATAAAAATTAACAAAAACCGAGTTCAAACTAACCTTGAAATCAAGCCTTCAAATGCCGAAAATCAAAGAACAAAGACTCCCCTTTTCTTTTTTCTTAACATTCGGCCATCAACTAAAAAGATGAGAATGGCCATTTGTTTTTGTTTTATTTAACATATAATACATTATTATTAAATTACCTAATCAACCTTAAGTTAAAAATAACCAAACAATATAATTTAAGGACAAACTTGTCCATGGCCGGCCACTAACCCTTAAAATGGGTTATTTACCCTTTTCATACCTCATTTTATAAAGCCATGCTCAAATTAACACCTTTCATTTTAGTATGCTACTTTTACGCTTTACGCGATTAAGTCCTTTTTATCAAATTAGGCACTTAAACGATAAAATTTTTCTACGAAACTTTCACACACATTAATTCACATATAAAAGACTCAAAATATAATATTAAAATATTTCTCAGACTTGGATTCGTGGTCCCGAAACCACCGTTCCGACTAGGGTCAAATTCAGTCTGTTACAAATATTCTTCCCAACTCCCTCTGAAGTCTATCACAGAGCCCCTCAACATATCCTCCAACACTTGGATTACTCGTTCAGACTGCCCCTCAGACTGTGGATGAAATGCCGTAGTGAAACCCAACTTGGTGCCTAAAGCTTGATGTAGTGTCTTCCAAAACCGAGAAGTAAACCTTGGATCCCTATCCGAGATGATCGGTACCGACACTCCATGCAACCTTACAATCTCCGCCACATACAACCTTGCCAACTTCTGCAAACAATAATCAACCCACACTGGAATGAAATGCGCTGACTTTGTCAACCGATCCACTATCACCCACACCGAGTCCTTCTTAGTAGGCGTAAGGGGAAACCCACTAACGAAGTCCATGGTGATTCTCTCCCACTTCCACTGCGGAATCATTATCGGTTGAAGTAATCCTGACGGAACTTGGTGTTCAGTCTTAACTTGCTGACACATTAAGCATTTACCGACAAATTTTGTAACTTCCTTCTTAAGACCAGGCCACCAAAACTGTTCCCTTAGATCTCGGTATGACTTACTACCTCCAGGATGCATAGCATAAGGGCTACTATGCGATTCCTAAAGAATCCTCTGCCTTAACTTCTCGTTCTTCGGCATACAGACCTTACCCTTAAAACACAATACTCCCTCGTCACTAATACCATAATCTTCTAACTCTCCATTCTACACTTGCTGTAGCTTAGCACTTAGATCATCATCATCCAACTGTCCCTCTTTCACTTCAACAACCATGTCGGCTTAACCTGCAATTCTGCCAGCAGACTTCCATCATCATACAAGCTCAAATGTGCAAACATCGCCCTCAGATCCAACACTACTTTCCGACTTAGGGCATCTGCCACTACATTCGCCTTGCCCGGATGATACTCTATTGAACAGTCATAATCCTTTAGTAGTTCGACCCACCTTCGCTGTCTCAGGTTTAACTCCTTCTGAGTCAACAGATACTTAAGACTCTTGTGGTCTGTATAGATCACTGACTTTTCTACATAGAGATAGTGTCTCTACACCTTAAGAGCAAAGACCACTGCCGCCAGTTCCAAATCATTAGTTGGGAAGTTAACCTCATGTGGCCTCAGTTGCCGAGACGCATAAGCGACTACTTTCCCATCTTGCATCAGTACGCATCCCAATCCTGTATGAGAAGCGTCACAATACACCACGAAATCTTTTCCTGCCTCAGGCTGAATCAAGACTGGAGCTTCGGTCAAGACCCTCTTAAGCTTTTCAAAGCTCTCTTGCTGCTTATCTGTCCATACAAAAGGTACTTCCTTCCTCAACAATTTAGTCAAAGGCGCGGCTATTGATGAGAACCCTTCTACGAACCTTCTGTAGTAGCCTGCCAATCCCAAGAAACTACGAACCTCAGCCACAGACTTAGGTAGTTTCCAATCCAACACTGCCTTAATCTTCCTAGGATCCACCCTTATTCCTTCTGCAGACACCACATGTCCGAAGAACGCAACTTCCTTAAGCCAAAATTCACACTTGCTGAATTTGGCATAAAGCTTCTTCTCCCTTAACACTTACAGCACAACTCGGAGATGCTCGTCATGTTCTTCCTCCGACTTGGAATACACCAAGATGTCGTCGATAAACACACGACGAACCTATCCAAGTAAGGTTGGAAAACTTGGTTCATCATGTCCATGAACGTAGCTGGGGCG
This sequence comes from Gossypium australe, assembly GCA_005393395.2. Classification (NCBI taxonomy): domain Eukaryota; kingdom Viridiplantae; phylum Streptophyta; class Magnoliopsida; order Malvales; family Malvaceae; genus Gossypium; species Gossypium australe. The sequence goes on from CM016618.1 coordinate 20,008,377, forward strand.
TTCGTCAATACAAACGGCATTACTACGAACTCAAAATGCCCATATCTTGTCCGAAAAGCTGTCTTATGGATATCCACTTCCTTCACTTTTAAGCTGATGATATCCAGAACTTAGATCTATCTTCGAGAATATTGCTGCTCCCTTCAGTTGATCGAACAAGTCGTCTATTCTTGGCAAAGGGTACTTGTTCTTGATGATCAGCTTATTCAACTGACGATAATCTATGCACATACGCATAGTTCCGTCCTTCTTCTTCACAAACAAGACCGGTGCTCCCCATGGAGACACACTGGGTCGGATAAACCCATGATCAAGTAATTCTTGAATTTGGGCCTTAAGCTCAACCAACTCCTTGGACGCCATTCTGTACGGAGCGATTGACACAGGAGCTGTACCCGATAGCAAATCAATTCCAAACTCCACCTCCCTATCCGGGGGTATTCCAGGTAACTCCTCTGGAAAGACATCCACAAAGTCCCTTACTGTCCGAACTCCACTAACTCCTTCTTCCTTCGTGTCCAACGCACTAAAAAAAGCCAAGAATGCCTTGCATCCTTTCCGAACCATCTTAACAGCCTTTAGTGCTGAAACTATGTTAGACAAGTAGTTTCTTCTTTCTCTGATCATAACTACTTCCTTATCATCTGGGGTCCTTAACTCCATTCGCTTAGCTGCACAATCTAAAATAGCTCGATGTTCTACCAGCCAATCCATGCCAAGTATGAGGTCGAATTCTCCGAAAGGTAGTTCCATTAAGTCGGCAGAGAATATCACGCCCTGAATCTCTAAAGGCACTTTCCGAAACATCTTATTCACCACTATAGTTTGACCTAGTGGGCTTACTACAGTCATCTCCCTATCAGAAAGTTCAGAGGCTATATCTAGAGTTTCAACTACTCTACATGCAACATAAGAATGGGTCGAGCCCACATCAATCAAAGCAAAGTATGGCTTGCCAAAAACAAGGAACGTACCGGTTATGACGTCCGGCGCGTCTCCATCCTCCCTACGGCGAACCGCATACACTAGACCCCGCTAAGGCTGCTGTCCACCTCTACCAGCCTGATTAACACTCGGAGCTACTGGTCGATTCCCATCTGGCTTTATAGGACAGTCCTTAATCATATGGTCCTTTGACCCACACTAAAGCATCCTCCGGTCTTCTTCCAACATTCTCCTAAGTGCTTCTTCCCATATTGATCACAAGTACGATATTGCCCTCCAGTACCAGCTTGCTGACCTCGCGGCCCATCAACTCTAGGCCTCTTTTGCACATTCTCAGATGACCCTGACGGCCTAAATCCTCTTTTCTGCTTATTCCGGTCCGTGTTCTGCCTTACAGAGTCCTTAATCCCTTCAGCTACCTTAGCTTTTTCTACTAATGCAGAAAACTCCCGCTCCTGATGTGGGGCTATCAACAACCTTAGGTCATCCCTTAAACCGTCCTCGAACCGGACACACCGCTCATACTCCGCAACCACTACTCCTCGAGCATACCGGCTCAACCTCAGAAATTCAGCTTCGTACTCTGCCACGGACTTGTTCCCTTGAACCAGCCCTAGAAATGCTTTCCTTTGCGCATCAGTGTAATGCGTGCCGACATACTTCTTCTGATACGATGCCTTAACATATTCCCAAGTAAGATCCTCAGCTGTGGCACTATCCCGAACTGTGAGCCACCATTGATACGCTTCATCGCGTAGCAACGCCACCATTCCTTTCACTTCTCCTCAGGGGTTAGATAACTCGCAGTACAGCCTGTGATACAGCATCATCCCCCGTCTGATCTTGCTGCTCAACACCAACAGCTGGTGGTGGTGGTGGTGGTGGTACCTCATTTTCAGACCCTTGACCTGACCGAACGGGTTCCGACACGGTCATTCTGCCTCGACCGTGTCCTCGCAAATTACGACCACGTCCCTTAGAGCTCATGTCTACGTTCGCGTTTTAATCTGAATAAGAAATTTTATGCATTAGTCCTTGTTCCACTAATTATTCGCGAAGAAATTTTATGAAAGGAGTTTAATAGCAGTTCTTTCATTCAATCAAAGTTTCAAGTCTTCTATCCTAATTCAAAGAAAACACATCCATTCCGTAATATCTCCCAAACACATTCACTCTTCGAACATTTTTGTCTATTCCTATCCCAGGGGTGTTTTCGTCATTTATCCTATAGGGGTATTTTGGTAATAAACCGGGGTCAATTCAAAAATCACAAAAGTCATTTCGAAATTTTCCAAACTCATGGATATTTTTGAAAGGAAGATTTTCCAAATCAAGGTTTTGCAGAAATTTTAAAAATCAGGGTTATTTTGGTAATTTCGTAAACCAGGGGTAATTTGGTAAATTTCCAAATCAGGGTATCATGAATGTTCACAAAATAGGGTTTTTGGATACTTTCACAAAGTAAGAAAATTTTATTGAAATCAAGGGTAATATAGTAATTTTAGAAACCAAGGGCATTTTAGTAATTTTACCACTAGGGTATTTAGGTAATTTTGTAAATCAGGAATATTTCAGAAAAATTTTGTAAAATAGTTTTTACAAATTAAAAGGGTAATTTTAAGAATTTTAAAACTAGGGCTTTTTATAAAAGTACGGCTAGTCCCTTTCGGGTTTTAGTTATTGGGTTTAGCCCGTGAATAAGTCCTCTTGGTTAGGGTGAACCGTAGCTACGCACCATGTAGGATTCGAGTGGAGAGGAGGTGAGTCACGTGGACTGCTTAAATACCAAGCTCCCACCGAAACCAATCCTAGACATAACCACAGGTTGTTTAATTAGGCATTTAAAATTTTATGTAATTGTTGGGTTAAACTAGTCCTATAGTCCAAGTGCTTATCATACTAATCTACGTTCCATTTCTACCCTTCTACAAATCATAATATAAATCACACAAGAGCTAGGGGTACTTACCTGGTGGACTTCGGGTCGGAGACTTAGGTGCCATGCCAGAAAACCTGCTTATTTCACAAAATTCTTTTGGGCTTACTTTGAAAACGTTTTGGGCCTTAAACCCAAGGCCAAGAGTTTAAAACTGGGCTCTGATACCAAACTGGAACACCCCAAACCCGGCCCACGAGCCTCGACCAGATCTGGTATGTTCCTCGAGTAAAAACGGTTCAAAACTGGTTTATATCTTTTGAAAATCTTTGAGTGATTTTGAAAGGAAACTCGAATTGGGTTGGGCTCAAGCTGGAACTAGTTTATTTTTGAAATATAAGTTTTTATAAAAATTCTGTCGCTTAAGTTTCAAAAACTTTAAGTTAAAAGATATGCCAAAATTGTTGTAGGTTTTACCTTTAAGTTAGAAATCATTTTCTTTTAGGTGTCAAAACGTTTAGGATTCATTCTTAAATAAAATTTACTTAGTCTTTAATTTGATAAAAATTTCGTATCATAAGAAAATAGTTAACATGCATGCATAAAATAGTTCATATGGCCTTATTACATCAAAATGAACCCACAATAAATTTAAAGTACTTAAATAAAATAAAATGTCCAAATAGAATAATTTCCTTGCTGAGCATGGCCACCACTAAGCTTCTGCCGACCCGGTCCATCACTGATAGTCACCTAAGAAATGTTCCCACAACGGAGTGAGTCAAACAGACTCAATGTGTACCAACACTAAGTCCAAACAGATCCAGGCATATCAAATCATACACATACATATCATTTACAATTAATGCATTCCCGAACCCAAGCCTAGTTACCATCCGCTACACATCACCCATACCAACCTGCACACTGTGGGGACTACTAAGTCAACCCTCCATCCGCTACACACCATCGAAGGCAGTCGCTGCAGTCGACGTGCTCATCGCCCTTATAGTTTTGTGGCATAGCCACCAGATAACATTTTGTGTCATGAGACACCCATTCAGATAATGTGACCGAAGTCACCACATTCAGATATCGTGACAATAGTCACCACATTCACTTCCCCTTTCATAATCACCCAAATGCCCCATGCCATACATGTCATGCAATATCATGCCTTAAGCCTTATTTCACATTCTTATCACATTCACTTATGTGCCATAAATCATACTCACAGTAGGAGTAGGAAAATGTACCTGAGTACTTTGTACCATTTCATGGTACTCTTAGCCACATGTTACACATTCTTATTAACACATGCATATAAACAGTACCATAAAACTATTAGGGCTTAGGGTGGGGTACACACCTGATTCACTTAGCGAATTTACTGAAATCCCGAAATTCCCGATATAGCGTCCTAGATCCTTAGTTCCTATATTCGGCCAACCCTAAACATGTCAGTAAAGAGCCATTCGGCTAAATAGCCAAATCCCAAAGGATTACTGCAACCAAAACTTACCTTGTTGCCGATTGGATCAAATCTCGAAACTTTGCTATGTTCCTCCTTGTAATCGGCCAAGCACTAGATCACTTCACAGGTTAGTTTTCGTCTTTTAAACGAAGTAAGAAATAGATCTAGTTCCTAAATAGGCCTTGGCCGAATGTACATATGTACTTATCTTACGATTTGAAATCCCGAAATCCTTGTATACCACTGTCGACTGCCCCCTACATATTCTTAGTTAGATTCGGCTAACATAGTAACCCATATGACCGAATAAGCACCTTCACTTACCTTGTGATTCCAAATCCCGGAAATAGTCACTTAACCAAGGAGATGTCGAAATACCCTGCCTAACCCAATGTTAGAATCGACTTCTATACCAAAAGTATTAGGAAGTGGCCTTAGGCCGAACTTACCTTGATGAATCAAATCCCGAAGATCTCCTCCTTTATAGTCGACTATAGCAAGAATCCCGAAAGAATCCTTCACAGTTTCGGCCAAAGACATGAAGGGGATTAGCACTGTGATTTCGGCAAAAGAAAAAGAGATAAAATGATGATAGAAGAATCCTTACCCTTAAAATTGAATTCGATTGAACCCCTTGCTTGGACCCTTAGCAATATTCGGCTATAGGCTATGCAATGATCAACAAGTTTCAGCTTTGATGATTGCTAATGAGATTCGGCTTCAACAAGGATGAAATGAGAGGGATATGAGGCTTAGAAAGAATCGGCTAGAGGGGAAAAGAAAGAAAGAATTGAGAGAATTGGGGAAGAGGATTTTCGATTTTGTCAAACAAAAGAAAAACAGAGGATTTGCCTAGAGAATTCGGCAGAGACTCAAAAGAGAGGAAAAGAATGAAGAATGGCCTTACTCTCCTTCCTTGGCCGAAAATACCACCTAAGGAGCCCCTCAATCGGCCAACTCTCCTTCTCTGATAGCTTTATCTCTAAATTATCACATCTTCTTTTCCATTAATCCTTACTCTCATTAATTATCCTCATTTATCTCTTAAAATCAAAAGAATAAGCTCTTAAATTGTAGCATACTTGTCGTCCATCCCCCTTACCCTAGGAGTGCCGAATTTTAACTCTTAAACTTGGGCCCCTTGCGGCCAATCAGTGCCCAATTCATCATCTTAAGTGACGCCACCCTTATGCCCAACTTAGCATTAATAAACTTTGGACTACAAGCCCAATTCCCTTGCTGTCTGACGCAAAAACACTCTCAAGTGTGCTCCTCTTGCTGCTTGAACCTTGGCCTTGTACACATGCTTGTGGCGTCACCTATTAAAGCTTTAAGTGGCGCCTTCATGCCACTTAAACAAGTTGATCTTTGTGTCATATTTTTCCCTACAATTTCTCTTAAGGCCCTATCCGCTTAGCTTCCTCTGAAAACATAAAACTTAATAATTTCTAAGGCATTCTCCTATTTTGTAAAGTTCACAAAATTCATAAAACACTCTTATAATACACATTCACAACATACGAAGGCATGCTTTCACATACAATTTAGCAATAGTGTACAAGCCATAATTCGGGATATTACATATGCCACGATTATAAGGGCGATGAGCAGTTGACTGCAGCGACTGCCTTCGATGGTGTGTAGCGGATGGAGGGTCGATTTAGTAATCCCCACGGTGTGATTGGCAGGTACAGGTGATGTGTAGCGGATGGAAATTTAGGCTGGGATTGGGTTCTGCATTATCATCTGTATATGCATCATATCGCATTGATTATCTGGTTATCTGCTATACTGTGATGTTAGGGCTACGGCTTGATTCGATTTATGTAGGCTTCGGCCAAGTATGTTATTGTAAGGGCTAAGGCCCAATCTGCTTCTGTGGGCTTAGGCCCAGTTATCACTCGTAAGGGGAAATACACACTGAGTTTTCGTAAACTCACCGCCTCTTTTTAAATGTTTCAGGTAATCATTAGATCGCGGATTTGGGAGCCGAGGCAGACTTGTGGTGGCCCTGCAATGTTTTCTCGTAAACTCGTTTCTTATATTTAAACTTACTTTTAATTTTGGGATTTTGATATGTAATAAGGCCTTTGGTATTTTATTTGGTTTTAGCTTTCAATTTGGTTACTGTTTACTATTTAATGTTCAATATGGGATTTTCCTGAAATGATAATAAACCGTTTTTATTCAAAATTACTTAAACTCGATTTTCACAACAAATACAATTTTATTCAAATTAATAACAACTTTGTAAAGTGGGCATTGAATGAATTGGCTTTTATAAACAAACCACAGAACGGGAATTTCAAAAAGAATACGAACTTTTTAACAAACGCACAATTTTTAAACAACCATTTTATGTGACATGCCAGATTCGGTCGTAACGTTTAGGCCGGGTTTGGGGTGTTACAAACCAGCTGTCCCCTAAAGTGCCCAAAATTGAAGTTTTTAACAAGGCTTCAGCATAACCCCGAGCCTTCTCGGGGACCCCAAACACACCCAAACAACAGGCAAAGCAAACCAAACACACAAAAGCATAATAAATACAAAGTCCCTAATTCCCGGATGTTAAAATTTGTATGTGATTTGATTGCCAAGGGTTGTACACACTGAGTTTCGAAACTCACACCCTTTTATTTAATGTTTTAGGTGATCCTGAATAGACGGCTCAATGTGGGAGAGGACTCGGAGATGGCCACACTACAAGCTGATCAAATGTTTTTTTTGTTCAAATGAATTTATTTTAAATACTTTATTTTTTTTCATTGGATTGCAATAAGGCCATGTAACTTCTAATTGACTTTAGATTTTGGGTTTTATTATTATTGTTTCAACTATCCGCTTAATAAATTTCATAAAATTTCTAAAGTTAACATGGTTTTCGAAATAACTTAACCTATGAATGTTTTCTAAAATATGGGCTTTTCAACGTAACTTAACAAGATACAAGGGTTTTGGGCTTTTGGGCCTTAAATTGTTAAATGGTAAAATCATTTTGAAGTGTACCTTTAATGTGACATTCCGGACTCGGGCCTAACTTCTAGGTTAGGTTTGGGGTGTTACATATACGATTATCAACAAAATTCATCTCTAAACTGAATGAGATAATCATTTGGTAAAATTTGTAATATTATTGACGAGAAGTTTGCTTAAGCCCTTGCAAATCATTAACTTTGCATCATTAGACACAAATCTTTCTAATTGCACCATATAAATGTATGATCAATGTTACCATTGAGAAACCATTAACTTAATATTCATCTGATGTAGTTTAATGTTAAAATATTCCACTAAAGCCATTATAACCATTTCTCTAGTTGACCTTTTTAATGACATTCATTATTGAGGTTGTTGTGTTTGTTCTTCTGGAACAATAACCTTATCTTAAAGATGGAGTTGTTCAACATTGTATTATTGAGATTCAGGATTCACTTCTTAATCAATGATAGGTATGAGAACCTAAACATCGTCAAAAGTGATAGTAGGAATTGGGTTGTAATCTAATTCCTCCTCAAAAGCAATGTCTTTAATCTTATTTCTCTCTCCAAACTCAACATCCTCAAAATGTTACAATTCTTATCTAAAAAATGAAACACCCCAAACCCGGCCCACGAGCCTTGACCGGATCTGGTATGTTCCTCGATGTAAACCGGTTCAAAATTCTTTTGTTACTTAGGAAAACTTATGTGTGTTGAAAGAAAGTTTGTTTTGAAAGAAAGTTTGTTTTGGGTTGGGCTTGAGTTGAAAAAGAGTTTATTTTATATTGAAAACCCATTTATTTCAGGTGACAAATAATTAAGGTTTATCTTAAAATAAATTGACTTAATCTTTAATAATTAAAATTTCGTAACATAGTAAATAAAACAGAAATAAAATAATTCACTATGGCCTTATTACATCAAAATAATTCCCAAAATTAAATTAAAGTACTTAATAAAAAAAATCCAAATTAATTAAATTCCTTGCTGTGCATGGCCACCTTTGAGCTCCTGCCGACCCGGTCCATTACTGATCATCACCTGGAAGAAAATATTCCCCAACGGGGTGAGTCAAACAGACTCAATGTGTAACCAACACTATAACTTAACAATTCAGGCATACAATGTCATATCATATACTTATTCATATAACAGATATAAAGTAATGATGCAAACCCGAACCCAAACCTATAAGCCATCCGCTACACATCACCCGTACCAACTTGCACACTGTGGGGACTAATAAGTCAACCCTCCATCCGCTACACACCATCGAAGGCAGTCGCTGCAGTTGACGTGCTCATCGCCCTTATAAAATTCGTGGTCTTAGGTCACCACATTCAGATATCGTGGTCTTAGGTCACCACATTCAAATATCGTGGTCTTAGGTCACCACATTCAGATATCGTGGTCTTAGGTCACCACATTCACTTCCCCTTTCATATAACCCGAATGCCCCATATCATTCATATCATGCATCTTACATAATTTCACATTCTTATCACTTTTCACATGTTACGTATATAACATAAATTCATATTCCTAGTAGGAGTAGGAAACGTACCTGAGTACTTTTGTACCATTACATGGTACCTTAGCCATATTCTTACACATTCTTATAGTCACATACTTATTAATTATTGCCATAAATATATCAAGAAATAGTGTGAGGTACACACCTGATTCGTTTAAGGTTTCCAATCCAAATCCCGAAAAGCTTGATCTAATGCTTTAGATCTTAGATCTCTACATTTAATCAATCATTTAATACTTAGTAAAGAGCCATTCGGCCATAAATCCAAATCCTAGTAGGATTAGTACACTAAAACTTACCTTGTTGCCGATTGACTTAAGAATCAAGTCCCGAAACTTTGTTGTATTCCTTCTTGTATTCGGCTAAACATTAAATCACATCCCAGGTTAGTTTCGGCTTTTTAAACAATTATGAAATAGATCTAGATATCAAAATAAGCCTTGGCCGAATGCTATAGACACTTACCTTGTGGATTTTAAATCCCGAAACTCACCGAATAACTAGGGAACACGCGGCCTATGGTGTACCTTCGGAAAAAGAACTTCTCCTTCCTTGTAGTCGACACTTAGTAAATCCCGAAAGTATTCCTTGCCTTAGATGTCTGTCGAAATCCCTATAACTTCATGTTATATCAATTTCTAACATTTATTCACAACAAATAACCCTTACCCGAATGTTAAATATGACTTACCTTAGATTCTTAAATCCCGAAATAGTTGACTGGTCTTATGAAGTTGTCGACAATGGCAGAAATCCCGAAGAGCCTTCTTTCCAAGTTTCGACTAACACAATAATGGGGTTAGATTTCCTAGTTTCGGCTTTAATCTTAGAAGAAAAAGAATGGAAATCGAACTACTGACTACTTACCCCCTTAATCTTTGTAATCGACAGCCCCTTTTTCTTGAGTCCTCAAAGATTCGGCTTAAGGCCTAAAGAATAGTCACACAAGTTTCGGCTTTTGGAATATTGAGAGGAGAAGAATGAAGAAGAAAAGAATAGTTGCTTAAGAGAATTCGGCAATGGTGAAATAAGGAGAAGGGAAATTCGGCAGAGGTTATCAAGGAAGAGAAAATAATGCTGAATGGCCTCTCTTTTCCTTTTATAGCCGAATTTACTAGCTTAGAATCCCTTACTTGGCCACCACTCTTCTATTTTGATAGCTTTATCACTTTAATTATCACCTAAAACTTAATCCAATAATTATCTCTTATCTCTTAATAAAAATATCAATAAAAATCCATCATTTATCCATCTATTTTCCGAATTTTAACAACAATAAAACACCTCCCTATAGAGCCTTAATGCCGTCCACTTCTCTTGTTCCTGGCACCAAAATAAAATTCTTTTATTTGCTCCCCAAGTGACTCGAACCCAGGCCCAATTGCACCTGCTTGTGGCGTCAACTCCAGAGGCCCTAAGTGGTGCCTCCAAGCCACTTTTCCAAGCCCATTTGTATGTCATATTTCACCCATAAATTTTCTTAAGGCCACCTTGCTTTACTTCCCTCTCTTAACCTCAGAACTTAACTTTTCCTAAAACGTTTCCTTACATTTCCTTACATTTCCTTACATTTCCTTACATTTCCAAGTTTCCAAAAATGTTCGTTTGCCTCCTTTAAACTTAACATTTCTTACATTTCCAAGTTTCCAGAAATGTTCACTTTCCTCTTTTGAACTTAACATTTTTTACATTTCCAAGTTTCCAGAAATGTTCACTTTCCTCTTTTGAAACTTAACATTTCTAAATCATTTCCAAGTTTCCAAAAATGTTCATAATACATTCATAACACACAAGGCATGCCATTTCGTATACTTAAATCAAAAATGCGTAGGCCCATTTTCAGGATGTTACAAAAAATATTCCTAATTGTGGGATCATAAAACTCATAGCCCATAGATTACTCAAAATTTCCTTGACCATTATACTTTATAGACATTAAAGAAGTCAAAAGTGATGCCATCTTAACCTTATCATTTTTAGCAAAGCGTTTCTCAATTTCATCAAGAAAACCTTGGCCTGAGTAATCTCTTCAGATCCTGTGCCCCTAAAGGCTTTTGGAATATTGTGCTTCATAATAATTAAACTCATGAAATTTGAACGATCCCACCTCTCAAAATCCCTTTTAACATAAGGGGTGCTTTCCGCAGTGAGAGGTGCGGGTTGTTCTTTCTTTAGTGCAAGGTCTATGTCCATACAACCAAGCATTATAAATGTAACACCCCCAAACCCGGCCCACAAGTCCTGACCGGATCTGGTTATGTCACTTCGGAAACCGTTTGCGAAATCTTTGACTTTAGAATAAAACTTGAAAATTCTATTAACTTTTGGAAACCATGTCTTTTCTTTTGAAATTATAAATAAAGCTTTGTTATTAAAAATAATCCATATTAAAACTTTAGTATAAAAATATATAAATACCTTGATTAAATAAGTTGCTAAGATTAAAATCATCTTCACATAATAATTTCTTTTAAGTAAACCATAATATCAAAAAAATATCAAAAATAGTGATAACAAAAATAATAATAATAATAAGGCCCTTATTACAAAAAAATAATTAACCCAAAACACTTTGTATTAAAAATTGCTTAAAGATAATTAAATTAATCTCCTTCTGCATGGGCCACCTTGCATCCTCTCCAACCCGGTCCGATCAACCTGTCACCTGCGATGTTTGAAAATAATTGGGTGAGTCATAATGACTCAGTGTGTAAGTTAACCACTGAAATCCACCCACATGCTAGCCACATAATATCCCAATTATCAAATGCAACAAGTAATATATTCATTTTAACAATTACCACAATCTGGGCTTGGCCCACATTCAAATCATACTCAAATACTGGGCTAGGCCCATTTCTCAATAAACCACATATCAACTGGGCTTGGCCCATTTCCATATTATTACAAAAATAATGCAGCATGATACCCAACCCAAACCTAGGGTCCATCCGCTACACACCCCCTTATCCAGCCTACCACACACCAGGGGACTATCGAGTCACCCTCTCCTTTTCCCTCCAAAAAGGCAACCAATGCCATCCACGATGGAGCACATAGCAACCCATCAAGCCACGATATGGCATAAAGCCGATATCAATCAAGGTAACCACGCGAACTAAATCGCAAAGATCCACAACGCGACCTCAGTCAGCGCCAATCCACGATGTAGCACAAAGCTGACATCAACCACGTACTCGAAGTACACCCGTACCTTCTTTTCATAACCCACCCATGCACATGCCACATAAAATATAATCATGATAATGCATGCACATGCTTATTAATATTCATAAACATACTCATATACAAACAAATAATCACATTGCACAGGTCCGATACTAACCTGATCATCGCTATACCCTTTAGGGTATACATGGCACACTTATTACTGCACTTGTTAGTAAAACATTTAACACATAAAACCCGGAAACAGTGGGTTAGTTACACACCTTATAACCTGAAGCTCTAAACCCTCGATTTCGACGCTATCGCTTAGCGAGACTACCGTTATCTGCCTATCGTTTTCTGCTACAAGTCCACACCCCGGTGGCCAATCCCGAACTACCGAGACGGCTCTTTTCTTAAACTTCGGGATAGGAGTTTTCCCTTTTTCCCCTTGACTGGTATTGGCCTCCATCAAAACGCTTAATCAGAACCATACGATTAATCAACAAGTCATAATTTACTTATTAACGAGTCTAAATCACTTACTAATCATTCTTACCGAAATAAATTGAGATCCCGAAGGCCTCCCTTTGCTTCTGTCGATTTGCCCTTAAAAAGACCCTTTTACTTGAATCCCAAAACACCAATGGTCTTATGGAATTGCCGAAAATCCCACCACCTTATCTGATGATCTAACCTCGAGAGAAACCCTTCTTAGCTCCTTGGCGCTGACTACAAACAACACAAAACACAACATCATCCTGGCCCTAGAGACATTCGGCCATACCAAAACTAAGGCCAACCATTCGGTTTTGGCCACTTCAGGAGGAGTACATAAATCGATTGATCACAGGAGTACACTTACCACCTATGTGCTTTGAAGAGATTCAAGGGGAGTTTGCCTCGATCACGACCAAAATAGACTCAATGGTGAACAAGGTTTGGCTTTAAGCTTGGTGAAATAAAAGAGAAGCTCAAGGTTTCGGCTAGGCTTCCAAATGAAAATGAAGCATTCGGCCAACACTAGATGTTATTATGGATTTTTGCAAAAAGTTTGGGAAAGGGATGGGGTTCGGCCAAGGCACAAAATAGGGAAGGGGAAGAAGAAAACCAACAGTACCTTTATGGGACCTTAAAGTTTCGGTCACTAGGCAAGGAAAATGGAAATTGCACTAGGTGATCTTTCACAAAGAAAATCGGCACAAGAGGGTGGAATGGAAGAAAGACTTTCGGTCCTGGAAGCAAGAAGAAGAAAAAACATTCAAAAGGATGCTCCCCCCTATTTATAAAATTCGATCACTACTCCCACGTGAAGAAGCCAACATGCGGCCACCACCTACTAATTCAAATTAAATTTGAATTAGTTCAATTCAAAAACAATTTGAATTGTTCTACTATTATCCCACTTCATCTAATTAATAATAATAATCCATCAGCCACCATTATCTCAAATTTTAAACTAATTAAAATACTCCTATAATTATCAAAAACCAAAACCCACCCTTATCACTCCAGCCGAATTCCAAAACCACCAAAACCTCTTTTATTCTAATTCAAATTTCCTTCTTATTCTATACCTTTATCAACTAAAAAAAAAATAAAAGAATAATCTAATAATTCTCCTTCAGCCGAATTAAAACCAAAATTAATCTTAATCTTTATCCATTTAAAGCCCCTCCCCATGTGCTGTCCAACACCCCAATCGGCAGCAACAAAAATTAAAACTAATCCACCTACAGCCCCCAGGATTCGAACACAGGACCTGGGGGAACCCTGCTGCTAGGTAGCGCCCAGGCCACTTGGGCCACCTTGATTTTTATGCTAAAAACCCCCAATAATTATTCTTAACACCTACCTTCTTCAGCCCATCACCAAAAAGCAAAACAAAAACGCCCAAATGCAGCTCCAGCCCCTCGAACCCGTGACCTGCACAAAGACCCTTCTCAATTAGCGCCTTAGCCACTCCGTTACCTGCCTTTCATGTCCATAAGGCCCCCAAATTTATTTATAAGGCCTTCCTAGGCCTAACGCCCAAACCCAAAAATAAAAACCCCATGTGCTGTCGCTTGGACTCGAACCCAAGCCCTCCAAGGCGCTACTTCCAGCCCCCTTAAGCAGCGCACGGAGGCCACTCTACCACAGCCTCTCTTGTGCCAAAAATTTACAAAAATTATTCTTAAGGCCTCCCTTGGCCCGATTCCCTTTTTGCACTAAAAATCCAAAATTTTCCAAAGCCTTTCATTTTCATCCAAGCATTCTTAGACCTCTAAAACACATCCAAAAACACCCCAAAGCCTTTCCAACACTTGAATTATACTTGAATTTCCTAGCCCCTAAACCAGGGTATTACAATAAATGTCTTTTCCATTCCTTAAAATTAGTCTCATTAAACATGGGTATATAATTTTTATTAGCAGATATTGTGGCAGCAAAAGATAAACTAGTTGAATCTAGAACAAAATAGATAAAAACAAGCTCACATCAGTATTCATAAGTAAACAATAAATTCAAGATAATGGCTAATCCCATCTCAAGATGCCAAACACAACATTAATATCAAGTCTTTGGACAGTAGTATTAACACTAAGAGGTACTCTTGTTGTAGCAATCAAACACTGAAAATAAATTATGTCAAATAATGAATTAATCTTTGGACTAACATATTGCTCACATAAAGTACCTTATAATTGTCACACATTTATCACCACAGATGTCGTTGAAATTCTACCAAATAACTTACCTTTGGGTCAATTAATAAATGCATGAATCACAAAAACATATAATATCTTGATATTTTAAATAACTAACCTACACAAAAGAGGTCACTTTGGTGGCATTTTGTTTCAACTAATCTATTTAAAATATTAGACATCCTTAATTAAAACCTAAAGCCAAAATCTAAATTTATTTGTTTCAAAATATTTCTCTTAATTTCATCTTTCAATCAAATTAAAAGATAATAGTTGTAAGAGTATGCCCAAAGATCAATCATGAGATGGTTGTAATAACATACTTAATTTACCATGTTTATTAATATAAAGCATTGTCATTATTATTTCAGTTTTTCTTTCTGTGTGTACAAATAAACTGTTTTATAATAATGTCCTGAGAATAATATGGTTATTCTTAAAAGATCCTCAGTCAAGTATTATTGTTGACTAGGACAACAATAATACATTAAGACTAACATGTAGTTGATTGATGATAAAGAGTTGTCATTGATATGGAGTGTCAAAATCAATGCATGAATATGTGTGTTAGAGAACAACATATTGGATTGACCTGCTATGAGTATGTTTCTAGGATTATTATGTAATTGTCACAACATTACTCATAGTGATTAATATGTATATGATCCTCAGACTTGAGATCATCATTATCCCAACATCGTGAGTTGTATATTTTGATACAATCAAATGTACACCGTAACAGGTTGTTCTATAAAGGCTGATGTTGGTTATACCACAATCTATGTAGAGGGATATGGTTGATCAATATAGGATAAGTCCCTCCTACATAATAGGAGTAATATCTTAGGCAACTTGATTGAGTGAGACTAGAAATGCATGGCCATTCTCAAATAAGTTGATATGAGATGTCTTACTAATTTGTATATCATAGTCTACTCAAGATATAAAGAAACATAGGATGGGCTATGCAAGTGTGACTATCCCATGGCTTGTATCCGTTCCAGAGATAAAGGACTTAAGGATTAATGCATGAAAGGTTAATCACAAAAGGTTATGTCGAATCATGACTTCTTGTAGCTTAGGTAGCAATGATGCATTGCTAGATGCCACTCATTGTTTGTAACATTAGAATTGTTCTAGTATTACTGCTAACGTTGCAAGAACCTACAGGGTCACACCCTATGGTTGAAATGAACAAAATAAAACATAATTGGTATTGTGTTTGGTTGTCACATGAATTAAATTAATTAAAGAATTAATTTAATTGGGCAAACAAATATTGAACATATTATATGTACAAGGATGTTGTACACATAATGAGAACATAGTTTTATTAATATATGAATTTGGTTTGTATATAAATTTAAATAAATATAGTTTACCGAAATCCTTATTATAATTAATGTAATTATAATTTTCGGTTAAAAACTTTATTGTATTTATTTAATTTTATGATACATTCAAGAGATACTAATTATAAAAGGTATTAAAAGATACAAAGCTTAAAAAAAAAACCCTAAGTTTTTGTTTTGAGAGGTCTAGTAGCCGTCAAGCAAATAAAACCTCCAAAATAGTTTTGGAGATTTTTCTTCCGTTCATAGTCAAACCGGGTGGATTACGTAGAGGCCGACATCGGAGAAAGACTACGGCTTGGTTCGACAGTAGATCAAAATTCTTGTTGCCGAGGCGTCGCTGTCTACTCAGATTGAAGTTTTGGTAATTTCGAAACCTTTATTTCACCCCGATTGGTTCCTCACACATGGATTCATGGTCTGGATCGCCGAAATTGATTTTATTTTGCTGCGCCATAGGGTGCCGGCGTTCCAACAATAGTATATATATGTATATATTTATCCCAAAACAACATATAATGATGTTGGCAAATATAATAATAGTTGAATAAGTCATAAAGCATAAGACTTCAAATTTAAACCAAAATAATTTGAATAAAGGTAAACCTCATCATATCAAACACTACATTAATATTTCATATTTAGACAAAATATTAACTTCTAAGTGATATATTAGTGAAATAATCAAACATTGTCAATAAGAACATGTCGAACCATAAATCTTCCTTGAGGCCAATTTATTACTCACATGTAAAACTAAATAATTGTCACATGTTTATTACCATAGTTGCACAATAAATATTATTAACTTTCATTTGGGCCAATCAATATTAACTTAAGTTCCATGCACATAACCCTTTATATTTTAAAACAGAATAATCTATACAAAAAAAAATCACTTTGGTAACTTATTGCTTCAATTAAGTTATTTTAAAAAATATATAAACATACCAATTTTGAAATTTAAAATTTACTCAATAGTCAAATGTCAAAACTATTTTTTTATTACTTTAGACTCCAAAATAACCCAAAATAAGGTTGTCTTAATAATGCAATAAAAAACCAAAAACCTTAATTTTTGACTTATTTTTTTGTTCCAAAACCATATATATCAAAATCAAACAGAAATAATGTAGTGGTTCAAAGCCAAATAATTAACAAGCACATATATTCATAATTTTGGCACCAAAGCAATTCACGCATATACATGTATTCATAATCAAATAGAAAAACTTACCCTAAATTTACCATGTAAATCCAAAATTGTATTTATGATTAACCAGATATTCACATGAATACTTGAAAAATATTTTCAAGCCAATAAATCTCAAAAAAAAAATCATAATAGTTGGCATATCTCACAATTCATACAATAAACCATAAGATGATAAAACCAAACTTAAAACCAAAATATTTAAATATGTATATAGTTTACATGAATTTGCACTAAAGCACCCATAAAATTAAATATATAACCATAACAAAAAAAATTAATGTAACATCCTGAAAAGGGCCTATGCATTTTCGGTTTAATTGTACGAAATGACATGTCTTATGGGTTATGAATGTGTTTTGAACGTTTTTGGAAACCTGGAAATGTATGGAAATGTTAAGTGTAAAAAGAGGAAAGTGAACATTTTTGGAAACTAGGAAATGTAAGGAAATGATTTAGAAATGATTCAAAAGAGGAAAGTAAACATTTCGGGAAACTTGGAAATGTAAGGAAATGTTAAGTTTAAAGGAGGCAAACGAACATTTTTGGGAACTTGGAAATGTAAGGAAATGTAAGGAAATGTAAGGAAACGTTTTAGGAAAAGTTAAGTTCTGAGGTTAAGAGAGGGAAGTAAAGCAAGGAGGCCTTAAGAAAATTTATGGGTGAAATATGACACACAAACAGGTTGGGAAAAGTCGCTTGGAAATGCCACTTAAGGCCCAGGTAAGTGACGCCACAACTATGCAAGTGGGCCTGAGTTCGAGTCACTTAGGGAGCAAAATAAAGTTTTTATTTTGCTACAAGAAGCAGAGAGATGGACGGCTACAAGGCTTTTAAAAGAGGAGTTTTATTCTCTTTAAATTTCGGCTAAATAGGAGATAAGTAATAGATTTATTTTAGATTATTTTCAAGGAGATAATAAGGGATGTATTATCATTATTTTCAAGAGATAATTGTTGGATTAAATTCTTTTAATTTGAGTAAGTGATAAATCAAGGGATAAAAGCTATCAACATAGAAGAGTGGTGGCCAAGTAAGGGACTCTAGCTAGTAATTACGGCTACTAGAGGAAAAGAGGCTATTCATCCATTCACTTTTTCCTTTGTCGAAATTCCTTAAGCAATTCTCCTCTCTCTGCCAATTTTTTCCCTAGCAAAATCCTCTTTCTCTGCTATTTTGTCAAAACCGAAAACTATAGCAAAGCAAGCCAATTTCTTCACTTTTCTCTTCTTCCTATTCCTTTTCTTTCCAATCCATCCAAAAGCCGAATATTTGAGGGGCTCCAAGCATAGAGGCTGTCGACTTCTTCAAGAAAGGGTAAGGATCTATTGATATTATTTTCTTTTTCCAAATCAAAAGCCAAGATTCTAATGCCATATACTTGTTGGCCAAAACTTTGAAGGAAAGCTTCAGGATTCTGCGACTGTCGACTACAAGAAGGAAGGTTTCAGGATTTCTAAGATTAAAGGTAAGGCATGTATTCGGCCATAGGCCATTCTAATAGATTTTTGTGTGAAGGGTCGAATCTAACTATGGATGTGTAGGGACAGTCGACAGTGGTACACAAGGTTTCAGGATTTAAGATTTGGAAGGTAAGCACATAGATATGTTCGGCCAAGGCCTGATTTGATATCTAGATCTATTTGATAATCGTTTAAAAAGCCGAAAACTAACCCCTTTATCAATTTCATGCTTGGCCGAATACAAAGAGGAATAAAGCAAAGATTTCGGGATTGGTTAGTGTCCCAATCGGCAACAAGGTAGGTTTTAAGAATACAAATCCTACTAGGATTTGGTTTTATAGCCGAATAGGCTTTATGCTAATAAATTAAGGTTGGCCAATCTAGGAATTGAGATCTAAAGCGTAGATCAAGCTTTTCGGGATTTAAGTGAACTGCTAAGCGAATCAGGTGTGTACCCACACTTCTTCTTAATAAAATTTATGGCTATAATTAGTATGTGCATGTTTATAAGAATGTGAATATGGCTAAGTACCATGTAATGGTACAAAAGTACTCAGGTACGTTTCCTACTCCTATTAGGATTATGAAATATGTTATATGTAACATGTGAATAAAGATAAGAATGTGAAATTTGGAATGTTAATACATAATATTTATGATATGGGGCATATGGGTTATTGAAAAGAGGAAGTGAATGTGGTGACCTAAGACCACGCTATCTGAATGCGGTGACCTAAGACTGCGATATCTGAATGTGGTGACCTAAGACCACAATATCTGAACGTGGTGACCTAAGACCACGAGACTATAAGGGCGATGAGCACGTCGACTGCAGCGACTGCCTTCGATGGAGTGTAGCGGATGGAGGGTTGACTTATTAGTCCCCACGGTGTGCAGGTTGGTACGGGGGAAGTGTAGCGGATGGTTAACTAGGTTTGGGTTTTGGGTTGCATCATTATCGTAAATTATTATGTGAATATGATATGTATGTTATGCCTAAATTTATTTGGACTTAGTGTTGTGTACACATTGTGAAACACCCCAAACCCCACCCACGAGCTTTGACCAGATTTGGTATGTTCCTCAAATAAACCGGTTCAAATTCTTTTGTGACTTAGAAAAAACTTGTGTGTTTTGAAAGAAAATTTGTTTTGGGTTGGGCTTGAGTTGAAAACGAGTTTATTTGATTAAAAATCCTTTAGCTTTAGGTGACAAAACGTTTAGGGTTGGTTTTGATAATAAATTTACTTAATCTTTCAATTAAGAAATATTTGTAACATAATAAATCAAAGTGAAGTAAAGAAGTTCAACTATGGCCTTATTACATCACATAATCCCAAAATTAAAATTAAAATGCTTAAATAAAATAAAAGTCCAAATCGTAAATTTCTTGCTGTGCATGGCCATCCCTAAGCTTCTGCCGAGCCCGGTCCATTGCCGTTCGTCACCTGAAAATAGTTCCCACAACGGGGTGAGTCAACAGACTCTGTAATATCCCGGGTTAGGGGCTATTTTTTTTGTTGTGACATTGTTTGCATGATTATGGCCTGTTATGTTGATGTTTGTATGGTTTCGGGACTTAATTGTAGGCTAGAAGTAAGCCTGAGTAGGTGGAAAAAATTTTGTTTTTGGCCTAAGTCAGGGGAACTGATGGAGCTGGGATATATGAATATTATTTGGTAATTTGTAGCACAAAAGGTGAGCTGGCAAAGTGGCAAGGCATGCACCACTTGGAGCTTGAGTATGGCGTCATCTGCAAGGGGGAGAGGTCTTGTGTTCAAGCTGCGGAAATCCCCATTTTGGCTTCCATTTTGACGGAATGAAGAGGAGGAGTTGTAGGCAGTTTGAACTCTGCCTAGGACCAAGTCAAGTGCTGAGGTGGTGGGAGGAGAGTGAAGAGTGGAGTGGTTGTGGGGATGTGGCCGAATTTTAGGAGAGTTTGGGGGGGGAGTGACGGCTTGGTAGTGTGGTGTTGGGGGTGTGCCGAAATTCTTTTGGAATTTTGGTGCATATTCGGTCTTAGGGGGCAGCAATCAAGTCTTTTCTTTTTGACAAAAACAAGCCGAAATTCCTAGTAAGTTCTCCTTTTGTTTTCTTTTGCAAACCGGAAGTTCAAGCTCTCTTTGGCCGAATCTGTTTTGCCTTTTGTATTGGTGTGGTCGAAAGTTCTTAATCATCTCCTTTTCTTTTTCAATTGTTGAAGCCGAAACTAGTGATCCCTCTTTCTCATATTTCTATTCTTTTACAACCCTTGTGCCGAATGCATGTCTCTTTCTTAGCCGAATCTTTCATTTGTTTCTTACCATTTCTTTAAGCCGAAACCATCTTATTTTGTTTCCTAATCTTCAATTTCTTTTCTCAATACTATCTTGCCGAATCTTCTTCTTTCAATTGTTCTCATTTTAGCCGAATATTAACCCCTCCCTTTTTCATCTTTTTCTTGCATTTTGTTTCTTGGTTAGGGCCGAATCTCTCTTCTCTCCTAGTGGTGTTTATTTTGGCCGAATATTGGTGAAGGGGTAATCTCGTTTGTTTCTTTCAATTGTCGTGGAAGGTAAGTCCATAGCCGAAGGGTATTTCTTTCTCCCCTGTTATTTGTTGTTATTGGTTTGGCTAAGAACTGGTTATGGTGATTGGTGAAAGGAGTTAACCTCGTGGTGTTGGATCGATTTCTTGAAGGGCATTCGAGATTGGGAAGCAGTCAAGTGGAGCCTTCTTTCTGTGATTAACCGTTGGGTAAGTAGTGGTAAGGTTGGATTCTTTTAATCTATTCGTTTAGTCTCGATTAAGTCTAAGGTTTCAAAGGATTATTTGTTCTTTTTCTAGGTGGTGGCCGTTTGTCAAAGAAGAATCATTGTTGGTTCGAGGTTTGGTAGGAAACCAAATCATCTTCAAGGTAAGGGTTAAGTAATAAACCCTTTGGTTATTTGGTCTTAGCCGAATGGGTGGAAGGCTAATCTATATTATGGTCAATTGTTTTTAGGATCAAGATTGTTGAGGTGATCGAGGGATTTAGTCGAGTTCTTTGGGGGCTAAGCTTGTGATCTATCAGGTGTGTAAACTAACACACTGATTCTTAGTAATATATTAATAACCTGTTTGTATAAATGAAACAGTGGTGATTGATATGATACCCTATTGGGTATGATCACGGATTCAGGTAAGTCAGTGTTATTATGAGTTAATTGGTGATTTATATGATATCATGATTATTTGATATATGTGATATGAGTTATGATGTTAGACATAATGGCATGAACACATGACTTACATGATTTGCATTGGTTTGGTATGCATGGGTGACATGAGAGGAGGGGGATTATGATATCCGTGTCTTTGGGACACTGTGACTTTGGGTCACCAGAGGTTTGGCACCTCCAGTGGTTTGGTACCACAGTTGACATTTTGTGACTTTGGGTCACCAGAGGTTTGGCACCTCAGTGTCTCGTCCGAGTGGATTAGTACCACGGTGGGTTGGCCCCACAGTTGATTATACGGGATTGACGCCAGTGATTTGGTATCACACGATGGGTTGGCCCCATCATCGGATTTGTGATTGCGGTCACTAGTGATTTGGTATCACACTGTGTCTTTGGGACACCAGAGGTTTGGCACCTCATTGCGACTCGTCCCTGTGGTTTGACACCACTGTGGGTTGGCCCCACTTGAGAGATACGGGATTGTCGCTAGTGATTTGGTATCACACGATGGGTTGGCCCCATCATCAGATTATTCGTGACTTTGGGTCACCAGTGGTTTGGCACCACACTTATGGATATCATGACTTTGGGTCACCAGTGGTTTGGCACCACCAGTGGTTTGGTACCACACGGGGTAGAAAGGCGATACGGATGGTTAGGATCGGGTTGCATTAATTATATTGCTATGATATGATGTGTGTTAGTATGTTGTTTTATTGGGAGCGGGATTTATGCACTGAGTCTTGCGACTCACCCTCTCCTTTGACATTTCAGGTGACACTTAGACGCGGACTTGGAGCCGGGATGGACTCGGGGTGCTCATGCCATGCTTAAATAAAGACTTGATCAGTTTTATAAAACTTGGGTACTTTAGCTTCCTTATTACTATTTGGTTTTATTTTGGGATTGTAAATGGCCTTTAAATTATGTTTTTCTATGTTTATGCTTAAAGTAGAATTTTACTATGCCTTAACAAATAATTTGAGCTAAAATATGCTAAAAACTTGCAAAGACAATGATTTCAAAATTATAGCGCAATGTGTTTTAAACTATACCATCGGGTATCACACTATGATTTGATATTAAAGAAACTCAAATGATTTTCAAATCAAAACTCGATTTCCTACCAAGTCAAAATGTTTTAAGTAACAATAAGAGACAACTTGAAATTCCAAATGTAATAAACTTGTTTAACTTCTTAAAATGTTTTCAAAATGTCACATGAAGTTTTCAACAATCCTGCCCAAGATTTCTACAAGTTCAAAATTTTTCTCAAAGAGTTTTTATCGAACTTTTAAACGAAAAACTTAACCTCTCAAATACGTTTTTCCTCGTAACATACCAGATTCGGTCGTGGTGTTTTGACCGGGTTTGGGGTGTTACAATTGTGGTATCAGAGCCAAGTTCAAAGGCTCGGCTGTGGGCCTGAGGCCCAAAATGTTTTTAAAAGTCTATTTCCCGTGTTTTATGGTTTGAAAGGCATGGCACCGAGTCTCCGGCACCAGTTCGCCCAGGTAAGTACCCCTTACTATTGCTTGTGATTTGGTGTACTGTGATTTGATGATTAGCAATAGTAGGATTACTTTAAAAACTGAAACTGATAGGATTCTGTGAACTCGCGAAAACAAAGCTCTTTACTATTCATAAGACTTGCTTTAAAACAGTGGAATAAATACTGATGCATAAAACTCTTAAATCAGATACGTAGAAAGGTTAGTCATGAGTGCTCGAGGTGGACATGGTCGTGGACGAGGTCGTGGTAGGATGACAGTTTCTGAACCCGTAGGATCTGCTCAGGGGTCAGAAAATGAGATGCCGGTACCGTCACCAGCTGGAGGTGGTGAGTTTCAAGATCAGACCGGGGATGACGCAGTATCACAGGCGATGCTACGAGTGTTAGAAAGGGTAGCTGGAGTAGGTGGAGGTGCAGGAGTTAGGAAATCTGTGCCTGAGCGACTCCGGGCAAACGGGGCCGAATTCTATCGAGGTGTTTCTGGTGTTGCTCCCAGCACTGCTAAGTATTGGCTTGAGGCAACTGAGCGGATCATGGATGATCTGGACTTGACTGCTGAAGAGAAGCTGAAGGGTATAGTATTGCTTCTTCGGGATGAGTCATACCAGTGGTGGCTCACGATTCGGGACAGTGTGGCAGCAGAGGATCTGACATGGGATTATTTCAGGGCTGCATATCAGAAGAAGTACATCGGAGCTAGTTATATTGACTCCCAACGAAAGGCATTTCTGAGGCTTGTTCAGGGGAGTAAGTCTATTTCTAAGTACGAGGCTGAGTTCTTGAAGCTGAGTAGGTATGCCAGGGGTATTGTGGCCACTGAACATGAGAGGTGTGTTCGTTTCGAGGATGGTCTGAGAGACGAGTTGGGACTGCTGATTGCTCCTCAGCAGGAGCGCGAGTTTGCTGTCTTAGTTGAGAAGGCTAAGGTAGCCGAGGGTGTTAAGGAGTCAGTGAGGCAGGGCATGGATAGAAATAGGCATAAGAGGAGTTTTGGGTCTTCTGGATCGTCGGGTAATCCGCAGAAAAGGGCTAGACCGAGTGGGCCGAATCAGTCTGGTAGGTTTGTTGCTGCTAGGCAGGGACCGCCGCAGTGTAATCAGTATGGGAAATCTCATTGGGAAGGTTGCTGGACCGGTGGAAAAGGTTGTTTTGAGTGTGGTTCTCTGGATCATCGCGTGAGAGACTGTCCGCGTAAGTTGGCCAGGATACAGTCTGAGAGTCAGGGCCGTAATCAGTTCAGGGGTAATGGACCGCCACCGCAGAGGGGCCGTGGTAATGGCAGAGGAGGTAATGGTTCTGGTCGGGGCCGTAGTGCACCGGGCAGAGGTGTGGGTAGTTTTGAGGCCAGACAACCTGGGTTAGTGTATGCTGCGAGGCGTCGAGAGGAGGGTGACGCACCGGACGTCATAACCGGTACGTTTTTGATCTTTGGTTCTCCATTTACTGCTTTGATTGATGTGGGTTCAACACACTCTTATGTTGCCAGTAGTATAGTAGAGACCATGGATCTAGACTCTGAGATATCTTCTAGGCAGATGACTGTAATTAGCCCTCTAGGTCACTCTGTAGTAGTAGATAAACTGTTTAGAGAGGTACCCCTAGAACTCCAAGGGGTAGTGTTTGCTGCTGATCTGATGGAACTACCGTTTGGGGAGTTCGATCTGATTCTTGGGATGGACTGGTTGGTCAAGTACCAGGCAAGGTTGGATTGCACGGCTAAGCGCATGGTTCTTAAGACGATTGAGGGTTATGAAGTGGCTATGATAGGTAATAGGAGAGATTACTTATCAAATGTGGTATCTGCGCTGAAAGCGGAGAAAATGGTCAGGAAGGGCTGTGCAGCGTATGTGGTTCATGTGTATGCCTTGGAGGCTAAAGAGTCTGCTGTAGAGAAGGTTCGTACAGTTAAGGAATTTGCTGATGTGTTTCCTGAGGAGCTTCCGGGTCTGCCGCCAGATCGTGAGGTAGAGTTTGGGATAGATCTATTACCCGGGATTGCGCCTGTTTCTATCGCTCCGTATAGGATGGCGCCAAAGGAATTGGTGGAGCTTAAGGCTTAGATCCAGGAGTTATTGGATCGAGGTTTTATCAGGCCAAGTGTTTCGCCGTGGGGTGCGCTGGTACTCTTTGTTAAGAAGAAGGATGGTACGATGCGGATGTGCATAGACTACCGCCAGTTGAATAAGCTGACGATTAAAAACAAGTATCCGTTGCCACGGATAGATGACTTGTTTGATCAGCTGAAGGGTGCAGCGGTATTTTCGAAGATCGACTTGAGGTCTGGGTATCACCAGTTAAAGGTTAAGGAGGCTGATATCCATAAGACAGCGTTTCAGACTCGGTATGGGCACTACGAATTTCTGGTAATGCCGTTCGGGTTGACTAACGCACCGGCAGTATTCATGGATATGATGAATAGGGTGTTTCAGCAGTACCTGGATCAGTTCGTCGTGGTTTTCATAGACGACATCTTAGTGTATTCGAGGACAGAGGAAGAGCATGATGCGCATTTGCGAGTGGTGCTGCAGATTTTGAGGAAAAGCAGCTTTATGCTAAGTTCAGTAAATGCGAGTTCTGGGTTAGAGAAGTGACTTTCTTGGGTCATGTAGTGTCAGCTGAGGGGATTAGAGTAGATCCTCGGAAGATTGAGGCAGTTTTGGATTGGAAGCCACCGAAGACAGTGGCTGAGATTCGGAGTTTTCTGGGTTTGGCTGGATACTACCGAAGGTTTGTTGAGGGTTTCTCGTTGATAGCAGCGCCAATGACCAAGTTGTTGAGGAAAGAGGTTCCGTTTGTTTAGACTGAGAAACAGCAGGAAAGCTTCGATAAGTTAAAGAAGATTTTGACTGAGGCTCCGGTTCTAATTCAACCTGAGGCTGGTAGGGAATTCACAGTATACTGCGATGCATCACATACGGGCTTGGGTTGTGTGCTGATGCAGGAAGGTAAGGTTGTGGCTTATGCTTCTCGGCAGCTGAGGCCACATGAGGTCAACTATCCGACGCACGATTTGGAGCTAGCGGCTGTAGTCTTCGCCTTAAAGATTTGGAGGCACTACTTGTACGGAGAGAGATCGATAGTCTACACGGATCACAAGAGTCTGAAGTATCTCCTGACTCAGAAAGATTTGAATTTGAGGCAGCGCAGATGGGTTGAGTTGCTTAAGGATTACGACTGTTCGATTGAGTATCATCCGGGCAAGGCTAACGTGGTGGTAGACGCGTTGAGCCGTAAGGTTGTTTCGGACTTAAGAGCGATGTTTGCCCATTTGAGCTTGTATGATGACGGGAGTATTCTGGCAAAGTTGCAGGTTAGGCCTACTTGGGTTGAGCAGATCAGAGAGAAACAGTTGGAGGATAAGGTACTGAGTGCGCAGAGGTTGCAAGTGCAGAGTGGGGGTTTGGAAGGTTACAGTTTGTCTAGTGATGAGGTGCTATGTTTCCAAGGTAAAGCTTGTATGCCTAAAGATGTTGAGCTAAGGCAGAAGATTCTTCAGGACGCACATAGCAGTCCTTATGCTATGCATCTTGGAGATAGCAAGATGTATAGGGATCTTAGAGAACAGTTTTGGTGGCCTGGTTTGAAGAGAGAGGTGACAGAGTTTGTTGGGAAGTGTCTGACATGTTAGCAGGTCAAGGCTGAACATCAGTTGCCGTCAGGTTTGCTTCAGCCTGTGAAGATTCCTCAGTGGAAGTGGGAAAGGATAACCATGGATTTCGTCAGTGGATTACCGCTTACGCCAAGCAAGAAGGATTCAGTTTGGGTAGTGGTGGATCGCCTGACTAAATCAGCTCACTTCATTCTGGTGAGGGTTGACTACTCACTTCAGAGGTTAGCGAAGCTGTATGTGTCAGAGATAGTGAGGCTGCATGGTGTGCCAGTTTCGATAATCTCAGATAGGGATCCCAGGTTTACGTCAAGGTTCTGGAAAGCATTGCATCAGGCTCTGGGTACGCGTTTGGATTTCAGCACAGCTTTTCACCCGCAGTCTGACGGGCAGTCAGAAAGAGTTATTCAAATCTTAGAGGATATGCTGAGAGGTTGTGTTTTGGATTTCAGGGGTAGTTGGGAGGAGTTTCTGCCATTAGCCGAGTTTGCCTACAACAACAGTTACCAAGCGAGCATCAAGATGGCACCGTATGAGGCGTTGTATGGTAGGAAGTGTCACTCACCTACGTGTTGGACGGAGTTAGTTGAACGTCAGTTGTTGGGACCCGAGTTGGTTGCTGAGACCGAAGACAAGGTTAAGTTGATTCAGGCTCGACTGAAGGAAGCTTCGGACCGGCAGAAGTCTTATGCCGATCTTAAGCGGAGAGACATAGAGTTTGCTGTGGGGGATCAGGTTTTTCTGAAGGTCTCGCCGTGGAAGAAAGTGTTGAGGTTCGGTAGGAATGGCAAGCTAAGTCCGAGGTTTATTGGGCCGTATAAGGTTCTGAGACGAGTGGGACCAGTAGCGTATCAGCTTGAGTTTCCAGCAGAGCTTAGTCAGATTCATGACGTATTTCACGTTTCGATGCTTCGGCGTTATCGTCCAGATCCGTCACATGTGGTAGCAGTAGAAGAGATCGAGGTAAATCCAGATTTGACTATGGAAGAAGAACCTATGCAGATTCTAGATCGGGATGTGAAGGTTCTGCGTAGGAAGTCTGTGGCTTTGGTTGAGGTACTTTGGCGGAATCATGGCGTGGAGGAAGCCACGTGGGAACCCGAGGATGTGATGAAACGGCAATACCCGCAACTCTTTTGATCAGGTAATTTCATGGTCGAAATTATTTTAAGGGGGTAGAACTGTAATATCCCGGGTTAGGGGCTATTTTTTTTGTTGTGACATTGTTTGCATGATTATGGCCTGTTATGTTGATGTTTGTATGGTTTCGGGACTTAATTGTAGGCTAGAAGTAAGCCTGAGTAGGTGGAAAAAATTTTGTTTTTGGCCTAAGTCAGGGGAACTGATGGAGCTGGGATATATGAATATTATTTGGTAATTTGTAGCACAAAAGGTGAGCTGGCAAAGTGGCAAGGCATGCGCCACTTGGAGCTTGAGTATGGCGTCATCTGCAAGGGGAAGAGGTCTTGTGTTCAAGCTGCGGAAATCCCCATTTTGGCTTCCATTTTGACGGCATGAAGAGGAGGAGTTCTAGGCAGTTTGAACTCTGCCTAGGACCAAGTCAAGTGCTGAGGTGGTGGGAGGAGAGTGAAGAGTGGAGGTGGACTTGTTCAACTCATTTGAAATGAGTGGTGTAGAGTGGTTGTGGGGATGTGGCTGAATTTTAGGAGAGTTTGGGGGGGGGAGTGACGGCTTGGTAGTGTGGTGTTGGGGGTGTGCTGAAATTCTTTTGGAATTTTGGTGCATATTCGGTCTTAGGGGGCAGCAATCAAGTCTTTTCTTTTTGACAAAAACAAGCCGAAATTCCTAGTAAGTTATCCTTTTGTTTTCTTTTGCAAACTGGAAGTTCAAGCTCTCTTTGGCCGAATCTGTTTTGCCTTTTGTGTTGGTGTGGTCGAAAGTTCTTAATCATCTCCTTTTCTTTTTCAATTGTTGAAGCCGAAACTAGTGATCCCTCTTTCTTATATTTCTATTCTTTTACAACCCTTGTGCCGAATGCATGTCTCTTTCTTAGCCGAATCTTTCATTTGTTTCTTACCATTTCTTTAAGCCGAAACCATCTTATTTTGTTTCCTAATCTTCAATTTCTTTTCTCAATACTATCTTGCCGAATCTTCTTCTTTCAATTGTTCTCATTTTAGCCGAATATTAACCCCTCCCTTTTTCATCTTTTTCTTGCATTTTCTTTCTTGGTTAGGGCCGAATCTCTCTTCTCTCCTAATGGTGTTTATTTTGGCCGAATATTGGTGAAGGGGTAATCTCGTTTGTTTCTTTCAATTGTCGTGGAAGGTAAGTCCATAGCCGAAGGGTATTTCTTTCTCCCCTGTTATTTGTTGTTATTGGTTTGGCTAAGAACTGGTTATGGTGATTGGTGAAAGGAGTTAACCTCGTGGTGTTGGATCGATTTCTTGAAGGGCATTCGAGATTGGGAAGCAGTCAAGTGGAGCCTTCTTTCTGTGATTAACCGTTGGGTAAGTAGTGGTAAGGTTGGATTCTTTTAATCTATTCGTTTAGTCTCGATTAAGTCTAAGGTTTCAAAGGATTATTTGTTCTTTTTCTAGGTGGTGGCCGTTTGTCAAAGAAGAATCATTGTTGGTTCGATGTTTGGTAGGAAACCAAATCATCTTCAAGATAAGGGTTAAGTAATAAACCCTTTGGTTATTTGATCTTAGTCGAATGGGTGGAAGGCTAATCTATATCATGGTCAATTGTTTTTAGGATCAAGATTGTTGAGGTGATCGAGGGATTTAGTCGAGTTCTTTGGGGGCTAAGCTTGTGATCTATCAGGTGTGTAAACTAACACACTGATTCTTAGTAATATATTAATAACCTGTTTGTATAAATGAAATAGTGGTGATTGATATGATACCCTATTGGGTATGATCACGGATTCGGGTAAGTCAGTGTTATTATGAGTTAATTGGTGATTTATATGATATCATGATTATTTGATATATGTGATATGAGTTATGATGTTAGACATAATGGCATGAACACATGACTTACATGATTTGCATTGGTTTGGTATGTATGGGTGACATGAGAGGAGGGGGATTATGATATCCGTGTCTTTGGGACACTGTGACTTTGGGTCACCAGAGGTTTGGCACCTCCAGTGGTTTGGTACCACAGTTGACATTTTGTGACTTTGGGTCACCAGAGGTTTGGCACCTCAGCGTCTCGTCCCAGTGGCTTAGTACCACGGTGGGTTGGCCCTACAGTTGATTATATGGGATTGACTCCAGTGATTTGGTATCACACGATGGGTTGGCCCCATCATCGGATTTGTGACTGCGGTCACCAGTGATTTGGTATCACACTGTGTCTTTGGGACACCAGAGGTTTGGCACCTCATTGCAACTCGTCCCTGTGGTTTGACACCACCGTGGGTTGGCCCCACTTGAGAGATACGGGATTGTCGCTAGTGATTTGGTATCACACGATGGGTTGGCCCCATCATCGGATTATTCGTGACTTTGGGTCACCAGTGGTTTGGCACCACACTTATGGATATCGTGACTTTGGGTCACCAGTGGTTTGGCACCACCAGTGGTTTGGTACCACACGGGGTAGAAAGGCGATACGGATGGTTAGGATCGGGTTGCATTAATTATATTGCTATGATATGATGTGTGTTAGTATGTTGTTTTATTGGGAGCGGGATTTATGCACTGAGTCTTGCGACTCACCCTCTCCTTTGACATTTCAGGTGACACTTAGACGCGGACTTGGAGCCGGGATGGACTCGGGGTGCTCATGCCATGCTTAAATAAAGACTTGATCAGTTTTATAAAACTTGGGTACTTTAGCTTACTTATTACTATTTGGTTTTATTTTGGGATTGTAAATGGCCTTTAAATTATGTTTTTCTATGTTTATGCTTAAAGTAGAATTTTACTATGCCTTAACAAATAATTTGAGCTAAAATATGCTAAAAACTTGCAAAGACAATGATTTCAAAATTATAGCGCAATGTGTTTTAAACTATACCATTGGGTATCACACTATGATTTGATATTAAAGAAACTCAAATGATTTTCAAATCAAAACTCGATTTCCTACCAAGTCAAAATGTTTTAAGTAACAATAAGAGACAACTTGAAATTCCAAATGAAATAAACTTGTTTAACTTCTTAAAATGTTTTCAAAATGTCACATGAAGTTTTCAACAATCCTGCCCAAGATTTCTACAAGTTCAAAATTTTTCTCAAAGAGTTTTTATCGAACTTTTAAACGAAAAACTTAACCTCTCAAATACGTTTTTCCTCGTAACATACCAGATTCGGTCGTGGTGTTTTGACCGGGTTTGGGGTGTTACAGACTCAATGTGTACACAACGCTAAATCATAATCGAATCAGGCATAACAATTATTACACATTCATATCATAGCATACAAGTTATGGTGCATTCCCAAAACCCAAACCTATTAAGCCATCTGCTACACTCCCCCGTACCAACCTGTACACCGTGGGGACTACTAAGTCGACCCTCCTTCCGCTACATTCCATATTGCGGTCTTAGGTCACCACATTCGTGGTCTTAGGTCACCACGTTCAGATTACTGTGGTCTTAGGTCACCACATTTAGATTACTGTGGTCTTAGGTCACCACATTCAGATATCACGGTCTTAGGTCACCGTGTTCGTGGTCTTAGGTCACCACATTCACTTCCCCTTCAAAATAAAACCCATATGCCCCATAATATAGTAATATGCATAAATATGCCAGAGTTCACATTCTTATTCTTATTCTCATGTTACAATTAACATATTTCATAATCCTAGTAGGAGTAGGAAACGTACCTGAGTACTTTGTACCATAACATGGTACTTAGCCATATTCACATTCTTATAAACATGCACATACTAATTATAACCATAAATTTTATTAAGAAGAAGTGTGGATACACACCTGATTTGCTTAGGGTTTCCAATCCAAATCCCGGAAAGCTTGATCTAATGCCTTAGATCTTAGATCTCTACATTTAATCAATCATTCAATACTTAGTAAAGAACCATTCGGCCATAAATCCAAATCCTAGTAGGATTAGTACACTAAAACTTACCTTGCAATTTCCAAATCCTGAAAGTATTCCTTTCCTTATATGTCTGTCGAAATCCCTATAACTTCATGTTAGATCAATTTCTAACATTTATTAGATCAATTTCTAACATTTATTCATAACAAATAACCCTTAGCCGAATGTTAAATATGACTTACCTTGTGGATTTTAAATCCCGAAATACACCGAATAACTAGGGAACACGCGGCCTATGGTGTACCTTCGGGAAAAGAACTTCTCCTTCCTTGTAGTTGACACTTAGTAAATCCCGAAAGATCTCTTCAAGGTTTTGGCAACAAGAATATTGATGGGATTAGTCCTAGATTTCGACAAATCTAAAAGAAAAGAATAGAAATCAAACTTGTTCTTACCTTTGAAGAAATCGATAGCATCTAAGCTTGAAGCCACTTAAGATATTCGGCTATGGCCTTAAAAGGCTTACTTCCGGCTTTTGGAGGGATTAGAAATAAAAGAGAAAAAGAGAATAATGGCAGAGAGAATTCGGCAGAGAGAAGAGGAGAAACTTTAGAGAATTTCGGCAGAGGTTTTCTTGAAGAGAAAAGAATGAATGAAGAATAGCCTTACTCTTCCTTTTATAGCCAAAAATACTAGGCTAGAGTCCCTTACTTGGCCACCACTCTTCTATTTTGATAACTTTATCCCTTGATTTATCACTTTAATTATCAACAAAACTTAATCCAATATTTATCTCTTATCATTTATCTCTTATCTCCTAATAAAAATAATACTAATAATAATCCTCTATTATCTCTTCTTTATCTATCAAAATAAAAGAAATAATATCCACATTTATCACCCCTTTTAGCCGAATTTTAATAAGAATAAAAGCTCATCTTAAACTCCTCCCAAAGACTCCCCAAGCCGTCCATCTCTTCCTCTTGTTGCCGCAAAAATAAAAGCTTTCTTCTGCTTCCTAAGTGATTCAAACCCTGGCCCAATTGCACATGTAGGTGGCGTCACATGCTAAGCCTTTAAGTGGCATTTCCAGGCCACTTTTACAAGCCCAATTTCATGTCATATTTCCTCCATAAATTTTCTTAAGGCCACCTCGCCTTAATTTCCTCTTTTTAAACTTTAAAACTTATCATTTCCTTACATTTCCAAGTTTCCAAAAATTTTCGTTTGCCTCCTTTAAACTTAACATTTCCTTACATTTCCAAGTTTCCCGAAATGTTTACTTTCCTCTTTTGAATCATTTCTGGATCATTTCCTTACATTTCCAGGACATTTCCCTACATTTCCAGGACATTTCCCTACATTTCCAAGACAAGACATTTCCTCACATTTCCTCACATTTCCTTACATTGCCTTACATTTCCATACATTTCCTTACATTTCCATACATTTCCATACATTTCCTTACATTTCCATACATTTCCTTACATTTCCTCATATCTTAGGGTTCCTAAAACTCCTCAGAACACATCCAACACACCCACTGAGCCCACTATCTCATGAATTACGCACGAACGCATAACCCCTAATCTAGGATGTTAAACATTAAGTCTGTTAACTCATCCCGTTGTGGGACTATTTTTAGGTGACGAACAGTAATGGACCGGGCTCGGCAGAAGCTTAGGGATGGCCATGCACAGTAAGAAATTTACGATTTGGACGTTTATTTTATTTTAAGTATTTTAAGTTTATTTTGGGAATTATTTGATGTAATAAGGCCATAAGGCCATAGTTGAATTTCTCTATTTCTTTTTACTTTTATTTATTATGTTTACAAATTATTATTTATGGATCAAACAAATTTATTTTAAAAATAAACTCCAAGTGTTTTGTCACCTTAATTAAAAAAGAAAAGAAAAAGAGATTTAATATATTATTAATACATTTTCAACTCAAGCCCAACCCAAACAAACTTTCTTTCTAAACACACCAGTTTTTCCTAAGTAAAAAAAGAGTTTTGAATTGGTTTACATTGAGGAACATACCAGATCCGGTCACAGCTCGTGGGCCGGGTTTGGGGTGTTTCAATTTAGTATCAGAGCCCAGTTTCAAACCCTCGGCCTGGGGTTTAAGGCCCAAAACATTTTCAAATCGAGCCCAAATGAGTTTTTGAAGATAAGTAGGGTTTTTCTGGCATGGCACCTAAGTCTCCGACCCGCAGTCCACCAGGTAAGTACCCCTAACCATCTGTGTGCTTTATGTGATTATATTATGAAGGGTAGAAACGGAATGGCACGTTGAGTAGTGTGATAAGTATGTGAACCCTAGGACTAGTGTACCCCAACAAATACATAAGATTTAATACCTATTTACACAAAGCTATGGCTAAGTCACCGAGTTAGGGTGTGGCAACCCCTGTGTGCATGTCTAGGATTGGATCCGGAAGAGCCTGGTATTTAAGCAGTCCTAGTGACTCACCTCCTATTCGCTGGAATCCTACCTGGTGCGTAGCTTCGGTTCACCATAACCAAAAGGACTCAGAGAGTGTGGTAACCTCTGTGCGCATGTCTAGGAATGGTTTTAGTGGGAGCTTGGTACTTAAGCAGTTCGTGTGACTCACCTCCTCTCCATTCGAATCCTACCTTGTGCGTAGCTTTGGTTCACCCTGACCAAGAGGACTCGGTCATAGGCTAAACACATTAACTAAAACCCGAAAGGGAACTAGCCGTGTTTTATGGAAAGCCTAGTTTTAAAAATTCAACAAACCACTCTTTTGAACTGATACAATTGTTTTAAAAAAAAATTCCCGAAAAATTTTTTATTTATGAAATTACAAAAATACCCCTAGTGGTAAAATTACAAAAATGCCCTTGGTTTATAAAATGTCCAACTACCCAACAGTCTTACCAAAATTTCATTACCTTGTCAATGTTCAAAAACCCTAATTTGCAAAATATCAAAATACATTGATTTTGGAAAATTACAAAATTGCCCCTAACTTATAAAATTACCAAAATGACCCTGAATTCCAAAATTTTTGCAACATCACCGTTTTGGAAAGTGCAATTCTCAAAAAGAGCTCTCAAAGTTTTGTAAAATTTGGAAATACCACGGAAATATTAAACTTTACAAATTTACCCTGGTTTAGTACCAAAATACCCCCGGGATCCAAAATTACTGAAATACCCCCGGATTTCAAAACTTTCCAAAATACCCCAGGAATTTAAAAATTCCAAAATACTTTTTGACAAAATCACCAAGGAACTTTTTCTTTTGAAAAAGTACGAAAATACCCCTGTAGGACAAATTACGAAAATACCCCTAGGTAGTGGGAAAACAACAACAATGAAAACTACAATGTTTCTTTGAATGAATGAAAGTTCATAATTGATTGGTGGATGTATGAATGAAAGGACTGTGTGCATGTATGACTACGAAAGAACCACTTCTAAAACTCTTTTCATAAAACTTCTTCGCGGGTAATAAGTGAAACAAGGACTAATTCATAAAACTTTTTAATCAGATCGCGACGATAGAAATGAGTTCTAGAGGACGTGGCCGTCGTGGACGCGGTAGAGGAAGAATGACTATGTCGGAACCCGTTAGATCAGGTCAAGGGTCTGATAATGAGATACCACCGCCGCCACCACCCCCAGCTGTTGGTGTTGAGCAGCAGGCTCAGACGGGGGATGATACTGTGTCGCAGGCTGTGCTGCGAGTCTTGGAAATGGTGGCTGGCGCAGGTGGAAATAAGGGAACTCGAAAATCTGTACCTGAGCGGCTCCGAGCTAATGGAGCTGAAATGTTTAGAGGAGTATCTGGTGTGGCACCCAGTACGGCTGAATATTGGTTGGAGGCAACTGAGCGAATTATGGATGAGCTTGATCTGACCCATGAGGAGAAGTTGAAAGGAATGGTGGTTAACTGTTCGGGATGGTGCCACGGCTGAGGATCTGACCTGGGAGTATGTTAAGGAAGCGTATCAAAAGAAGTATGTTGGAACCAGGTATACTGATGAGCAAAGGAAAGCATTTCTGGGACTGGTTCAAGGGAACAAGTCCGTTGCAGAATATGAAGCTGAATTTCTGAGGTTGAGTTGGTATGCTCGAGGAGTAGTGGCAACTGAGCATGAGCGTTGTGTCTGTTTTGAGGACGGACTAAGAGATGATCTGAGATTGTTGATAGCACCGCATCAGGAGCGGGAGTTTTTTGCTTTAGTAGAAAAGGCCAAGGTAGCCGAGGGAATTAAGGATTTTACCAAGCAGACCATGGATCGGAATAGGCTAAAAAGAAGTTTTGGATCGTCTGGGAAGTTTCAAAAGAGGCCTAGAGTGGATGGGCCGCGAGGTCAGCAAGCTGGTACAGGAGGGCAGTATCGTTCTTGTGATCTGTGTGGAAAGAAGCACTTAGGAGAGTGCTGGAAGAAGACGGGAGGATGCTTTAGGTGTGGGTCCAAGGACCATATGATCAAGGATTGTCCTAAGATACCAGATGAAAGTCGACCAGCAGCTCAGAATGTTAAACCGGCTGGTAGAGGGGACAGCAACCTCAACGAGGTCGTGGTTCGAATAACAGAGGTAATGGTGCTGGCAGAGGACGTGGAACACAGGGAAAAGGTGCTGCTAATGCTGAGGCAAGGCAACCGGGTTTGGTTTATGCGGTTCACCGGAGGGAGGATGGAGACGCGCCGGATGTTATAACCGGTACGTTCTTTATTTATGGCAAGCCCTATTTTGCTCTGATTGATGTGGGCTCAACCCATTCTTATGTTGCATGTAGTATAGGGGAAACACTAGGCCTAGACTCTGAACTTTCTGATAGACAGATGACTGTAGTAAGCCCATTAGGCCAAACTGTAGTGGTGGATAAGATCTTTCGGAATGTACCCCTAGAGATTCAAGGAGTGAACTTTCGGGCTGACTTAATGGAACTACCCTTTGGGGAGTTTGAACTCATACTTGGAATGGACTGGTTAGTAGAGCACCGAGCCGTGTTGGATTGTGCGGCTAAACGTATGGAACTAAGGACCCCGGAGGATGAAGTAGTAGTAATGATTAGAGAAAGAAGAAACTACCTATCTAACGTAGTTTCGGCGTTAAAGGCTGAGAAAATGGTTAGGAAAGGGTGCAAGGCGTTCTTAGCCTTCGTAAGTGCGTTGGGTGGAAAGGAAAAAGGTGTCAGTGGAGTTAAAACTGTAAGGGATTTTGAAGATGTGTTTCCGGAGGAATTACCAGGAATACCCCCAGATAGGGAGGTGGAGTTTGGAATAGACTTGCTACCAGGAACAGCTCCTGTGTCAATTGCCCCGTATCGTATGGCACCAAAGGAGTTGGTTGAGCTCAAGGCTCAAATCCAAGAATTGCTGGATCATGGGTTCATTCGACCCAGTGTGTCTCCATGGGGAGCACCGGTCCTGTTTGTAAAGAACAGGGACGGAACTATGCGGATGTGCATAGATTATCGTCAGTTGAATAAGCTGACCATTAAGAACAAGTATCCTTTGCCAAGGATCGATGACTTGTTCGATCAGTTGAAGGGGGGCACAGTATTTTCAAAGATAGACTTAAGGTCGGGATATCATCAGCTGAAGGTGAAGGAGGCAGATATCCATAAGACAACTTTTAGGACAAGATACGGCCATTTTGAATTTGTAGTAATGCCGTTTGGGTTGACGAATGCTCTAGCCGCGTTCATGGATATGATGAACCGGGTTTTCCAACCCTACTTGGATATGTTCGTCGTGGTGTTTATCGACGATATCTTGGTGTATTCCAAGTCGGAGGAAGAACATGATAAGCAATTACGGATTGTGTTGCAAGCATTAAGGGAGAAGAAGCTCTATGCCAAATTCAGCAAGTGTGAATTCTGGCTTAAAGAGGTGGCATTCTTAGGGCATGTGGTATCCGCAGAGGGAATAAGAGTGGATCCTAGGAAGATCGAAGCAGTGTTGGATTGGAAACCACCTTGGTCCGTGGCTGAGATCCGAAGTTTCTTAAGTTTGGCAGGCTATTACAGAAGGTTCATGGAAGGGTTCTCATCAATAGCCACACCTTTGACAAAGTTGCTAAGGAAGGAAGTACCCTTTGAATGGACTGATAAGCAACAGGAGAGCTTTGAAAAGCTTAAGAAAGTGTTGACGGAAGCTCCAGTGTTAATTTAGCCGGAGGCAGGAAACAATTTTGTGGTATACTGCAACGCTTCTCACACGGGATTAGGTTGTGTACTAATGCAAGAAGGAAAAGTAGTCGCTTATGCGTCTCGACAGTTAAGGCTGCATGAGGTTAACTACCCAACTCATGACTTGGAATTGGCAGCAGTGGTTTTCGCTCTTAAGGTTTGGAGGCACTACCTTTATGGGGAAAGGTCGATAATCTACACAGACCACAAAAGCCTTAAGTATCTGTTGACTCAAAAGGAGTTGAACTTGAGGCAGCGAAGGTGGGTAGAGTTATTGAAGGATTATGATTGCTCGATAGAGTACCACTCGGGCAAGGCGAATATGGTAGCTAATGCCCTAAGTCGGAAGGTTGTGTCGGAGCTAAGGGTTATGTTCGCTCACTTAAGTTTGTATGATGATGGAAGCTTGTTGGCAGAGTTGCAAGTCAAGCCCACGTGGCTCACTGAGGTGAAAGAAGGACAGTTGGCTGATAAGGATCTAAGTGCTAAGTTACAACAAGTACAGAACGGAGAGTTAAAGGATTATGACGTTAATGATGAAGGAGTATTGTGTTAAAAAGGAAAAGTCTGTATGCCGAGGGACGAAGAGTTAAGACAAAGGATTCTTCGGGAGGCGCATAGTAGCCCTTATGCTATGCATCCCGGAGGCACTAAGCTGTACAGAGATCTAAGGGAACAGTTTTGGTGGCCTGATCTTAAACGGGAAGTTATTGAATTCGTGGGAAAATGTCTAACGTGTCAGCAAGTTAAGGCTGAACACCAAGTTCCATCGGGATTACTTCAGCCAATTGAGATTCCGCAGTGGAAGTGGGAGAGAATTACCATGGACTTCGTTAGTGGGTTTCCCCTTACACCTACTAAGAAGGACTCGGTATGGGTAATAGTGGACCGTTTGACCAAGTCCGCGCACTTCATCCCAGTAAGAATTGGCTATCCTCTTCATAAGTTGGCCAAATTATATGTAGCGAAAATTGTGAGGTTACATGGAGTACCGGTATCGATCATCTCCGATAGAGACCCAAGGTTTACGTCTCGGTTTTGGAGGGCACTTCATCAAGCTTTAGGCACTAAGTTGGACTTCACTACGACTTTTCATCCACAATCAGACGGGCAGTCTGAACGGGTTATAGAAGTGTTGGAGGGTATGTTGAGAGGCTGTGTGATGGACTTTCGAGGAAGTTGGGAGGACTATTTGCCTTTAGCAGAGTTCGCCTACAACAACAGCTATCAAGCTAGCATTCGGATGGCACCATATGAAGCGTTGTATGGTCGGAAGTGTCGAACTCCTACTTGTTGGACTGAGTTAGGAGAACGTCGAGTTTTAGGTCCAGAGTTAGTGGCAGAAACTGAAGCAAAGGTTGAG
Source organism: Gossypium australe (assembly GCA_005393395.2). Taxonomy (NCBI): domain Eukaryota; kingdom Viridiplantae; phylum Streptophyta; class Magnoliopsida; order Malvales; family Malvaceae; genus Gossypium; species Gossypium australe. The sequence continues at coordinate 20,047,909 of CM016618.1, forward strand.
ATAATCAGGGCACGGTTAAAGGAAGCCTCTGACAGGCAGAAGTCGTACGCAGACCTTAAGCGGAAGGAAATAGAGTTTGAGGTAGGAGACCAAGTATTCCTTAAGGTTTCGCCTTGGAAGAAGGTGATGAGATTTGGACGTAAAAGGAAGTTAAGCCCAAGATTTATAGGGCCCTATCGAGTACTGAAGCGAGTTGGACTAGTGGCATACCAGTTAGAGTTGCCACCTGAGTTGCAGCAGATGCATGACGTATTCCATGTATCCATGCTACGTCGATATTGATCAGACCCATCCCATGTGGTACCAGTTGAAGAGGTGGAGCTAAGGCCAGACTTATCCTACGACGAAGAGCCGATTCAGATATTGGAACTTGATGTGAAAGTGCTACGAAGGAAGTCAGTTCCTCTAGTCAAAGTGTTATGGCGCAATCATGGATCGGAAGAAGCTTCGTGGGAGCCAGAGAAGGCAATGCGACAACAATACCCTCAATTATTTTAGCCAAGAAATTTCGAGGACGAAATTATTTTAAGGGGGTAGAACTGTAACATCCTGAAAAGGGCCTATGCATTTTCGGTTTAATTGTACGAAATGACATGTCTTATGGGTTATGAATGTGTTTTGAACGTTTTTGGAAACCTGGAAAAGTATGGAAATGTTAAGTGTAAAAATAGGAAAGTGAACATTTTTGGAAACTAGGAAATGTAAGGAAATGATTTAGAAATGATTCAAAAGAGGAAAGTAAACATTTTGGGAAACTTGGAAATGTAAGGAAATGTTAAGTTTAAAGGAGGCAAACGAACATTTTTGGAAACTTGGAAATGTAAGGAAATGTAAGGAAATGTAAGGAAATGTAAGGAAATGTAAGGATATGTTTTAGAAAAAGTTAAGTTCTGAGGCTAAGAGAGGGAAGTAAAGCAAGGTGGCCTTAAGAAAATTTATGGGTGAAATATGACACACAAACAGGTTGGGAAAAGTGGCCTGGAAATGCCACTTAAGGCCCAGGTAAGTGACGCCACAAGCTATGCAAGTGGGCCTGAGTTCGAGTCACTTAGGGAGCAAAATAAAGTTTTTATTTTGCTACAAGGAGCAGAGAGATGGACGGCTACAAGGCTTTTAAAAGAGGAGTTTTATTCTCTTTAAATTTCGGCTAAATACGAGATAAGTAATAGATTTATTTTAGATTATTTTCAAGGAGATAATAAGGGATGTATTATCATTATTTTCAAGAGATAAGTAAGTGATAAATCAAGGGATAAAAGCTATCAACATAGAAGAGTGGTGGCCAAGTAAGGGACTCTAGCTAGTAATTACTGCTACTAGAGGAAAAGACGCTATTCATCCATTCACTTTTTCCTTTGCCGAAATTCCTTAAGCAATTCTCCTCTCTCTGCCGAATTTTTCCCTAGCAAAATCCTCTTTTCTCTGCTATTTTGTCAAAGCCGAAAACTCTAGCAAAGCAAGCCAATTTCTTCACCTTTCTCTTCTTCCTATTCCTTTTCTTTCCAATCCATCCAAAAGCCGAATCTTTGAGGGGCTCCAAGCATAGAGGCTGTCGACTTCTTCAAGAAAGGGTAAGGATCTATTGATATTATTTTCCTTTTCCAAATCAAAAGCCAAGATTCTAATGCCATATACTTGTTGGCCGAAACTTTGAAGGAAAGCTTCGGGATTCTGCGACTGTCGACTACACGAAGGAAGGTTTCGGGATTTCTAAGATTAAAGGTAAGGCATGTATTCAGCCATAGGCCATTCTAATAGATTTTTGTTTGAAGAGCCGATTCTAACTATGGATGTGTAGGGACAGTCAACAGTGGTACACAAGGTTTCGGGATTTAAGATTTGGAAGGTAAGCTGTAACACCCCAAACTCGACCCATTCACTACGACCGAATTTGAAAGGCCACTGCAGAACACGTTCGAAAATATTCTTACTTAAGAGTAAAAACCGTTAAAAATTTGTTTCCTTTAATAAAACATTTTCGTGACTTAAAATATTCTACGTAAGAATTAAAGTTTGTTATAAAAATACCGGATTCAAGCTTTATTATACACACTTAAGAAAATAAAATCATTTTAAATCAACATTTAAATTGTCAATCCATAATAGAACATAATAATAAAGATACTTAATAAAAATACTTAAATACTTTAATGGGCCTTATTACAATAAACACTTAACCAAAATACTGAAACTATAAATACTTAATTAATTAAAATATCTTCTGCATGGGCCACCTCGTATCCACTCCAACCCGGTCCGATCATCATATCACCTGTGATGTTTGATAAAATATTTGGGTGAGTCATAAAGACTCAGTGTGTAATTAATCCACTGAATTCCACACACATATTAACCACATATTAACCCATTTATCAAATAACAAGATAACTATTCATAACACATTCTGGGCTTGGCCCATATTCATAACACTTATCAGGTAACAGGGTAATTAACCACATAATCTCCACATACTGGGCTTAGCCCATTTCTTATTCAAATCCACATTCACATACTGGGCTTGGCCTATTTTCACATTAAACCACATATCACTGGGCTGGGCCCATTTTCACATTAAATTCACATATCAGACATAATTATGCAAAGTGCACCCAACCCAAACCTAGGGTCCATCCTCTACACACCCCCGTATCCAGCCTACCACACACCAGGGGATTATCAAATCACCCTCTCCTTTTCACTCCACAAGGCAATCAATGCCATCCACGTGCAATTAAGCACAAAAATCCACAACGCGACCTCAGTCAGCGCCAATCCACGATGTAGCCATAGCCAACACCAAAACCACGATGGGACACATAGTCACTCATCAACCACGATATGGCACATAGCCGATATCAACCACGATAAGGCACATAGCTACTCATCAAGCCACGCGAACTTAATCGCAATTAATCCACAACGTGACCTCAGTCAATGTCAATCCACGATATAGCTCAAGGCTAACATCAAACCACGTACTCGAAGTACACCCTGTCCTTCTTTCATATCCCATCCCATGCACATGCACATGTAATAATGGCATGATAATAATAAATGCATGCTCAAGTTATTAAGGTAGACAATCATATTTCCATAGGTATAGTCACATTCACATCGGCACTTTCACATTCTTATCGATAGATAATACTAACCTGATTATCGATATACCCCTTTAAGGGTATCCATTTCACATCTATCACTGCACTTATTAGTAAACACATAACACATGCAAATATCCTATAGATTCCAAAAAACAATAGGCTAACTACACACCTGATCACTTGTAGAACTACGCTTTCAATATCGACGCTATCACTAAGTGATACTACGGCTATCTGCCTATTTTGCTGCTCTGACGCTGGTCCACACCCCAGTGGCCAATCCCGAACTGCTGAGACAGATCTTTTCTTAAACTTTGGGATAGGGACTTTCCCTTTACCTTCTTGACCGGCATCCATGTCCATTAATGATATCTTAATCAGAACCAAACGGTTAACTGATAACATCATAATCTAAATATACCAAATTTAACTATACTTACTAAATATTCTTACCAACGAATCGAATCCCAGAAGCTTCGCGCACTACAGCCGTTCCGCCCCTAAAGACCATAATCCAAATCGGTCAATATTATTACACTAAATATGGCCTATGGCCGAATAGTACAAACCTCCTTACCTTACTTACCGAAAATCCCGAATCACCACTTAACTATGTAGCTGTCGAAAACCCTATATTCCATATGTTAAAATCGGCTAAAACATAATTTCAAAAATAATGGCCCTAGGCCGAATATTACCAATTGCTTACCTTAATCTCTGCAAATCCCGAAAGACTCCTTTTAATGCTCCCAATGTTTGTTAAGAGAGACTACAAGAAAGTAGTCGACGACACCTTCCTTGATGATTCGGCTTTTGAGACTTGCGAAAAAATAGAAGAGAATAGAACCCTTTTTGCTATTCGGCTATGGGTTCAAGATGTAATTAAAATATTGGCTATGGTATTCCTTTAAGATGTCAAGCAAAGAGAAGAGAAGAAGATGCTACAAGGTTCGGCCAAGCTTTACCAATGGTGATAGAAAATTCGGCAACTAGAGAAAAGTTAGAGAATTAAGGTTGAAAGAAAGAAAAGGAGAAGAAAAGAAAGTGGGAAGAAATTCGGCAGAGCAACTAAAAGGAAGAAAAAGATGAATGCTAAATTAAAAGGAATTTCGGCACCTATTTTTTTCTCTCCCAAACTCATTCAAAAAAAATAATTGAATTAAGCCAAACTTTATCTCTTAATCACCTATTCAAATAAAATACAACAGCCATTATCCTTTTATCTCTTTATCAACTCTCACCTATCCATTATCTACTTATTAAACTAAAATAAAATAAATAAAGCCATATTTATCCTACCTTACTGCAGTCGAGTTTTAATAGGAGAATTAATCCTTATCTAATTGGAACTCCATGTGCCGTCCAATTACTTCCTTCTCTCTTGGCGCCAGAAGCCGAAAATAAAACACCCAACTGCTACTCACCAGCCTCGAACCCAAGACTTGCTGGAGCTTCACTGCAGATAACGCCCCAGCCACTGTGCCAAGGCGCCTCTTTGTGATATAGTTCACCCTGAACTTCTTTTAACACCTCTTTCCCAAGCTCCCCCTTGTCCTAACGCCAAAGCAAAATAAAAACACCCATTGGCTTACCACGCTACTCGAACCCAAGACCTGCGCCAGGCGTCACCTCCAGGCCCTTAAGTGGTGCCTAACGCCACTTTGCCAATTCGACTTTCATGTCCGAAATCCTTACCATTTTATTTTTAAGGCCTTCCTAGCCCAACTTCCTCCACATAACGCAAAAATAAAAACACGCCCATGCCGCCAGCAGGATTCAAACCAAGGCCCTTGTTGCCGCAAGCCGCATATAACGCCCCAAACCATTCTGCCAAAGCGTTTCCTTGTGACATAAAATCGCCACAAAATCTTTTAAGACCTCTTTATCTTGCTCCCCTTTAACGCTAAAAACAAGATAAAAACTCCTTCCTGCTGCCAACCAGACTCGAACTCCATACCCTTGTTGGCGTCATTCCCAGGCCTTAAGTGGCGTCCTTAAGCCACTTTACCAAGCCCCCTTTTATGTCCCAAAACGCCTACAATTTTCCTTTAAGGCCTCCCTGGCCTTGCTCCCTTTCCAGACGCAAAATAAAAACTCCCAAATGTGATCCCTGCAGCTCGAACCCCTTCCCCTTGGCACTCCCTTTGACGCAACCACCCTTGTACCTTAGGTGGCGTCCCTTGCCACTTTTCCACATCACTTCTTGTGTCCTAAATTTGCCAAAACTTTTCTTAAGGATACCTTAGCCTAGCTCCCCCTTTTTAACTTAAAAACCCATAATTTTCCAAAGCTTCCACCTTCATTCTAGAATTTCCAAAGCCCCTCGAACACCTCCAACACACTCACTGAGCCTACTATCACTCGAATTATGCACGAATGCATAACCTCTAATCTAGGATGTTACAGTTCTACCTTCCTTAAAAATAATTTCGTCCCCGAAATTTCTTACTAACAAATAATCGTACATCTTAACTCACCGCACCACGCTTATGCTGCGCACTCTGATCTTAATAGAACCATCAGACTTCCTAGGCACAATTTTTAAGTTCACATCCAGGGTTTCAAACATTTTACTAGCAACACAAGAATGAATTATCTCTAAAGCAATAAATAATATTCCAAAACAAGGAACTTACCCGCTATCACATCCTTGGTTGTCTCGCATCCAAACCTTCAGCACCTCTGCTTGGCGTTCCACGACCTTGGCCGGAACCATTTCCTCCACGGTTTGGACCACGAACCTTCGTTGCCTGAGGACAATTCTTAACCAAATGAGCCTTAGATCCACATCGGAAACATTCCTTGCTATTACCCAACACTCTCCTGTGTGAGCTCTCCCACACTGAGCACATGAACGATTCCGATTCTCAACAACTGGTACTAGTACACGTGCAGAATTCTCGATCCTTGGTCTTTTTGAACATCTCCAAACGATGCTGACGGTCCAAAACTTCTCTTATTCCCGTTTCTATTCTTTTCTTGGTTTTCTCTTACAGTCCTCTTAACTTCTTCAGCGATTCGAGCTTTCTCCACTAGAATGGCGAAGTCTCTTTCTATGTGCGGAGCAATAAACTCTCGCAACTCATCTCGTAGCCCATCTTCGAATCGGACACACCTTTCGTAATCAGTAGCCACGATCCCTTTGGCGTACTGACTTAACCGCACAAATTCAGCTTCATACTCTGCTACCGACCTGCTTCCTTGAACCAAGTTTAGAAACGCCTTCCTCTGCGAGTCTAAGTAGCTAGCTCCAATGTACTTCCCTTCAAACTTAAGCTTAAAATATTTCCAATCCACTCGATCTGTCGGAACACCTTGCCTGACAGTGAGCCACCATCGATAAGCTTCATCTCGAAGCAACGAGACAGCACCTTTCAGCTTTTCCTCAGGAGTACAGTCCAAATCGTCCATGATTCTTTCGACTGCCTCCAACCAATACTCCGCTACATTCGAAGCTACTCCTGATACTCCTCTAAAAACTTCAGCTCCGTTTGACCTAAACCTTTCCGATACTGACTTCCGAGCTCCATTTCCCACACTAGCTCCTGCCACTCATTCCAGCACTCGTAGCATAGCCCGCGATACTGCGTCATTTTCTCCTGTCTGATCTTGATCTTCCGCGCCCACTGCTGGCGGCGGCACATCGTTTTCTGACCCATGGCCAGACCCTACTGGTTCCGATACAGCCATCCTACCTCTACTGCGTCCACGACGACCACGTCCCCTAGAACTCATTTCTAACGTCGCGATTTATCTGATTAAAAATTTTATGCATTAGTACTTTTGTTCCACTGATTAACCGCGAACAATTTTATGAAAAGAAGTTCTAGAAGTGGTTCTTTCGATCACACAAAGTTTCAATTCTAATTCAGAGAAGCGCATTCACATTCACATTCATAATAGAGATATCTATATTTCCTAATGAATCCACATTCATTCATCCACCAATCAATTATGAACTTTCGTTCATTCAGAGAGATGTTGTAGTTTTCATTGTTGTCGTTTTTCCACTACCTAGGGGTATTTTCGTAATTTGCCTTACAGGGGTATTTTCATAAATTTCAAAAGAAAAAGTTCCTTGGTGATTTTGTCAAAAAGTATTTTGGAATTTTTAAATTCCCGGGGTTTTTGGAAAATTTTGAAGTCCAGGGGTATTTCGGTAATTTTGGACCTCGGGGGTATTTTGGTAATAAACTAGGGTAAATTTGTAAAGTTTAATAATTCCGGGGTATTTCCAAATTTTGCAAAACTTTGAGAGTTCTTTTTGAGAATTGTACTTTCCAAAACGATAATGTTGCAAAAATTTTTGGAAATCAGGGTCATTTTGGTAATTTTGTAAATTAGGGGCATTTCCGTAAAATTTTTTTTTCCAAATCAGGGTATCTCGGTATTTTGTAAAATAGGGTTTCTGATATTTTGTAAAGTAAGAATATTTTAACATAAGTCGAGGGTATTTTTTGAAAATCTTAAAAACTAAGGGTATTTTAGTAATTTTCAACACAGGGGCATTTTTTGTAATTTTGTAAATCGGAGATATTTTTGGAAAAATTTTCACAATAATCTTTTGCTACAATTAAAAGGATAATTTAGGGATTTTAAAACTAGGGTTTCCATAAAAACACGGCTAGTTCCCTTTCGGGTTTTAGTTATCGGTTTAGCCTGTGAATAAGTCCTCTTGGTTAGGGTGAACCGTAGCTACGCACCAGGTAGGATTCCAGCGAAGAGGAGGTGAGTCACGAGGACTGCTTAAGTACCAGGCTCTTCCGGATCCACTCCTAGACATGCGCACAATGGTTGCCACACCTTAACTCGGCGACTTAGACACAGGTTTGTTCAATTGCACTTAAGTCTTATGCATGTGTTTGAGTATGCTAGCCCTAGGGTTCAATAGCCCTAAAATTCTAATCTACGAGCCCTAAATAAGCCCATAACAGTTCACATAAACAAATCACTTCAATAATTAGAAGTACTTACCTAGTGGACATCGGGTCGGAGATACAGGTGCCATGCCAGAATAACCTGAAAAATTTATGAAAGCCCAAATCTTTGAAGAGCCCAAAAAAAATGTTTTTGGACCCAAAACCCTCAAAGCCGAGTTTTGAACCTGGCACTGATACCAAACTGTAACACCCCAAACCCGGCCCATTCACTATGACCGAATTTGAAATGCCACTGCGGAACACGTTCGAAAATATTCTTACTTAACAGTAAAAACCGTTAAAAATTTGTTTCCTTTAATAAAACATTTTCGTGACTTAAAATAATCTAAGTAAGAATTAAAGTTTGTTATAAAAATACCGGATTCAAGCTTTATTATACATACTTAAGAAAATAAAATCATTTTAAATCAACATTTAAATTGTCAATCCATAATAGAACATAATAATAAAGATACTTAATAAAAATACTTAAATACTTTAATGGGCCTTATTACAATAAACACTTAACCAAAATACTGAAACTATAAATACTTAATTAATTAAAATATCTTCTGCATGGGCCACCTCGTATCAACTCCAACCCTGTCCGATCATCATATCACCTGCGATGTTTGATAAAATATTTGGGTGAGTCATAAAGACTCAGTGTGTAATTAATCCACTGAATTCCACCCACATGTTAACCACATATTAACCCATTTATTAAATAACAAGATAACTATTCATATAATAACACATTCTAGGCTTGCCAATATTCATAACACTTATCAGGTAAAAGGGTAATTAACCACATAATCTCCACATACTGGGCTTAGCCCATTTTTTATTCAAATCCACATTCACATACTGGGCTTGGCCCATTTTCACATTAAACCACATATCACTGGGCTGGGCCCATTTTCACACTAAATTCACATATCAGACATAATTATGTAAAGTGCACCCACCCCAAACTTAGGGTCCATCATCTACACACCCCCGTATCCAGCCTACCACACACCAGGGGATTATCAAATCACCCTCTCCTTTTCACTCCACAAGGCAATCAATGCCGTCCACGTGCAATTAAGCACAAAAATCCACAACGAGACCTCAGTCAGCGCCAATCCACGATGTAGCCATAGCCAACACCAAAACCACGATGGGACACATAGTCACTCATCAACCACAATATGGCACATAGCCGATATCAACCACGATGAGGCACATAGCTACTCATCAAGCCACGCGAACTTAATCGCAATTAATCCACAACGTGACCTCAGTCAACGTCAATCCACGATGTAGCTCAAGGCTAACATCAAACCACGTACTCGAAGTACACCCCGTCCTTCTTTCATATCCCATCCGATGCACATGCACATGTAATAATGGCATGATAATAATAAATGCATGCTCACGTTATTAAGGCAGACAATCATATTTCCATAGGCATAGTCACATTCACATCGGCACTTTCACATTCTTATCAATAGATAATACTAACCTGATTATCGATATACCCCTTTAAGGGTATCCATTTTACATTTATCACTGCACTTATTAGTAAACACATAACACATGCAAATATCATATAGATCCCGGAAAACAGTAGTCTAACTACACACCTGATCACTTGTAGAACTACGCTTTCCATATCGACGCTATCACTAAGTGATACTACGGCTATCTGCCTATTTTGCTGCTCTGATGCTTGTCCACACCCCGGTGGCCAATCCCGAACTGCTGAAACAGATCTTTTCTTAAACTTCGGGATAGGGACTTTCCCTTTACCTTCTTGACCGGCATCCATGTCCATTAACGATATCTTAATCAGAACCAAACGGTTAATTGATAACATCATAATCTAAATATACCCAATTTAACTATACTTACTAAATATTCTTACCAACGAATCGAATCCCGGAAGCTTCGCTCACTACAGTCGTTCCGCCCCTAAAGACCATAATCCAAATCGGTCAACATTATTACACTAAATATGGCCTATGGCCGAATAGTACAAACCTCCTTACTTACTTACCGAAAATCCCGAATCACCACTTAACTATGTAGCTGTCGAAAACCCTATATTCCATATGTTAAAATCGGCTAAAACATAATTTCAAGAATAATGGCCCTTGGCCGAATATTACCAATTGCTTACCTTAATCTCTGCAAATCCCGAAAGACTCCTTTTAATGCTTCCAACGTTTGTTAAGAGAGACTACAAGAAAGTAGTCGACGACACCTTCCTTGATGATTCGGCTTTTGAGACTTGCGAAAAAATAGAAGAGAATAGAACCCTTTTTGCTATTCGGCTATGGGTTCAAGATGTAATTAAAATATTGGCTATGGTATTCCTTTAAGATGTCAAGCAAAGAGAAGAGAAGAAGATGCTACAAGGTTCGACCAAGCTTTACCAATGGTGATAGAAAATTCGGCCACTAGAGAAAAGTTAGAGAATTAAGGTTGAAAGAAAGAAAAGGAGAAGAAAAGAAAGTGGGAAGAAATTCGGCAGAGCAACTAAAAGGAAGAAAAAGATGAATGCTAAATTAAAAGGAATTTCGGTACCTATTTTTTTCTCTCCCAAACTCATTCAAAAAAAAAATAATTGAATTAAGCCAAACTTTATCTCTTAATCACCTATTCAAATAAAATACAACAGCCATTATCCTTTTATCTCTTTATCAACTCTCACCTATCCATTATCTACTTATTAAACTAAAATAAAATAAATAAAGCCATATTTATCCTACCTTACTGCAGCCGAGTTTTAATAGGAGAATTAATCCTTATCTAATTGGAACTACATCTGACGTCCAATTACTTCCTTCTCTCTTGGCGCCAGAAGCCAAAAATAAAACACCCAACTGCTACTCACCAGCCTCGAACCCAAGACCTGCTGGAGCTTCACTGCAGATAACGCCCCAGCCACTGCGCCAAGGTGCCTCTTTGTGATATAGTTCACCCTGAACTTCTTTTAACACCTCTTTCCCTAGCTCCCCCTTGTCCTAACACCAAAGCAAAATAAAAACACTCATTGGCTTACCACGCTACTCGAACCCAAGACCTGCGCCAGGCGTCACCTCCAGGCCCTTAAGTGGTGCCCAACGCCACTTTGCTAATCCGACTTTCATGTCCGAAATCCTTACCATTTTATTTTTAAGACCTTCCTAGCCCAACTTCCTCCACATAACGCAAAAATAAAAACACGCCCATGCTGCCAGCGGGATTCGAACCAAGGCCCTTGTTGCCGCAAGCCGCATATAACGCCCCAAACCATTCTGCCAAAGCGTTTTCTTATGACATAAAATTGCCACAAAATCTTTTGAGACCTCTTTATCTTGCTCCCCTTTAACGCTAAAAACAAGATAAAAACTCCTTTCTGCTGCCAACCAGACTCGAACTCCAGACCCTTGTTGGCGTCATTCCCAGGCCTTAAGTGGCGTCCTTAAGCCACTTTACCAAGCCCCCTTTTATGTCCCAAAACGCCCACAATTTTCCCTTAAGGCCTCCCTGGCCTTGCTCCCTTTCCAGACGCAAAATAAAAACTCCCAAATGCGATCCCTGCAGCTCGAACCCCTTCCCCTTGGCACTCCCTTTGACGCAACCACCCTTGCACCTTAAGTGGCGTCCCTTGCCACTTTTCCACATCACTTCTTGTGTCCTAAATTCGCCAAAACTTTTCTTAAGGATACCTTAGCCTAGCTCCCCCTTTTTAACTTAAAAACCCATAATTTTACAAAGCTTCCACCTTCATCCTAGAATTTCCAAAGCCCCTCGAACACCTCCAACACACTCACTGAGCCTACTATCACTCGAATTATACACGAACGCATAACCCCTAATCTAGGATGTTACATAAGCACATAGTTATGTTCGGCCAAGGCCTGATTTGATATCTAGATCTATTTGATAATCGTTTAAAAAGCTGAAAACTAACCCCTTTGTCAATTTCATGCTTGGCCGAATACAAGGAGGAATAAAGCAAAGACTTCGGGATTGGTTGGTGTCCCAATCGGCAACAAGGTAGGTTTTAAGAATACAAATCCTACTAGGATTTGGTTTTATAGCCGAATAGGCTTTATGCTAATAAATTAAGGTTGGTCAATGTAGGAATTGAGATCTAAAGCGTAGATCAAGCTTTTCGGGATTTAAGTGAACTGCTAAGCGAATCAGGTGTGTACCCACACTTCTTCTTAATAAAATTTATGGCTATAATTAGTATGTGCATGTTTATAAGAATGTGAATATGGCTAAGTACCATGTAATGGTACAAAAGTACTCAGGTACGTTTCCTACTCCTATTAGGATTATGAAATATGTTATATGTAACATGTGAATAAAGATAAGAATGTGAAATTTGGCATGTTAATGCATAATATTTATGATATGGGGCATATGGGTTATTGAAAAGGGGAAGTGAATGTGGTGACCTAAGACCACGCTATCTGAATGCGGTGACCTAAGACTGCGATATCTGAATGTGGTGACCTTAGACCACAATATATGAACATGGTGACCTAAGACCACGAGACTATAAGGGCGATGAGCACGTCGACTGCAGCAACTGCCTTCGATGGAGTGTAGCGGATGGAGGGTTGACTTATTAGTCCCCACGGTGTGCAAGTTGGTACGGGGGAAGTGTAGCGGATGGTTAACTAGGTTTGGGTTTTGGGTTGCATCAATATCGTAAATTATTATGTGAATATGATATGTATGTTATGCCTAAATTTATTTGGACTTAGTGTTGTGTACACATTGAGTCTGTTGACTCACCCCGTTGTGGGACTATTTTCAGGTGACGAACAGTAATGGACCGGGCTCGGCAGAAGCTTAGGGATGGCCATGCACAGCAAGAAATTTACGATTTGGACATTTATTTTATTTTAAGTATTTTAAGTTTATTTTGGGAATTATTTGATGTAATAAGGCCATAAGGCCATAGTTGAATTTCTCTATTTCTTTTTACTTTTATTTATTATGTTTACAAATTATTATTTATGGATCAAACAAATTTATTTTAAAAATAAACTCCAAGTGTTTTGTCACCTTAATTAAAAAAAAAAGAAAAAGAGATTTAATATATTATTAATACATTTTCAACTCAAGCCCAACCCAAACAAACTTTCTTTCTAAACACACCAGTTTTTCCTAAGTAAAAAAAGAGTTTTGAATTGGTTTACATCGAGGAACATACCAGATCCGGTCATGGCTCGTGGGCCGGGTTTGGGGTGTTTCAATTAACTTCAACAATATCCGTCAAAACTTAATTTCACCAATTAAACTATAAAAGATATCTTATTGAATAATGGTTGTAAATACCTATTCACACAAACTATAATCATGCATTAATCCTCAAAATCATTAATATGAATATAATATATATACATACAATTATAACAATATAAAAATAATACTGGCTTGCCTTACATATTTCATGTAAACTCAAATTTATATTCATGACTAAAGACATTATCATAAAACTTCTTTATATGCACAAATGCTTAAACAAAATCTATAACCACTAAATAAAAAAAGAATCCCAAATTATATAAAAGTCTTTATATGCGCAACTACCTATGAAAATTCATAGCCACCATATTTAAAAAAATCCCAAATATTTTAATTTTAGTCAGATTCCATAAGGACTAAAACTTACATAAAATAATTATAATAGAAACCAAAAGTAATCATTCGTATATATGAATTGAATTCAATGGTTAATATAATTTATCATGAATAAAGACAAAAGATGATGATTCCATATATATTCAACCACAAACAGAAAATTTAAAACAAATAGTGCGAAAAAAAATATCTTACCAACATTCATTTATTCGATTATCAAGTGAATTAACCTTCAAAACCAATTATACAACCCAATTGGAATTCTTCAATTGCAAAAAGTTGTAAGTCTGGATCCATGAATTTTAATTTAATAATGATTTTAACCAAAATTTATAAAATAATTGTGTGAAAAGAAGATAAAGAAATCTCACAAAACAATTTTTATCAAATAAATAAATAAACCTTCATCTTTCGAATAACATATGCAAATATTAAACTAGATTATATTTATAAAACCCTAAAACTTTATTTAAAGAATCAAAACCCAAAAAATTATCAGGAATCTCAAAGATTCAACATAATATATAATTAAAATATCAAGTCCATAAAATTAAAAAAGAAAAATGAATCAATCCAAAAATAATAAAGAATCAATTCATTCTCAATGATTCAACATGACAAAGCTCGGATGCCACTTGTTAGATTTGTAAAATAAATCTAAAATAAATTTTAATAAACCAGGATCTATCATGTCAAATCATCAAGAATAAATTAAGAACAAAACTAGATGCAGAAATGTATCTGAATCCATGAATTCCTTGAAGTTTTATCGAATCTTGGGGGTTTGATCTTCCAAATTAGCACACAAGAAATTCAGAGAATATGTGCTCTCTCTTTCCTAATGATTGGATATTAGAAAAGATATCTTGTGTATAATTTGGGGACCATAACCCTAATATTTATAACCTTGGCATATTAGTTCTAACCAAATTCTAATTAGCCCATCATTAATTAGAATTTGATTAAAACTCAATTACTAGAGTATCTACACATATTTGACCCATACTTTATTTAATAGTTAAAGGCCAATAAAATTTTAACTAAATTAGACCACTTTTAATTTGGGCTAACCTATCTTGATAGTAAATAATAACATGTAATTACCTTTATTATATATGTGATGTCCATATTTTCCAACACATATTTGACAGAAAAATAACCAAATCACATATCAATAATACAAATATGAAGTTTCAGAAATACTTACTTGGAATTCTCTTTTATTGGATTTTATCAATCCATATGAATACTAACGTATTCACACAATAAATCATTTTTTAGAGAATTATTTCAAATGGTAATTAATTATTACTCATATTATTATTTTGATCCAAAACAATATCAATCATTATTATTAAAATAAATCCACAGACTTGGCAAATCCAATCGCAAAGATCTCGATTCCAACTTTAAATGAGAGAGTTCAATTCTCGAGTCTCTATGGTTAAGACCATATTAATCAATTCGGTGAGATACTTACGCAATTGTTCGTCTAATCACACTTTTCTACAAGTAGGGGTACGTATACGATATTTTGAATTACATTTCAATGAAATAGTTAATTCGAATAATTAGTGTTGACTTAATCGAATATGTATGTATAAGAATATACAAAAAGTGTATCAAGAGTCAGAAGATCGATTATACTTACGTAATAATGGAGGAAAAATGGCTCAACAACTTTCCTTGAAAGGTTGACTAGAGAAGAGGCTTCATCTATGATAAATAAAATAGAAAGTTAGAAAAACCAGTTGAGATATAACCCTCTAATAAATAAAAATCAGATTTGAGATGTTAAATAAATTGATTACGAAAACATGGGAAGAAAAGAAGAGAAATAGAAAATTTTGGTGATGACCAATGGCGGTGGTGTGGTTTAGGTACAGTGGACTTGTGTGCTGATGAAGTGGAGGAGAAATGAGGAGAAAAGTGTGTTTTAGGTGGTGAGAAGAAAAAAAGAGAGAGATTAAAGGGAGAAGTAAGGAGGATGTAAAGCCTCGAATTTGGGCCTAGAAGTATTGGGCCTTGAGTATGTGTAACATCTTGGATTTTGGGGTTCTGCATTTAATGTGTGTTGTGTGTGTATGCTATGCTCTGTGTGTTAATCTGGTGTGTTTGGGGGTCCTGGGAAGGCTCGAGGTTAAGCCTGAGCCTTGGAGAAAATTTATTTTTAGGCACCTTGGGGGAGAGCTAGCTGAGGCAGGCTTTAAGGGTATTCATTTGTGTTTTGTTAACACAAGTAAAGAGGTGCTAAAGTGGCAAGGAGGCGCCACTTAGAGTGCTCGAATTGGCGTCACAAGGGAAGAGCTGCAGGGAGAAGGGGTTCGAGTCACGTCGTCAGTAATGTGGAGTTTTATTTTTGCGTCTAAGGAGTCTGGGTGGTTGATTCAGCAAGGGCACTGCACGGATGGGTGTTGAAGAAGTCAAATAATTTGAAAGTGTGGCCATGAGTGAAAGGTGGAGTTTGAATTATTCAAACTCATTTGAATGAGTGAACAAGAGGAAAAGTAGGAGCTGAACAAGGGGAGTGGGTGGCTAGTTGAGTTGTTGGCCGAAAGTGAGGTGTGTGAAGGGGGAGGAATTCAGTTTTGTGCTAGGAGGGGGTGTCGAAAATCATTTGGGGTCTTAGGCTTTCCTTTTGTTTTCTTTTAGAGTGTATTCAGTCATTAAGGGGAGGGAGTGTGGAGTGCCGATTTTGGTAGGTTCTTTTGAGCTCTTTTGTTCTCTTTGAGTTCTTAATCCCTATATGCCGAAATTGCTAGCCAACTTTTATTTCTCTTCTCCTTTTTACCTTTAGTCGAAATCTGTGAGACCATTAGTGCATCCCTTCTCTTCATCTTGTCACTTAAGACTCTCTTGCCTACATTAGCCGAACCCTCTCTTTTACTTGGTGGCCGAACCTTAGCTTCATCTTACTCATCATTTCCACCATCCTTTCTCTTCTCTTTCTTTTTCCCTCTAAGCCGAAACCTCTTGAGCCTCTTTGCTAAATCTTTTCTTCCCCTTCCACTCTTTCTCTTTAATCTTACAACTGAAAGCACCATACCACTTCCTTGCAATCCATCTTTCTTCTCTACTTTTCTTCTTAAGCCGAAACTTTATATCATCTTCTCTGACGCATTATTTTTCTCTCCAAGCCAAATAGCCCTTGGTCAAGTGGACCGGCTCCATCCTGTTGTAGGACTACTAAAGGTCGTTGAGTAGGGTGTGAAGGGGGTGCGTTTTGCCGGAACTTTTGAGAGCCAATTGATTTCTCTGTTGGGGGTAAGCATTTTCTTTTCTTATAGACATCTTTATATTATATTTTCCCTTTCTTTATGAAGCTGAATCTATTCTGGTCAGCATCTAAATACGTTTCTTTCTTTTTGGGGTCTCATAGCCGAATATCAAGAAAGAGTGCGGGGAAATCTTATGTTGTTGAGAGCCTTTACAATCGGGTTTTGTGGTTGAAGGTAAGAAGTGATTCTTTTGCCTCTTCGTTTCTTTCTTTCAGTTTTGGGTGGCCAAAGCCGAATGGCTAGTTAGCATGGCGTTAGTATTTCAGTTAACCCTTCTTTCTTTTTTTCTTCTCTCGATTGAGATGCTTTCTTCGAAAAATCTCAGTTATCGAACAGTTGTAGTCGAATCCTGAAGGCCTGTTTGTTGCCGAACTTTACCTTTCATCCAGGTTCTTGAGGTAAGAGACTTTCTCAATTTCAAGTTATCTATTTCTCATATTCCTTTTCGTTGCCTTAACCACACATCTCCTTTTTTAAGTACTGATCAAGTCTCTTCATGGATCCAACTGCTAGTCAATCCAAGGAAGGGAGCGAACCCTTAGTTTCAGCTCCAAAGTTTAAGAAACGCGCTGTGTCAGCGGTTCGGGATTTTTTGCCAGGCTGTGGTAGAGAGCCGATGTCTGCGTGGGATAGGCAGATAGCAGTCATCCCTGCTAACGAGAGCGTCGATGTAGAAAGTATAGTCTTACGCGTTATCAGGTGTGTAAATTTCACACTCTGCTAATCTTTTCCCTTATTAACTGTACTGGCTGAAAGCCAAAATGACAGTGTAGACAATCGTAATACCCTTGTAGGTAAAGCTGGTGACACCAAGTAAGTTACTATGCCGTCCTATTTATGAGTATGTAAATGTACGATGTAATCTAATACTGTGCTTGATAGCATGTTGCATTCATTTGATATGTATGTTATGCATAGGTTTGGAATATGAAGCGAAAGCGGAAGTGTTACTAAAGACTGTCACAGTGGTTTGGTACCACAGTGGGTTGGTGTCACATATTTGATCCAGTGACTAAGTCTCAGTGGTTTGGTACCAAGGTGGTTTGACACCACGTACATATATGTTGATTCTGTGACTTGTCTCAGTGGTTTGGTACCACAGTGGGTTGGCCCCACATATACGATTATCAGGGATTGTCACCAGTGGTTAGGTACCACAAGCGGGTTGGCCCCACGTGTTAGAAATAGTGACTCTGTCACCAGTGGCTTGGTGCCACATATATGGCGTGTAGCGGACGGAGGGTTGATTGTAGAAATCCTCACGGTGTGTTGGGCTGGTACGGGTGGCGTGTAGAGGACGAAAAAATTAGGTTGGGCTGGGACCCATTACATTCATATTTTGTGTATGTCATATTAAGTGGGCTAAGGCCCAATGTGCGATTGTGGGCTTGAAGTCGTTTACGTGAAATAAGGGGGATTACACACTGAGTCTTGGTGACTCACCCCTCTGCTTAACTTGCAGGTAATCAGTAGATCGTGGATCTGGAAGCCGAGGCGGACTCGTGGAGGCCATAAAATGTTTCTTTTTGTAAACTCGTTTCTTTTATAAAAATTATTTTAATTGGGAATATTGTTATGTAATAAGGCCTTCTTAAATTAATATCTGTTTTCATTTACAAATTATTATTTATTTATGAGATGACATTAATATATATATTAACATGAAAGCTAAGATGGAGTTTTCAAAATATGTGTAACATAAACAACTGTTTTCCCTCAAATGCCAACAAAGATAACAAACAATCGGTTAACTCAACTCGAAAACTTTTCTTTGAACTACAAACCACTTTTTTTATAGTATCACCTATAAACGACAAATTTCAAATTTACGGTTTTTTTTTAAATTCCAAAGTCCTTTTTTTTACATCCTTTCCCTGTGACATACCAGGTTTGGTCGTAACGTTTAGACCGAGTTTGGGGTGTTACATTGTGGGTTCTTATGGAGGCTGTAAATAGGTATTTAATTGTGCAAGGAAATGACACAATTAAATGTCTGCTCAAGTGGTTAAGGGTCCTGAGAAGTATTGGAGAAGTCCTGGGTTCAAACCTGGGCTTTAGCAAAAATTTTGGTTTTAGGTGAATTAAACCCTAGATGTTGGTATGTAGGCCTTAAGAACAATTAAGATTAAATGGTGACACAAGAGGAGCTGGTGGCTTAGTGGCAAGTGGCGTATGGAGTGAAGCTTGTGGTCTGAGGTTCAAGTCTCTTGAGGAGCAAGGGAGGTTTTATTTTGCAGCATGGATGGCAAGAGTTTGTGGTGGATTCAAACTCTTTGGGGTGGTTGTGGACTTGGTGTAATATCCCGGGTTAGGGGCTATTTTGTTGTTGCATGATATTGCATGTGTTTGGTGTGCTGTGTTGCTATTTCGGTGTTTTAGGGGCTTAATTGTAGCCTAGGTGTATGCCTGAGTGAATGGGAAAATTTTGGTTTTTGGGTGTTGAGTCAGGGGAGCTGTTGGAGCTGGGGTTTAAGAATTTTATTCGTGGTTTTGTTGCACAAGTGAAGAGCTGGCAGAGTGGCAAGGGGGAGCTTGGTATGGCGTCAACTTCAAGGAGCAGGGGTCCAGAGTTCAAGTCGTAGAGTCTCCTTTTTGTCACTCCTTTTGGACGGCAGGGAGGAAGAAGTAGAGAGCAAATTGAATTCCTCCTATGACTTGGTCTTCACTTTCAAATGGAAGGTAGGGAGTGAAGATAGGAGTGTGACTTGGTCCACTCATTTGAAATGAGTGGTGGTGAGTGTGTTTGGGGATTGTGGCCGAATTTTTTGGGGCTTGGAGTGGGGGGAAGTGACGGCATAGTGTGGGTGAGGGGAAGGCCGAATGTACCTTGCATTTTGGTGCATTTTTCGGTCACTTTTGTTGGTAAGCAAAGTTTTCTCAATTTTTGTCAAAGAAGCCGATTTTCTCAAAGAGTATGCTCACATTCTTCTTGCTTTTGAAAACCAAAATACCACACTCCTAAGCTAGCCGAAACTTTCCAAGAAAATTCCTTCATCCTTCCTTCGTGAAGTCAAAGCCTAGTTGCCGAATTTACTTCATCTTCTTTCAAACTCTTTGATAGCCGAATGTGCTCATTCATCACTCTTTCTCTTTCAATTGTATAAGCCGAAACCTATATCCCTTCTCCTCACACTTTCTTCTTCTTCCTTTATTGGTACAAGCCGAACTAGCATTCTCTCCATCTCACATTTTCTTTTTTTTTCTTTTCTTTTGGAACACTAGTGCCGAAACTTACCTTGTCCCTAAACCTAAATCTCCATTCTTTCTTTCCATTTCTTTCCTCTCAAAACCGAAAAGCATCTATTCATTTTCCTTCTTCTTCTCAAACCTTGACCGATACTTTTTCTTCTTGAACACATATTTTTCTTTCTTCTTCTCTCTTAATAGTCCTCTTTTGACCGAATTTTGGGTGGTATTGGTAAGTGTTTGGCCGAATGGCCATGTTCATCTTTTATAGTTCTATGCTGATTTCGGTTGGAATAAAAGCTTATTATTGGTTGTGGTTGGAAGGGAATTAACCTGTTGTTAATCATCTTGTGTTAGGGTCTTCGGATATTGAAAAGTAGCCAAGAAGAGTCTTCAACCCTTTGAACCGATTGGTAGGCAGTGGTTGTGGTAAGTGATTGGTATTGGCTTTGGTCATTCAATCTTTTGGTTTCGATTTAGTCAAGTTATTAAGGTTTAACCGTTTTCTTTTCAAGGTTGTGCCGATTGTGGAAAGGGACCATTAGTTGGTTCGGGTATTGGTTAGAAAGCAAACCAATAGCAAGGTAAGGGTGCGATATTAACCCCTTTGGTTAATTGTTGATGGCCGAATGTCATAGATGCCTAACCCCTAATGTTTGGCCGATTGTAGGAGTTAGCAATCGAGGGACTTAGATCGTTTTCGTTGGGATTCTAGACTCGTATTTACCAGGTGTGTAAACTAACACACTTCCGTTTAGTAATATGATTAATAACCTGTGTGATGATTAAAGAAACAGTGATGATTGATATGATACCCTAATGGGTATGATCTTGGACTCGGGTAAGTCAGTATTATAATTGTTATAAGTTTACTGATAATCAATATGATACCGTGGTTATGGATATATGTGACATGGGATATGAGATTAGACATATTAGCATGATATGCATGATTGTACGATATGCATGATTACATGAGTATGGTATGTTGATGGGTGATATGAGTGGAGGGAGCAGCGATATTTTGTGCTGACGAGCACCAGTGTTTTGGTAACACACTTTGTGACTTTGGGTCACCAGAGGTTTGGCACCTCCAGAGGTTTGGTACCTCAGCGTCTCGTCCCTGTGGTTAACACCACCGTGGGTTGGCCCCACTTGAGATACGGGATTGACGCCAGTGATTTGGTATCACACGATGGGTTGGCCCCATCACCAGATTTGTGACTACGGTCACCAGTGCTTTGATAGCACATTGTGTCTTTGGGACACCAGAGGTTTGGCACCTCATTGCGACTTGTCCCTTTGGTTTGACCACCGTGGGTTGGCCCCATTTGAGATATGGGATCGTCTGCTAGTGATTTGGTATCACACGATGGGTTGGCCCCATCATTGGATTTGTGACTTCGGTCACCAGTGCTTTGGTAGCACAATCGTGTCTTTGGGACACCAGTGGTTTGGTACCACATTGACGGATATTGTGTCTTTGGGACACCAGTGTTTTGGTAACACATTGTGACGATATGTCACCAGTGGTTTGGCACCACCAGTGGTTTGGTACCACACAGGGTAGAAAAGGAGATACGGATGGTTAGGATCGGGTTGCATTAATCATGTTGCTATGTATGATGTGTGTTAGCATGGTGTTTTATCGGGAGCGGGATTTATACACTGAGTCATACGACTCACCCTCTCCTTTGACGTTTCAGGTGACTCGTAGACGCGGACATGGAGCCGGGATGACTCGGGGTGCACATGCCATGCTTCAATAAAGTTTTACTCAGACTCTATCAATTGGGTACTTTAGTTTATTTACTTTTAATTGGGTTTTTATTTCGGATTTGTAAAAGGCCTTTAAAGTTATGTTTTATGTTGTTTATGCTTTAAGTTGACTTTAATATGCCTTAACAAAGTAACTCGGTATGAATTTTACTAAAATCTGGAAAGACAATGATTTCAAAATTATAACGCAATGCGTTTTAAACTATACCATCGGGTATCACACCAAGTGTTTATACTATGTAAACTCAAATGATTTTCAAATCAATCTCAATTTTTTATTAAGTTCAAAAATGTTTTAAGTAATACTAACAAATTATTGGAATTATTAAATGAAATCAACTCGTTATTCACTACATACTTTGAACAAGTTTCCAAAATATCCGGGTTTTAAATACACCTCTTGATTTCAAACAAGCCTACTCAAATTTTCTTTAAGAACACCATGTTTTCATCCAACTTTTAAACGAAAAATCTGAACCTCTTAGAAACGTTTTCCCCGTAACATACCAGATTCGGACGTGGTGTCTTGTCCGGGTTTGGGGTGTTACACTTGGTAAAATGGGGAGAGTATCATGGGATATGGATGATGGTTGTTAGGGATTTGGAGGAGGAAAATGTGGAGATTTTCAAGGGATTTGAAAGCTTGGAGTGTTATAGCCGAATAGTGCAACTTGTTTGGGCAAATTCGGCTAAGGGGGGATTTGGAGTGTGCATTTTTGGCAATTGTGTATGAGTAGGTGCTGAATTCTATTTATGATATTTCAGGTTTTTCTTTCCCAAGTACCATTTTTGAACCAACTTTCTTTCCCTTCTTGTTCTCAATATTATTTCTTTCTGGCACTTTGTTTCTACTCTAGCCGAATGCACTATAGGCCCTCTCAAGTACTCTATATCTTATCATCTTTTCTTTGGTTGCTTTGTTAAGCCGAATACATCCCCTTCTCCTCCCTCATCATTTATTTTTCTTCTCCCTTCTCTTCTCCTAAGCCGAATGCTATTCTCCTTTTCCCTTTCTCAAGCGCTTTAGTTGTGATAGGCCAAATACCACACCCTTGCATATTGATGATGCTTTGACCGAATATCCTTGTTGTTTTCCCTCTTCTCCTTTATAGATTGATTGACTGAATCTCAGTGCTCTTCTCGTCGATTCTGGTTTTCGTCGTATGGAAATATTCTTTGATTAATTAGTGAGTACTTGATCTTTCTCTATTCTCTCCTTCACGGGTTGGGAATCTTATGTCTAACATTGGTTGTTATTTTCGATTAAATGGCTAGAGAGCCTTACTTCTGTCGTGTGGGGTATTCTTTCTAGTGGGACTGTAGGCCGATTTGTTCTCTTCTCTTTCAGTATGTATCATGAGTAGCGTTTGGAAATGCAGGGATTAACTTTAGGAGAAATCGTTATTAGTCTTGAATAAGGGTTCAAATAGGAGATCTCTTCTCATTTAATCAAGGTAAATGGTTGGTGTTTATTTCGTGATAAGTGTATAAGGGGTTGTTAATCTTTTGTCAGTGATTAATTGGAAGCCTTGATTGAATATAGGTTGCAGTGTTCTTGGATTGTTCGTGTGATCTCGTAACAGGTGTGTATTCCACACTGATTGGATTGTAGATCAGTAAAAGCCGAAAAACTGGAAAGTCAAAAAGCTGAAATACGGCATTTGATACCACACGAGTATGCGATCGCACGTGTGGTGGACCGAGCCCACGAATATGGGCGTAAGATGGTTGAGGCCACCATGAGATTTCTCATGGGCTTAGGTCGTTTTGGGTCGCGTTGGGGCCAAAATGGGCCTTGTAGGGCCCAATGGGCCTATGGGCCCCACACGGACTAAATTTTCATATTGTGGTAAATGTTAGACCGAGCCGTGTAGTCCACATGGCTAGGGTCATTTTTGGGCAATAGGTCGTGTGGGCCCATTGGACTAGTGAGCCCCACACGGATAAAATGCATGTTATCGAATTTTTATGTTTGAACTGTGCTGTTCGTATAGCTGTGGCTATTTCTGGGCTAATTGGGCCACACGAGCGTGTGGGCCCACTTGGGCTGAGTAATGGGCCTTAGGCCCATTTACACCGTTGTGTCTGTTTGGGTTACTTAAGTCTCTCGAGGCGACGGTGGACCTTCTGTTGGGTCGTTAAGCCCCAGATTGTAAAATTACCAAAATATTCTCGATTTGTGAGATTATTGAAATACCCCCAATTTAAAAAATTACCGAAATACCCCCAATTTGCAAAATTACTGAAATCCCTCGATTTACAAAATTATCGAAATACCCCTGTAGGGTAGAATTACCTAAATACCCCCATAGGATAGAATTACCAAAAGAATTACCGAAATACCCCTAAAAGGTAGGATTACTGAAATACCCTTATAGGGTAAAATGACTATTTTGCCCTTATGGGTAAATGACTGGCTTGGACTATGAATTTGATTGATTTGACTGTGATCGTATGACTATGTTTTAACTGACTTGATTGTGGTCGTGTGATTGATATGCTTTTGATATATGTTTAAATGACTGTTACTAGGCATGGCCATTTTGCATACACGTGTAATGATTGAGCATGACATACACGACATATTGTAAGAGTATGCCCAAAGATCAATCATGAGATGGTTGTAATAACATACTTGATTTACCAAGTTTATTAATATAAAGCGTTGTCATTATTATTTCAGTTTTTCCTTCGGTGTGTACAAATAAACTGTTTTATGGTTATGTCCTGAGAATAATATGATTATTCTTAAAAGATCCTTAGTCAAGTATTATTGTTGACTAGGACAACAACAATGCATTAAGACTAACAGGTAGTTGATTGATGATAAAGAGTTGTCATTGATATGGAGTGTCAAAATCAATGCATGAATATGTGTGTTAGAGAACAATATATTGGACTGACCCGCTATGAGTATGTTTCTTGGATTATTATGTAATTGTCACAACATTACTCATAGTGATTAATATGCATATGATCATCAGGCTTGAGATAATCATTATCCCAACATCGTGAGTCGTATATTTTGATACAGTCAAACGTACACCATAACTGGTTGTTCTATAAAGGCTGATGTTGGATATACCACAATCTATGTAGAGGGATATTGTTGATCAATATAGGATAAGTCCCTCCCACATAATGGGAGTAATATCTTAGGCCACTTGATTGGGTGAGACTAGAATTGCATGGCCATGCTCAAATAAGTTGACATGAGATGTCATACTAATTTGTATATCATAGTCTACTCAAGATATCAAGAAACATGGGATGGACTATACAAGTGTGACTATTCCATGACTTGTGTCCATTCCAGAGATAAAGGACTTAAGGATTAATGCATGAAAGGTTAATCACAAAAAGTTATGTCGAATCATGACTTCTTGTAACTTAGGTAGCAATGATGCATTGCTAGATGCCACTCATTGTTTGTGACATTAGAATCGTTCTAATATTACTGCTAACGTTACAAGAACCTATAGGGTCACACCCTATGGTTGAAATGAACATAATAAAACATAGTTGGTATTGTGTTTGATTGTCACATGAATTAAATTAATTAAAGAATTAATTTAATTGGGCAATCAAATATTGAATATATTATATGTACAAGGATGTTGTGCACATAATGAGAATTAATATAAGAATTTAGTTCGTATATAAATTTAAATAAATATAGTTTACCGAAATCCATGTTATAATTAATGTAATTATAACTTTTTGGGTATAATTAATGTAATTATAATTTTTGGTTAATACATTATTATATTTATTTAATTTTTTAATTCATTAAAGACATACCAATTATAAAAGGTAATAATTGATACAAAACTTATTAAGAAAAAAAAACCTAAGAATTTGCTTGAAAAGTATAGCAGTCGTCAACCAAATAAAAACCTCTAAAATAGTTTTAGATATTTATGCCGTTCATAGTCAAACCGGGTGGATTAAGTAGAGGCCGACATTGTAAAGGTTGCGGCTTGGTTCGACAGTAGATCAGAACTTTTGTTGCCGAGGCGTCGCTGTCTACTCATATTGAAATTTCAGTAACTTCGAAGCCTTTATTTCACCCCGATTCGTTCCTCACACATGGATTCATGGTCTGGATCACCGAGATTAATTTTATTTTGCTGCGTCATGGGGGTGCCGGCGTTCCAACACATATTACATGGGGTTGGGACATTGATACGGAGGAAGTACTGTACTAGTGGCTCTGCTACCTTTTTACTGTTCTAGTCGCTTCGCCACGGGTTCTGATTTTAGTGGCTTGGTCACGTTTACTGTTATTAGCAGCTTTGCTACGTTATTATTAGCAGCTATGCTGCGATGTTGGTGTGTTGGCTGGGTGGGTCGATGTAGTCCCCACATGGTGTGTTTGTTGGTACGGGTGGTGTGTTGGCTGGATTGGGGTGGGATGCATCCTCATACTGTTGCATATCTATTTATGAGATTTGTCATTGTACTGGGCTTAGGGCCACTTGTTCTGTTATTGGTTTGGGCTAGGCCCTATTTGATTCTATTATGGGCTGTGACCCAAATGATATTGTAGTGGATTTTGGCCCACATATGCTTTGAACTGGACTGTACTGTTACTATTAAAAGGCTTTGGCCCAGACTGTTTTGATTTCTGTTTTTGTATACTGACTATTTGTGATAGCCCGAAATAGGGCCTAAACGGAATAGTGGTTTCGAAACCACAATTTTGAAGTATAAAAATTTATTCTGATTAATTTTTATAATTATCGAGTGATTAGATGCATATGTTAGAATATCGATAGAAAATTTCATGAATTGCATGTCTAATTTGCCTATTAGGACTTAATTGCAAAAGTTGATAAATATGAGTTCTAGATGTTAAAGGATTTAATTGAAGAGCATAATTGAAGTAGAGGTCCTTCAATGGTAATTATACCATTAGGCTTTCATGGACAAAAAGGGACATGCATGGGTAGAAATAACCAGAGTTTTTAATGAAGGGTGTCTTAGTCAACTAGTAATTAAAAGATTAAAAAAAGGAAAACGATGGCAAAATATGTCAATCTTCTTCATTAGGACGAAAGTTCAAGGGTTCTCCATAGCTAGGGTTTGTTTCAAGCTTCCAAGCTCCATAGTAAGTGATTCCAAGCCCCGTTTTTAATGTTCTTTACGTTTTTGGAGTCCTGGTAACTTGATTTAGATTATACTAGCAATAATTTAAACTAGGGTTCATATTTGAAAAAATACCCATAGGTGAAATGTGTTTATTTTGATGTTTTATGATAAAATATGAGGTTTGAAATTATGTTAAACAACTTTTGCTAAGCGATTTTAAGTGAAAACGAGTAAGACGACTTAATCGGTAAAAATACCTAATGTTCATAAGTCTATGTTAGAGCAAGAATTTGATGTTGTCAAAGAAGGGAAAAATGACCAGCATGTCATAAAACATAAGAATAAGGGGCAAAGTTTAATTTTTCGAGCTTTGGGGTAAAAGTGTAAATATATGAAATTTTAGGGGCAAGAATGTAATTTTGTTCCCAAAATATTGTGTATGAATTGTATTTGAATGGAATGTTGATAAAACGTATTAAATTGTGTTAATATAGATCAAGAAAGAAGGAATAGTGAAAGTGATCGGGGAAAAGAGATGGTTATCGACTAATTTACGAAAATAGTCATTTTGCATCCGAGGTAAGTTATGTGTAAATAATAGCAATATATTTTTATAAATTGTGAATTGTATTTGATTTGTGAATTAATATTGAATGTGGAAGAAAAATTATTCATGTGATAAAGTGTTTAAAGTAAGTGTTAAGTGTAAATTCCCGGTTGAACTTAGGAATAGAAGTGGATATAAGTGATATATCACTAGAGACCAGTGTTACAGTGTTATAGTGAGTCCCGGGTGCTGGGTGATCTAGTAGGTGCTGCAGACACTTGACAGCTTGTGTGAGCAGGCCCGTGGATATCTGTTATTGATCAGTGGTAGCTCCGGCTACATATCAGTGGTAGCTTCGGCTACATATCAGTGTGGCACTTATGTGCTAATTCTCTATGTATCTGTGTATATTCCGAGTGTTCAACGGGATTAATAATGAATTAAAGTGAATATGAGATGAAGTGTGAATGTATGTATAATTGAAAGAATGAGCATACGTGATAAAGGTTAAGTGTATAAATGTATTGCAAGTGAATTGGTAAGATTGTACATGTGTATGTGATTAAATTTGCTAAGAAGAATATTGATTAGTTATATGTAAAAATGTTAATTATTAATTGAATGCTTATTGTTTACATGTAACTTACTAAGCTATTAGTTGCTTACTAGTTCTTTTCCTTTCCTTTGTTTTATAGTGTATTGAACTTACTTGGATTGGAGATCGTCGGAGCCTCATATCACACTATCAAGCCTTTATTTTGGAATATAAATGTTTTTTAAATGCTTAAAATTATGGAATGTATAGGGATCAGATTATTTTGGATCGATACCTATGTGATGTTTACTACAATGAAAGTATGAAAAAGTGAAAATTTGCAATGAAACAGTTTCATGATAACAGCAGTGACGTGACTTTGAAAAATACCAAAAATAGGAGAAATGTAATTAAAAGGGGATTAAGATATAGAATTAAATCTTATTGTGTCTAATTTCATATGAAAGAAACAATGTAAGCAAAGGAAATTTATATTCTTTGATATTTAAATTTTAGTGAGACAGGGTCAGAATGGTATTTGAAGTCCCTGTTTAGACTTTAGAAAATCATTTGAAATTGTTAAAAAAACAATTATGAGTTATAATTACTATTTCTAGATTCCTTAGTGAGTCTAATTTCAGTAAAAATAAGTGGTAACAAAATATAAAAATTTTACATTGAGATAATTGATTTTTAGCGAAAAGTGATCAGAACTGTTGGACGGTGAAACAGGGGAGACTTTAATGAATAAACTGTACTAATTAGCCAAACCAGAAATTCTGAAAATTTTATGGTGAAAAGATATATGAGTCTAGTTTCAGGGAAAATTTACAGATTCAAATTTCGAGTTTCTTAACTCGAGTTATAATTAAGTTAATGACTGTTGCACAGATGGACAAATTTACTGTGAATGATCAAATAAATTATTTTTATACCCGAAGTGGTAAGTTAAGTTAAATAACGCCTCGTGCTCGACTCCGGCGACGACCTTGATAAGTGGTGTTACATTTATTGGTATCGGAGCTACGATTTAGTCGATTCTCGGATGAACGTAGCGAGTGTAATAGACTACCTATACATGCCATAATTGAATAATGATAGTGTGACAACTCTTGACATTTGAAAATGTTTTCTTTTATATAGTAATGGATCCTAATGGAGCTACAGCTGATGATGCTCAAAGTAATGCGCCTGCTCCCGCGTAAGGGGTGGCTCCAGATGAAAATCGACCCGAGACTCAAGGGCAAGGAGATGAGGCTCGGGAAGCCTTTCTTCATATGATGAGCAATTGGTATACCGAGTTTGTTAGAACTAATCCTAATGTTCGACCTCCTCCGCCCCTCCTATTCCTCAAGCTGTTCCCATAGCTCCTCAACAAACTAAAGTGTTAAGATTGTCAAAGCCTCCAGTGGACAAAATTCGAAAGTATGGAGCCGAAGAGTTCCGAGCTAATGTAAATGATGACCTTGAGAGAGCAGAGTTCTGGCTTGAAAATACCATCAGAGTGTTGGATGAATTATCTTGTACTCCAGAAGAAAGTCTCAAATATGCTATCTCATTGTTGAGGGATTCGGCTTATAATTGGTGGAAAACTTTAGTGTCAGTGGTGCCTAAAGAGAAAGTTACATGGGATTTCTTTCAAGAGGAATTCTAGAAGAAGTACATAAGCCAGCGTTTCATTGATCAAAAGAGAAAAGAGTTTCTTGAATTGAAATAAGGGCGCATGACTGTAGCCGAAGATGAACCAGAATTTGTCAAATTAAGCAAGTATGCCCAAGAGTGTGTATCTAATGAAGCTACATTGTGCAAGAGGTTTGAAGATGGATTGAACGAGGATATTCGATTGTTAGTGGGAATTCTTGAAATTAAAGAATTAGAGGTACTAGATGAAAGAGCTATCAAGGCTGAAGAGTTGAGCACAGAGAAAAGAAAGGTGGAAAGTGAAGTAAGAGATGCAAGAAAAAGATCAATGGGAAAGTCATTCTAGTCTCAAGCAAAGAAGTCTAGAGAAATGAATACTCGATCGAATGTTTGTAATGTGAATTTTCAAAGAGATCGAGGAAGAGAAAATCCAAGTTCTAAAGCTCAAGCGACTTTTATGACAAATGTAGGTACTGTTAAACCTATTAGACCGAAATGTCAACATTGTGGAAAATGACATTTGAGAGAATGTTATTTTATCAGTCGAGCATGTTTTAAGTGTGGATCTCAAGATCATTTTGTAAAAGATTGTCCAGAAAGAGAAGAGATAAAAAAAAGTTTCAGAATGTGAAATCAAGCAGTGTGACTACTAGAGGAAGACCACCAAGAAATGTGGGGACTGGAACTAGTGGTAAAGGTGTAACAAAAGACACTACCATAAGATCCGAACAAGAGCTCTAGCGAGAGCTTATGCCATTCGAGCTAGAGAAGAAGCAGCTTCCCTTGATGTGATCACTGGTATATTTTCTCTTTACGACACTAATATTCTTGCATTGATTGATCCTGGTTCTACTCATTCGTATGTATGCATGAATTTAGTGTCTGATAATAATTTATGTGTTGAATCGACTGAGTATGTGGTTAAAGTGTCGAATCCTTTAGGCAAGCATGTGATAGTTGATAAAATATGTAAAAATTGTCCTTTGATGATACAATGTGACTGTTTCCCTGCAAACTTGATGTGGTTGCCATTTGATGAGTTTGATGTTATTTTGGGAATGGATTGGTTGACATTACATAAGGCCAAGATAGATTGTAGTAAAAAAATTCTTGAGTTGAAGTGTAGTAGCGGTGAAGTTCTTCAGGTTAAAACAGATAAGTCAAATGTGATGCCAATTGTGATTTCTGTCATGTCTGCTTAGAGATGTTTAAAAAAATGGTTGTGAAGCATATCCTGCTTATGTGTTGAATACAAAAGTGTTTGAAATAAAGATCGAATCAGTGCCGGTGGTATGTGAATATTTAGATGTGTTTCCGGAAGAGTTGCCAGGTTTGCCTCCTGTTAGAGAAGTGGGTTTTTTTGGACATATTGTATCCGCCGAAGGCATCAGGGTAGATACAAGTAAAATCTTAGCTATTGTCAATTGGAGTCCACCGAAGAATGTATCCGAAGTTAGAAGTTTCTTTGGTTTAGTTGGTTATTATCAAAGATTTGTACAGAGATTCTCTATGATAGCTTCTCCAATGACTCGATTATTGCAGAAAGATGTGAAGTTCAAGTGGACTGATGAATGTCAGCAGAGTTTTGACCGATTGAAAGATCTACTAACAAAAGCACCTGTATTAGTGCAGCCTGAACCGGGTAAGGAATTTGTTATTTACATTGATGTCTCATTAAATGGTTTAGGTTGTGTATTGATGCAAGAAGGTAAAGTAATAGCCTATGCTTCAATACAACTTAAACCACATGAAAGAAACTACCTAGTACATGATCTTGAATTGGCTGCTATTGTATTTGCGCTGAAGATATGGCGGCATTACTTGTACGGTGAAAAATGTCATATTTATACTGATCATAAAAGCTTGAAATATTTGATGACATAGAAATATTTGAATTTGAGACAGCGTAGGTGGCCTGAACTAATAAAGGACTATGATTTGATTATTGATTACCGTCTGGGTAAGGCTAATGTTGTAGCTGTTGCTTTGAGTTAGAAATCTCTATTTGCTTTACGAGCTATGAATACCCGGTTGTCACTAACTAATGATGGTTCAATCATAGCTGAATTGAGAGCTAAACTGACATTTCTATAGCAAATATGTGAAGCTCAGAAGAATGATGAAAAATTATAGGATAAATGGGTACAATGTGAGTCAGGTAATGATTCAGTATTTCAGATTGGGACTGATGGTTGTTTATTATTCAGAGGTAGAGTTTGTGTACCGAAAAATTCAGAGCTTGTACAGAAGATTTTACACGAGGCACATAGTGGTATTATGCCCGTACATCCGGGAAGTAATAAAATTTATAATGATTTGAAAAAGAAATACTGGTGGCCAGGTATGAAACGTGATATTTCTGAGTTTGTATCAAGATGTTTTATATGTCAACAGGTCAAAGCAGAACATCAGGTACCTTCGGGATTACTCCAGCCAATTACTATATCAGAATGGAAATGGGAAAGAATTACTATGGATTTTGTGTCGGGATTACCATTGTATCCGAAAAAGAAAGACTCAATTTGGGTGATAGTTGATCAATTGACAAAGTCGGCTCATTTCATTCCTGTGCGAATGAATTTTTCACTTGACAAGTTAGCCGAATTGTATATTTCTGAAATAGTTCGATTACATGGTGTGCCTATGTCTATTATATCTGATCGAGATCCATGGTTTACTTCAAGATTTTGGAAGAAGTTAGAAGAGGCATTGGGTACTAAATTGAATTATAGTACATCATTCCATCCCCAAACCGATGGACAGTCTGAAAGAGTAATTCAAGTACTCGAAGACATGTTGAGATGTTGTGTATTGGAATTTGAAGCTAATTAGGAAAGATATCTACCTTTGGTGGAATTTGCATATAATAATAGTTATCAATCGAGCATAAAAATGGCACCTTATGAAGCGTTGTATGGACGAAAGTGTCGGACTCCATTATACTAGACTGAACTTAAAGAATATTGGTTGCATGGATTTGATTTGGTAAAAGAAACCGAAGAAAAAGTGAAGATAATCCGTGATTGTTTGAAAGCTGCATCGGATCAACAGAAGTCATATGCAGACTTGAAAAGAAAAGAGATTGAATTTCAGGTGGGTGATAAAGTATTTGTAAAAGTGTCTCCATGGAAGAAAATTTTGAGATTTGGCCGTAAAGGTAAATTAAGTCCAAGGTTTATTGGTCCGTATGAAGTGATAGAAAGAATCGGTCCAGTGGCTTATCGATTGTCATTACCATCAAAATTAGAAAGAATTCATAATGTGTTTCATGTTTCTATGTTGAGGCGATATCGATCGGACCCATCGCATGTGATTTCACCAACTGAAGTGGAAATCTGATCGGATATGACATACGAAGAAGAGCCAATTCGAATCTTAGCACGAGAAGTGAAATAGTTGAGACACAAAGAAATTGATTTAGTGAAAGTGTTATGGCAACGACATGGAGTGGAAGAGGCAACATGGGAAACTGAGGAGGCTATGAGGAAACAATATCCCAACTTATTCACTGGTAAGATTTTCAGGGACAAAAATCTCGAAAGGGGAGAGTTGTGATAGCCCAAAATAGGGCCTAAACCGAATAGTTGTAACACCCCAAACCCGGCCAATGCGTTATGACCGGATCTGACATGTCACATGATAAAATCATGTTAAATTCTTTTTATTCGTACTAAATAGGTATTGATTTATTAAAATCAAGAAAACAAGTTTGATTTGAAATATTTGATAAAATACTACTAACCTCGAAGATTGATTGATAAATTGATAAATTTAAAATAAAGATTTTATAAACCGTGACTTTTGAAAATATCGTTTGATAATTCGAGAGAAAATTTCTGAGTTAAATTGTTCGTAGAAGTTTGTTATGAAATTCATTTGTTAATCTATTTTGGAAAATCTTTATTTAAGTTTTTAGAAAAATTCCTATTTAAAGTAGTTTAAGCAAAATAATAAGTTCGTCAAACATAAAGCAAAAATAAAATATTTTAGAGGCCTTATTACAACATAAAAACCCGAAATAGTAAAGTAAACAGAAATAGAAATATAAAGTTCAAAATAAAACACCATCTCTGAAGTATGGCCTCCACCGAGTCATCCATGGCCTAAATCTACGTTACTAAGAATTACCTGCAAGGGTTTAAGGAAACGGGGTGAGTTACTAGAACTCAGTGCATAATCCCCTTACCGTTGTCCACTGAGCTTGAACCCGTTTAGCAAAAGCTTGGGCCTGAGCCCATAAAGCATAATCTTGGGCCGAAGCCCATTTACATAACAGAACATGTATATATATATATATATATATATATGTGCAATGTATGCAACCCAACCCATCCTAGTAATCCATCCGCTACACACCACCCGTACCATCCTATCACACCTATGGGGATCAAGTCAACCCACCCCGCCAAACACACCAATCACAGGCAAGTTGTCATTTATAATATATATGATTGTGGCCAAGCCACCGAAATCATAGTGAATCACAATAACAATCATTTTTGTGGCTGTGCCACCGGGCTACACTTCTTTTCAACATTTTTCCCATTCCATGCAAAATTATGTAAATGCAACATACATAATAAATCATAATATTTACAAATATAAACAGCATTCATTAATCCAGAGATTTGTTACGATAAATCGGCCCATTATAACACTTTGTAATTCGGCCCACTAGGGCAATCTATCAAATCGGCCCATTGGGGCATTTTCATAATTCGTCCCATAAGGGCATTTTCGTAATTTGGTCCATAGGGGTATTTTCGTAATTCTCACAGTTTTAATACCGATTTTGACAAATCTATCGAAATAATGTAATTAATGCCAATTTCCCAGTTCATGCCATATTACGATTTTAATCATAAAAATGATAACGATCTATTTCCAATATGATATCAAATCTTAAAATCTACAGAATAATGGTATGAGATTACACACATGATTACGGTAAGTACTAGGCTTTCTTGATCATCGACACCTATGATATCATAACACTCGATTAATCGACATACGAGATTTTATTAATCTAACTCTAAAACAAATGATCTAAAATGCTTACCCTTAGAATCGTGAATGACCACGATTTGTCTATTTTCACCGGATGATGGTCCACAATCCGGTGGAAAATCCCGAACCGCCGATACCGCCCTTCATTTGAACTTAGGAGTAGGAATCGCAAATCCGCTCCTTTTGAGATCTCCAAATGCTTTCCCTTTCAAAACGGTATCACTTGCTTCTATTGGATAAAATCTTAGTCAAAACGATATTACGTTGATATGAAATGATTGACTACGGAAAAAGGTTCGGCTTACCACTAGAATCGTATGATCAACAAGTGGATAGATCGAGCGATTTAGTCCCTAAAAATATAATCGATTCGTCCAAACTATTATTCCATTAGCATCTAATCGAATATAAAATGATATCAAATAATCCATAAAGAACTCCGTACCTTATCGATATTGGATCCGATTTCCACCGTTCGACTTAAGGCTAGAATGATATTCAGCCACCCACTTAGAACACTATGAAAAAGAGGGTGATTAAGATGTGAAGGACTGGAAGGTAACACCATTTCGATTTAGAAACAAGATTCACAACCGAATAGTGATAAACATCCATTTGGAAAAGAAAAAATGAAAAGAGAAAAGAAACCACTTACCGATTTGATCGAAGAAGGGAGTGTCAACAAAAATGAGAAAGAAATTATGAAGGAGGGATTATGGGTTGAAAGGTTCGTCTATGGAGGAAAAATGAACAAGAAAATTCACCTATGAGAGTATGGATTAGAGAAGAAGAAAGAGGGTTGAAGAATTTTGTGAAAAAGAAAAGAAAGATGGAGAAGGAGTGCTTAACTAGTTTTAGTTTTCAAAGGGAAGATGAGCAATAGTGTGATGAGTGTTGCGGCAAAACAAAAAAATGAGATGAACAATTAGGCTAGGTGTTTCGGCTATCAAAGAGAGAATTACCAAAATGCATTGAGGTTTTGGCCAAAACAAAGGAGAAACATGCACGAATGGACTAGAAGGTTTCGGCCAAAGTAAAAAGGAAAAATATTAGCAAGGAAGAGTACCCAAAATGCTAAGAGAACCAAACCTTAGCATGCACAAAACTTTGCAAAATGACCAAAGAAGATTCCAGCTCTCCTTATTCCTACACCAAAACCGTGTATTGTTTTGCCAAAAGGATAAGTGTTGACCAAAAACACTTTCCAAAACATCACCCATGAAAAAGGCCAACATGCTCCATTCTCTTGCCTTTTTCTTTTGATTCTTTCCTTCATTATCCCTTATCTCCCTCCTTACCATAATCCTTAGCCACCTTTCCATAATTTAAAAAGTCTTCCTTGCCTTAAATACTATCATGGGCGACACTTAGGGAAGGAACACAAAAAAATAAATCCCAAAATTGCACTAGAAGGGATTCGAACCTCCTCCCTTAAAGCTCTTCATGAGACGCCACATCCTCTTTACCATATGCTCATTTATGCTAGCAACATACATACTTATTTCCATAAGCATTGATGCCACTTACTATCTCTCCTTAAAGTGCTTAAACACCAAATTTTCACTAAGGCCCAATTCAACCCCGAGCCTTCTTATTACCCCTTAAACATACATAAGTAACATTCTTTACTACCCTACCACAAGGTATAGTGCACAAACATAAAATTCTGAATTTTAGGATGTTACAATTCTACCCCCTTAAAGAAAATTTCAGCCTCAAAATTTATCTGATTAACAGAGTTGAGGATATTGCTGTCGAATCGCGTCCTCAAGCTCCCATGTAGCTTCCTCCAATCTGTGATTACGCCATAGAACTTTGACTAACGGTACTGACTTCCTTCTCAGCACTTTAACGTCCCGATCTAAAATCTGTACTGGCTCCTCTTCAAAAGACAAGTCAGGTCTTAACTCAACTTACTCCTCTGGTACAACATGAGATGGATCCGAACGATAACGCCTTAACATAGAGACATGAAATACGCTATATATCTGACTTAACTTCAGAGGTAACTCAAGCTGATAAGCCACTGGCCCAACACGCTTCAATACACGGTATGGTCCGATGAACCTAGGGCTCAATTTGCCCTTCCGTCCAAATCTAAAGATCTTTTTCCAGGGTGAGGCCTTCAGAAAGACCTGATCATCCACCGCAAATTCTATATACTTACGCTTCATATCCACGTACGATTTTTGTCTACCCGAAGCTTCTTTTAACCGAGCCTGAATTACCTTAACTTTCTCCTCCGTCTCCGAAATCAACTCAGGACCCAATAGTTGTCGTTCCCCCAGCACAGTCCAACAAGTAGGAGTACGACACCTACGACCATACATCGCCTCGTAGGGTGCCATCTGGATGCTGGACTGATAGTTGTTGTATACAAACTCTGCCAAAGGTAGAAAATCTTCCCAACTACCCTTGAAATCGATCACACAGCCCCTTAACATGTCTTCAAGAATCTGGATTACTCTCTCTGATTGACCATCAGTCTGCGGATGAAACGCCGTGCTGAAATTTAACCCTGTTCCCAAAGCTTCATGTAAAGCCTTCCAAAACCGTGATGTAAACCTAAGGTCCCTGTCCGATATAATAGACACTAGTACCCCATGTAACCTCATGATCTCTGCTACATACAACTTGGCCAACTTCTGCAATGAATAATCCGTACGAACAGGAAGGTAATGAGCAGTATTCGTCAACCGATCCACTATTACCCAAACGCAATCTTTCTTAGTAGGGGATAAGGGTAACCTACTAACAAAGTCCATCATTATCCTTTCCCATTTCCATAATGGGATTTTCACCGGTTGTAGCAACCCTGACGACAGTTGATGTTCCGCCTT
Source organism: Gossypium australe (assembly GCA_005393395.2). Lineage (NCBI taxonomy): Eukaryota > Viridiplantae > Streptophyta > Magnoliopsida > Malvales > Malvaceae > Gossypium > Gossypium australe. The sequence goes on from CM016618.1 coordinate 20,085,464, forward strand.
CACCTGCTGACATGTCAAGCATTTACTCACGAAATCAGTAACCTCCCGTTTCAACCCTAGCCACCAATACTGCTCAATGAGGTCTCGGTACATCTTATTTCCCCAGGGTGCATAGCATATGGGCTACTATGCGCCTCACGCAGAATCATTTGTCTCAATTACGAATCCTTGGGCATACAAACTCTTTTGTGGAAACACAATACTCCATCACTATTCAATCCAAAATCCCCTAACTCACCATCTTCCAGTTGCTAAAGTCGCGAACCCAATGCTTCATCTATCAACTGCTTTTCCTTAATCTGACTGATCCATGCAGGCTTCACCTGAAGTTCAGCTAACAGAATACCATCTTCATAAAGGCTGATATGAGCGAACATCGCTCTCAAATATAATATCACCTTACGACTCAACGCATCTACCACTACGTTGGCCTTCCCAGGATGATACTCGATTGAGAAGTCGAAATCTTTCAACAGTTCTATCCACCTCCGCTGTCTTAAGTTCAACTCCTTCTGGTAAGGAGGTACTTAAGACTCTTATGATCCGTATAAATAATTGACTTCTCACTGTACAGGTAGTGTCTCCAAATCTTCAGAGCAAACACCATTGCAGCTAATTCCAAATCATGAGTGGGGTAGTTCACCTCATGCGGCCTTAATTGACGAGATGCATAAGCCACCACTTTTCCCTCTTGCATCAACACACATCCCAAGCCCGTGTGTGACGCATCACAATAAACAATAAACTCCTTACCAGCCTTAGGTTGAATCAATATTGGTGCTTCTGTTAGAATCTTCTTCAGTTTCTCAAAGCTCTCTTGCTGCTTATCAGACCACACAAACAGTACTCCATTACGCAACAACTTGGTTAGGGGTGCAACAATCAACGAAAATCCCTCAACGAAACGCCTGTAATATCCAGCCAAGACTAGAAAACTCTGAATTTCTGTCACTGACTTCGGTGGCTTCCAATCCAGCACAGCCTTGACCTTCCGGGGATTAACTCTAATTCCTTCGGTAGGCACAACATGCCCCAAAAAGGTCACTTCCTTCAGCCAGAATTCACACTTACTGAATTTGGCATACACTTGCTTCTCTCTGAAAATCTGCAATACAACTCGTAGATGCGAATCATGTTCTTCTTCAATCTGTGAGTACACCAAGATGTTATCGATCCTCGGTAATGGATACTTGTTCTTGATCGTCAACTTATTCAAATGCCTATAATCGATACACATATGCATTGACCCATCCTTCTTCTTAACGAACAAAACCGGCACTCCCCATGGTGACACACTTGGTCGAATGAATCCGTGATCCAACAACTCCTGAATTTGAGCTTTGAGCTCTGCCAACTCCTTCGGAGCCATTCTATAAGGAGCAATGGACACCGAAGCCGTCCCTGGTAATAGCTCAATGCCAAACCTTACCTCTCGATTTAGAGGCAATCCTGGAAGCTCCTCGGGAAAGACATCTGAAAACTCTTTCACCATTCTAAAACTTTCAACAGACAACTCTTTGGCATCCAAAGCAATAATAAAGGCTATGAATGCTCCATACCCCTTTCTCACCAACTTTTTTGCCTTTAAAGCAGATACCACATTAGACAGATAGTTTCTTTTTTCACCTATCATCATCACTTCCTTATCTTCCGAAGTTCTTAGCACCATCTGCTTTGCAGCACAATCCAAATTCGCACAATGTTTCACCAACCAGTACATGCCCAAAATAAGATCGAACTCGCCGAATGGCAGTTCCATCAAATTCGCCAGAAATATTTCCCCTTAAACTTCTAAGGGCACATCCTTAAACAACTTATTTATTATCACAGACTATTCTAAAGGGCTAATCACAGTTGTTTCTCTAGCAGTAATCTCAGATCTAATGTTCAAGGTTCCAGACACAGCACAAGCAACATACGAATGGGTGGATCCAATATCTATCAAAGCAGTAACAGGTACCTCAACTATGAAAAACGTACCGGTTATGACATCAGGTGCATCGCCATCCTCTCGACCTCTGACCGCATAGACCAACCCTGGCTATCTCGCCTCCGCGTTACCCCTATTACCAGTACGTCTACCCAGTGCACCCTGACCTCGTCCTACGCCATTACCACCTCGACCTGGCCCACGGCCTCTCGGTGGCTGCTGAGCGCCTCTAGCTGGCTGTGCATCATTGTTATGAATAGCCTGAGTCTGAGCAGGCTGTCGATGGCAATCTCTAAGTCGATGGTCCTTGGAACCACATTTGAAACAACCATCGGTTCTTTTCTAGCATTCACCCGAGTGCAGTTTTCCACAATCCACACATGGTTGTAACTGATTAGTAGTAGCTGGTACTCTAGCTCGAGCTGGCTCCTCATTCTTGGGCCTCTTTTGAAACCCTCTAGTAGGACCTGAGTACCCCGAGTCTCTCTTGTTCCTGCCCCTATCCCTATCTCGATTTTGCCTCTCCAAGTGTTTAACCTCTTCAGCTATATTGGCTTTCTCCACAACTGTGGCAAAATTCCTCTCCTTCTATAGGGCTATCAATACCCGCAACTCATCACGCAACCCGTCCTCAAAATGCACACAACGTTCGTAGTCAGTCGACACTATTCAACGGGCATACCGACTCAGACGCAGAAATTCCGCTTCGTATGTTGCCACAGACTTACCTCCTTGGACCAGATTCAGGAATTCCTTCCTTCGGGCATCCACATAGCTAGCCCCAACATATTTTCCTTGAAATGAGGTTTTAAAGAATTCCCATGTAATGTGATCAGCTTGAGTGCCTTCCCGAACAGTGAGCCACCACTGATACGCCCTGTCTCTCAACAATGACATAGCTCCTTTCAATTTCTGCTCGTCGGTGCAATCCAAATTGTCCATGATTCGCTCCACTGCCTCAAGCCAGTACTCCACTACATTTGGGGCTACACCCGAGATACCCCTAAAAACCTCAGCTCCATTCGATTTGAGTCGCTCCGATATTAACCCACGAGCTGCTGACCCAGTTCTTACCCCAGCAACCCTTTCCAGAACTCGTAACATTACTTGGGATAGAGCATCGTCCTCTCTCATACGGTCATGTGACCCAGCTTTAGTCACAGGTGACACAGGTGCATCCATTTCAGGCATATGTCCCGCCGCCTCAGATACAACTCTAGCGCCTCAGCCTCTACCACGGCCACATCTACCGCGTCCACGTCCTCTGGCGCTCATATTTGCTAATTTAATTTAATCTGATTAAGAGTCTTATAAATTAGTATGCTATTTCAGTGTTTATTAAACAATATTTTATGAAGTATAAGAAGTAAAGTCGTTTTTGCAAATGTATCCTACAGTCTCAATCTCTATAGTTTCAGCTCCTAAAACTAAAAGTTCTAGAGTGTTTCTACAATCATACCATAATAATCAAATCATAAAATGATAACATATACTTACATGACTTGGTGCCGGATACTCGTGGTGCCATACTTCCTTTAGAACATGCATGTTAAAATTAAAATTTGAAACAGCTTTGAAAACGTTTTTGAACCCAAACCACAACCGAGTTTTGAAACTGGGCTTTGATACCATAAAATGTAACACACCAAACTCGGTCCATGCGTTATGATCGGATCTGACATGTCACATGAGAAAAACATGTTAAATCCTTTTTATTCGTACTAAATAGGTATTAATTTATTAAAATCAAGAAAACAAGTTTGATTTGAAATATTTGATAAACTACTACTAACCTCGAAGATTGATTGATAAATTGATAAATTGATAAATTTGAAATAAAGATTTTATAAACCGTGACTTTTGAAAATATCGTTTGATAATTTGAGAGAAAATTTCTGAGTTAAAATACTCGTAGAAGTTTGTTATGAAATTCATTTGTTGATCCATTTTAGAAAATCTTTATTTAAGTTTTTAGATTAATTCCCATTTAAAGTAATTTAAGCAAAATAATAAGTTCGTCAAACATAAAGCAAAAATAAAATCTTTTAGAGGCCTTATTACAACGTAAAAAGCCGAAATAGTAAAATAAACAAAAATAGAAATCTAAAGTTCAAAATAAAGCACCATCTCTGAAGTATGGCCTCCACCGTGTCATCCATGGCCCAAATCCACGTTACTAAGCATTACCTGCAAGGGTTTAAGGAAACGGGGTGAGTTACTAGAACTCAGTGCATAATCCCCTTACCGTTGTCCACTGAACTTGAACTCGTTTAGCAAAAACTTGGGCCTGAGCCCATAAAACATAATCTTGGGCCAAAGCCCATTTACATAACAGAACATGTATATATATACGTGCAATGTATGCAACCCAACCCATCCTAGTAATCCATCCGCTACACACCACCCGTACCATCCCATCACACCTGTGGGGATCAAGTCAACCCACCTCGCCAAACACACCAATCGCATGCGAGTTGCCATTTATAATATATATGATTGTGGCCAAGCCACCAGAATCATAGTGAATCATAATAACAATCATTTTTGTGGCTGTGCCACCGGGCTACACTTCTCTTCAACATTTTTCCCATCCCATGCAAAATTATGTAAATGCAACATACATAATAAATCATAATATTTACAAATATAAACAACATTCATTAATCCAGAGATTTGTTACGATAAATCAGCCCATTATAACACTTTGTAATTCTGTAACACCCCAAACCCCGAACTAGACTGAGAACATCACAGGCCTATGATGTCATTATTCACAAGACCAAATTGTACCTATAATAAACATCAAGACCATGGCCGAATATCTGGTAAACAAATCCTTACCACTTTTTCATCACAATGACATAACCAAATGCATCATCTAGTCATAAAAAAATGAAAACCATATGTATCCTCATCAAAACACAAAATAAAAGCCATATTCGTATGGCTATAATACATATATTATCCAAGTTTCCAACTCAAACAAGAACATTAATCACCCTATGCATGCCTTTATCCAAAATAAACCAAGCTAAAGGTGTACCAAAAAGATGATAGTGTGGTTGACTCTGCTGACGTTTTCTCGAGCCCGTAGCTTGACCAAATCTATAAAATAGAACATTAAACACACACGAAGTAAGCTTACTAGCTTAGTAAGTCTTAAGCAAATGCAACTTAATAATCAAACATTTAAACTTTTCATAAATAAGTTCATAGCAATGAATATAAACATTATAAAAGTGAATTATTCATGGCCGAATACCCTCAATGCCCTTAACTTAATTATTAACACTTTACTACCATGAACATATACCTTATCTAATCATATGAATATCATAAACATTCGTACATTCCAAATCAAATAAACATGTCATAATTATCGATCTCTTTTACCATTGTCCTCCTCAATTATAATCGAAACTTCAAGTGATATAAACACATGTATATGCCTTAATCTCACATTTATATATATAATTCATGCCTATCATTGATAAGCTCAATATCACAAAATAAAATATATTTTATATCATCAATTTCATTACATCACACTTAACTCAAACATTTACAAATTACTTTACCTCATTCCTTACTAATGTAATAAGCTAACTAACTTTACCTCATTTTCTTACTAATGTAATAAGCTAACTCTTACCCGAGCTTGTAGCACATAGCATTATATAGATATGTCTCCACTTGCTTGATTCTTGGATTCTCTGTTTATAACATATCACCAGCATTAAGCCAGCTAGGCAATAAGCCCGACATAATACACCGGCACAAGGCCTGCTAGGCATTAAGCTAGAAATAGATCACCGGCACAAGGCCTACTAGGCATTAAGCCCGAAATAGATCACTGGCACAAGGCCTGCTAGGCATTAAGCCCAAAATAGATCACCGGCACAAGGCCTGCTAGGCATTAAGCCCGAAATAATCAACCCAATTATCCATTCAATATACATCACTTAATGCTAAGTCACAAACATCAAATATACTTCATTTTAACTTCGCATTTCAAGCCGAACATGCTTATTCATATTAAAATTAACAATTAAATTTCAACTCAACCTTATACCCATATTCGGCAATCACATACATTTATGCACAAAATTACTAAATTTCATTAATTACTATGTTCATAAATAATTCTTTGATATATTTTTGCTTAAGAGCTTACCTCGACTATCGACGGACAACGTAGACCGACTATTCGATAACCTTCACCTTTCCCCGATCCAAATCCGTTTTTCTTTGTTCTTAATCTAAACACATTAAAAATTAGCTCATTCAAGCACATTTCATCTCAATTTAGTCCCAAAACACATAAATGGGAAAATTACCATTTTACCCCTAAGGTTTCATATTTTTACTATTTAGTCCTATTTGCACAAAACACAAAATACACAATTTTACTATAACACCTTAGGGCCGAATATATATAAGGACTATACAAGTCCATTTCTTTCATTTATTCTGTATTTTAGCCCCCTCAAATTTTCATTTTTGCAATTTAGCCCAAAATACTCAAATTCACTAAAATCTCAAATACAAAACATGCTAAACTTTAACATATCTTTAATATAAAATCATCAAACATCAAAACTACAAGAACATGTCAATGGCCGAATATCAAATACACATAGATCTAAAAAAGTTTAGCATGGGTCAGATAATATACGAAGCAACGATCACAAAAACGTAGAAATTATCAAAAACTGAACAAAATTACTTACTCAAATTAATCTTCAAAAGGCCGAACCTAGAAAGCTTTTCTCCCCTTTTTTTTCTTTTAATTTCAGCCAAGATGAACATTTGATGGCTTGGTTTCATATTTGTTTTATTTTTATTAACATAATTACTAAATACCATTATTAACCTTACTAATAAAATAAAACAAATTATAAACCCAAGGCCATTATTGTCTACTACCGTCCACTACCCTTTAAAATGGGTAATTTGCCTTTTCAAGACTCCCATTTAAAAAGACAACAACAATTCAACCCTTGCACATTATGTAACACCCCAAACCCGGCCTAGACGTTACGACCGGATCTGGCATATCACATGAAAGGAATGTCTAAAAACTGTGCGTTCGTTAAAAAGTTCGTATTCTTTTTGAAACTCCGCGTTTTGTGGTTTGTTTATAAAAGCTGATTCATTTAATGCCCATTTTACAAAGTTGTTATTTATTTGAATAAAATTGTATTTGTGGTGAAAATCGAGTTTAAGTAATTTTGAATAAGAAACGGTTTATTATCATTTTAGGAAAATCCCATATTGATCATTTATTAATAAGCAGTAACAAAATTTAAAAGCTAAAACCAAATAAAATACCAAAGGCCTAATTACATAACAAAAACCCAAATAAAAAAAGTCCAAATAAAAGAAACAATTTTACGATAAAACATTGCAGGGCCACTACAAGTCTGCCTCGGCTTCCAAATCCGCGATCTAATGATTACCTGCAAAATTTAAACAAAGGGGGTGAGTCATCGAGAGTCAGTGTGTAATTCCCCTTACCACGATAACTGGGCCTAAGCCCACAGTAATATGTTAGCCCAATGTCATGGCATAACAATAATGAGTGCAATGCAATTAATCCACATGATTCCATAAATGGGCTTGGCCCCAATTCCACACAAAACCACATACCACGCATAATGATGCAAAATCTTAACCCAACCCAACCTAGTATCCAACCGCTACACACCACCCGTATATCCATCCACCACACACCAGGGGATTACTAAATCGACCCTCCATCCGCTACACACCTCTTTGGCAGTACACTGCTCAAAGTCCACTTAGTGGTCTAGCCACTGATCCAGTGATTAAATCACAATATCCATGATGTTACTCAAGGTCATCATCAATCCACGTACATAAATGTACAATGAGGCTCGAGGCCATCATTAATCCACGATGAGACTCAAGGTCATCATCAATCCACGTACATAAATGTACAATGAGGCTCGAGGCCATCATTAATCCACGATGAGACTCAAGGTCATCATCAATCCATGATGAGGCACAAAGCCAACATCAATCTACGATGAGGCACCAGGCCACCACCAATCCACGCACATAAATGTACACACTTCCCCTATCAATATCATATCCCAAGCCCATGCAACATGTCATGACATAATAATTTGTGTATGCAGTATGACATGTATGCAAATCATATATCAAATATAACGTATGAAACAAATTACCATCATAATCAGAATAACAAATACAACATAATCAAGCTAATCAACCTCTAAGGGTATAACGATAATTTTACCTACGAAGGGTATTTTTGTAATTTACCCACCAAGGGTATCTCAGTAATTTCACACCTGCAATGGCCTTTCCGAAGGCCCAATGTCGCCCCGAGTGACTCAGCTACCATTTTCGGTCCCTACCGGACTATTGGGCCTAAAACCCAATTTTCGGCCCATTCGGGCCCACACGCTCGTGTGGCCCACCTAACACAAATCTAGCCACGTATATAAGATTCACCTAGTCTAGTTCACTATATACTAAACATTCATACAATTTACTCATATGGGCCCACTTCCCATTGGGCCCACTTCGGTCCATCATGGCCCAAGCAGCCTCAACCCACAAGAACACTACTGATGGCCTCAACTATCGCGTCAAAGCCCCACACGTACGCTCGCACGTTCGTGTGGCTACTAATGCCGTGATCGGCACTTCAGTATTTGCCGCTCTACAACTAGAGTAGAGAGAGTTGCACACCTGATAGGAATCTGGTGCTAATCCACGCTGCGACCACTCCTGTGCCCAAACGCCCACCAAGGTATGTTAACTCTCCTCCTGGAATGCTCTTTATATAGCTAGCTTCTTAGCTTCCTTCTTTGTATCTTTCCGATGTGGGATCCCTTCGTCAGTAGAGTTTAAATTTAACTGAAACTCTTGCCGTCCAATCCGCAAAATAAATACTCCATTGCTTCTCATGAGATTCGAACCCAGGCTCCCTTGCAACATAATCCACGCCACTAACCACTTGGCCACAAGCTCCTCTTGTGTCTTAAACCATGCGCAACTAAATTTAAATCTATAGCCCAAATTCTAAGGTCCAAGTAAAAAGAAAACCAAAATGCAAAAGCCAAGACTTGAACTTTGGACCTCCTTCCTTCCTTGTGGCGTCACTTTGCCACTACGCCACACACTCCACTTGTGTCATTTTCCTCCACTTTTTATTATTAAGGCCTACCTGCCATCTTCCAGGGTTTATTTTCACCTAAAACCAAAATTTCCCTAAAGCCAAAGTTCAATCCCGGGACTTCATAGAAGCCCTCTAACCTTCCAAAATCACTTATCTAAAAGGTACAACTTGCATTTAAGCCGATCTCTTATTCTCCAAAAATTTTAAACGCTACTACGCCTAAGGCCCATTGGGCCCAATCCTACTAGTCCCAATTTCAGGATGTTACACATTAAACTATCAAAGTTTTATTTTACGCGATTAAGCCCTTTTTACCTAATTAAACACACAAACGATTAAATTTTTCTATGAAACTTTCACACACATTAATACACATATAATAAACACAAAATATAATATTTAAATATTTTTCAGACTCGGATTCGTGGTCCCGAAACCACAGTTCCAATTAAGGTCAATTTCGGGCTGTTACAACTCTCCCCCTTAGGGATTTTCGTCCCCGAAAATCTTACCGTTAAACAAAGTCGGATATTGTTGCCTCATTGAATCCTCAGGCTCCCACATATTCTCTTCAATTCCATGCCTATTCCATAGTACTTTCACTAATGGAATTCTCTTGTTTCTCAACTCTTTCATTTTCTGAGCTAAAATACGGATTGGTTCTTCCTCATATGTCATATCGGATCGAATTTCAATCTCAGACAGAGAGATCACATGTGACGGATCTGATCTATATCTACGAAGTATCGAAACGTGAAACTCGTTGTATATCTTTTCTAATTCAGAGGGCAACTTCAATCTATAAGCAATAGGCCCAATACGTTCGATGATCTCGTATGGTCCGATAAACCTCGGACTTAGTTTGCCTTTCCGACCAAATAGGAGTACCTTCTTCCACAGAGAAACTTTCAAGAATACCCGATCTTCGATCTGAAACTCAATGTCTTTGTGCTTCGAATCAGCATAGGACTTTTGACTATCCGAGGCATCTTTCAAACTATCTCTGATTATAGCTACTTTGTGTTCCACCTGTTTAATCAAATCAACCCCGTGTATCTTATTTTCATTGAGTTCGGTCCAGTACAACGGTGTACGACACTTGCAGCCATATAGAGCTTCATAAGGTGCCATTTTGATACTCGATTGAAAACTGTTATTATAAGCAAATTCAATCAAAGGTAAGTATCTTTCCCACGTACCTTCAAACTCGAGGACGCGACATCTCAACATGTCCTCAAGTATCTGAATGGTTCTGTAACATCCTAAAAAGGGCCTATGCATTTTTGGTTTAATTGTACGACATGACATGTCTTAAGTATTATGAATAAATTTTGAATATTTTCGGAAACCCAGAAATGTATGGAAAAGAAGTAAAAATGGACATTTTGGAAACCTGAAAATGTATGGAAATGTTAAGTTTAAAAATGGAAAGTGAACATTTTTGGAAACTAGGAAATGATTTGGAAATGATTCAAAAGAGGAAAGTGAACATTTCTGGAAACTTGGAAATGTAAGGAAATGTCAAGTTTAAAGAGCCAAACGAAAATTTTTGGAAACTTAGAAATGACTTAGAAATGTCGAGTTTTAAAGTTCAAAAAGAGGAAACTTAGAGGAAACTTAGAAATGACTTAGAATTTGACACATAAACATGCTTGGAAAAATGGCCTGAAGATATCACTTAGGGCCTCTGAAAATGGCGCCACATACAAGGGTATTGGGCCTGAGTTCGAGTCACATGGGAAGCAAATAAAAGAAGTTTTATTTTTGCTTCTAGAAACACAGAGGTGGACGGCACAAGGCTTGCAACAGAGGAGTTTTATCCTCTTTAAAATTCGGCTAATAAGGATAAATAATGGATTTTTTATTTTAGATTATTTTTCAAGGAGATAATAAAAGATTATTCTTTAATTATTGAGGAGATAAATGTTGGATAAATTCTTTTATTTTGTGATAATTAAAGGATAAAGCTATCAAATAAAGAAGAGTGGTGGCCAAGTAAGGGATTCTAAGTGATAAATTCAGCTATAAAAGGAAGAACATAGGGCTACTCATCAATTTTCTTCCTCCTCTTTCTCTGCCGAATTCCCTAGCCTCTCTTCTCTCCTCTTTTTCTTTTGTCTAGCCGAATTCCTCTTCACCCTCAGTCCCACTTGCCGATTTTCTTTAAGATCATATCCCTTCTCTTCACATAGTTTTCTTTCAAAAGCCAAAACTAGGTAATTGTTAGAACCTAGCCAATTGTTCACTAAAGCCAAAGCCGAATCTTTGTTGTAATAGAATGGTGTTGCTGATTTCATCCATAGAGGTAAGATCAACTGTTATTTGATTTCCAATCTCTCCTTTTTAGCCGAAATATAGGAATCTAACTCCTTTAGGATTCCATGGCTGAAACTTTGAAGGGTTCTTTTTGGATTTCGGCAGTTGTCAACTACAAGGAGGAGATCATTCGGGATCTCAAGATCTACGTCAAGTGACTATTTTCGGGAATTAAAGTTTCAAGGTAAGACATCTGATATTCGGCCATAGGCCATTTAATGATGATTAAGTGTTAGAAATCAATCTAACATGTGCTTATAGGATTTTCGACAGCACCAAGAAAGCAAGGATCTATTTCAAGATTTGAATAATCATTAAGTCGGCATCAAAGGTAAGTTTAAAGAATACAAATCCTACTAGGATTTGGTATTATAGCCGAATAGGATTTAGGCTAAGTAATAAGTGATAAATCAAATGTAGGGATTAAGGATCTAAGTATTAGATCAAGCTTTTCGAGATCTCAAGGAATTGCTAATCGAATCAGGTGTGTAATCCCCACTGTCTTTTAATACGTTTTATGGCAATATTTAATATAAGTATGTATAAGAATGCGAATATGGCTAAGGTACCCTAATGTGGTACAAAGTACTCAGGTACGTTTCCTACTCCTACTAGGATTACGAAATATGTTATATTTAACATGTGAAAAGTAACGTGAAAGTGAATTTAAGTATGATATGCATGATATGAATAATATGGGCATTCGAGTTATATGAGAAAGGGGAAGTGAATGTGGTGACTTCGGTCTCACTATCTGAATGTGGTGACTTCGGTCACATTATCTGAATGTGGTAACTTCAGTTACATTATCTGAATGTGGTGTCTCATGACACAATTATTTAATCTGGTGGCTATGCCACGAATTTATATGGGCGATGAGCACGTCGACTGCAGCGACTGCCTTCGATGGTGTGTAGCGGAAGGAGGGTTGACTTAGTAGTCCACACGGTTTGCAGGTTGGTACGGGGATGTGTAGCGGATGGCATCTAGGTTTGGGTTCGGGATTGCATCATTATCTTGAATTATTATTATGTGAACATGATATGTATGGTATGCCTAAACCTATTAAATTTTAGTGTTGATTACACATTGAGTCTGTTTGACTCACCCCGTTGGGGAATATTTTTTTCAGGTGATGAGCAGTAATGGACCGGGTCGGCAAGAGCCTAAAGGTGGCCATGCATACCAAGAAATTACCATTTGGACTTTTATTTTTATTTAAGCACTTTAATTTAATTTTTGGGAATTTTTGATGTAATAAGGCCTTAGTTGAATTTTCTTTATTTCTTCTTACTTTTATTTATTTTGTTTACAAATTATTATTTATGGATCAAGTAAAATTATTTCAAAATAAGAAACTCCAAAGTGTTTTATCACCTTAATTAAAAAGGGAGTTTTAATATAAAATTACTTCATTTTCAATTCAAGCCCAACCCAATAATAAATTTTCTTTCAAAACACGTAGTTTTTCCAAAGAAATAAACAAATTTTGAACCGGTTTACTTGAGGAACATACCAGATTCGGTCAAAGCTCGTGGGCTGGGTTTGGGGTGTTTCAGGTTCGTTCAGACTGACCGTCTGTTTGTGGGTGAAAGGCTGTGCTAAAGTGGAGTTTAGTACCTAAAGCATCCTACAACTTCTTCCAAAATCGCGATGTGAATCTCGGGTCTCTGTCTGAAACAATGGAACTCGGCACACCATGTAATCTCATAATTTGAGATATATACAACTCAGCAAATTTATCAAGTGAATAATCTGTACGAACCGGCACAAAGTGAGCTAATTTGGTTAGTCTATCCACTATAACCCAGACTGCATCTTTCTTGCTTGATGTCGTAGGCAAACTGGATATAAAATCCATAGCTATTCCATCCCATTTCCATTCAGGAATCATGATCGGCTGAAGTAGTCCAGAAGGCACTTGATGTTCAAGTTTTACTTGCTGACAAATTAAACACTTTGAAACAAATTCAGATATATCATGCTTCATGTCAGGCCACCAATAAAACTGTTTCACATCATTATACATTTTCGTGCTACCATGATGTATCGATAGTCGACTATTATGAGCCTCGTCCAAAATCATCTGAATCAAATCCATATTCTTCGGAACACATATTCGGTCTTTGAAGTTCAAACAATCATTTGCATCAATTCGAAACTCTGACTCTGCATCATTTTCACACTGAACCCGTCTAGCAATCATATCTTTGTCAATTTTCTGTGCATCACAAATGCTGAATAAACATCGGTCTTGCTTTCATCTCGGCTATGATCGAACCATCACCAGACAGAACCATATGTGCGTTCAACACACAAAGAGCAAACAATGATTTTTGACTTAAGGCATCCGTAACAACATTAGCTTTCCCCGGATGGTAGTCAGTCACCAAATCATAATCCTTCAACGGCTCTAACCATCTGCGTTGTCTCAAGTTCAAATCTTTCTGAGTCATCAAGTATTTCAGACTTTTGTGATCTGAATAAACATGACATTTCTCACTGAATAAGTAATAACGTCAAATTTTCAATGCGAAAACAATGGCTGCTAATTCCAGATCATGAGTCGGATAATTTCTTTCATGAGGCTTCAATTGTCTCGAAGCATAGGCTATAACTTTGCCCTTCTGCATCAGAACACAACCCAAACCATTCAAAGAAACATCACTAAAAACAATAAATTCTTTACCCGATTTAGGCTGAGCTAACGCTGGAGATTCGGTCAAAAGGGCTTTCAACTGATCGAAACTTTTCTGGCACTTTTTCGACCACTCGAACTTGACATCTTTCTATAGTAGCTTTGTCAAAGGTGTGGCTATCATGGAAAAACCTTTGACGAATCGTCTGTAGTATCCCGCAAGTCCCAGAAAGCTTCGAATTTTGGAAACATTCTTTGGTGGCTTCCAATCAAGTATAGCTGATATTTTGTTTGGATCAGCCCGAATACCTGACGCTGAAACGACATGACCCAAAAAGCTAACTTCCTTCATCCAGAATTCACACTTACTAAACTTTGCATACAACTGTTGATCTCGCAAAATTTTTAGCACCAATCTCAAATTCTCGACATGTTTGGTTTCATCTCTAGAGTAGATCAGGATATCGTCTATGAACACTACCAAAAACCGATCCAAATACTTTCTAAACACCCGATTCATCAAATCCATAAAAATAGCAGGTGCATTAGTAAGTCCAAAAGGCATGACTAGGAACTCAAAATGTCCGTACCTAGTTCGGAATGCAGTCTTTGGCACATCGGAATCTCTAACTTGCAACTGATAATAGCCCGATCTCAAATCTATCTTTGAAAACACTGAAGCCCCTTTCAACTGATCAAACAAGTCATCAATCCGGGGCAACGGATATTTATTCTTTATAGTCACCTTATTCAGCTACCGATAATCAATACATATTTACATAGTTCCATATTTCTTTTTCACAAGTAGAATTGGTGCACCCCAAGGAGAAAAACTCGGTCGTGCAAAGCCTCTATCTGTCAACTCTTGCAACTGTGCTTTCAACTCTTTCAACTCAGTAGGTGTCATCCGATATGGAGCTATCGAAATCAAAGTCATCCCCGGTACTAATTCAATGCCAAACTCAATCTCTCGTACTGGTGGTAAACCTGGTAATTCTTCAGGAAACACATCTGGGTACTCACACACAACTGGTACGGATTCAATCTGCTTTTCAGACACTTTATTATCCAACACATAGGCCAAGTAAGCTTCATATCCTTTTCTCACATACTTACGAGCTGACATCAAAGATATTACCGCCGGTAACCCATTCAAATCATTAGATTCAACCCGGATAATCTCACCGCCCTGGCACCTCAAATCAATAGTCTTTCTTTGGCAATTCACCACAGCATCATGTAAAGTTAACCAGTCCATTCCCAGAATTATATCAAACTCGTCGAAAGGCAACAACATTAAATCAACTGGAAAGCATGAGTCCCAAATCATCAATGGGCAACCTTTACACACTTTGTTGACTAGAACACACCGACCCAATGTGTTGGACACACGAATCACAAACTCAGTAGACTCAACAGGAAAGTCTTACTGGATACTAAAGTTTTACACACACATGAATGAGTCGAACCCGGATCAATCAATGCAATCACAAAAGTATCATAAAGAGTGAAAGTACCGGTGATAACATCTGGGGAAGAAGCATCCTCTCTGGCTTGTATAGCATATGCTCTAGTAGGTGCTCGAGCCTCGGATCGAACTGCAGTGTCCTTAGTTCCTCTCTGACTGCCACCTACATTCCCTTAATGTCTGAGTGGTCTGCCTCGTGCTGACGCGTTACTCGGTCTGATATTCTGGGCCGTATTTTGCTCTACTTACATAGGACACTCTCGAATAAAATTATCTGATGATCCACATTTAAAGCAGGACCGATTATGAAATCTACAATTCCCAGAATGCCATTTACCATAATGTTTGCATTCAACCCGATTCTGATGGACATCACCAACATTGGCCATTGAAGTAGCTCGGGAACCCACAGGAAGTCGATCTCGTCTAGAGAAGTCTGAAGTAGCCTTAAGTTGATTGGAGTCATCTTTAAACTTCTTTGGTGCAGAATGAAAGGTCTTACTCGATGATTTTTTTTGAATGTCTCTAGCTTTAAACTCGGCTTTTCTTTTCTCTTTTCCAAGCTCTTCGGCTTTGCAAGCTCGTTCGACAAGTACCACGAACTCTTTGATTTCAGGTATGCCAACTAGCAATTTTATATCTTCATTCATCCCGTC
This sequence comes from Gossypium australe, assembly GCA_005393395.2. NCBI lineage: Eukaryota > Viridiplantae > Streptophyta > Magnoliopsida > Malvales > Malvaceae > Gossypium > Gossypium australe. Next base: position 20,101,643 of record CM016618.1, read on the forward strand.
TTCAAATCTTTTACACATAATGGCTTCAGTTGATACACACTCTCGGGCATATCGGCTCAATCTGACAAATTTCCATTCATATTCAGTCACAGTCATGCGATCCTGTTTTAACTCCAGAAATTCCTTCCTTTTTTGATCAATGAACCTCTGGCTAACATATTTCTTACGAAACTCGATTTGGAAGAAATCCCACGTCACTTTTTCTTTCGGAACCACTGATACTAATGTATTCCACCAGTGATATGCAGTGTCCCGTAATAGAGATATAGCACATTTCAGGCATTCATCTGGAGTACAAGATAGCTCATCAAGTACCCGAATAGTATTATCAAGCCCCATCTCAACCCGCTCTGCATATCATTAGCTTTGAATTCTTCGGCCCCATATTTTCTGATTTTATCAACAGAAGGCCTACTAGATCTCATTGGATCTATCATCCGAGGTGCTGAAGGTACCGGAGTTAGATTATTCAGGGGTGGAGGTTGTTGTACAGCCGGGTTAGTCTGAATAAACTGGGTAAACCATTCATTCATCATCTGGTAGAAGGCTTGTTTAGCCTCCCCCTCATGGCTACCCGAAACTGGTCGAGAGTCTATTGGCGCTGATCCGCGTGCGCGATCAAGCGCTACACTCTCTACATCATCCGCTACGGCTCTGTCAGAATCGGAATCCATTTACTATATAAAACACAGTTTAAAATGTCAAAAGTCACCACACTATCAAATATACAATAAAGGCATGTATAGTAGACTCTCACGCGCTACAGTAGTCCTAGAATCGACTAAACCTTAAGCTCTGATACCAATCAATGTAACACCCCGAGCCCGTGTCCGTCGCTGAATTAGAGTTATGAGGCATTACTGAACTAGACTGAGAACATCGTAGGCATTTATCACAATTCATACATTTAACAATTTCCAAAATCGTAGATTGAATTTCAAATTTCCCACTAGCAGTTCATACCAAAAATTCGGATTGAACCAAACAACTAATCAAATCAAAGCTCACATGAATTCATTTGTGTGCATATAATTGAATCTAAGATGTCTATAAGGTACATGCATCACATATCTATATGATCTTATAGTACATACAAGAACATAAAGAACAGTTCATATCATACTAAATTCGTTTGCTTAGTACTCAAAACATCATACATATACCAACTTACCATATACTATACCACTTTATTTCATTAACAGATTATCAAATAGTCTATAGTCGTTTTAAGCATTTTAGCATAAGTAACAATTATAAATGCACTAAATTCGAATGATCAAATAATTTAATCAAAATCCATGTAATTAACCAATACATAACTACCTACTCGGTTACACCCATTATGTCTAACCCAATTTAACATACTTGAATAAAAAACACAAACATAACAAAAATATTATCTTTATAATCCATGAAAACCTTCATATTAATAAGATATTATTATTTTAGCCTATAATGTCATTATTCACAAGACCAAATTGTACCTATAATAAACATCAAGACCATGGCCGAATATATGGCAAACAAATCCTTACCGCTTTTGCATCACAATGACATAACCATATGCATCATCTAGTCATAAAAAAAAAAAAAGAAAACCTTATGTATCCTCATCAAAAAACAAAATAAAAGCCATATTCGTATGGCTATAATACATATATTATCCAAGTTTCCAACTCAAACAAGAACATTAATCACCCTATACATGCCTTTATCCAAAATAAACCAAGCTAAAGGTGTACCAAAAAGATGATAGTGTGGTCGACTCTGCTGACATTTTCTCGAGCCCGTAGCTTGACCAAATCTATAAAATAGAACATTAAACACACACGGAGTAAGCTTACTAGCTTAGTAAGTCTTAAGCAAATACAACTTAATAATCAAACATTTAAACTTTTCATAAATAAGTTCATAGCAATGGATATAAACATTATAAAAGTTAATTATTCATGGTCGAATACCCTGAATGCCCTTAACTTAATTATTAACACTTTACTACCATGAACATATTCCTTATCTAATCATATGAATATCATAAACATTTGTACATTCCAAATCAAATAAACATGTCATAATTATCGATCTCTTTTACCATTGTCCTCCTCAATTATAATCGAAACTTCAAGTGATATAAACACATGTATATGCCTTAATCTCAAATTTATATATATATAATTCATGCCTATCATTGATAAGCTCAATATCACAAAATAAAATATATTTTATATCATCAATTTCATTATATCACACTTAACTCAAACATTTACAAATTACTTTACCTCATTCCATTCTAATGTAATAAGCTAACTCTTACCTGAGCTTGTAGCACATAGCATTATATAGATATGTCTCCACTTGCTTGATTCTCGAATTCTCCATTTATAACATATCACCGGCATTAAGCCTGCTAGGCAATAAGCCCGACATAATACACTGGCACAAGGCCTGCTAGGCATTAAGCCCGAAATAGATCACCAGCACAAGGACTGGTAGGCATTAAGCCCGAAATAGATCACCGGCACAAGGCCTACTAGGCATTAAGCTCGAAATAGATCACCGACACAAGGCCTGCCAGGCATTAAGCCCGAAATAATCAACCCAATTATCCATTTAATATACATCACTTAATGCTAAGTCACAAACATCAAATATACTTCATTTTAACTTCGCATTTCAAGCCGATCAGGCTTATTCATATTAAAATTAACAATTAAATTTCAACTCAACCTTATACCCACGTTCGGCTATCACATACATTTATGCACAAAATTACTAAATTTCATCAATTACTATGTTCATAAATAATTCTTTGATATATTTTTGCTTAAGAGCTTACCTCGACTATCGACGGACAACGTAGACCGGCTATTCGATAACCTTCGCCTTTCCCCGATCCAAATCTGTTTTTCTTTGTTCTTGATCTAAACACATTAAAAATTAGCTCATTCAAGCACATTTCATCTCAATTTAGTCCCAAAACACATAAATGGGCAAATTACCATTTTACCCCTAAGGTTTCACATTTTTACTATTTAGTCCTATTTGCACAAAACACAAAACACACAAAATTTTACTATAACACCTTAGGGCCAAATATATATAAAGACTATACAAGTCCATTTCTTTCATTTGTTTTGCATTTTAGCCCCCTCAAAATTTCATTTTTGCAATTTAGCCCAAAATACTCAAATTCACTAAAATCTCAAATACAAAACATGCTAATCTTTAACATATCGTTAATATAAAATCATCAAACATCAAAACTACAAGAACATGTCAAAGGCCGAATATCAAATACACACAAATCTCAAAAATTTTAGCATGGATCGGATAATATACGAAGCAACGATCACAAAAACGTAGAAATTATCAAAAACCGAACAAAATTACTTACTCAAATTAATCTTCAAAAGGTCGAACCTAGAAAGCTTTTCTCCCCTTTGTTTTTCTTTTAATTTTGGCCAAGATGAACATTTGATGGCTTGGTTTCATATTTGTTTTATTTTTATTAACATAATTACTAAATACCATTATTAACCTTACTAATAAAATAAAACAAATTATAAACCCAAGGCCATTATTGTCCAATACCATCCACTACCCTTTAAAATGGGTAATTTACCTTTTAAAGACTCCCATTTAAAAAGACAACAACAATTCAACCCTTGCACATTAAACTATCAAAGTTTTATTTTACGCGATTAAGACCTTTTTACCTAATTAAACACACAAATGATTAAATTTTTCTACGAAACTTTCACACACATTAATTCACAAATAATAAACACAAAATATAATATTTAAATATTTTTCAGACTCGAATTCATGGTCCCGAAACCACCGTTCCGATTAGGGTCAATTTCGAACTGTTACAAATTTGGTCCACTAGGGCAATCTATCAAATCGGCCCATAGGGGCATTTTTGTAATTCGGCCTATAGGGGGCATTTTCGTAATTCTCATAGTTTTAATACCAATTTTGACAAATCTATCGAGTTAACATAATTAAAGCCAATTTCTCGGTTCATGCCATATTACGATTTTAATCATAAAAATGATTACAATCTATTTCTAATATGATATCAAATCTTAAAATCTACGGAATAGCGGCGTGAGATTACACACCTGATTACGGTAAGTACTAGGCCTTCTTGATTATCGACACCTATGATATCATAACACTCGATTAATCAACATACGAGATTTTATTAATCTAACTCTAAAACAAACGATCTAAAATGCTTACCCTTAGAGTTGTGAACGACCACGATTTGTCTATTTTCACCGGATGATGGTCCACAACCCGGTGGAAAATCTCGAACTACCGATACCGCCCTCCGTTTGAAATTAGGAGTAGGAATCGCAAATCCGCTCCTTTTGAGATCTCCAAACGCTTTCCCTTTCAAAACGGTATCACTTGCCTCCATTGGATAAAATCTTAGTCAAAACGATATTACGTTGATATGAAATGATTGACTATGGAAAAAGGTTCGGCTTACCACTAGAATCGTATGATCAACAAGTGGATAGATCGAGCGATTTAGTCCCTAAAAATGTAATTGATTAGTCCAAACTATTATTCCGTTAGCAACTAATCAAATATAGAATGATATCAGATAATCCATAAAGAACTCCTTACCTTATCGATATTGGATCCGATTTCCACCGTTCGACTTAAGGCTAGAATGATATTCAGACACCCACTTAGAACACTACGAAAAAGAGGGTGATTAAAATGTGAAGGAGCGGAATGTAACATCCCAAAATTGGGCCTAGTAGGATTGGGCCCAATGGGCCTTGAGCGTAGGAGTGTTTAAAATTTTGAGAACAAGAGAATGGCATTATTGCAAACTGGACTTATTAGTTAAGTGAATTTTGTAATATCCCGGGTTAGGGGCTATTTTTTTTTATTGCATTCGGTTGCATGTGTTTGGTGTGCAATGTTGTTATTTTTATTGTTTTGGGGCTTAGTTGTAAGCTTATTGTAAGCTTGAGTGGTAGGAAAAATTTTTAGTTTTTGGGCTTAGGTGAGAGGAGCTGAAGGAACTGGGGTTTAAAGGTTTTATTTGGTAAATGTTAGCACAAAAGAGGAGCTGGTGGAGTGGCAAAGTATGCGCCACTTGGAGCTTGTGTTTGGCGTCAATTGCAGGAGGGAGAGGTCCTGAGTTCAAGCTGCAGGATGCTCACATTTTGATTCCATTTTGACGCCAAGGTGGTTGGACATGGACCAAGTCAAATATTTGAATGGTGGGTGGAGAGCAGATTGTGGAGGTTGACTAGTTCAAACTAGTTTGAATGGGTGGTTGTGAGTGATTGGAGGTAGTGGCCGAATATTGGGGTGTGTGTGGAGTGAGTGGCCGGTTTTGGTAAGTGGGAGAGGGGTGTGCCGAAAATTCAATTGGCATTTTTGGTGATTTTCGGTCACTCTTTGTCAAAACAGAATTCTTTCATTTTCTTTTGAAACCAAAAGTTCAAGAACATACTGCCGAAATTTGCTTGTTTCCTCTTAAATTTCTTTGGTAGCCGAATATTCCTTCCCATTTCTTCTCCTTTCTTTTCAATTGTGTAAACCAAAACCACTACCCTCTCTTCTCACACTTTTTCTTTGCTTGAAAACCTTGAGTAAGCCAAAACTAGCATTCTCTCCCTCTCATATTTTCTTTCTTTCTTTCTTAAAAACATTGTAGCCGAAACTCCATTCTCCAAACACCTTCTCCATTTCCTTTCTTCTCAAAACTGAAAGCACCTACCTCTTGTGCATCTTCTCTCTTCTTCTCAGAACCTTGGCCAATTCTCTTCTTCTTCTTGAACATATATTTCTTTTGCCTCACTTTTAAAATACTAGCCGAATCCCTCCCTTGTGTTACCAAAATTTCCTTCTAGCATTTGTTGTCATTTTGGCCGAATATCAACCCTTCCCTCTTCATCTTTCTCTTGTGTTTCCTTTCTTGGGTAAGTGCTTGGCCGAATGGCCATTTCTTTCTTCTCTCATTCTTGTTGATTTTGGGTGTTGTTAAGAGCCGAATATAACAACTGTTGATGGGTGTTAATCTCTTTTGTTGGAACCGATTGCATTTTAGGGCAACCGGGATTTCGAAACAGTCAATTGAGGACTTTACCTGTTGGAGACCGTTTGGTAAGTGGTGGTAAGGGCTGGTTCTATTAGTTCATTCTTTAGTTTTCATTAAACCAGGTCACTAAAGGATTAATTGTTTGTGTTTCAAGGGGAGGCCGACGGTCTAAAGAACCATAGGTTGGTTTAGGATTTGGTAGGAAACCAAATCAAGAGTAAGGTAATGGCTCAATATTAACCCCTTTGGTTTGATAGTTATGGCCGAATGGTCTAGGTTACTAACCCCATGATTGGCCGATTTTAGGAGCAGAGTAATCGAGGGATTTAGACTGGTTCTTTGGAGCCAAGGCTTTCGTGTTAGCAGGTGTGTAAACTAACACACTATCTCTGTAGTAATATGTTAATAACCTGATTGTGTAAAGTGAAATAATATGGTTAACGGATATAATACCCAATGGGGTATGCGTACGGATTCAGGTAAGTTTGTTTCAGTATGTGATCTATAGTGATACATGATGTCATGGTCTATGGTGTATGTATTATGAGATGCCATGTTGAGCATGTTAGCATGATTGCATGATCTGTATCATCTACATTAGTATGACGTGTATGGGTGATATGAGAGGAGGGAGAATATGATATCCGTGTCTTTGGGACACCAGAGGTTTGGCACCTCCAGTGGTTTGGTACCACAGATGATATTTTGTGACTTTGGGTCACCAGAGGTTTGGCACCTCAGCGTCTCGTCCCAGTGGCTTAGTACCACGGTGGGTTGGCCCCACGGTTGATATTACGGGATTGACGCCACTGATTTGGTATCACACGATGGGTTGGCCCCATCATTCGATTCGTGACTACGGTCACCAGTGATTTGGTATCACACTTGTGTCTTTGGGGCACCAGAGGTTTGGCACCTCATTGCAACTCGTCCCTATGGTTTGACACCACCATGGGTTGGCCCCAGTTTTGAGATACGGGATTGTCGCTAGTGATTCGGTATCACACGATGGGTTGGCCCCATCATTGGATTATTCGTGACTTTGGGTCACCAGTGGTTTGGCACCACACTTATGGATATCGTGACTTTGGGTCACCAGTGGTTTGGCTCCACTAGTGGTTTGGTACCACACGGGGTAGAAAGGTGTTATGGATGGTTAGGATCGGGTGCATTAATTGTATTACTCTGTTGATGTGTGTTAGTATGTTGCATATATCGGGAGAGGGATTTATGCACTGAGTCATGCGACTCACCTTCTCCTTTGACATTTCAGGTGACACTTAGTTGCGGACATGGAGCCGGGATGGACTCGAGGTGCTCATGCCATGAATAAAATGGGATTTGCTCTGATTTAAACTTGGTACTTTATTACGTTTACTTTCATTTGGTTTTACTTGGATTGTAAAAGGCCTTTTAAGCTTATGTTTTTGTTATTTATATGTTCAGATTTGTTTCTAAATATGCCTTAACAAGTTACTGGGTTAAAATTTGCTAAAACTTGGAAAGATAAAGTTTTCAAACTACAAAGCGATATGTTTTAAACTTTACCATCGGGTATCACACTGATTTTATAAATAAATGAAAGTCAATTGTTTTCCAAACTCGAAATCAAATTCTTAGTAAGTCAAAAATGTTTTTAAACATCAAAAAGGAATTACTTAAATTTCTAAATAGATGAACTTGATTTACTCACATATCTAAATAAGGTTCCAAAATTACCGGGTTTTCAAAATGAAATAGGAGTTTTTAAACAATCATGCCAAAGTTTTCTACAAGTATAAAAATATAGCAAGGTGCTTTTATTAAACTTTTAAACGAAAACCTATCCTCTCAAATACGATTTTTCCTCGTAACATACTAGATTCGGTCGTGGTGTGTTGACCGGGTTTGGGGTGTTACAATTGTGGTATCAGAGACAAGTTCAAAGGCTCGGCTGTGGGCCTGAGGTCCAAAATGATTTCAAAAGTCTATTTTAAGTGTTCTTATAATTTGAAAGGCATGGCACCGAGTCTCCGGCACCAGTTCGCCCAGGTAAGTACCCCTTTCTATTGCTTGTGATTTGTTGGATGTAATGTGATTGGATGATTAGCAATATTTAGATGACTTTAGACACTGAAACTGATAGGACTCTGTGAACTCGCGAAAACAAAGCTTCTTAAATATTCATAAGATTTGGCTTTAAAATAGTGGAATAATTTTTGATGCATAAAACTCCTAAATCAGATACATAGAGATTTTAGTCATGAGTGCTCGAGGTGGACGTGGTCGTGGACGAGGTCGTGGTAGGATGACAGTTTCTGAACCCGTAGGATCTGGGCAAGGGTCAGAGAATGAGATACCGGTACCGCCACTAGCTGGAGGTGGTGAGTTTCAAGATCAGACTGGGGATGACGCAGTGTCACAGGCGATGCTGCGAGTTCCGGAAAGGGTAGCTGGAGTAGGTGGAGGCGCAGGACCTAGGAAATCTGTGCCTGAGCGACTTCGGGCAAACGGGGCTGAGGTTTTCCGAGGTGTTTCTGGTGTTGCTCCCAGCACGGCTGAGTAATGGCTGGAGGCGACAGAACGGGTTATGGATGATTTAGACCTGACTGCTGAGGAGAAGCTGAAGGGCATAGTATCGCTTCTTCGAGATGAGTCATACCAGTGGTGGCTCACGGTTCGGGACAGTGCTGCAGCAGAGGATCTTACGTGGGATTATTTTAAAGCTGCTTATCAGAAAAAGTACATTGGAGCTAGTTACATTGACACGCAGTGAAAAACATTTCTGAGGCTTGTTCAGGGGAGTAAGTCTGTGTCAGAGTACGAGGCTGAGTTCTTGAAGCTGAGTGGGTATGCTTGGGGCATTGTGGCTACAGAGCACAAGAGGTGTGTTCGTTTCGAGGATGGTCTGAGAGACGAGTTGAGGTTGCTGATTGCTCCACAGCAGGAGCGTGAGTTTGCTGTCCTGGTTGAGAAGGCTAAGGTAGCCGAGGGTGTGAAAGAGTCTGTAAGGCAAGGCATGGACAGGAACAGGCATAAGAAAAGCTTTGGGTCTTCTGAGTCATCGGGTAATCCTCAGAAAAGGGCCAGACAGAGTGGGCCGAATCAGTCTGGTAGGTTTGTTGCTGCTAATCAGGGACCGCCTCAGTGTAACCGTTGTGGGAAATCTCATTGGGAAGGATGCTGGACTGGTCGGGGCCGTGGTGCACCGGGCAGAGGTGCGGGTAGTTCTGAGGCTAGACAGCCTGGGTTAGTGTATGCAGCGAGGCGCCGAGAGGAGGGCGACGCACCGGACGTCATAACCGGTACGTTTTTGATCTTTGGTTCTCCATTTACTACTTTGATTGATGTGGGTTCGACGCATTCTTACGTTGCTAGTAGTATAGTAGAGACCATGGACTTAGACTCTGAAACTACTTCTAGGCAGATGACTGTAATTAGCCCTCTAGGTCACTCTGTAGTTGTAGATAAGCTGTTTAAGGATGTACCCCTAAAACTCCAAGGGGTAGTGTTTTTGGCTGATCTGATGGAACTGCCGTTTGGGGAGTTCGATCTGATTCTTGGGATGGACTGGTTAACTAAGTACCAGGCGAGAGGCTAAGCGCATGGTTCTTAAGACGTCTGAGGGTGATGAAGTGGTTATGATAGGTAATAGGAGAGATTACTTATCTAACGTGGTATCTGCTCTGAAAGCTGAGAAGATGGTCAGGAAGGGCTGTAAAGCGTATGTAGTTCATGTGTATGCCTTGGAGGCTAAAGAGGCTGCTGTAGAGAAGGTTCGGACAGTTAAGGAATTTGCTGATGTGTTTCCAGAGGAGCTTCCGGGTTTGCCACCGGATCATGAGGTAGAGTTCGGGATAGATCTGTTACCCGGAACTGCACCAGTGTCTATTGCTCCGTATAGGATGGCGCCAAAGGAGTTAGTGGATCTTAAGGCTCAGATCCAGGAGTTATTGGATCGGGGTTTTATCAGGCCAAGTGTTTCATCGTGGGTGCGCCGGTACTCTTTGTAAAGAAGAAAGATGGTACGATGCGGATGTGTATAGATTACCGCCAGTTGAATAAGCTGACGATTAAAAACAAGTATCCGTTGCCACGGATAGACGACTTGTTTGATCAGCTGAAGGGTGCAGCGGTATTCTCGAAGATTGATTTGAGGTCTGGGTATCACCAGTTAAAGGTGAAGGAGGCGGATATTCACAAGACAGCATTTCAGACTCGGTATGGGCACTACGAATTTCTGGTAATGCCGTTCGGGTTGACTAACGCGCCGGCAGCATTCATGGATATGATGAATAGGGTGTTCCAGCAGTTTTTGGATCAGTTCGTCGTGGTTTTCATAGACGACATCTTGGTGTATTCAAGGTCAGAGGAAGAGCATGATGCGCATTTACGAGTGGTGCTACAGATTTTGAGGGAAAAACAGCTCTATGCTAAGTTTAGTAAGTGCGAGTTCTGGCTTAGAGAAGTGACTTTCTTGGGTCATGTAGTGTCAGCAGAGGGGATTAGAGTAGATCCTCGGAAGATTGAGGCAGTTTTGGATTGGAAGCCGCCGAAGTCAGTGGCTGAGATTCGGAGTTTTCTAGGCTTGGCAGGATACTACCGGAGGTTTGTAGAGGGTTTTTTCGTTGATCGCAGCACCGATGACCAAGTTGTTAAGGAAAGAGGTTCCATTTGTTTGGACTGAGAAGCAGCAGGAGAGTTTCGATAAGCTTAAGAAGATTCTGACAGAAGCTCCAGTTCTAATTCAACCTGAGGCTGGGAAGGAATTCACAGTGTATTGCGATGCATCACATACGGGCTTGGGTTGCGTGCTGATGCAGGAAGGAAAGGTTGTGGCTTACGCATCTCGGCAGCTGAGGCCACATGAGGTCAACTATCCGACGTACGACTTGGAGTTAGCGGCTGTAGTCTTCGCTTTGAAGATTTGGAGGCACTACTTGTATGGAGAGAGATCGATAGTCTTCACAGATCACAAGAGTCTGAAGTATCTTTTGACTCAGAAGGATTTGAATTTGAGGCAGCGCAGATGGGTTGAGTTGCTAAAAGACTACGACTGTTCGATTGAGTATCATCCGGGCAAGGCTAACGTGGTGGCAGACGCGTCGTAAGGTTGTTTCGGACTTAAGAGCGATGTTTGCCCATTTGAGTTTGTATGACGATGGAAGTATTCTGGCAGAGTTGTAGGTTAAGCCTACTTGGGTTGAGCAGATCAAAGAGAAACAGTTAGAGGATGAGGTTTTGAGTGCGCAGAGGTTGCAGGTGCAGGATAGTGGTTTGGAGGGTTACAACTTGTCTAGTAATGGGGTGCTGTGTTTCCAGGGTAAAGCTTGTATGCCCAAGGATGTTGAGCTGAGGCAGTTGATTCTTCAGGACGCACATAGCAGTCCTTATGCTATGCATCCTGGAGGTAGTAAGATGTATAGGGATCTCAGGGAGCAGTTTTGGTGGCCAGGTCTGAAGAGAGAAGTGACAGAGTTTGTTGGACAGTGTCTGACATGTCAGCAGGTCAAGGCTGAACATCAGTGTCCGTCAGGGTTGCTTCAGCCAATGAAGATTCCTCAGTGGAAGTGGGAAAGGATAACCATGGATTTCGTCAGTGGATTACTGCTTACGCCAAGCAAGAAGGATTTAGTCTGGGTAGTGGTGGATCGTCTGACTAAATCAACTCACTTCATTCCGGTGAGGGTTGACTACTCACTTCAGAGGTTGGCAAAGCTGTATGTGTCAGAGATAGTGAGGCTGCACGGTGTACCAATATCGATCATCTCGGATAGGGATCCCAGATTTAAGTCAAGGTTCTGGAGAGCGTTGCATCAGGCTCTGGGTACGCGTTTGGATTTCAGCACAGCTTTTCACCCGCAGTCTGACAGGTAGTCGGAAAGGGTTATTCAGGTCTTGGAAGATATGCTGAGAGGTTGTGTTCTGGACTTCAGAGGTAGTTGGGAGGAGTTTCTGCCATTAGCTGAGTTCGCCTACAACAATAGTTACCAAGCGAGCATCAAGATGGCACCATATGAGGCGTTGTATGGTAGGAAGTGTCGCTCACCTACGTGTTGGATGGAGTTAGGTGAACGTCAGTTGTTGGGACCAGAGTTGGTTGCTGAGACCGAAGACAAGGTTAAGTTGATTCAGGCTCGATTGAAGGAAGCTTCGGACCGGCAGAAGTCTTATATCGATCTTAAGCGGAGAGACATAGAATTTGCTGTGGGGGATCAAGTTTTTTTGAAGGTCTCGCCATGGAAGAAAGTGTTGAGATTCGGAAAGAAAGGCAAGCTAAGTCCGAGGTTTATTGGGCCGTATAAGGTACTGAGACGAGTGGGACCAGTAGCGTATCAGCTTGAGTTGCCAGCAGAGCTAAGTTAGATTCACAACGTATTTCACGTTTCGATGCTTCGGCGTTATCGTTCAGATCCGTCACACGTAGTAGCAGTGGAAGAGATCGAGGTAAATCCAGATTTGACCATGGAGGAAGAACCTGTGCAGATTCTAGATCGAGATGTGAAGGTTCTGCGTAGAAAGTCTGTGCCTTTGGTTAAGGTACTTTGGCGGAATCATGGCGTGGAAGAAGCGACGTGGGAACCCGAGGTTATGATGAGACAGCAATACCCGCAACTCTTCTGATCAGATAATTTCGAGGTCGAAATTATTTTAAGGGGGTAGAACTGTAATATCCCGGGTTAGGGGCTATTTTTTTTATTGCATTCGGTTGCATGTGTTTGGTGTGCAATGTTGTTATTTTTATTGTTTTGGGGCTTAGTTGTAAGCTTATTGTAAGCCTGAGTGGTAGGAAAAATTTTTAGTTTTTGGGCTTAGGTGAGAGGAGCTGAAGGAACTGGGGTTTAAAGGTTTTATTTGGTAAATGTTAGCACAAAAGAGGAGCTGGTGGAGTGGCAAAGTATGCGCCACTTGGAGCTTGTGTTTGGCGTCAATTGCAGGAGGGAGAGGTCCTGAGTTCAAGCTGCAGGATGCTCACATTTTGATTCCATTTTGACGCCAGGGTGGTTGGACATGGACCAAGTCAAATATTTGAATGGTGGGTGGAGAGCAAATTGTGGAGGTTGACTAGTTCAAACTAGTTTGAATGGGTGGTTGTGAGTGATTGGGGGTAGTGGCCGAATATTGGGGTGTGTGTGGAGTGAGTGGCCGGTTTTGGTAAGTGGGAGAGGGGTGTGCCGAAAATTCAATTGGCATTTTTGGTGATTTTCGGTCACTCTTTGTCAAAACAAAATTCTTTCATTTTCTTTTGAAACCGAAAGTTCAAGAACATACTGCCGAAATTTGCTTGTTTCCTCCTAATTTTCTTTGGTAGCCGAATATTCCTTCCCATTTCTTCTCCTTTCTTTTCAATTGTGTAAACCAAAACCACTACCCTCTCTTCTCACACTTTTTCTTTGCTTGAAAACCTTGAGTAAGCCGAAACTAGCATTCTCTCCCTCTCATATTTTCTTTCTTTCTTTCTTAAAAACATTGTAGCCGAAACTCCATTCTCCAAACACCTTATCCATTTCCTTTCTTCTCAAAACTGAAAGCACCTACCCCTTGTGCATCTTCTCTCTTCTTCTCAGAACCTTGGCCGATTCTCTTCTTCTTCTTAAACATATATTTCTTTTGCCTCACTTTTAAAATACTAGCCAAATCCCTCCCTTGTGTTGCCGAAATTTCCTTCTAGCATTTGTTCTCATTTTGGCCGAATATCAACCCCTCCCTCTTCATCTTTCTCTTGCGTTTCCTTTCTTGGGTAAGTGCTTGGCCGAATGGCCATTTCTTTCTTCTCTCATTCTTGTTGATTTTGGGTGTTGTTAAGAGCCGAATATGGCAACTGTTGATGGGTGTTAATCTCTTTTGTTGGAACCTATTGCATTTTAGGGCAACCGGGATTTCGAAGCAGTCAATTGAGGACTTTACCTGTTGGAGACCGTTTGGTAAGTGGTGGTAAGGGCTGGTTCTATTAGTTCATTCTTTAGTTTTCATTAAACCAGGTCACTAAAGGATTAATTGTTTGTGTTTCAAGGGGAGGCCGACGGTCTGAAGAACCATAGGTTGGTTCAAGATTTGGTAGGAAACCAAATCAAGAGTAAGGTAATGGCTCAATATTAACCCCTTTGGTTTGATAGTTATGGCCAAATGGTCTAGGTTACTAACCCCATGATTGGCCGATTTTAGGAGCAGAGTAATCGAGGGATTTAGACCGGTTCTTTGGAGCCAAGGCTTTCGTGTTAGCAGGTGTGTAAACTAACACACTATATCTGTGTAATATGTTAATAACCTGATTGTGTAAAGTGAAACAGTATGGTTAACGGATATAATACCCAATGGGGTATGCGTACGGATTCAGGTAAGTTTGTTTCAGTATGTGATCTATAGTGATACATGATGTCATGGTTTATGGTGTATGTATTATGAGATGCCATGTTGAGCATGTTAGCATGATTGCATGATCTGTATCATCTGCATTAGTATGACGTGTATGGGTGATATGAGAGGAGGGAGAATATGATATCCGTGTCTTTGGGACACCAGAGGTTTGGCACCTCCAGTGGTTTGGTACCACAGATGATATTTTATGACTTTGGGTCACCAGAGGTTTGGCACCTCAGCGTCTCGTCCCAGTGGCTTAGTACCACGGTGGGTTGGCCTCACGGTTGATATTACGGGATTGACGCCAGTGATTTGGTATCACACGATGGGTTGGCCCCATCATTCAATTCGTGACTACGGTCACCAGTGATTTGGTATCACACTTGTGTCTTTGGGACACCAGAGGTTTGGCACCTCATTGCGACTCGTCCCTGTGGTTTGACACCATCGTGGGTTGGCCCCACTTTTGAGATACGGGATTATCGCTAGTGATTTGGTATCACACGATGGGTTGGCCCCATCATTGGATTATTCATGACTTTGGGTCACCAGTGGTTTGGCACCACACTTATGGATATCGTGACTTTGGGTCACCAGTGGTTTGGCACCACCAGTGGTTTGGTACCACACGGGGTAGAAAGGTGTTATGGATGGTTAGGATCGGGTGCATTAATTGTATTGCTCTGTTGATGTGTGTTAGTATGTTGCATATATCGGGAGAGGGATTTATGCACTGAGTCTGCGACTCACCTTCTCCTTTGACATTTCAGGTGACACTTAGTTGTGGACATGGAGCCGGGATGGACTCGAGGTGCTCATGCCATGAATAAAATGGGATTTGCTCTGATTTAAACTTGGTACTTTATTACGTTTACTTTCATTTGGTTTTACTTGGATTGTAAAAGGCCTTTTAAGCTTATGTTTTTGTTATTTATATGTTCAGATTTGTTTCTAAATATGCCTTAACAAGTTACTGGGTTAAAATTTGCTAAAACTTGGAAAGATAAAGTTTTCAAACTACAAAACGATATGTTTTAAACTTTACCATCGGGTATCACACTGATTTTATAAATAAATGAAAGTCAATTGTTTTCCAAACTCGAAATCAAATTCTTAGTAAGTCAAAAATGTTTTTAAACATCAAAAAGGAATTACTTGAATTTCTAAATAGATGAACTTGATTTACTCACATACCTAAATAAGGTTCCAAAATTACCGGGTTTTCAAAATGAAATAGGAGTTTTTAAACAATCATGCCAAAGTTTTCTACAAGTATAAAAATATAGCAAGGTGCTTTTATTAAACTTTTAAACGAAAACCTATCCTCTCAAATACGATTTTTCCTCGTAACATACTAGATTCGGTCGTGGTGTATTGATCGGGTTTGGGGTGTTACAAATTCGGCGGATTACGAGGTTTCTAGGAAGCTCGGGGTTTGCTTGGTCCTAGTAAAAAATTTTGTGTTTTGGCTTATTAAGAAGAGAAGGCTAGGGGCACTAAGGTTTATGGTAATAATTGAGCAAATGGTTAGCATAAATGAGCTATAGTAAAGAGGTTAAGGCACCACTTATAGTACCTTGAGGGGAGAGGTTCGAATCACTTTGTGTGCAAATTTTGACTAGCATTTTTGCACTCTTTCCTTAAGTGTCGGCCATGAGGTATTGATGGCAAGTTTGACCTCTTTATTTTTGGTAAGGTGGCTAGAGAATTAAAGAAAGGTTGAGGTTGGGGAAAGGAATCAAAAGGAAAAGGCAAGTAAGGGGAGCAAGTGGCCCATTTCATGGAGAATGCTATGGAAAGAATGGTTGGCATAATGTTGACTCTCATGGCTATGAATGTGGCCGGTTCTTAGGGCTAAAGGGGTGTTGGCCGAATCTTGTTAGTGTCATGGTAAGAGTTTTGGGTATGGTTTTGGTCAAAACTTCCTCATACCACCTTTGTGACATTTTTTTCTTTTCTCTCCAAACTTTCTTTTCTTCTTTGTCGAATTTTTGAACTTTAAGTGTGCATATTTTCTCCCTTTCTTTTCTTTCTTCTTGTCGTATGGACTTAAGCCATTGAGACCTTATTGTGCACCCTTTCTCCTTTGAAAAACCGAAACTAACAAACCCTTCTTTCCATCTCTCTTCTCTTTTTACAAGATTTTCCAAATACCTTTCTTCTTCCTCTCAAATCAATATTTTTCATAACCGAATATTATTGTTTGTTTCACCCCATAGTCGAATCTTCTATCTCATCCATATTTTCTTCTCAACCGTATTGCTACTCATACTTTGATCAATCGTGATATAGAGGGAGGCCAAATACCACAACATCGCCTAATCATCTCTAGTCATAGGACGATTGTGAGAAATGAGATTATAATCGATTAAGGTAAGGAAGATCTTTCATAGTCCATTCGATATCTCCATTTGGTTATTGAGTTAATCGGATTGAAGGTTGGCTAATTGATATTGTTGGTAGGATCGATTCTTGGTGCATCGAGGGAGATCACAGTAGTGGTAAGTGGAGTTAGCCTAATAAAGTGTTTCTAGTTATGATTATCGAAGTTGAGACTAAACTTCTATCAATTATCATTATAGGTGCTGAAATCGATTGAAAGCACAACTCGTAATCAAGGTGTGTAATCCCGTACCCTTCTGAATATATGTTTGAAATGGTAAGTAAATATCACATCTCTCTAAAATTTTACATGAAATATTCTGTGATTCGGTAGAAATACCGAAGAAAACCGATAACCGGCATCCGTGATCACTCGGACGTGTATATGCTCGTAGTGGTAATCATGTTTTATAATAAAATAGTTTCAGTCAGAAACAGTGATGTGTATTTGAAAAATATCAAAAAATTGGATAAAAGGAATTAAAAAGTGAGTAAGATATCAGATTAAAGCTTACTGTGTCTATTTTGACATGGAAAAAACGGAGAAGGAAAAGAAATATTATATTCTGAGATATGTTCATTTTAGTGAGACTGGTTCTGAATGACTTCGGGGTATTCTGTTCTGTCTTGGAAAAATCATATAAAATTATACAAAGTGAATTAAGAGATATAATTGATATGTATGGATTCATTACTGAACCTATTTTTAATAGAAATAAGTGGGAGCAGTATATGAAAAGCGTACAGTAAGATATTTGATATTAAGATAAGAGAGGTCAGAATCATTGGACAGTGAAATAAGGGAAACTTCAAGGAATAAACTGTACTAAATGGTTAAGCTAAAAATTCTGGAAAAATTATAGGAGAAAGATATTTGAGTCTAGTTTCGAGAAACATTTACGGATTTGGATTTTGAGTTTTCTAACTTGAGTTATGGTCAATTTACTCAGTATGATGCAGTTAGACAATTTTGATTTTATGCCCCAAATTAGTAGTTAAGCCTAGGATGCGAAATTACGATAATACCCTTAGAGGGTAAATTACCAAAATACCCCTAGGTTGCGAGATTACCGAATTACCCTTAATGAGTAAAATTACGTAAATTACAAAAATACCCTTTATGGGCCAAATTGAAATATGTTACTTTATGGGCCCAAATGTGATATTTACTATATGGGCCAAATGTGATATTTACTATATGAGCCAAATGTGATATGTGATAAATGGGCCAAATGTGATGTGTGACAAATGGGCCAAATGTGATGTGTGACAAATGAGCCAAATGTGACACTTGATATGTTTGTAATAATTATATGATTAGATATGAATAATTGAATGTGCATATTATATACATGATTTGCATGGGTTGGGCTATTTGATGAAGAGAAGTTCTGGTAGCTTTGCTACAAAATTTTGATGGCTTCGTGCCCAGTTGATATATGGCTTCGTGTCCAGTTTGAAATATGGCTTCGTGCCCAGTTGATATTTGGCTTCGTGCCTAGTTTAAAATATGGCTTCGTGCCCAGTTGATATATGGCTTCGTGCCCAATTTGAAATATGGCTTCGTGCCCAGTTGATATATGGCTTCGTTCCCAGTTTGATATATGGCTTAATGCCCAGTTTGGTGTGTTGGCGGGGTGGGTGACTAAAGCTCCCCACAGGTGTGCTGGTTGGTACGGGTGGTGTGTAGCGGATGGAAATTAGGTTTGGTTTGGGAATTGCATATCACATGCATATTATATACATGTTATTATGTTATAATTTTAAATGGGATTTGGCCCAATAAATGCTTAATTGGATTTTGGCCCAGTGGACAACGGTAAGTGGGTTACACACTGAGTTCTTGTAACTCACCCCCTTTCTCTTAACCCTTGTAGGTAATGCTCCGTTGTGAGGACTTGGGCCCATGGATCACTCGGTGGAGGCTAATCTTCCGAAATGGTGTTATCGAATTTTAAATTTTCTATTTCCGTTTATTTTATTATTTTGCTATTTTGGTTTAAATTGTAATAGGGCCTCTGGAGTATTTTATTATTTGCTTTATGGTTGTTATACTTATTATCTTGCTTAAATTGTTTAAAACGAAATTTTTTTTAAAAATGTAAATAAAGGTTTTCCAAAATCGATTAACAAATGGATTTCAGAATAAACTTTTACAAATATGATTTAACTCGAACTTTCTTTCAAATTATTAACGACATTTTCAAAAGTCATGGATTTAAAGTTCAATTCCTTGATTTGTGATTCATCAATCAATCTTTCAAAAATACTTGTATTTTATCAACGTTTCCGCAATGTTTCAAGATGCTTTTGCAACTCTATTTCAAACGTCACATTTTTGTAAATCATTTATTTTAAATATGCTTTCGCAACCAAAAAGGTTTATTAAAGATAATTATGTTTTCATGTAGACACAATTGCTTAAGTGTTTTGGGTTTTAAAAAAAGAGGCTATAATTCTCAAACAAGTTTTTAACAATTGCAAAGATGGTTTTGAAAAACACTTCCATGTGGCACGCCAGATTCGAGCCTAACTTCTAGGTCGAGTTTGGGGTGTTACACGGAACACCATTTCGGTTTAGAAACAAGATTCACAACCGAATAGTGATAAACATCCATTTGGAAAAGAAAAAAATGAAAAGAGAAAAAAAACCACTTACCGAGTTGATCGAAGAAGGGAGTGTCAACACAATGAGAAAGAAATTGTGAAGGAGGGATTATGGGTTGAAAGGTTCGACTATAAAGGAAAAATGAACAAGAAAATTCGACCATGAGAGTATGGATTAGAGAAGAAGAAAGAGGGTTGAAGAATTTTGTGAAAAAGAAAAGAAAGATGGAGAAGGAGTGCTTAACTAGTTTCGGTTTTCAAAGGGAAAATGAGCAACAGTGTGATGAGTGTTGAGGCAAAACGAAAAAAATGAGATGAACAGTTAGGCTAGATGTGATACGGGCACGCCCGGGGCACCCACCAAATTTTCAAGTCGACGAAGCTCGACGCCAAATTTTAATTTTTATTGCTTTAAATAAATCGAGTCTTTGAATTTGTTGAAAATTAAATTACTGAATTTAATTAAATGAATTAAACATCTTAATATATTTAATTGATTTTCTATAGCAAATTAATTTACCAAATAATTAGTATCATATTAAATATGTTAGATTTATTTCATATGATTAAAATATCTTAGTTGAAACATGTGTTTAATATGTCCACTAGTGTGCCGAATTTAAGATGTCACCTTTATTTTGCCGAATTTATAATGGCTAGTTGCTCCCTTTAAATGCTGATATAATGAACTAATGAGTTGTTTTAAATTTGCTGCATGTTTT
This sequence comes from Gossypium australe, assembly GCA_005393395.2. Lineage (NCBI taxonomy): Eukaryota > Viridiplantae > Streptophyta > Magnoliopsida > Malvales > Malvaceae > Gossypium > Gossypium australe. Next base: position 20,121,764 of record CM016618.1, read on the forward strand.
CAAGGGATTGGAGGGCACTTTAAAATACAAAACATGGGAATTAAAGCACAAAGGATGATGGTGGAACAAGTGGCGTGTGGGACAGCATTGAAGAGAGCAAAAGAGAATCTTGTTGTATTCATGGGGGCTATTAAACAAACTAATACTCTAGCTCCCCAAATCCCACTTTCGTACCATCACTTGATTTATTAAAAATAATCAAGCAACTTGGGTTTTAATGACTTGGTGGACGACAAGCAAGGATATGGAGACTTTGGATTTTATGGAGCTAATGGTTGAAATTAAAATAAACAAAGCCATTTTAAAATACCTAGTAATGGATGGCAATGAAGGAATATTATGGCAAAGGTGGAGCTTATTCAAGTATGAAATGGAGCATTAAAATATGGTCATTGAATAATGTTTTTATGGAGAGAATATATCTATGTTTGGACGGCACATTGGGAGATTGAATGGAAGCATATATAATGGGGGTTGTTGGATAGCATGCTTATCTTGAATCAAACAAATGGGGAGCATGGGAATTTACCTTGGACGGCCAAATGGAGCTAATATTGAATAAAATAATAGAAGCATCATGAAACTCTCTTCATTAAGTTGGACGGCCATATCATTCCAAGCGACTTCATGCTTTATAATTCTTAAATGTCTTATCCTTCCACAACCATGCCATGCCTCCATGTTGGTCCACGTAGGAAATCAAGCTCCAAGATTTTTTTTTAACATATCTTCCATGAATCACTAGTTGGACGGCATATTCTCCCATATTCTCATGTTTTTAAATTTCTCCAAGCATGGCCAATTACATCACAAAGGCTCCACCAAAGTTGACTACACGTTACAACCAATTGAGGGTTTCTAGAAGTAAGCCACTTGATGTTCTTTATACATGGAAGCTTCAGGGAATCGGTTACCATTAGGAGAGCCTATAAATACTTTTGCTATTTTCATTTGTACGGAAGAATTTTTATGAATGAAAATTTATGAACTCTGTTCATTTGAGTGAGTTTATCTCCTCTCTATCTTTCGTACGAGTTTCAATTCCGACTTATCAAGCTTTGCTTGTGGCGTCAGTCGTTTCTCATCCATTTATTTATACCAACGGTTCTTATCTTTTTAGATAATGGGTCTTGGTCCATCTTCGAATTCCATCTTTCCACCTTAACGATATAAGAAACGGGGTGACACTGTTATATAGTGTTGAATCTTTCTTGAAGTTAAGTTCGTATTTCCATTTCCATCATCGATTACCATTTTTCACCTTAAACATTATAGAACTCGGGGTGACACTCTTTAGTGTTGAATTGGTTCTCGTTTAAGTTCGTTTATCCATCTCCATCCAATTATCCTTTTATCTATTTTATATTTTATTTTATCAAAAAAAACTGAACCAAATCCTTTTTTTTTATTTAAGCTTCCGCAAACTCATTTATATTTTTCGATTATCTTCCAAAGTCTTGATTCCTCCTCGTAGACGATTGGGCAACCCGTATACGTTTTGACTCACCCCGAGCCAGCCTGTATCAAGATGTTTCGGCTATCAAAGAGAGAATGACCAAAATGCATTGAGGTTTCGGCCAAAACAAAGGAGAAACATGCACGAATGGACTAGAAGGTTTCAGCCAAAGTAAAAAGGAAAAATATTAGCAAGGAAGAGTACCCAAATCGCTAAGAGAACCAAACCTTAGCATGCACAAAACTTTGCAAAATGACCAAAGAAGATTTCAGCTCTCTCTATTCCTACACCAAAACTGTGTATTGTTTTTCCAAAAGGATAAGTGTTGACCAAAAACACTTTCCAAAACATCACCCATGAAAAAGGCCAACATGCTCCCTTATCTTGCCTTTTTCTTTTGATTATTTCCTTCATTATCCCTTACCTCCCTCCTTACCATAATCCTTAGCCACCTTTCCATAATTTAAAAAGTCTTCCTTGCCTTAAATACTATCATGGCCGGCACTTAGGGAAGTAACACAAAAAAATAAATCCCAAAATTGCAATAGAAGGGATTCGAACCTCCTCCCTTAAAGCCCCTCATGAGACGCCACATCCTCTTTACCATATGCTCATTTATGTTAGCAACATACATACTTATTTCCATAAGCATTGATGCCAGTTACTATCTCTCCTTAAAGTGCTTAAACACCAAATTTATACTAAGGCCCAATTCAACCCTGAGCCTTCTTAGGACCCCTTAAACATACATAATTAACATTCTTTACTAGCCTACCACAAGGTATAATGCACAAACATAAAATTCTGAATTTCAGGATGTTACAATAGTGGTTTCGAAACCACAATTCTAAAGTAGAAAAATTTATTTTGATTAATTTTTATAATTTATCGAGTGATTAGATGCATGTGTTAGAATATCGATAGAAAATTTCATGAATTGCATGTCTAATTTGCCTATTAGGACTTAATTGCAAAAGTTGATAAATATGAGTTCTAGATGTTAAAGGATTTAATTGAAGAGCATAATTGAAGTAGAGGTCCTTAAATGGTAATTATATGATTAGGCTTTCATGGAAAAAAATGGACATACATAGGTAGAAATAACCAAAGTTTTTAATGAAGGGTATTTTAGTCATCTAGTAATTAAAAGATTAAAAAAAAGGAAAAAGATGGCAAAATATGTCCATCTTCTTCATTAGGACGAAATTTCAAAGGTTCTTCATAGCTAGGGTTTGTTTCAAGCTTCCAAGCTCCATAGTAAGTGATTCCAAGCCCCATTTTTAATTTTCTTTACGTTTTTGGAGTCCCGGTAACTCGATTTATCTTATACTAGCAATAATTTAACCTAGGGTTCATATTTGGAAAAATACCCATAGGTGAAATGTGTTTATTTTGAAGTTTTATGATAGAATACGAGGTTTAAAATTATGTTAAACAACTTTTGCTAAGCGATTTTAAGTGAAAACAAGTAAGACGGCTTAATCGGTAAAAATACCTAATGTTCAAAAGTGTATGTTAGAGTGAGAATTTGATGTTGTCATAGAAGGAAAAAATGATCAGCATGTCCTAAAACATAAGAATAAGGGACAAATTTTAATTTCTGAGCTTTGGGGCAAAAGTGTAAATATATGAAACTTTAGGGGCAAGAATGTAATTTTGCCAAAATATTGTGTACGAATTGTATTTGAATGGAATGTTGATAAAGCGTATTAAATTGTGTTAATATAGATCAAGAAAGAAGGTCTAGTGAAAGTGATAATTTACGAAAATAGTCGTTTTGCATCCGAGGTAAGTTATGTGTAAATGATAGCAATATATTTTTATAAATTATGAATTGTATTTGATTTGTGAATTAATATTGAATGTGGAAGAAAAGTTATTCATGTGATAATGTGTTTAAAATAAGTGCTAAGTGTAAATTCCTGGTTGAACTTAGGAATAAAAGTGGATACAAGTGATATATCACTAAAGACCAGTGTTATAGTGTTACAGTGTTACAGTATTAATGAGGATACAATTGTTCGGTTACATTACAATGGTAGCTTCGGCTACATATTAGTGGTAGCTTTGGCTACATATCAGTGTGGCACTTATGCTAATTCTCTACGTATCCGTGTATATTCCGAGTGTTCAACGAGATTAATAATGAATTAAAGTGAATATGAGATGAAGTGTGAATGCAGGTATAATTGAAAGAATGAGCATACGTGATAAAGGTTAAGTTTATAAATGTATTGCAAGTGAATTGGTAAGACTGTACATATGTATGTGATTAAATTTGCTAAGAAGGATATTGATTAGTTATATGTAAAAATGTTAATTATTAATTGAATGCTTATTGTTTACATGTAACTTTGTAACATCCTTAAATCAGGGTCTCTACATTTTGTATGTGTTTGCATGTGATGGTATGTCTGTTGTGTTGGTTTGATATGTTTTGGGGTCTAGGCAGGAGCTCGGGTTAGTCCTGGGTCATGGCCAAAATTTTTGTTTTAGCCCTTAAGAAGTAGGAGCTGGAGGACGTAGGGGTTAAAGGAATTTGTTTGAGGATTAAGACACAAGAAAAGCCTTGGTATAGTGGCAAGGGAGGCGCTACACAGGTGCAAGGGAGGTGACGCCACAGGGAGCAAGGGGGACCTTGGTTCGAGCTGCAGAAATCCTTTTCTGCTCATTATTTTTGACGCCACAGGTAAGTAGAGGTGTGCTCAGGTGGGACTCTCATGGATAGATGAAGACTGGGTCAATAGAGTTTGAATTGATGGATGGGAGGAAAACTTGGTGTTTGACTCATTCAAATTTGTTTGAATGAGTGGATGAGAGGAATTCAAGGAGAAAAGAAGAGGACGGCAAGTGTTGTGTGTGTAGCCGAATTCTTGAGGGGTGGCAATCGGTTGGGTTCTTTTAGGGGTGATGGCCGAATGTGCTTTGATTAGTAGCAAAAATAGGCCAGCTTGGATGAGCTTTCTCTTCTTGTGTTTTGGTGCTTAAACCCGAACCTTAAGTGCTTTCTTTCTTTTTTGGCAATTTCGGGCACTTGGCTGATTCATGTTAGCAGCCCCTTTGAAGAGCCAAAACTCCCTCTGTGCCGAATCCACCCTTGTGCTTTTTCTTCTTCTTGTTTTGTTCAAAACCGAAATCACTTTGGTCATCTTCTCTTCCCTTCTTCTTGCTCATACCCGAAACCAACAACCTTACCCCATCCAACACCTCTTCTTTTCACTCTCTCGAAATCCCTTTCATTGGGCCGAAATCTCTTTCATTCTCCCTTGCCGAATACTTTTTCCCCTTTTTCGTTTTTCTTATTATTCATCTTGATCATCTACTAAAGTCAAAAACCTTGAGTTTCTGTACTCTTTCTTTCATATACTTGGGGCCGAATACTCTGCTCCTAGGACCTTCTTTTCTTGCATTTTTCTCTATCATCTTAAGTGCCGAAATCAAGATTCTTTCATCTGGGGATATAGCCGAATATCCTGGTAAGTGTAGATGCCTTTCTTTAACTGATTTGGTTGTGCCAAATCTCCTTTTTTGCTTCTCTGTTGATACTTTCTTGAATCATTATTAATCTCCTTTTTTGCTTCTCTGTTGATACTTTCTTGAATCATTATTAATCGGGTATTGGTCTTCACTTTTGTCCTATGTGGTAGCCGAAACCCCTAACATCACTTAGGGGTGCCGAATGTTGGTGTTTAGTAGCCGAACTTGTCATTATGGTAAGGGGCGTTAACTCTTGTGGTTTCAGGATTTGTTAATCATGGCCGAATGGCCTATGGATTCTAAGCGTTGTGTAAAACCGATTGTAGGGAGGAGTAAAGCCAAACGCAGTGTATCTCCGGGATTGGTGGTCGATCTAGGTAAAGGTTGTAACAACTCAAGATCTATTTCTTGATTGATCAAAAGCCGAAGGATGACTTTTGTGTGTGCTAGTGTTTGGCCGGTTGCTAGGGGGACTTATCACAAGTTTTGGGATTTGGTAGGAAACCAAATCGGTATTAAAGAGTAGTGAGGGCATACGTTTTGGGATCTCGTAATATCGCGTAGTTTGGGATTTCTCTTAGATCTGCGATTAGCCAGGTGTGTAAACGCTTACACACTTTATTAGTATAATGATGCTTATTATGTTACTATATAACCATTGGTATTAGTGACTTGCTTTGTGGGCTTGAGCTTGGATTCCGGGTAAGTCCCCTGTTATGTGATTGTTGCTATACATCATCATGACTTGTTAAATGCTATGCTATGCCTTAAATACATGATACATGATATTATGACACGTATGATGTGAGCATAATGATGGGATTGATCAGAGGAGGGGGATGATTTATTTGGACTCTCACCAGTGGTTTTGACCAGAAGATGGGTTGGCCCCATCAGTTGATGTGTGACTACGGTCACCAGTAGTTTTGACGGCACTATTAATATGATTTGTGACTAAGTCCCAGTGGTTTTGACCACCAGTGGTTTTGACCACACTATTAATATTTGTGACTACGGTCACCAGTGGTTTTGACCACATATGGATATTGTGACTCGTCCTAGTGGTTTGGTACCACAGTGGGTTGGCCCCACATGATATATTACGGGATTGTCAGCAGTGGTTTTGACCACACGATGGGTTGGCCCCATCATCTGATATTTGTGACTTCGGTCACCAGTGGTTTTGACCACCAGTGGTTTTGACCACACGGGGTAGTTAAAGGAGATTGGATGGTTAGGTTATGGGGTGCATGATTTGCATGTTTTACTGATAATCTGTGTAAGTGGTTGAATTATCGGGTTGGGAATTTATACACTGAGTCTCGGTGACTCACCCCTTCCCTTATATTTTGCAGATGAGGCATAGATCGCAGATATGGGGCCAGGAAGGACTCGAGATGGCCATGCAAAATTGTTTTCGGGTTTTTGATTGTATCTTATTATTTCGGTTTATTTGATTTTCCTTAAATTTGGTTTTGGTTTTGTAATAAGGCCGCTAAGTTTATTTTGGGTTTCTATTATTACTTGCTTTTATTCTGCGTATAAATTGCATGTTGGATTTATGAATATGATAAAAATTAACCGGTAAAAAGCAAGGTTTTCTAAACTATATCTCTTCGGGTTTTCAAACGTTACCATGGGGTAACAAAGTTCATAACATAATAAAGAGTTAACTTGAATGCTTTTACAAACTCTAAATCTTTCAATCAACTTCAGAGACAAATGGTTAAACTCTTCGCACAACCATTTTTAATAAGAATCAAATGTTTTCCTAGAATTAGTATTAACAAATGGGTTTCCAAACATGTGTTTTCCAAATTTCCAAACACCTATAAAAAAATCTTAAGCAACACCTAGTACTAAGTTTTCTAAACCTGGTTACGATGAAAGAGTTTTCATGAAATTTAACCGGCAACTTATGTTTTCAAAACGTTTTTACTCCGTAACATGCCAGATTCAGTCGTGGTGTGTTGACCGGGTTTGGGGTGTTACAATTGTGGTATCAGAGCCAGGTTCAACAGCTCGGCTGTGGGCTTTTATGGGAAAAGTATAGTGAGGAAAGCATGGCACCGAGTCTCCGGCACCAATCCGCCCTGGTAAGTACCCCAAACTATTGCTTGTTAATTATATGAGTATGATGATGGCATGATTAAGTAGTAGTAGGAACTACTCTAGAGATAAGTAGTAGTAGGAACTACTCTAGAGACCTGAACTATAGGATGATGTGTACTCGCAAAAATAATCCTCTATTAAAACTTTTCATAAGACTGTGCTTTAATAGACAGTGGAATAAAAGTCTAACGCATAAAACTTTTAATCAGCTCGAATATATCGGTAGACATGAATGCACGTGGACGTGGGCGTAACACTCGTGGACGAGGTAGGGGTAGGATGACTGTCTCGGAACCGGCAGGGTCTGGTCATGGATCGAAAAACGAGGTACCACCGCCGCCAGCTGTGGGCGCGGAACATCAAGATCAGACGGGTGGTAATGACGCAGTGTCACAGGCTGTACTGCGGGTGCTAGAGAGGGTTGCGAGTGCAGGCGTTGGACTAGGAGCTCGAAAATCTGTGACCGAGCGACTCAAGGCTAATGGTGCAGAGGTATTTAGAGGGGTATCTGGTATGGCACCTAGTATAGCGGAATATTGGTTAGAGGCGACAGAACGCATCATGGATGACCTGGATTTTTCGGCTGAAGAAAAGCTGAAGTGTATAGTATCTCTGCTGCGAGATGAGTCATATCAGTGGTGGCTCATAGTTAGGGACGGAGCAATGGCGGACGATCTCACTTGGGAATTCTTTAGAGTAGCTTATCAGAGGAAATACATAGGGGCTAGTTATGTTGATGCGCAGCGTAGAGCTTTCTTGAACTTGGTTCAGGGCAATAGAACTGTAGCGGAATATGAGGCGGAATTCCTTCGGTTGAGTAGGTATGCTCGGGGTATTGTGGGCACAGAGCATGAGAGCTGTGTTAGATTTTAGGATGGGCTGAGAGACGAGTTACAGATGATAATTGCCCCACAGCAGGAACGAGAGTTTGCCGTTCTAGTGGAGAAATCTAAGGTTGCTGAAGGGGTAAAATAGTTTGTAAGGCTGAATCAGGATTGGGGCTGGAATAAAAGGAGTTCTGGATCATCTGGGTTTTTTGGGAATCAGCAGAAGAGGGTTAGGTATAGTGGGCCTGTAATATCCCGGGTTAGGGGCTATTTTGTTGTGGCATTGTTTGCATGATTATGGCTTGCTATGTTGCTATTTGTGTAGTTTCGGGGTTTAATTGTAGGCTAGGAGTGTGCCTGAGTAGGTGGAAAAATTTTAGTTTTTGGGCTTAGGTGAGAGGAGCTGAAGAAGCTGGGGTTTAAAGGTTTTAATTGGTGGTTTTTAGCTCAAAAAATAAGTTGGTGGAGTGGCAGAATAGGCACCACTAAGGGCTTGTGAGTGTGACTCCTTTGACAAGGGGTGAGGTCTTGAGTTCAAGCTGCAGGATGCCCACTTTTTGTTCCATTTTGACGGCATGGAGGAGGAGAGTTGTAGGCAGTTCAAACTCTGCCTTGGACTTGGTCTACTCACTTGAATGGTGGGTAGAGAGTGGATTTAGGAGGGAGACTTGTTCAACTCATTTGAAATGAGTGGTGGTGAGTGTATGTGGGGGTTTGGCCTAATTTTAGGAGAGATTTGGGGGGGGAGTGGACGGCTTGGTGTGGGGTTTGGAGGTGCCGAAAATTCAATGAGCATTTTGGGTATTTTTCAATCACTTTTTGTCAAATCAAAGCTCTTTCTTTTTGTCAGTTGTTGCCGAAACATCAAGGGAAATTCTCTCATTCTCTTTGCTTTTGAAACCGAAAGACCAAACTTCCAAAGGCTGCCGAAAGTTGCATTTTTGTCTCCTAGACTGCTTGATAGCCGAATATCCCTTTCCATTTCTTCCCCTTTTCTCTCAATTGTGTAAACTGAAACTACTATCCTCTTTTTCATATTCGTTTTCTTCTTCTTTGCTTGAAAACATTGTAGCCGAATCTTACCCCAAAACATTTCTTCATCTATTTTCTTTCCAAAGCCGAAGGTACCCTCCCTCTAGTTATTTTTATTTCTTTCTTCTTCTCTTCAACTCTTGGCCGATTTCCCTCTTCTCTTGAACCACATTCATTTGTTTTTTTTTTTCTAGTTTGTAGCCGAATCACTCCCTTGTGCTGCCGAAATTTCTTCTATCATTTGTTCTTACTTTGGCCGAATATCAACCCCTCACCTAGTAGTTCTCTCTTGGCCGAATATTGGAGTGGTGTGGACCTCTCTTGTGTAGTGTTCAATCGGGTTTAGGATAAGGTAAGTGCTAGCCGAATATTCAATTCCTTTTCTCCCTTGTACTTTATCGATTTTGGGTTTTGTTAAGAGCCGTTTATGGCAGCTGTTGATGGGTGTTATCTCTTATGTTGTAACCGATTGCATTATAGGGCAACCGGGATTTCGAAGCAGTTAATTGAAGTTGATACCTGTTGGTGATCAGTTGGTAGGTATTGGTAAGTGGTGGTTGGTTTACTCTTTTAAGTTTCATTAAATCAAGTCTCGGAGGACTAACTGTTTGCTTGTTAGGGATTGGCCGATTGTCAGAGAATCACTGCTTGGTTCAGGATTCGGTAGGAAACCAAATCAAGTGTAAGGTATAGTTTCAAATATTGACCCCTTTGGTTTAGGATCTTTGGCCGAATGGTTTAGATGCCTAACCTCTTTTTGGCCGATTGTAGGAGCGAGTAATCAAGAGGATTTAGATCGATTCTTTGGGGTTTTAAAGACTGCGTGTTAACAGGTGTGTAAACTAACACACTATCTACTTAGTGATATGATTACTACCCTGTTTGTTTATTAAGATCAAAACAATATGGTTGAGGGATGTGATACCCAATGGGGTATGTGTACGGATAAGTCCGTTCTATTATGAGTTCTATTAATGGTATATGATATCATGGTTGCTGATGTATGTGATATGAGATGTGATATTAAACATATTAGCATGACCGTATGATTTTCACGATTTGCATATAGTGCATGAGTCAGCATGACATGTTTGGGTGATTTGAGAGGAGGGGGAGTATGATATCCGTGTCTTTGGGACACCAGAGGTTTGGCACCTCCAGTGGTTTGGTACCACAGATGATATATTTTGTGACTTTGGGTCACCAGAGGTTTGGCACCTCAGCGTCTCGTCCCAGTGGCTTAGTACCACGGTGGGTTGGCCCCACAGTTGATTATACGGGATTGACGCCTGTGATTTAGTATCACACGATGGGTTGGCCCCATCATCGGATTTGTGACTGCGGTCACCAGTGATTTGGTATCACACTGTGTCTTTGGGACACCAGAGGTTTGGCACCTCATTACGACTTGTCCCTGTGGTTTGACACCACCGTGGGTTGGCCCCACTTGAGAGATACGGGATTGTCGCTAGTGATTTGGTATCACACGATGGGTTGGCCCCATCATTGGATTATTCGTGACTTTGGGTCACCAGTGGTTTGGCACCACACTTATGGATATCGTGACTTTGGGTCACCAGTGGTTTGGCACCACCAGTGGTTTGGTACCACACGGGGTAGAAAAGGCGATACGGATGGTTAGGATCGGGTTGCATTGAATATGTTGCTATGATATGATGTGTGTTAGCATGTTGTTTTATCGGGAGCGGGATTTATACACTGAGTCTTGCGACTCACCCTCTCCTTTGACATTTCAGGTGACTCTTAGACGCGGACATGGAGCCGGGATGGACTCGAGGTGCTCATGCCATGCTTAAATAAGATTTGGCCAGACTTTATAAATTTGGTACTTTAGCCCATTTACTACTATTTGGTTTATTTTGGATTGTAAATGGCCTTTTAGATTATGCTTTTCTACGTTTATGTTTAAGTAGATTTTTATTATGCTTTAACAAATTAATTGAGTTAAAATCTGCCAAAACTTGGAAAGACAACGATTTCAAAACTATGACGCCATGTGTTTTAAACTATACCATCGGGTATCACACTATGATTTGATATTAAGGAAACTCAAATGATTTTCAAATCTAAACTCGATTTTCTACTAAGTCTAAATGTTTTTGTAACAAAGAGATACAACTTGAATTTCCATATGAAATAAACTTGTTTGACTTCTTAGTTTCTGCGTTTTCAAAATGATACATGAAGTTTTCAACAATCCTGCCCAAGATTTCTACGAGTCCAAAATTTTTCTCAAAGAGTTTTTATCGAACTTTTAAACGAAAAACCTAGCCTCTCAAATAAGTTTTTCTCGTAACATACCAGATTCGGTCGTGGTGTCTTGACCGGGTTTGGGGTGTTACAGGGCCAAATCAAGCTGCTAGGCCTGCTGCTACTAATACTCAGTGGCCGCCACGGTGTGCTAGGTGTGGAAAGTCTCATACGGGAGAATGTTGGACTAGTAACAAGGGATGCTTTGAGTGTGGCTCGATGGGGCATCGAGTTAGGGATTGTCCACAGAGATTAGCTAGGCTGCAGTCTGAAGATCAAAGACGTGCACAGTTTAGGACGAATAATCAACAGCCACAAAGGGGTCGTGGTCCAGCTAGGGGAGGTAATGGTCCTGGCAGAGGTCCTGGAGCACCGGGCAGAGGTGCAGGTGGTACAGAGGCGAGACAGCCTGGGTTGGTCTACGCAGCGAGGCATCGAGAGGAGGGCGACGCACCAGACGTCATAACCGGTACGTTCTTAATTTTCGGGGTACCTTATAATGCTTTAATTGATGTTGGTTCGATGCACTCGTATGTTGCTAGTAGTATAGTGGAAACTATGAACTTAGACTCTGAGACTACTTCTAGGAAGATGACTGTGGTAAGCCCTCTAGGTCACTCTGTAGAAGTAAATAAACTATATAGGGATGTACCCCTAGAACTTCAAGGGGTCGTGTTTTTGGCTGACTTGATGGAACTGCCGTTTGGGGAGTTCGATCTAATTCTCGGGATGGATTGGCTGGTAAAATATCAAGCTAGTTTAGATTGTGCAGCTAGGCGCATGGTGTTGAAGACAGTGGAAGGCGAGGAGGTGGTAATGATAGATAATAGGAGAGATTACTTATCTAATGTTGTTTCTGCGCTGAAGGCTGAGAAAATGGTTAGGAAGGGTTGTGAAGCATTTATGGTGCATGTCTGTGCTTTGGAAGCTAAGGATGCAGCTGTAGGGAATGTCCGAGCCGTAGGAGAATTTGCTGATGTTTTTCCTGAGGAACTTCCGGGTCTACCTCCTGACCGCGAGGTTGAGTTCGGTATAGACTTGTTACCCAGAACCGCACCAGTATCTATTGCTCCATATAGGATGGCGCCGAAAGAATTAGTGGAGTTAAAGGCTCAGATTCAGAAACTGTTGGACAGAGGGTTCATCCGACCGAGTGTATCGCCTTGGGGAGCTCCAGTGCTTTTTGTTAAGAAGAAGGATGGTACAATGCGGATGTGTATAGACTACCGCCAGCTGAACAAGTTGATGATCAAGAACAAGTATCCGTTGCCCAGGATTGACGACTTGTTTGATCAACTCAAGGGTGCATCGGTTTTCTCTAAGATTGACCTTAGGTCGGAGTATCATCAGCTCAAAGTGAAGGAGGCTGATATTCATAAGATGACATTCCGTACTCGGTATGGGCACTACGAGTTTTTGGTAATGCCTTTTGGTTTGACCAATGCACCGGCAGCATTCATGGACATGATGAATCGGGTGTTTCAGCCGTATTTGGATCGGTTCGTCGTAGTATTATAGACGACATCTTGTTGTACTCGAAATCTGAGGAGGAACATAACATGCATCTTCGAGTGGTTCTGCAGGTTCTGAGGGAAAAACAGTTGTACGCCAAGTTTAGTAAGTGTGAGTTTTGGCTTAAGGAGGTAACTTTCTTGGGTCATGTGGTATCATCTGAGGGAATTAGGGTGGATCCTCGTAAGATTGAGGCAGTATTGGATTGAAAACCACCCAAGTCAGTTGCAGAGATTCGGAGCTTTCTGGGTTTGGCAGGATACTACAGAAGGTTCGTAGAGGGTTTCTCTTTAATCGCAGCGCCATTGACTAAGCTGTTGGGGAAAGGGGTTCCGTTTGTGTGGACTGAGAAATAGAAGAGAGTTTTGACAAGTTGAAAAAGATTTTGACTGAAGCTCCGGTTTTGATTCAGCCTGAGGCAGGAAAGGAATTCACAGTTTATTGCGATGCATCACATACTGGCTTAGGGTGTGTGCTGATGCAAGAAAAAGTGGTGGCTATGCATCTCCACAGTTGAGACCTTTTACCCGACTCATGACTTGGAATTGGCTGCAGTTTTTCGCCTTGAGGCATTACCTGTATGGCGAAAAGTTGATAGTTTACACGGATCATAAGAGTCTGAAGTACCTCTTGACTCAGAAGGATTTAAATTTGAGGCAACGAAGGTGGGTCGAATTGTTAAAAGATTACGACTGTTCAATTGAGTATCATCCAGGTAAGGCTAACGTTGTAGCTGATGCGTTGAGCCGTAAGGTGGTAGCGGACCTGCGAGCGATGTTTGCTCACCTAAGTCTTTATGATGATGGGAGTCTTCTGGTAGAATTGCAGGTAAAGCCGTCTTGGATTGATCAGGTTAAGGAGAAACAACTGGCAGAGGAGGTTTTAAGTGTTCGGAGGTTGCAAGTGTAGGGTGGTGAATCTGAGGGTTACAGCTTGAATAGTGATGTAGTACTGTGTTTTCAGGGGAAGTATGTATGCCTAAGGATGTTGAATTGAGACAGCAAATTCTTCAGGAAGCTCATAGCAGCCCATATGCTATGCATCCTGGAGGCAGTAAGATGTATCATGATTTAAGGGAGCAGTTTTGGTGGCTGGGTCTTAAGCGTGAAATAACAGAGTTTGTGGGTAGATGTTTGATATGCAAGCAGGTTAAAGCTGAGCATCAGTTGCCATCAGGGCTGTTGCAGCCGGTGAAGATTCCATAGTGGAAGTGGGAAAAGATTGCGGTGGATTTCGTCAGTGGGCTTCCTCTTACTCCTCGTAAGAAGGATTCAGTATGGGTAATAGTGGATCGTCTGACTAAATCGGCTCATTATATAATAATACAACCATATGTGTTCCCTATCATCCACAATTTAACCAAATGAATTGCAAAATTCAATTCAAAGTTCAAATACATGTCATAACCATCAAAATCACTAAACCGGTTACATTACAAAGATTTACAATATGATGAACATTTTACGGATACGAGTACATCATATTCCAACTGAAACACACCAGATGTAACATCCTTAAATAGGGGCTATTATGTTTGAACTGTTTGCATGTGTATGGCTTGATTGTGGTAGTAATTGAGATGTTCTAGGGTCTAGGTATAAGCCAATGGTAGGCCCGAGCTGTAGGAAATTTTTTTTAAGCTTTGGTTAAGGGGAGCTGAAGGAGCTAGGGGTTAAGTGTATTATGTGGTAAATTTTAGCAAAAATAACCCAGTGGTAAAGTGGCAGAAGGCGCCACTTAGGGCCTTGTGAAGTGACGCCACAAGCAGAGGAGGAGAGCTTGGGTTCGAGCTGCAGAAATCCCTTGCTGCTAACTCTTTTTGACGCCAGAGAAGGGAGAGTTGTGCTCAGCTCAAACTCTGGTGGATAGCTGTGGATTAAGTCAACAACTCAAATTGGGTGGAAGAGAGGAAATTTAGGAGTTTGATCAGTTCAAACTCATTTGAATTGTTGGCTAGGAGAAATTTGAGGTGTTTTTTGAATTGTGGAGGAGGAGTGTTCGGTTAGGGAGCTTGCTAGGTGTGCCGTCCCTCCATAGTCAACTTGGGAGGACATTTTCGGCTAGTCTAGGCCATAGTGCATTCGGTTGAGAAGCAAACCGAAACTTCTTTTTGCTCTTGTCGATTTCTCCCTAGTGCATCTTGTTGAAGCAAACCCGAAATCTCAAGTGGCACTTGTCGTTTTACCCTCTTAGTCATTGAGCCGAATCCCATTTGCTTTCCTCTCATTTTCTTTGAAGCTGAAACTTGTTTCACTTCTCTTCTCCCATTATTGCTCAAAAGCCGAATCTATTCTCTCCTCTACATCTTTTTCTTTTCTCAAACCCTTGTGCCAAAATCTTCTTCTTTCTTCCTTTGTCGAATCCCCTCTTTCCCATTTCATTTTCTTCTCCATCTCTTTCATTGGCAAAAGCCAAAACATTGTGGAGTTCTTTCTCTTCTTTCAACCATAGCCGAATCACATTGAAAGCCATCACCATTGCCGAAATCTCCCTACCTTCTTCTTGTTCTATCTTTGGCCGAATATCAATCAAGCATAGATCTAATCGAGCGTTAAAAATATTTTTAGGTGTCGACGATCAGGAAAGTGTAGTGCTTACCGTAATTAGGTGTGTAATCTCTTACCGTATTTCATATGTTAGATAATTATATCGTGTTAATGATAAATCGCTTGATTAAATCACATGTTAGTGAAATCGGTATTAAGACTGTGAAAATTACTAAATTACCCTCAATGGGCCAAATCGATAAAAATGACTTTATGGGCCCAAATGTGATATTTGCTATATCGGCCCAAATGTGATATTTGCTATATGGGCCAAATGTGATATTTGTTATATGGGCCAAAATGTGATATTTGTTATATGGGCCAAATGTGATATTTGTTATATGGGCCAAATGTGATATTTGCTATATGGCCAAAATGTGATATTTGTTATATGGGCCAAATGTGATATTTGCTATGTGGGCCAAAATGTTATATTTGTTATATGGGCCAAATGTGATATTTGCTATATGGGCCAAAATGTGATATTTGCTATATGGGCCGAATGTGATATTTGCTATATGGGCCAAAATGTGATATGGGCCAGATTGTGATAATTGTTATAATGGGCCATATTGTTCGTAATAAATATTTGAATGAATTGTTGTAAATGAATATGTCTTATATACATGAATAGTATGGGATGGGATATTGATGAAGAGAAGTTCTGGTAGCTTTGCTACATAATTCTGGTGGCTCTGCCACAAATCTGAAAAAAAATGGCAATGCCATGTAAACTCTGTGAATCTGGTGGCTTGTCCACAAATTGATATAAATGGCTTAATGCCTATTTTGGTGTGTTGGCGGGGTGGGTGACTAAATCTCTCCACAGGTGTGCTGGTTGGTACGGGTGGTGTGTAGCGGATGGAAACTAGGTTTGGTTTGGAAATTGCATAACACATGCATATTATATACATGTTATTATGTTATAATTTTAAATGGGCTTTGGCCCAATAAATGCTTAATTGGATTTTGGGCCCAGTGGACAATGGTAAGTGGGTCACATACTGAGTTCTAGTAACTCACCCTGTTTTCCTTACCCTTCTCAGGTAATGAACAGTGATGGGAACTTGGGCCATGGACGACTCGGTGGAGGCCATACTACGAATAATGGGTTATTTAAATTTTGGATTTCTTTTAAGAACTTTTTATTATTTTGCTATTCTAAGTTAAGTTGTAATTTGGCCTCTGGATAAATTTTAATGTTGTTTTACGTTTGATGGGTTTTATAATTTGCTTGAATACTTTAAGTGGGATTTTTCTAAAAATTAAAATAAATGTTTTTCTCAAATGGATATGAAAAAAAAGGGTTCCATAATAACTTTCTTACATATTTTAACTTGGAAAATTTTCGGTTAACAATGTTCTTCAAATTTTTTTCAAAATTATTTTCAAACTCTTTTAAATCTTCTCGAAATACTAATTTAATTTTTCTAAGTTTTAAATTTATAAATTCTTACGTCTCAAATTGTTTGATTTATCAATCAACCTTAGTTTTCAATAAACTCCACATCAAGTTTTTTTTGAAACTCTGTTTTCTCTAAATCCTTAAAAGACTAGATGTATATTCATTCCGTGTGACATGTCAAATCTGGTCTTAATGCATAGACCGGGTTTGGGATGTTACATTTTATGGTATCAGAGCCAGGTTCAAAACTCGGCTGTGGTTTGAGTTCAAAAACATTCCTATTCAAAACTGTTTTGAATTATAGAACTTATGTTTTTAAAGGAAGTATGGCACCACGAGTATCTGGCATCAAGTTAAGTAAGTGTATGTGAATTGAATAATTCTTATTATTGTGATATGACTATAGGAACACTCTAGAATTTTTAGTTTTAGGTATTGAAACTATAGAGATTGAGACTATAGGATGCGTTTACGAGAACAACTCTACCTCTTATATCTCATAAAATATCGTTAATAAACACTGAAATAGTATACTGATTCATAAAACTTGTAATTAGATTAAATCGAAATGGTCAATATGAGCGCTAGAGGACGTGGACGTGGTAGACGTGGCCGTGATAGAGGCCGAGGTGCTAGAGTTGTGTCTGAGGCATCGAGACATATGCCAGAAATGGACGCACCGGTGTCACCTGTGTCGGATAATGGATCACATGACCGTATGAGGAAGGAAATTGCATTGACCCAAGCAATGTTGCGAGTCTTAGAAAGGGTTGCTGGGGCTAGAATTGGGCCAGCAGCTCGTGGATCAATTTCGGAACGACTTAGATCAAGTGGTGCCGAGGTTTTTAGGGGTGTCTCGGGGGTAGCTCCAAATGTCGCAGAGTATTGGCTCGAGGCTGTGGAGCGGATCATGGATGACCTGGAGTGTACCGCTGAGCAGAAACTAAGAGAATTGGTGTCCTTGTTGAGAGACGAGGTGTAACACCCCAAACCCGGACAAGACACCACGTCCGAATCTGGTATGTTACGGGGAAAAACGTTTTGAGAGGTTAGATTTTTCGTTTAAAAGCTGGGTGAAAACATAGTGTATTTGAAGTAAATTTGAGTAGACTTGTTTGAAATCGAAGGGTGTATTTGAAACCCAAAAATTTTGAAACTTAACCGAAGCGTATAGTGAAAAATGAGTTTATATCATTTAAAGTTTCAGGTAGTTTCTTTGTGTTACTTAAAACATTTGTGACTTAGTAGAAAATCGAGTTTGATTTAAAATTCATTTAAGTTTACTTACTAACAAGATACCCGATGGTATAGTTGAAAACACATTGCGTTATAGTTTTGAAATCATTGTCATTCCAAATTTTAGTAAAATTCATACCAAGTTACTTTGTTAAAGCATATTAAAAATCTACTTTAAAGCATAAACATCATGAAACATAATTTAAAAGGCCTTTTACAAATCCAAAATATAGCCCAAGTAAAAGTAATTAAACTAAAGTACCCAAATGATAGAGTCTGAGTAAAAATTTATTAAGCATGGCATGAGCACCTCGAGTCCATCCCGGCTCCATGTCCGTGTCTACGAGTCACCTGAAATGTCAAAGGAGAGGGTGAGTCGAATGACTCAGTGCATAAATCCCGCTCCCGATAAAACAACATGCTAACACACATCATACATAGCAACATAATTAATGCAACCCGATCCTAACCATCCATATCTCCTTTTCTACCCCGTGTGGTACCAAACCACTGGTGGTGCGAAACCACTGGTGACCCAAAGTCACGATATCTATAAGTGTGGTGCCAAACCACTGGTGACGTATAGTCACAATGTGTTACCAAAACACTGGTGACCGAAGTCACAAATCCAATGATGGGGCCAACCCATCGTGTGATACCAAATCACTAGCGACAATCCCGTATCTCTCAAGTGGGGCCAACCCACGGTGGTGTCAAACCACAGGGACGAGTCGCAATGAGGTGCCAAACCTCTGGTGTCCCAAAGACACAATGTGGTACCAAACCACTGGTGACCGTAGTCACGATAATCGAGTGATGGGGCCAACCCATCGTGTGATACCAAATCACTGGCGTCAATCCCGTATAATCAACTGTGGGGCCAACCCACCGTGGTACTAAGCCACTGGGACGAGACGCTGAGGTGCCAAACCTCTGGTGACCCAAAGTCACAAAATGTCACTGTGGTACCAAACCACTGGAGGTGCCAAACCTCTGGTGTCCCAAAGACACAGTGTCCCAAAGACATGGATATCATATCCCCCTCCTCTCATCAATCCCATACATGTCATACTGACTCATGCACAATATGCAAGTCATGTAACTCATGCAAACATGCCCAACAGTGCATCTCATAGCATATATATATAGCATAGATCATAATATCCAAGGTATCCATAATAGAACTTGTAATAAAATAGACTTACCCGGATCCGTACACATACCCCATTTTGGGTATCCAATTATCCATCATACTGTTATGGTTTTTAACAGGCAAACAGGTTTATTAATAACATTACTAGGTATCAGTGTGTTAGTTTACACACCTGGTAAATACGAGTCTAAAGATCCCAACGAAACGATCTAAGGCACCTTGATTACTAGCTCCTACAATCGGCCAAAACATAGGGGTTAGGCATCTATAGCATTCGGCCAACATCAATTAACCAAAGGGGTTAATGCTAACTCTTTACCTTTATGCTTGATTTGGTTTCCTACCAAATCTCGAACCAAATAGTGGTTTTTTAGACAATCGGCCAACCTATAAAGAAGAAAACATTAATCTCTTGAAGCTTTGACTAAACGAGAACTAAGAGAATGAACTAACTACAATACCAACCCCTTACCACACTTACCAATCGGTTCAAAGAGTCGAAGACTCTTCTTGGCTACTTTTCAATATCCAAAGACCCTATCACAAGATGATTAACAAAAGGTTAGTACCCTTCCAACCACAACAAATCATAAGCTTTTAATCCAACCGAATTCAACATAGAACTAGAGAAGATGGACATGGCCATTCGGCCAAACACTTACCCCCTTCCAATCGAAAGAAAACCAGAACCCAACACGATTACCACCCTTCTAATATTCGGCCACCAAGGAACTACTAAGAGAGAGGAGAGTTTCAGCCAAGAGGAATAGAAGGAACAAATGGAGACAAACGGCTTGAGCTTTGAACAAAAGACAAGAATAAAAGATAAGTAGAGAGTGGGGACTTTCGGTTTGAAAGCAAATAGGTGAAGAAAGTGTTTTGGAAGATAAGATTCGGCTACCAAAGTTTCAAGAAGACAAAAAGAATGTTTGAGAAGAGAGAGTTTCAGCTTGCACAAATGAACAAAAGAAGAAATAGTTTCGGCACAAAGAAATGGGAAGATGAGTGGAGAATTCGGCTTCACAAACGAACCAAGGAAAAAGGAGATGAAGAGGAGGATATTCGGCTACCAAATGAACACCAAAGATCAAAAATGTTTCGGCCAGTTTTAGAAGTGTGGTATTTCGGTTTTCAAAAGTAAAAAGAATGAGAGAAAACTCTTTGAGAAAAATCGGCTTGTTTGACAAAATGAGAGAACTTTTGCTTACCAATGCTTGACCGAAAATGTACCAAAAAGCCAAGGTACATTCGGCCTTCCCCTCTCCCACACTAAGCCGTCCACTCCCCCAACACACACCCCAACAAATTCGGCCACATCCCCCCAAACACTCCACTCCCCACATTCAAACAACAAGACCAAGTCTTCCTCCTACAAGGACTTTAAGTACTCGGGTCTTGCTAAAAGGTTTCAAAAGAGGCCCAGGAATGATGAGCCAGCTCAAGCTAGAGCACCTACTGCTTCCAATCAGATTTAACCATGTGTTGAATGTGGAAGACGACACCCTAGTGAATGCTGGAAGAGAACTGGTGGTTGTTTCAAATGTGGTTCTAAGGACCATCAGCTTAAGAATTGTCCTTGTCGGACTGCTCCGACTCAAGAAGCTCGTAACCATGATGCACATCCAGCTAGAGGCACTAAGCAGCCACCGAGGGGCCGTGGACCAGGTCGAGGTGGTAATGGTGCAAGTCGAGGTCAAGGTGCACTGGGCAGAGGTAATGGCTTCAGGGGTAACGTGGAGGCGAGGCAGCCGGGGTCAGTTTATGCGGTCAGACGCCGAGAGAATGGTGATGCACCTGATGTGATAACTGGTACGTTCTTTATCTCTGATGTACCTGTTACTGCTTTGATAGATATCGGGTCTACCTATTCATATGTTGCTAGTACTATATCTGGAAATCTAAACATTAGATCTGAGATTACTGATAGAAAGATGACGGTAATTAGTCATTTAGGACAATCTGTGATAGTGGATAAATTGTTTAGAGACGTGCCCTTAGAAATTCAAAGAGAAACATTTTTTGTGGATTTGATGGAACTGCCTTTCGGAGAGTTCGACATTATCTTGGGCATGAACTGGTTGGTGAAGCACCGTGCGCACTTGGATTGTGCTGCAAAGCGGATGTCAATAAGGACTTTGGAAGATAAGGAAGTGGTGATGATGGGCGAACGGAGAAACTATTTAGCAAATGTGATATCTGCTTTAAAAGCAGAAAAGTTGGTGCGAAAAGGGTGTGGAGCATTCCTAGCCTTCATTAGTGCTTTGGATGCCAAGGAATTATCGGTGCAAAGTGTTAGAACGGTGAAAGAATTTTCAGATGTCTTTCCAGAGGAACTTCTGGGTTTACCTCCAGACCGGGAAGTAGAGTTTGGCATTGAGCTTTTGATTGGAACAGCTCCGGTGTTCATTGCTCCTTATAGAAAGGCACCGAAGGAGTTAGCTGAGCTTAAAGCTCAAATTCAGGAGTTGTTGGATCAGGGATTTATTCGACCGAGTGTGTCTCCGTGGGGAGCACCGATCTTGTTCGTCAAGAAGAAGGATGGGTCGATGCGTATGTGCATTGATTATAGACAGTTGAATAAATTGACGATCAAGAATAGGTATCCATTGCCGAGAATCGATGACCTGTTTGATCAATTGCGAGGAGCTTTAGTTTTCTCCAAGATAGATTTGAGATCGGGTTATCACCAACTCAAGGTTAAGGAGGCAGATATTCATAAGACGACATTTCAAACTCGTTATGGACATTATTAGTTCTTGGTGATGCTGTTTGGATTGACCAATGCACCAGCTGCATTTATGGACATGATGAATCGGGTCTTTCAACCTTATTTAGACCGGTTTGTGGTGGTGTTCATAGATGACATCTTGGTTTACTCGAAGAATAAAGAAGAGCATGATTCACATCTGCGCATAGTATTACAAATATTGCGAGAAAAGCAACTTTATGCCAAGTTTAGTAAGTGTGAATTTTGGCTGAAGGAAGTGACTTTCTTAGGGCATGTTGTGTCGGTCGAAGGAATTAGAGTTGATCCCAAGAAAATAGAGGCTGTGTTGGATTGGAAACCACCAAAGTCAGTGGCTGAAATTCAGAGTTTTCTAATGTTGGCTGGTTACTACAAGCGTTTCGTTGAGGGGTTTTCATTGATTACTGCACCTCTAACTAAACTATTGTGTAAAGGAGTACCATTTGTGTGGTTAGATCAGCAGCAAGAGAGTTTTGAGAAATTGAAGAAGATTCTGACAGAAGCGCCCGTACTGATTCAACCTGAGGCTGGAGAAGAGTTTGTTGTGTATTGCGATGCGTCACACACGGGCTTGGGATGTGTGTTAGTGCAAGGTGGAAAAGTGGTGGCTTATGCATCTCGTCAGTTAAGGCCGCATGAAGTCAATTATCCTACTCATGATTTCGAGTTGGCTGCGGTGGTTTTTGCTTTGAAGATTTGGAGGCACTACCTGTACAGTGAGAAGTTGATCATTTATACGGATCATAAAAGTCTAAAGTACCTCCTTACCCAAAAGGAGTTGAACTTAAGACAGCGGAGATGGATAGAGCTGTTGAAGGATTATGACTTCTCAATCGAGTATCATCCTGGAAAGGCTAATGTGGTGGCAGACGCGTTGAATCGTAAGGTGATATCGGATTTGAGAGCGATGTTCGCTCATCTCAGTCTGTATGAAGTTGGTAGTCTTCTAGCCGAACTTCAGGTGAAGCCTGTGTGGTTGGGTCAGATTAAGGAAAAACAATTATCAGATGAAAAGTTGGGTTCATTACTTCAGCAAGTGGTAGGTGGTGTGATAGGGGATTTTGGATTTAATAATGATGGAGTACTGTGTTTCCGCGGAAGAATTCGTGTAACACCCCTTACCCGAAACCCATGCCGGAATCGAGTACGTGGCATTACTAGACTTGACTATTAACTCAGGGCATAAAATTTTAAAGCTGTCCAACTGCGCCACGCTGACTAAATCGACCATAACTCGAGTTACAAAACTCAAAATTTAGATCTGTAAATTTTCCTTGAAACTAGACTCATATTACTTTTCACCATAATTTTTTCAGAATTTTTCATGTGGCCAATTAGTACAGTTTATTCATCAAAGTTACCCTTAATACACTGCTTGACAATTCTGACCTGTCTTTACAAAACTACAGTTATCTCATTTCACAAATTTCCAATAATGTTCTTGTTTATACCAATGAAAAATAGACTCATTAAGGATTCTACACATATAAACCATGCTTCTTAATTATTTATATACAATTTTTGACAATTTTTCCAAAACAGAACAGTGACTCACGAATTCATTCAGAGCGATTCTCACTAAAACTTAATTATCTCATAATATATAAAACCTTTGCCTACTCTGTTTCTTTCATGTAAAAATAGACACAATAAGGTTTAATTTCATATCTCATTCACCTTCTAATTCAATATACCCTATTTTTGGTGATTTTTCTAAATCACATCACTGCTGCTACTACAAGCTGTTTCGTTGCAATTTATGAAAGACTAGTTTCTAACCGAACGTACCTACACTCCTAATTCAAAGATTCATTTCATACACAAACATTTCTTTAACAAAAACGATTTAACTTCGATTAAGAATGCATAAACATTGCCATCATAAATCAACATACATATCAAAAACACAACAACATACTTAACTAAAAATTTAGCCATATTAGCATGGCTATTATATACATGAACCTTAAGATTTTATCAAAACAAGACCAAGTCTTTCCTATACATGCCTCCGTTTAATACCAAAATGAAAGAGTACCAAAATGTAGATTGATAGTGTGGGCGACTTCCCGAACGATCCCGACGAGCTTGTAGCTTTTACCTAATCTATAAAACAGAGGAAACATTTCACACGATAAGCTTGCTAGCTTAGTAAGTCCTAATTTCATAAAAAAATATAACATTCAAACATCAACAATTTAATTACTACAATTCAACTTGTAAGCTTGTACTCATATTCATTATCAAGCTTTCAATTTCATATCCATGTAACTAAGTATGAATTTGTAGGGAAATTTCTCCTTACCCACATATTTATGATCAAAAATATTTGTTCATAATCCAATCTTTAAAACCCAATGTGTCATCATATAACCATAGGTACAATTATTCATATACTTGGATATCAATTATTATAGCATGTCATTAATTATACAACCACCCTTGTGGCCGAATACACCTAGTCTTATATCTACATATTAAACGGCCAAAGTCACGATACCACATCATTCATCAATAAAACCGAGAACACATACCATTGGTAATAAATCACTGAATCACTAGTTTACCTTATCTTAATTAAGTAAGAAGTTCATTCCTACTTTACATACTCACCTGAGCCGTTAACTCGATAAATTTGCTTTAATTCGACTTGAACACAATTTCGGTTTCTAGTTTGTGAAATACAACACCGGCATCAAGCCTGCTAGGCATAAAAGCCCGATAAATAACACCGGCACAAGGCCTGCTAGGCGTAAAAGCCCGATAAGTAACACCGGCACGAGGCCTGCTAGGCTTAAAGCCCGAATTAAATCACTGGCACTAGGCCTGCTAGGCTTAAAGCCTGAATTAAATCACCGGCACTAGGCCTGCTAGGCTTAAAGCCCGAAACACATTAATGTAATAAATCATCGCTAATACCTTTTATACTATATCACATAATGAAAGTACTTTGGCTTATTTACATCAAACAATCAAAACCATTCTAATAGGCTTATATACATTCGGCTATGACATGAATATCTACTAAAATTTATCAAACATTATCGTACAATTGATTTATAAATAATTCTTCAATATACTATAGCTTAAGGACTTACCTTAGAAGTCGATAGATTCGAAATCTCCAACTATTCGTTTAGTTTAGCTTTTCCTCGCTCCAAATTCTTCTCCTTTTGTTCTTGATCTAATTCGGTTCAATTAAACCAATATAACCACATTTTCATTAAATTTAAAAACAAAATCATATAATTTATAATTTATAACCAAATATAATAGCTAAATTTTCATTTCATCTCAATTAAATCCATGAATACTTGATTGCACATTTTACCCTTTTTGCCCCCCGACATTTACAACTCTTCCAATTAAGTCTTTTAAGCACAAAACACAAATTACATGGAATTTAAGTTCCTTCCTCAAGAGCCGAATGTATCCCTAGCTAATACAAGTCCTTACAAACTATTTTTTTTTCTTTTTAATTCCCCAACTAATTATTCTAACATCTAAATTCTAACTTCCTCATTTTCACTAAAAGTCCAAGAACAAAATTTACTACTTTATCACCTATCATCAAAATTTTACCATTTAACAACTAAATCATCAAGCTTTCTTCCATGGTACTTCATAAAAATCACAACCAAAACGCATTTTTTTTTTTTTTTACGTGGGCTATATAAAGCTCTTGATAACCATTTCAAAATGCCATCAATTATCAAAATTATCAAACACACATACCTATTTTAGCTTGAAGTAGCCGAACATGAGAGAGCTTTTTCTCTTCTTTTTCCTTTAGCAAATTTTCGGTAATAAAGAATAAAGGAATAAAGATGAACCCCCTAGTTGTTTTATGTTTCTTTATTTTATTAACATGCTCACCTTATTAACTTATTATTATAACATATAAACTACTAATTTATTAGCATGCTTACCGTCCTCTACTTTGCTTTTAGGGAAATTTGACATGCAAATCCATTCTTGCAAGAACAATTCAATTTGCCCCTTTTATTTGCTAATAATCGGCCATGAGAGAATGAAGGAGATAGTGGCCTTATTTTATGTTTTATCTAACATTTACACTAACTTTATTTCTTTATAAAAGTACTAACATAAGCATAAAATAAAAATTTAATTAAACTAGCATATATATCTAGCATAACTTGGCCCATTGCCGTCCATCACTATGGTCAATGGGCTAATTGCCCTTTTAGGACACCCACTTAAAAAGCCACAAGCAATTTAGTACATTACACCTTAGCATGCAACATTTACGCTTTTCGCGATTAAATCCTCTTTACCAAATTAAGCACTTAAACGATAAAATTTTTCTACGACATTTTCACACATATTAATTCACATATAATAAACATAGAATATAACACCAAAATATTTCTCGGGCTCGGATTCGTGGTCCCGAAACCACCGTTCCGATTAGGGTCAAAATTGGTCTGTCACAACTCTCTCCCCCTTAAGAATTTTCGTCCTCGAAAATCTTACCGTTAAATAAGATCGGATATTGTTGTTTCATTGAATCTTCAGGTTCCCACGTGGCCTCTTCAACTCCGTGTCGATTCCATAATACTTTCACTAGTGGAATCCTCTTATTTCTCAACTCCTTCATTTCCCGAGCCAAGATACGAATCGGTTCCTCATCATATGTCAAATCGGATCGAATTTCTATCTCTGACGGTGTGATCACATGAGACGGGTCTGATCTGTATTTGCGAAGCATCAAAACGTGAAATACATTGTGTATCTTTTCTAAGTCAAGGGGCAATTTCAATCTATAAGCAACAGGCCCTATACGCTCGATGATTTCATACGGTCCGATAAATCTCGGACTCAACTTGCCTTTCTGATCAAATCGGAGTATTTTCTTCCACGGAGAAACTTTTAAGAACACCCGATCTCCGACCTGAAATTCAATGTCCTTACATTTCAAATCGGCATAAGACTTTTGACGATTCGAAGCAGCTTTTAAATTACTTCTAATAACAACCACCTTCTGTTCTGTTTCTTTAATCCAATCGACCCCGTGTATCTTATTCTCACTGAGCTCAGTCCAATACAACGGTGTGCGACATTTTCGACCGTATAAGGCTTCATAAGGCGCCATTTGTATACTAGATTGGAAGCTATTATTATAAGCAAATTCAACCAAAGGTAGGTATCGTTCCCACGTACCTTCAAATTCGAGAACGCAACACCTCAACATGTCCTCAAGTATTAAAATAGTTCGCTTAGACTGACCGTCTGTTTGCGGATGGAAGGCTGTACTAAAATGAAGTCTAGTACCTAGAGCATCTTGTAATTTCCTCCAGAACCGCGATGTGAATCTCGGGTCCCTATCTGAAACAATGGAACTCAGTACACCGTGCAACCTTACAATCTGTGACACATACAATTCGGCAAGCTTATCAAGTGAATAGTCAGTACGTACCAGTACAAAATGAGCTGATTTAGTCAATCTATCAACGATAACCCATACGGCATCTTTTTACTCGGTGTCATAGGAAGACCGGATACAAAATCCATTGTAATTCTATCCCATTTCCATTCGGGTATCATGATTGGTTGCAGTAGTCCGGACGGTACCTGATGCTTAGCTTTTACTTGTTGACAGATTAAGCATTTGGAAACAAACTCAGATATATCTCGTTTCATGCCAGGCCACCAATAGAACTGCTTTAAATCGTTATACATTTTAGTGCTACCCGGGTGTATCGATAGTCGACCACTATGGGCCTCACTCAGGATCATCTGTATCAAATCTGAGTCCTTTGGAACACACAATCGGCTTTTATATTTCAAACAATTATTTGCATCAATCTGAAAATCTGATTCTGTACCATTTCCACACTGAATCTGAATAGCAATCAACTATTTGTCAACTTTCTGTGCATCACAAATCTGCTGAATAAACATCGGTCTTGCTTGTAACTCGGCTAGGATCGAACCATCATCAGACATAGCCATCTGTGCGTTCAATGCACGAAGAGCAAATAATGATTTTCGACTTAACGCATCCGCAACAACATTGGCTTTCCCCGGATGGTAGTCAATCACTAATTCATAGTGTTTCAGCAATTCTAACCATCTGCGTTGTCTCAAGTTTAGATCTTTCTGAGTCATCAAATATTTTAAACTTTTGTGATCCGAATAAATATGACATTTTTCACCGAATAAATAGTGACGCCAAATTTTCAATGCGAACACAATGGCTGCTAACTCCAGATCGTGAGTTGGATAATTTTTCTCATGCGGCTTCAATTGTCTCGAAGCGTAGGCTATCACCTTGCCTTCTTGCATTAAAACGCAACCCAACCCATTCAAGGAAGCATCGCTAAAAATAATAAATTCTTTACCCGATTCAGGTTGAGTTAACACTGGAGCTTCGGTCAAAAGGGCTTTCAACTGCTCGAAACTTTTCTGACACCTTTCTGACCACTCAAATTTGACATCTTTCTATAGCAGTCTCGTCAAAGGTGTAGCTATAATAGAAAAACCTTTTACAAATCGTCTATAATACCCCGCAAGGCCCAGGAAACTTCGGATCTCGGAAACATTCTTTGGTGGTTTCCATTCGAGTATGGCTGCTATTTTGTTCGGATCCACCCGAATACCTGACACCAAAACAACATGACCCAAAAAGTTGACTTCATTCATCCAGAACTCACACTTACTAAACTTTGCATACAATCGTTGATCTCTCAAAGTTTGTAGTACTAATCTCAAATGCTCAGCATGTTCCGTTTCATTTTTGGAATAGATCAGTATATCATCAATAAACACTACTACAAACCGATCCAAAAACTGTCGGAAGACTCGGTTCATTAGATCCATAAAAACAGCAGGTGCATTAGTGAGTCCAAAAGGCATAACCAAAAACTCATAGTGTCCGTACCTCGTGCGGAATGCAGTCTTTGGCACATCTGAATCTCTGACTCGCACCTGATAATATCCCGATCTCAAATCTATTTTCAAAAACACTGAAGCCCCCTTCAACTGATCAAATAAATCATCAATCCGAGGTAACGGATACTTATTCTTTATAGTTACCTTATTTAGTTGCCGGTAGTCGATACACATTCGCATAGTCCCATCTTTCTTTTTCACAAATAAAACTGGTGCACCCCACGGAGAGAAACTCGGTCGCGCGAAGCCCTTATCTGTCAACTCTTGCAACTGTGCTTTCAATTCTTTTAATTCAATAGGTGCCATTCGGTACGGAGCTATCGAAATCGGAGCCGCACCCGGTATTAACTCAATGCCAAACTCAACCTCTCGTACTGAGGGTAAACCCGGTAGTTCTTCAGGAAACACATCGGGGTATTCACATACAACTGATACAAATTCAATTTGTTTCTCGGACATTTTATTATCTAGTACATAAGCCAAATAAGCTTCACACCCTTTTCTCACATACTTTCGGGCTAACATTGAAGATATTACTGTAGGCAACCCATTTACGTCACAGGATTTAATTCTGATGGTCTCACCGTTTCGACATTTCAAATCGATGAGCTTTCTTTTACAATCCACTACTGCCTCATGTGAAGTTAACCAGTCCATACCCAAGATTATATCAAATTCGTCAAAGGGCAACAACATTAAATCAGCTGGGAAGCAACAATCCCGAATCATCAACGGGCAACCTCTACACACTTTATCAACAAGCACACATCTACCCAAGGGGTTGGACACACGAATCACAAACTCGGTAGACTCAACTAGCAAAGTCTTGCCAAATTCTAAAGTTTCACATACATAAGAATGAGTCGAACCAGGATCAATTAGTGCAATCACAGTAGTATCATAAAGAGTGAAAATACAGGTAATGACGTCGGGGGAGGAAGCATCCTCTCTGGCTCGTGCAGCATAGGCTCTAGCCGGAGCTCTAGCCTCAAATTGAACCGTAGTGTTCTTTGTTCCTTTCTGACTACCACCTACATTGCCTGAATGTCTGGGTGGTCTACCTCGCATTGACGTGTTGCTCGGCTTAGTGTTTTGAACTGTATTCTACTCAGCTAACCTCAGACATTCTCTAATAAAATGATCTAACGATCCACATTTATAGCAAGACCGATCATGAAATCTACAACTCCCTGAGTGCCATTTCCCACAGTGCTTGCATTCAACTCTATTCTGAGGAACGTTACCAACACTGGCTATCGAGGTAGCTCGGGAGCTCATAGGAGGTCGATCCCGTCTAGGAGGATCTGTAGTAGCTTTATGTCGGCTGTAGTCATCTCTGGACTTCTTGGCTGTGGAATGAAAGACCTTACCCGAAGATCTTTTACGGATGTCTCTAGCTTCTGTCTCAGCCTTTCTTTTCTCTTTCTCGAGCTCTTCAGCTTTGCAAGCTCTCTCAACTAAAGTCACAAACTCTTGAATTTCAAGAATGCCAACAAACATCTTTATATCTTCATTTAGGCCATCTTCAAATCTTTTACACATAATGGCTTCGGTGGAAACACACTCTCTAGCATATCTGCTGAGCCTGACAAATTTTCTTTCATATTCCGTTACGGTCATTCGCCCCTGTTTCAGCTCAAGGAACTCCTTTCGTTTTTGATCAATGAATCTTTGGCTAATATACTTCTTGCGAAACTCATTTTGGAAGAAATCCCATGTCACTTTTTCTTTCGGAACCACTGATACTAGTGTATTCCACCAGTGATATGCAGTGTCCCGCAGTAAGGATATAGCACACTTCAAGCATTCATCCGGAGTACAAGACAGCTCATCAAGTACCCGAATAGTGTTATCAAGCCACATTTCGGCTCTCTCAGCGTCATCATCGTCATTAGCTTTAAATTCTTCGGCCCCAAATTTTCAGATTTTATCAACTGGGGGCCTACTAGATCTCATCGGATCTATCATCGGGGGAGCTGAAGGAATCGGAGTTGGATTATTCGGGGGTGGAAATTGGTGTACAACCGGGTTATTTTGAATAAATTGGGCAAACCACTCATTCATCATCTGATAAAAGGCTTGTTTAGTCTCTCCTTCGTGGCTACCTGAAACAGGTCGAGAGTCTACCGGCGCTGATCCGCGTGCGCGGTCAGGCGCTACACTCTCAACATCATCAGCTACGGCTCTTTCAGGATCAGTGTCCATTTACTAAATAAAACAAAATTCAGACTGTCAGAAGTCACCACACTATCAACATATAATGAAGGCATGTATAGCTAGACTCACACGCGCTATGGTAGTCCTAGAATCGACTAAACCGTAAGCTCTGATACCAATCAAATGTAACACCCCTTACCCGAAACCCATGCCGGAATCGAGTACGTGGCATTACTAGACTTGACTATTAACTCAGGGCATAAAATTTTAAAGCTGTCCAACTGCGCCACGCTGACTAAATCGACCATAACTCGAGTTACAAAACTCAAAATTTAGATCTGTAAATTTTCCTTGAAACTAGACTCATATTACTTTTCACCATAATTTTTTCAGAATTTTTCATGTGGCCAATTAGTACAGTTTATTCATCAAAGTTACCCTTAATACACTGCTTGACAATTCTGACCTGTCTTTACAAAACTACAGTTATCTCATTTCACAAATTTCCAATAATGTTCTTGTTTATACCAATGAAAAATAGACTCATTAAGGATTCTACACATATAAACTATGCTTCTTAATTATTTATATACAATTTTTGACAATTTTTCCAAAACAGAACAGTGACTCACGAATTCATTCAGAGCGATTCTCACTAAAACTTAATTATCTCATAATATATAAAACCTTTGCCTACTCTGTTTCTTTCATGTAAAAATAGACACAATAAGGTTTAATTTCATATCTCATTCACCTTCTAATTCAATATACCCTATTTTTGGTGATTTTTCTAAATCACATCACTGCTGCTACTACAAGCTGTTTCGTTGCAATTTATGAAAGACTAGTTTCTAACCGAACGTACCTACACTCCTAATTCAAAGATTCATTTCATACACAAACATTTCTTTAACAAAAACGATTTAACTTCGATTAAGAATGCATAAACATTGCCATCATAAATCAACATACATATCAAAAACACAACAACATACTTAACTAAAAATTTAGCCATATTAGCATGGCTATTATATACATGAACCTTAAGATTTTATCAAAACAAGACCAAGTCTTTCCTATACATGCCTCCGTTTAATACCAAAATGAAAGAGTACCAAAATGTAGATTGATAGTGTGGGCGACTTCCCGAACGATCCCGACGAGCTTGTAGCTTTTACCTAATCTATAAAACAGAGGAAACATTTCACACGATAAGCTTGCTAGCTTAGTAAGTCCTAATTTCATAAAAAAAATATAACATTCAAACATCAACAATTTAATTACTACAATTCAACTTGTAAGCTTGTACTCATATTCATTATCAAGCTTTCAATTTCATATCCATGTAACTAAGTATGAATTTGTAGGGAAATTTCTCCTTACCCACATATTTATGATCAAAAATATTTGTTCATAATCCAATCTTTAAAACCCAATGTGTCATCATATAACCATAGGTACAATTATTCATATACTTGGATATCAATTATTATAGCATGTCATTAATTATACAACCACCCTTGTGGCCGAATACACCTAGTCTTATATCTACATATTAAACGGCCAAAGTCACGATACCACATCATTCATCAATAAAACCGAGAACACATACCATTGGTAATAAATCACTGAATCACTAGTTTACCTTATCTTAATTAAGTAAGAAGTTCATTCCTACTTTACATACTCACCTGAGCCGTTAACTCGATAAATTTGCTTTAATTCGACTTGAACACAATTTCGGTTTCTAGTTTGTGAAATACAACACCGGCATCAAGCCTGCTAGGCATAAAAGCCCGATAAATAACACCGGCACAAGGCCTGCTAGGCGTAAAAGCCCGATAAGTAACACCGGCACGAGGCCTGCTAGGCTTAAAGCCCGAATTAAATCACTGGCACTAGGCCTGCTAGGCTTAAAGCCTGAATTAAATCACCGGCACTAGGCCTGCTAGGCTTAAAGCCCGAAACACATTAATGTAATAAATCATCGCTAATACCTTTTATACTATATCACATAATGAAAGTACTTTGGCTTATTTACATCAAACAATCAAAACCATTCTAATAGGCTTATATACATTCGGCTATGACATGAATATCTACTAAAATTTATCAAACATTATCGTACAATTGATTTATAAATAATTCTTCAATATACTATAGCTTAAGGACTTACCTTAGAAGTCGATAGATTCGAAATCTCCAACTATTCGTTTAGTTTAGCTTTTCCTCGCTCCAAATTCTTCTCCTTTTGTTCTTGATCTAATTCGGTTCAATTAAACCAATATAACCACATTTTCATTAAATTTAAAAACAAAATCATATAATTTATAATTTATAACCAAATATAATAGCTAAATTTTCATTTCATCTCAATTAAATCCATGAATACTTGATTGCACATTTTACCCTTTTTGCCCCCCGACATTTACAACTCTTCCAATTAAGTCTTTTAAGCACAAAACACAAATTACATGGAATTTAAGTTCCTTCCTCAAGAGCCGAATGTATCCCTAGCTAATACAAGTCCTTACAAACTATTTTTTTTTTCTTTTTAATTCCCCAACTAATTATTCTAACATCTAAATTCTAACTTCCTCATTTTCACTAAAAGTCCAAGAACAAAATTTACTACTTTATCACCTATCATCAAAATTTTACCATTTAACAACTAAATCATCAAGCTTTCTTCCATGGTACTTCATAAAAATCACAACCAAAACGCATTTTTTTTTTTTTTACGTGGGCTATATAAAGCTCTTGATAACCATTTCAAAATGCCATCAATTATCAAAATTATCAAACACACATACCTATTTTAGCTTGAAGTAGCCGAACATGAGAGAGCTTTTTCTCTTCTTTTTCCTTTAGCAAATTTTCGGTAATAAAGAATAAAGGAATAAAGATGAACCCCCTAGTTGTTTTATGTTTCTTTATTTTATTAACATGCTCACCTTATTAACTTATTATTATAACATATAAACTACTAATTTATTAGCATGCTTACCGTCCTCTACTTTGCTTTTAGGGAAATTTGACATGCAAATCCATTCTTGCAAGAACAATTCAATTTGCCCCTTTTATTTGCTAATAATCGGCCATGAGAGAATGAAGGAGATAGTGGCCTTATTTTATGTTTTATCTAACATTTACACTAACTTTATTTCTTTATAAAAGTACTAACATAAGCATAAAATAAAAATTTAATTAAACTAGCATATATATCTAGCATAACTTGGCCCATTGCCGTCCATCACTATGGTCAATGGGCTAATTGCCCTTTTAGGACACCCACTTAAAAAGCCACAAGCAATTTAGTACATTACACCTTAGCATGCAACATTTACGCTTTTCGCGATTAAATCCTCTTTACCAAATTAAGCACTTAAACGATAAAATTTTTCTACGACATTTTCACACATATTAATTCACATATAATAAACATAGAATATAACACCAAAATATTTCTCGGGCTCGGATTCGTGGTCCCGAAACCACCGTTCCGATTAGGGTCAAAATTGGTCTGTCACAACTCTCTCCCCCTTAAGAATTTTCGTCCTCGAAAATCTTACCGTTAAATAAGATCGGATATTGTTGTTTCATTGAATCTTCAGGTTCCCACGTGGCCTCTTCAACTCCGTGTCGATTCCATAATACTTTCACTAGTGGAATCCTCTTATTTCTCAACTCCTTCATTTCCCGAGCCAAGATACGAATCGGTTCCTCATCATATGTCAAATCGGATCGAATTTCTATCTCTGACGGTGTGATCACATGAGACGGGTCTGATCTGTATTTGCGAAGCATCAAAACGTGAAATACATTGTGTATCTTTTCTAAGTCAAGGGGCAATTTCAATCTATAAGCAACAGGCCCTATACGCTCGATGATTTCATACGGTCCGATAAATCTCGGACTCAACTTGCCTTTCTGATCAAATCGGAGTATTTTCTTCCACGGAGAAACTTTTAAGAACACCCGATCTCCGACCTGAAATTCAATGTCCTTACATTTCAAATCGGCATAAGACTTTTGACGATTCGAAGCAGCTTTTAAATTACTTCTAATAACAACCACCTTCTGTTCTGTTTCTTTAATCCAATCGACCCCGTGTATCTTATTCTCACTGAGCTCAGTCCAATACAACGGTGTGCGACATTTTCGACCGTATAAGGCTTCATAAGGCGCCATTTGTATACTAGATTGGAAGCTATTATTATAAGCAAATTCAACCAAAGGTAGGTATCGTTCCCACGTACCTTCAAATTCGAGAACGCAACACCTCAACATGTCCTCAAGTATTAAAATAGTTCGCTTAGACTGACCGTCTGTTTGCGGATGGAAGGCTGTACTAAAATGAAGTCTAGTACCTAGAGCATCTTGTAATTTCCTCCAGAACCGCGATGTGAATCTCGGGTCCCTATCTGAAACAATGGAACTCAGTACACCGTGCAACCTTACAATCTGTGACACATACAATTCGGCAAGCTTATCAAGTGAATAGTCAGTACGTACCAGTACAAAATGAGCTGATTTAGTCAATCTATCAACGATAACCCATACGGCATCTTTTTACTCGGTGTCATAGGAAGACCGGATACAAAATCCATTGTAATTCTATCCCATTTCCATTCGGGTATCATGATTGGTTGCAGTAGTCCGGACGGTACCTGATGCTTAGCTTTTACTTGTTGACAGATTAAGCATTTGGAAACAAACTCAGATATATCTCGTTTCATGCCAGGCCACCAATAGAACTGCTTTAAATCGTTATACATTTTAGTGCTACCCGGGTGTATCGATAGTCGACCACTATGGGCCTCACTCAGGATCATCTGTATCAAATCTGAGTCCTTTGGAACACACAATCGGCTTTTATATTTCAAACAATTATTTGCATCAATCTGAAAATCTGATTCTGTACCATTTCCACACTGAATCTGAATAGCAATCAACTATTTGTCAACTTTCTGTGCATCACAAATCTGCTGAATAAACATCGGTCTTGCTTGTAACTCGGCTAGGATCGAACCATCATCAGACATAGCCATCTGTGCGTTCAATGCACGAAGAGCAAATAATGATTTTCGACTTAACGCATCCGCAACAACATTGGCTTTCCCCGGATGGTAGTCAATCACTAATTCATAGTGTTTCAGCAATTCTAACCATCTGCGTTGTCTCAAGTTTAGATCTTTCTGAGTCATCAAATATTTTAAACTTTTGTGATCCGAATAAATATGACATTTTTCACCGAATAAATAGTGACGCCAAATTTTCAATGCGAACACAATGGCTGCTAACTCCAGATCGTGAGTTGGATAATTTTTCTCATGCGGCTTCAATTGTCTCGAAGCGTAGGCTATCACCTTGCCTTCTTGCATTAAAACGCAACCCAACCCATTCAAGGAAGCATCGCTAAAAATAATAAATTCTTTACCCGATTCAGGTTGAGTTAACACTGGAGCTTCGGTCAAAAGGGCTTTCAACTGCTCGAAACTTTTCTGACACCTTTCTGACCACTCAAATTTGACATCTTTCTATAGCAGTCTCGTCAAAGGTGTAGCTATAATAGAAAAACCTTTTACAAATCGTCTATAATACCCCGCAAGGCCCAGGAAACTTCGGATCTCGGAAACATTCTTTGGTGGTTTCCATTCGAGTATGGCTGCTATTTTGTTCGGATCCACCCGAATACCTGACACCAAAACAACATGACCCAAAAAGTTGACTTCATTCATCCAGAACTCACACTTACTAAACTTTGCATACAATCGTTGATCTCTCAAAGTTTGTAGTACTAATCTCAAATGCTCAGCATGTTCCGTTTCATTTTTGGAATAGATCAGTATATCATCAATAAACACTACTACAAACCGATCCAAAAACTGTCGGAAGACTCGGTTCATTAGATCCATAAAAACAGCAGGTGCATTAGTGAGTCCAAAAGGCATAACCAAAAACTCATAGTGTCCGTACCTCGTGCGGAATGCAGTCTTTGGCACATCTGAATCTCTGACTCGCACCTGATAATATCCCGATCTCAAATCTATTTTCAAAAACACTGAAGCCCCCTTCAACTGATCAAATAAATCATCAATCCGAGGTAACGGATACTTATTCTTTATAGTTACCTTATTTAGTTGCCGGTAGTCGATACACATTCGCATAGTCCCATCTTTCTTTTTCACAAATAAAACTGGTGCACCCCACGGAGAGAAACTCGGTCGCGCGAAGCCCTTATCTGTCAACTCTTGCAACTGTGCTTTCAATTCTTTTAATTCAATAGGTGCCATTCGGTACGGAGCTATCGAAATCGGAGCCGCACCCGGTATTAACTCAATGCCAAACTCAACCTCTCGTACTGAGGGTAAACCCGGTAGTTCTTCAGGAAACACATCGGGGTATTCACATACAACTGATACAAATTCAATTTGTTTCTCGGACATTTTATTATCTAGTACATAAGCCAAATAAGCTTCACACCCTTTTCTCACATACTTTCGGGCTAACATTGAAGATATTACTGTAGGCAACCCATTTACGTCACAGGATTTAATTCTGATGGTCTCACCGTTTCGACATTTCAAATCGATGAGCTTTCTTTTACAATCCACTACTGCCTCATGTGAAGTTAACCAGTCCATACCCAAGATTATATCAAATTCGTCAAAGGGCAACAACATTAAATCAGCTGGGAAGCAACAATCCCGAATCATCAACGGGCAACCTCTACACACTTTATCAACAAGCACACATCTACCCAAGGGGTTGGACACACGAATCACAAACTCGGTAGACTCAACTAGCAAAGTCTTGCCAAATTCTAAAGTTTCACATACATAAGAATGAGTCGAACCAGGATCAATTAGTGCAATCACAGTAGTATCATAAAGAGTGAAAATACAGGTAATGACGTCGGGGGAGGAAGCATCCTCTCTGGCTCGTGCAGCATAGGCTCTAGCCGGAGCTCTAGCCTCAAATTGAACCGTAGTGTTCTTTGTTCCTTTCTGACTACCACCTACATTGCCTGAATGTCTGGGTGGTCTACCTCGCATTGACGTGTTGCTCGGCTTAGTGTTTTGAACTGTATTCTACTCAGCTAACCTCAGACATTCTCTAATAAAATGATCTAACGATCCACATTTATAGCAAGACCGATCATGAAATCTACAACTCCCTGAGTGCCATTTCCCACAGTGCTTGCATTCAACTCTATTCTGAGGAACGTTACCAACACTGGCTATCGAGGTAGCTCGGGAGCTCATAGGAGGTCGATCCCGTCTAGGAGGATCTGTAGTAGCTTTATGTCGGCTGTAGTCATCTCTGGACTTCTTGGCTGTGGAATGAAAGACCTTACCCGAAGATCTTTTACGGATGTCTCTAGCTTCTGTCTCAGCCTTTCTTTTCTCTTTCTCGAGCTCTTCAGCTTTGCAAGCTCTCTCAACTAAAGTCACAAACTCTTGAATTTCAAGAATGCCAACAAACATCTTTATATCTTCATTTAGGCCATCTTCAAATCTTTTACACATAATGGCTTCGGTGGAAACACACTCTCTAGCATATCTGCTGAGCCTGACAAATTTTCTTTCATATTCCGTTACGGTCATTCGCCCCTGTTTCAGCTCAAGGAACTCCTTTCGTTTTTGATCAATGAATCTTTGGCTAATATACTTCTTGCGAAACTCATTTTGGAAGAAATCCCATGTCACTTTTTCTTTCGGAACCACTGATACTAGTGTATTCCACCAGTGATATGCAGTGTCCCGCAGTAAGGATATAGCACACTTCAAGCATTCATCCGGAGTACAAGACAGCTCATCAAGTACCCGAATAGTGTTATCAAGCCACATTTCGGCTCTCTCAGCGTCATCATCGTCATTAGCTTTAAATTCTTCGGCCCCAAATTTTCAGATTTTATCAACTGGGGGCCTACTAGATCTCATCGGATCTATCATCGGGGGAGCTGAAGGAATCGGAGTTGGATTATTCGGGGGTGGAAATTGGTGTACAACCGGGTTATTTTGAATAAATTGGGCAAACCACTCATTCATCATCTGATAAAAGGCTTGTTTAGTCTCTCCTTCGTGGCTACCTGAAACAGGTCGAGAGTCTACCGGCGCTGATCCGCGTGCGCGGTCAGGCGCTACACTCTCAACATCATCAGCTACGGCTCTTTCAGGATCAGTGTCCATTTACTAAATAAAACAAAATTCAGACTGTCAGAAGTCACCACACTATCAACATATAATGAAGGCATGTATAGCTAGACTCACACGCGCTATGGTAGTCCTAGAATCGACTAAACCGTAAGCTCTGATACCAATCAAATGTAACACCCCTTACCCGAAACCCATGCCGGAATCGAGTACGTGGCATTACTAGACTTGACTATTAACTCAGGGCATAAAATTTTAAAGCTGTCCAACTGCGCCACGCTGACTAAATCGACCATAACTCGAGTTACAAAACTCAAAATTTAGATCTGTAAATTTTCCTTGAAACTAGACTCATATTACTTTTCACCATAATTTTTCAGAATTTTTCATGTGGCCAATTAGTACAGTTTATTCATCAAAGTTACCCTTAATACACTGCTTGACAATTCTGACCTGTCTTTACAAAACTACAGTTATCTCATTTCACAAATTTCCAATAATGTTATTGTTTATACCAATGAAAAATAGACTCATTAAGGATTCTACACATATAAACTATGCTTCTTAATTATTTATATACAATTTTTGACAATTTTTCCAAAACAGAACAGTGACTCACGAATTCATTCAGAGCGATTCTCACTAAAACTTAATTATCTCATAATATATAAAACCTTTGCCTACTCTGTTTCTTTCATGTAAAAATAGACACAATAAGGTTTAATTTCATATCTCATTCACCTTCTAATTCAATATACCCTATTTTTGGTGATTTTTCTAAATCACATCACTGCTGCTACTACAAGCTGTTTCGTTGCAATTTATGAAAGACTAGTTTCTAACCGAACGTACCTACACTCCTAATTCAAAGATTCATTTCATACACAAACATTTCTTTAACAAAAACGATTTAACTTCGATTAAGAATGCATAAACATTGCCATCATAAATCAACATACATATCAAAAACACAACAACATACTTAACTAAAAATTTAGCCATATTAGCATGGCTATTATATACATGAACCTTAAGATTTTATCAAAACAAGACCAAGTCTTTCCTATACATGCCTCCGTTTAATACCAAAATGAAAGAGTACCAAAATGTAGATTGATAGTGTGGGCGACTTCCCGAACGATCCCGACGAGCTTGTAGCTTTTACCTAATCTATAAAACAGAGGAAACATTTCACACGATAAGCTTGCTAGCTTAGTAAGTCCTAATTTCATAAAAAAAATATAACATTCAAACATCAACAATTTAATTACTACAATTCAACTTGTAAGCTTGTACTCATATTCATTATCAAGCTTTCAATTTCATATCCATGTAACTAAGTATGAATTTGTAGGGAAATTTCTCCTTACCCACATATTTATGATCAAAAATATTTGTTCATAATCCAATCTTTAAAACCCAATGTGTCATCATATAACCATAGGTACAATTATTCATATACTTGGATATCAATTATTATAGCATGTCATTAATTATACAACCACCCTTGTGGCCGAATACACCTAGTCTTATATCTACATATTAAACGGCCAAAGTCACGATACCACATCATTCATCAATAAAACCGAGAACACATACCATTGGTAATAAATCACTGAATCACTAGTTTACCTTATCTTAATTAAGTAAGAAGTTCATTCCTACTTTACATACTCACCTGAGCCGTTAACTCGATAAATTTGCTTTAATTCGACTTGAACACAATTTCGGTTTCTAGTTTGTGAAATACAACACCGGCATCAAGCCTGCTAGGCATAAAAGCCCGATAAATAACACCGGCACAAGGCCTGCTAGGCGTAAAAGCCCGATAAGTAACACCGGCACGAGGCCTGCTAGGCTTAAAGCCCGAATTAAATCACTGGCACTAGGCCTGCTAGGCTTAAAGCCTGAATTAAATCACCGGCACTAGGCCTGCTAGGCTTAAAGCCCGAAACACATTAATGTAATAAATCATCGCTAATACCTTTTATACTATATCACATAATGAAAGTACTTTGGCTTATTTACATCAAACAATCAAAACCATTCTAATAGGCTTATATACATTCGGC
Source organism: Gossypium australe (assembly GCA_005393395.2). Taxonomy (NCBI): domain Eukaryota; kingdom Viridiplantae; phylum Streptophyta; class Magnoliopsida; order Malvales; family Malvaceae; genus Gossypium; species Gossypium australe. Next base: position 20,162,837 of record CM016618.1, read on the forward strand.
TATGACATGAATATCTACTAAAATTTATCAAACATTATCGTACAATTGATTTATAAATAATTCTTCAATATACTATAGCTTAAGGACTTACCTTAGAAGTCGATAGATTCGAAATCTCCAACTATTCGTTTAGTTTAGCTTTTCCTCGCTCCAAATTCTTCTCCTTTTGTTCTTGATCTAATTCGGTTCAATTAAACCAATATAACCACATTTTCATTAAATTTAAAAACAAAATCATATAATTTATAATTTATAACCAAATATAATAGCTAAATTTTCATTTCATCTCAATTAAATCCATGAATACTTGATTGCACATTTTACCCTTTTTGCCCCCCGACATTTACAACTCTTCCAATTAAGTCTTTTAAGCACAAAACACAAATTACATGGAATTTAAGTTCCTTCCTCAAGAGCCGAATGTATCCCTAGCTAATACAAGTCCTTACAAACTATTTTTTTTTTCTTTTTAATTCCCCAACTAATTATTCTAACATCTAAATTCTAACTTCCTCATTTTCACTAAAAGTCCAAGAACAAAATTTACTACTTTATCACCTATCATCAAAATTTTACCATTTAACAACTAAATCATCAAGCTTTCTTCCATGGTACTTCATAAAAATCACAACCAAAACGCATTTTTTTTTTTACGTGGGCTATATAAAGCTCTTGATAACCATTTCAAAATGCCATCAATTATCAAAATTATCAAACACACATACCTATTTTAGCTTGAAGTAGCCGAACATGAGAGAGCTTTTTCTCTTCTTTTTCCTTTAGCAAATTTTCGGTAATAAAGAATAAAGGAATAAAGATGAACCCCCTAGTTGTTTTATGTTTCTTTATTTTATTAACATGCTCACCTTATTAACTTATTATTATAACATATAAACTACTAATTTATTAGCATGCTTACCGTCCTCTACTTTGCTTTTAGGGAAATTTGACATGCAAATCCATTCTTGCAAGAACAATTCAATTTGCCCCTTTTATTTGCTAATAATCGGCCATGAGAGAATGAAGGAGATAGTGGCCTTATTTTATGTTTTATCTAACATTTACACTAACTTTATTTCTTTATAAAAGTACTAACATAAGCATAAAATAAAAATTTAATTAAACTAGCATATATATCTAGCATAACTTGGCCCATTGCCGTCCATCACTATGGTCAATGGGCTAATTGCCCTTTTAGGACACCCACTTAAAAAGCCACAAGCAATTTAGTACATTACACCTTAGCATGCAACATTTACGCTTTTCGCGATTAAATCCTCTTTACCAAATTAAGCACTTAAACGATAAAATTTTTCTACGACATTTTCACACATATTAATTCACATATAATAAACATAGAATATAACACCAAAATATTTCTCGGGCTCGGATTCGTGGTCCCGAAACCACCGTTCCGATTAGGGTCAAAATTGGTCTGTCACAATTCGTATGCCCAAAGATCTAGAATTTAGACAAATGATTTTGCGTGAGGCGCATAGTAGCCCATATGCTATGCACCCTGGGGGAAATAAAATGTATCGAGACCTTCGTGAACAGTATTGGTGGCCAGGGTTGAAACGGGAGGTTGCTGAATTTGTGAGTAGGTGTTTGACAAGTCAGCAAGTGAAGGCAGAACATCAATTGCCGTCGAGATTGCTACAACCGATGAAGATTTCATTATGGAAATGGGAACGGATAACGATGGACTTTGTTAGTGGGTTACCCTTATCGCCTACTATGAAAGATTCCATCTGGGTAATAGTGGATCGGTTGACGAAGACTGCCCATTTTCTACCTGTTCGTAAGGATTACTCACTACAGAAGTTGGCCAAGTTGTATGTAGCGGAGATCGCGAGGTTACATGGGGTACCAGTGTCTATTATTTCGGACAAGGACCCTAGGTTTACATCGCGGTTTTGGAAAGCTTTACATGAAGCTTTGGGAACAAGGTTAAATTTCAGCACGGCTTTTCATCCTCAGTCAGATGGTCAGTCGAAAAGAGCAATCCAGATTTTGGAAGACATGTTCAGGAGTTGTGTGATTGATTTCAGAGGTAGTTGGGAGGGTTTCCTACCGATGGCAGAGTTTACGTATAATAATAGCTATCAATCCAGTATCTAGATGGCACCCTACGAGGCATTGTACGGTCGTAGGTGTTGTACTCCTACTTGTTGGACTGAATTGGGGGAACAACAGTTGTTGGGTCCTGAGCTAATATCAGAAACGGTGGAAAAGGTAAAAATAATTTGGACAAGGTTAAAGGAAGCTTCAGATAGATATAAATCGTATGCGGATCTGAAGAGTAAGGATATTGAATTTGTGGTGGGAGATCAAGTCTTTTTAAAGGTCTTATCTTGCAAGAAGATCTTCAGATTTGGAAGGAAGGGCAAGCTGAGCCCTAGGTTTATCAGACCGTATCGTGTGTTGAACCGGATAGGACCAGTGGCTTATCAGCTTGAGTTACCTCTGGAGTTGAGCCAGATACATAGTGTATTTCATGTCTCTATGTTGAGGCATTATCGATCGGATCCGTCTCACATAGTACCGGTAGAGGAAGTTGAGTTAAGGCCTGACTTGTCGTTCGAGGAGGAACCAGTGCAAATTTAGATAGAGATGTTAAGGTGCTGAGAAGGAAGTCAGTACCATTAGTCAAAGTTCTATGGCGTAATCACAGAGCGGGGGAAGCTATATGGGACTTGAGGACGCGATTCGACAGCAATATCCTCACCTCTTTTAATCCGGTAAATTTTGAGGATGAAATTTTCTTTAAGGGGGTAGAATTGTAACATCCTAGAATTTGAATTTTTATATGTTGCATTATTTTGGTGCTCAGCTAGTTAAACTATCCAATGTGTGTGTTTAGGTAGTCCTGAGAAGGCTCAGGATTTATTTGGAATTACTAAAATATTTTGGCATTTAGTACTTTAAGGAAATGGAGTAAGTGACCTTAAAGCTTAAGGTAATAAACTGGTAAAAGCTAGCATAATTGAGCTATCAGTGAAGAGCATATGGCGCCATATATGTTGCCTTGAGGGAAGGAGTTCAAATCCCTTTGTGTGCATGTGTGAACTTTATTTTTGCTTTCCTTCCTTATAGTGTCGGTCAAGCATGATCTTATGGTAAGTTGGACTTTTATTTTTATGGCAAGATGGCTAAGAGAAAAAGGCAAGATTGAAGTTATTGAAAGGAATCAAATGGAAAAGGCATGTAGGGGGAACATAAGGCTTATTCCAAGGGTGATGTTTTAGAAAGTTTGGGTGGCCAAACTTTGACCAATTGGCCATGCATTTGGATGGTTTTTGGGGCTAAGGGGGGATGGCCGAAATTTTGCTAGCATTTTGGTAAGGTAGGTGCTAGTTTTGGTCATTTTCTTTCATTAGCAAATTGGTGTATCAAATTTTTTCTCTCCAAAATTCTTCTCCCTAGCCGAATGTGTCATCAGCAATAGGTAAACTTTTGTTTTGTTTTGGCCAATTCTTTTTGACCATTTTGGTATCATCCTCCATTCTTCCCCAAGCTCTTTTCCTCATTGTGCCGAAACCATACAACCTTGAAGGGGCATTTTCATTTCTTTTCTGTTCTTCTCTTTGCCGAATGCACACCAACCTCAAGACTTTTTCTTTGTTCATTTTTCATCCTTGAAAACCGAAACATAAACACCCTATCTCCTATTTCTTTTTCTTCTTCTTTTTTTCTTGCAAAAACTCTTAAACATCACTCCCTCCCTAATATTTTCACCATGGCCGAATGTCATTGATCATCTCCCCATAGCCGAATATTCCACTTCACACATATTTTCTTCTCAACCATTTCTCTACTCACACTTTGATCAATTGGTAAGAACACTCTCTTCAATTCTATTATTTTTTTCTTCTATTGCCGAATTCATATGTTGGCTTGAGAGGGTCTTTTTGACCGAAATCATCATCTTTTCTCTTTCAAACAAAACCCTTTCTTCTTTGTAGTGGTACAGTGGAGTGCCGGTTGTTTCTACATCGCTTAATCGACTCTAGCCATAGGAAGATCATTGGAAAAAGGAATTTCATCGTTCAAGGTAAGGATTCTTCGAGGATTCTTTATTACTTTTTATTTGTTAAAGATAGTGTTGTTTAATCGATAATATTATAGGGACTTTATCGCTCGATTTTCATCTTGAGATCATACGGATTTTTGTGGTAAGCTGACTTCACTCTTAAGATCAATCGTTTGTAACAATCGTAATATTGGTTTGGACTAATATTTATTTTCAATGGAGGCAAGCAAGATCGAATCAAAAGGGGTAGTGATTGGTGATCGAAAAAGGAACGGATTTACGATCCCTACTCCTAAATTTAAACGAATGGCTGTTTTAGCGATTTGAGACCTTCCACCGGGTTGTGGACCCTCATCCGGTGAGAATCAACTATTTGAAGTTGTTCGCAATTGTGAGGCATCGGTGATTCAAGATTTTCCACCGAGTTGTGGACTGTCAACTGGGGAGAACCGGCAAATAGTAGTTATTCGCGATTCCGAGGGTAAAAACCTAGACCGTTTATCTTAGAGTAGATTTACTTTATAGTGTACATGATCTAATCGAGCGTTAAAAATATTTTTAGGTGTCGACGATCAGGAAAGTGTAGTGCTTACCGTAATTAGGTGTGTAATCTCTCACCGTATTTCATAGGTTAGATAATTATATTGTGTTAATGATAAATCACTTGATTAAATCACATGTTAGTGAAATCGATATTAAGACTGTGAAAATTACTAAATTACCCTCAATGGGCCAAATCGATAAAAGTGACTTTATGGGCCCAAATGTGATATTTGCTATATGGGCCCAAATGTGATATTTCCTATATGGGCCAAATGTGATATTTGCTACATGGGCCAAAATGTGATATTTGTTATATGGGCCAAATGTGATATTTGTTATATGGGCCAAATGTGATATTTGCTATATGGGCCAAAATGTGATATTTGTTATATGGGCCAAATGTGATATTTGCTATATGGGCCAGAATGTGATATTTGTTATATGGGCCAAATGTGATATTTGCTATATGAGCCAAAATGTGATATTTGCTATATGGGCCAAAATGTGATATTTGCTATATGGGCTAAATGTGATATTTGTTATATGGGCCAAAATGTGATATGGGCCAGATTGTGATAATTGTTATAATGGGCCATATTGTTCGTAATAAATATTTGAATGAATTGTTGTAAATGAATATGTCTTATATACATGAGTTGCATGGGATGGGATATTGATGAAGAGAAGTTCTGGTAGCTTGGCTACATAATTCTGGTGGCTCTGCCACAATTCTGAAAAAAAAATGGCAATGCCATGTAAAGTCTGTGAATCTGGTGGCTTGTCCACAAATTGATATAAACGGCTTAATGCCTATTTTGGTGTGTTGGCGGGGTGGGTGACTAAAGCTCCCCACAGGTGTGCTGGTTGGTACGGGTCGTGTGTAGCGGATGGAAACTGGGTTTGGTTTGGGAATTGCATATCACATGCATAATATATACATGTTATTATGTTATAATTTTAAATGGGCTTTGGCCCAATAAATGCTTAATTGGATTTTGGGCCCAGTGGACAATGGTAAGTGGGTTACACATTGAGTTCTAGTAACTCACCCCATTTTCCTTACCCTTCTCAGGTAATGAACAGTGATGGGGACTTGGGCCGTGGACGACTCGATGGAGGCCATACTACGAATAATGGGTTATTTAAATTTTGGATTTCTTTTAAGTACTTTTTATTATTTTGCTATTTTAAGTTAAGTTGTAATAAGGCCTTTGGATAAATTTTAATGTTGTTTTACGTTTGATGGGTTTTTTAATTTGCTTGAATACTTTAAGTGGGATTTTTCTAAAAATTGAAATAAATGTTTTTCTCAAATGGATATGAAAAAAAAAGGGTTCGATAATAACTTTCTTACATATTTTAACTCGGAAAATTTTTGGTTAACAATGTTCTTCAAATTTTTTTCAAAATTATTTTCAAATTCTTTTAAATCTTCTCGAAATACTAATTTAATTTTTCTAATTTTTAAATTTATAAATTCCTACGTCTCAAATTGTTTGATTTATCAATCAACCTTAGTTTTCAATAAACTTCACATCAAGTTTTTTTTGAAACTCTGTTTTCTCTAAATCCTTAAAAGACTAGATGTATATTCATTCCGTGTGACATGTCAAATCTGGTCTTAATGCATAGACCGGGTTTGGGGTGTTACAATTTCGGTCAAGGGTGGTCTTTGGGAGTGCATATTCGGTTTTGGGAGAGGGGAGAGTGCCGAATTTTTCTTGGGTGTTCTTTTGGGAGTTTTTTCAGGTTTTGTTTCTTTTTGGCAGTTTGGGTACTCTTTTCTTCCTTCTTTTCTTTTCTCAAGTGTGTCTTTGCCGAATCTATTTGTGAATTGACCACTCGTGCATCTCTTCTTCAACTTTTCTCTTTTTCATTATCTCTTGCCAATGGCTGAATACAGCAATCTCTCGTCTTCTTATTATTCTTTCTCCTCTCCCTGCATAGCATAAGCCGAAGCACTTTTTCTTTAGTGTAGGCCGAACCTAGTAGAGCCTAAGCATACCCTTCTCACAGTTCATTCAACCATCGAATCTCGGGAAGTGGTTGGTAAGTTGTGGCTATGGCTGAATGTGAGGGGTGGTTTTCTCTCTTTAGCATTTTTGTGTTCTTCGGGGCCGAAAGGTCGTTTCTCTTGTTATCTTGAAGCGATGTTTCTAATATGTTCTTTTTGCTAGGGACTCAATTCTTTAATCAAGAGGTGTAAGCGAATACTCTCCCATAGCAAGGAGTCTGTCGATCTTTGGTAAGTAAAGTCTATGGGTAGGGTATTTCTATATTTTGGATTACCATGGGTAAAGACTAATTAATGATCAACTGTAATCTCAGGTGCTTCGGAAAGTGTCGCGAACCACAATCTGTAACAGGTGTGTAATCTGACACCTCTGTATACCCTCGTATTGCTGTGATCTATGAATCAGCTAAAATCCGAATTACCGAAAGGCTGGAATACTGGAAACTGAAATCACTCGAGTGTGGGAGTGCTCGTAGGGATAAACCAAGCCACTAGCGATGGCGATAGATCATTGAGAGTGTCACGAATGCTCTCGTGAAACTGAGGCTTTAATGGGCCTTGTTGAAAGCCGAAGTGGGCTAGGTGGGCCCAATGGGTTTATGGGCCCGCATGAGTGGAATCGATGGTAAGTACTGGATGATTGCTGCGACTGCGAAGTCCGCAGAATCGAGACCAAAATGGGCCACACGAGCGTGTGGGCTTGTATGGGTCGAAATAGGATTTTAGGCCTAATTACACCATAGTGACCCAAAAGGGAACCTGTGTTGCTCGAGGCGACAGTGGGCCTCCAGAAAGGCTGTTAGATGGCAATTACCAGAATACCCTTAGTGGGCAGATTACCGAAATACCCTTAGTGGATAAATTATCGAAATACCCTCAGTGGGTAAATTACCGGAATACCCTTAGTGGGAAGATTACCGAAATACCCTTAGTGGGTAAATTACCGAAATAACCTTAGTGGATGAATTACCAAAATACCCTTGATGGGTAAATTATCGAAATACCCCCAAGAGGTGAAATTACCGTTTTACCCCTAAGCGACAATAACCGTCATACCCATGATGGTAGTTAAGTATCATTTATGTGATTTTATATATATCTGTTTATAATTGTAATACACTGCATTCATATCATGTTGCATTGGGTTGGGTTTGATGACTGGAGGAAGTACCGTTTTAGTGGCTCTACCACATACCGTTCGAGTGGCATAGCCACATACCGATTTAGTGGCTCAGCCACATATACCGTAATTAGCAGCTTGACTGCAATATTGGAGAGTTTTGGCTGGGTGGGTTGACATGGTCCCCACATGGTGTGTTGGTTGGTACGGGTGGAGAATTAGTTGGCTAGATAGGATTGGGGTGGGTACATAACCACTTGTATTGAGATAAGTTGGGGTAGGCCCAGACCGACACCGTATGGGCTCGGGCCCAGATTATGACCGTTATAGGGGAGTACACATTGAGTTCTTGTAACTCACCCCTTTTCTTTAAACTGTGCAGGTAATTGATAAACCATAATATAAACATATTTTAATCCCACATTTAGCATAGTTTTGGATGATCTATTCCCTGAATTGTGTAATTTGGTGCTCTTAATCCTTTGTTTTCATGTTTTATACTTAGGAGAGCACCAAAGGATGAAAAGAATGAGAAACAGGCCTAAAACGGAGTAAATGGGCCAAATCACGAAATCGACACGGCTTGGGCCTAAGACCACACGGCTGGGCCACCTTCATAGACTCGAACACGACCTGGCCACGATTCACACAGGCGTATGCCATGGGCATGTCCCTGCCGTGACAAAGAAGAGTTTCATTCGGATTAAGGTACTTAGAGGCAAAGAAAGCCATTCCATAAGCCTATATAAACACCCTAGAGGCCAACCTTCAAGGGGAGTCTAGGTAGGTGTCCAGTTAGGCCGAAGAGCCAAGCCAGAGAGGCTAGAATTGTGGGATTTATGTTGGAACGCTGGATACCCCATGGCGCAGCAGAATAAAATTAGATCCGGCAATCCAAATCATGAATCCATGTGTGAAGAACGAATCGGGGTGAAATAAAGGTTTCAAAATTACCAAAACTTCAATCTGAGTAGACAGCGATGCCTTGTCAACAAGAGTTTTGATCTACTGTCGAATCAAGCCACAACCTTTTCTGATGTCAGCCTCTACGTAATCCACCCGGTTTGACTATGAACGAAAGAAATCTCTAAAACTGTTTTGGAGGTTTATTTGCTTGACGGCTGCTAGACCTAACCAGCAATCACTTAGTGTTTTCCCATAAGCTTTGTCTCTTTTAAATACCTTTTATATTGGGTATCCTTTTAATTGGGCCTTTTATAATGGGTATCTTTTTCATTGGGCCCATTTAATTGGTATCCTTTTAATACCCTTTTATAATTGGTATCTCTTGAATGTATCATAAGATTAAATAAATACAATAAAGTTTTTAACCGAAAATTATAATTACATTAATTATATCCGAAAATTATAATTACATTAATTATAATAAGGATTTCGGTAAACTATATTTATTTAAATTTATATATGAATCAAATTCATATATTAATAGAATTATGTTGTCATTATGTGTACAACATCCTTGTACATATAATATGTTCAATATTTGATTGCCCAATTAAATTAATTCTTTAATTAATTTAATTCATGTGACAACCAAAAAAAATACCAATTATATTTTATTCCGTTCATTTAAACCATAGGGTGTGACCCTGTAGGTTCCTGCAACGTTAGCAGTAATAATAGAACGATTCTAATGTCACAAACAATGAGTGGCATCTAGCAATGCATCATTGCTACCTAAGTTACAAGAAGTCATGATTCCACATAACTTTTTGTGATTAACCTTTCATGCATTAATCCTTAAGTCCTTTATCTCTGGAATGGACACAAGTCATGGAATAGTCACACTTGTATAGTCCATCCCATGTTTCTTGATTTCTTGAGTAGACTATGATATAAAAATTAGTATGACATCTCATGTCAACTTATTTGAGCATGGCCATGCATTTCTAGTCTCACTCAATCAAGTGGCCTAAGATATTACTCCCATTATGTAGGAGGGACTTATCCTATATTGATCAACCATATCCCTTTACATATATTGTGGTATATCCAACATCAGCCTTTATAGAACAACCAGTTACGGTGTACGTTTGACTGTATCAAAATATACAACTCACGATGTTGAGCTAATAATTATCTCAAGTCTAAGGATCATATACATATTAATCGCTATGAGTAATGTTGTGGCAATTACATAATAATCCAATAAACATACTCATAACGGGTCAATCCAGTATGTTGTTCTCTAACACAAATATTCATGCATTGATTTTGACAATCCACATCAATGACAACTCTTTATCATCAATCAACTACATGTTAGTCTTAATGCATATTGTTGTCCTAGTCAATAATAATACTCGACTAAGGATCTTTTAAGAATAATCATATTATTCTCAGGACATTATTATAAAACAGTTTATTTGTATACACAGATAGAAAAACTGAAATAATAATGACAACGCTTTATATTAATAAATATGGTAAATAAAGTATGTTATTACAACCATCTCATGATTGATCTTTGGGCATATTCTTACAATTTACTCGAAGAAAGCCAGTTGATTCATCTCAAGAAGCCGAAGTTATACTCAAAACGGAGGATCTTCTCTTCAATTCCTTTAGGGGGATTTCGGGTTTTTCTTATGTTTTGTTTTATATTTTCTTTTGAGATGTATTCTTTTACAATTATGAACCAAACCCCTTAAATACCCGAGGGGGATGAAACCTAAGACGGATCTTGTTATTGTTTTCTGAACTATAAGATAAATACTTGATTTGTTCTTAATTATGTGTTCTTATTTCTTGCTTTGATATTTCAGGATATTGATTCAAGTATTGATGTGCTTAGGCAATGGAGCAAAAGTACCTATTTAAGAGTAGATCTAGCAAAATTAAGCGGAGTTGATCGCAGCCCTAGAAATAGGATGACAAAAATCTGCTGGATTAGGGTCAAACCTAATATGGGAGTCCATAGATCGAGTTAATGCAATTCTAGGGGTTTTAATTAGAAAGAGATTTCAATTAATGAACCTAGGGTTAGACGTTAGTAGCCTCAAAAGAGGTATTGATATAAATTAGGGAATCCTACGGATCAAGTTAAGTGAATAAATCATCTGGTTCAGCGTTAAATAACAAGTGAAGTCTAGGTGGATTCTTCCTCGGGTATTGTCTTAATCAATTGGTTTTTCCCACAAGTATTTTTCCAAATTCATCCTCTTTGTCTTTGCATCTTTAGCTTAGTTGTTAGTTAATTAATAATTCACTTTTATTCTTAGGCTAAATAATAAAAAGAAAGTTAATATTAGTACTTCTAGTTCCTTTGGGTTCGACAATCCGGTCTTGCCACTAAACTATACTACTGTTCGATAGGTGCGCTCGCCTCAATCATTGTCATAGTTAGTTTCTAGGCTCGATCATTCTTTTTATAAATTTTTAATACTCTAACACACGATCAAGTTTTTGGCGCCATTGCCGGGGAACTAAAATATCAAGAATGCTTAATTTTTATTACTTTAGCCATTTTTATTTTTTACAATTTATTATTTTTATTTTGCTTTTAGCCTTACTAATTTTCCTTCTTTTTTTTTGTTCCTAGCAGGTACCTCTAGTTTATGACTAGAAGGAACCTTACAGGACCCCTGATTTACGATAGTGATATTGAAGGTACTGTTTGTAGAAATCGTGGAGAGATAAGGCGAAGCTTAAATTACATAGAAGAAGAGCAAGAAATCAAAACTAATACAACCGAAGAGATGGCTGAGAATAATTCGATACCTTCGGTGGTGGCCGAACATCATGCTCCTTGAACTATGTATGATTACGCTAAACCTAATTTAACAGGAACTGAGTCAAGTATTGTTAGACCTGCTATTGCTGCAAATAATTTTAAACAATTGTTCAGTTTGATGGTCTGCAGGATGAAGATCCAAACAACTACTTGGCAAATTTCCTAGAATTTTTCGATACTTTCAAAATAAATGGCGTTTCTAATGATGCCATCTGTCTTTGGTTATTTCCCTTTTCTTTGAGGAATAAAGCTAAACAGTGGCTGCATTCTCTTTCACGAGGATCAATCACTACATGGGAACAAATGACTAAAAAATTTTTATAAAAATATTTTCCGTCGGTGAAAATGGCCAAGTTAAGGAATGATATCTTTTCTTTTGTGCAGATGGATTTAGAAACACTTTATAATGCATGGGAGAGATACAATGATCTATTGAGAAAGTGCCCACACCATGGATTACCCTTGTGGCTACAGGTCCAAACTTTTTACAACGGTGTGAACCCCCCAACTAGGCAATTAATCGATTTAGCCGCCGGCGGAACATTGAATAACAAAACACCTGAGGCTGCCTATGAATTCATTGAAGAGATGTCACTGAATAACTATCAATGGCAAGTCACAATAACCAAGCCAACAAAAGCAGCCAGTGTTTTCAACCTTGACGTAGTATCCATGCTATCAAACTAGGTAGAACTGTTAAATAAAAAGATTGATGGCGTATGTGATTCTTTGTAGGTACATCCAGTCCTGCAGTGCTATACAAATAAAGAAAGGATGTGAAACACCCCAAACCCGGCCCAGAAGCGCCGACCGGATCTGGTATGCTTCTTGAGAAAAACTCATTTTGTCGTTTTGGAAAACATGCGATTTTGAGGTAAGAGAATAGATTTGAAGTACGATCTTGTTGAAAACCGGGTTTGTGTTTTAAGTTTGTAAAAAAATCGTTAACTCTATGTTTTTAGAAAATTTATATATCAAAAGAAGAACAAAATTTAGAACTTATGATTAAGTTGAAAACCATAGGTATTTAGGTGTCAAAACAGTTTAATTCAGTTATCGAAAATATTTAATTATTTAGTTAAAGTTGAGCGTAGCAGAATAAAAATTTAAAACGTATAAATAAAACAGTTTTTAGCGGCCTTATTACAAAAACATAACCCAAAATAAATCCCGAAATAATAAAAGAAAACATAGTAAATTTAATTAAAAGAAAACCCATATACTGAGATGAGCAATAGCCACCACGTAGTTCTCGTTGACCCGGTCCAACACGCTAAGTATCACCTGAAAAAGATATCCCACGAGGGGTGAGTCAACAGACTCAATGTGTAACAATACACTAAAACCCAACCAATCATAGCAATAAAGCCCATTTAAATCACATTTAGCCATAAGCCCATAATATAGCAAATCAGATAATCACATGTACATATGAAATGAAATGCAATCTCGAGCCCAACCTAGATATCGATCCGCTACACACCACCCGTACCTGCCAATCACACCATGGGGATTACTAAATCAACCCTCCATCCGCTACACACCATCGAAGGCAATTGTTGCAGTCAACTTACACATCTCCCTTATAAATTGTGGCATGGCCACCTGATAATTGTGACAGTGTCACCGGATTCATAATATGTGACCGAAGTCACCAGATTCATAATATGTGACCGAAGTCACCGGATAATGTGGTAAAAACCACCGGAACACTTCCCCTTTATCAATATCACCCATGTGCCCATACAATAAACATATTATTTCGAGTATTAGGGGTTTAACGTACCTGAATGTCATATACCACTGAATGGTACCCGCAATCATTATCAAACATATTTCTTAATAACACATGCAAATATTAATACTATCGATTTATTGGAAGTTTAGTGTAGGGCTACACACCTGATAATAGTGAGAACTATACTTTCCCGCTCGTCGATACCTAAATATTTATCACGCTTGATTAGAACACTAATACTTATAAAACTATACAAATGATAAGTAATCTAAATCCTTACCCTCGGAATCTCGAACAACAACTATATGCGATTTCTCTCCGATTGATGGTTCATAACCCGATGAAGAACCATGAACAAACAATGGCTCGGGGGTACGTACGACTTCAAACAATCGATTTTCGCCGGCAGTGGGTCCACAACCCGATGGAAAGTCTCGGACTCCCGACACAGCCTTTCGTTTGAAATTTGAGGGTATAGCAGAACCACCACTCTTCCAGACACTATTTACTGCTCTTTTCGAACCCATTTTGCTTGCCCCAAAATCTTAACACTTCGATTCAATTTTCTAACGAGTCACGAAGATTATGAAGAGAAAAGGTTGAGATTTGATGCGATTAAGCTTTGGTATCCAAAGAGATATTTGGCCTTAACAAATAAGAATAAAAAAAAGAAGAATGTGAGGCTTTAGAGGTTTCGGCAATGGTGAAATAAGGAGAGGGAGATTTCAGCCTTGACAAGGTAAATGAGAAGAGAAGAGAAGAAAATAAAAGGATGAAAGAAGGAGATGATGATGATTCGGTTTTCAAAAGAAAAGAGGTGAGTGTAGAAGCAATGTGCATTCGACAATGAGGGAAAAAGAGAAGAAAATGGTCTTTGATGTTTTGGTATTTTCGGTCACAAAGAGGAGAGAAAGAAGATATGATTTAGAGAAAAAGGACAACTCAAAACCAAAATGGTTAAAACTCAAATGACCAAAAGAAAAGAAAAAGGTTTACCTTTTGTCTAATATACATTCGGCTAAGAGGAGGAATATTAGAGAGAAATGCTTTGTGACACAAAATGACTAAAAGAAAGATGTGCACAACTAACTCCTAACTCATCCAAAAGCCTTCAAAATTTTGGCCACCCCCTAATCCATAAAACCGTCCAAGTTCATGGTCAAAATGGCCATGAAATAATTTCCAAAACATCCACCTAGATACATGCCTTGTAATCCTCTACTTTCCCAAAGTTAAAGAAATTTTATCCCCACAATCTAGCAATTCTATCCCTTATTTCATGCTTACCATAACCTTAAGTCTTCTTGCCATAAAAAAAATGTCCATCTTATCCATAAATACCTCTTGATCGACACTTAAGGAAAGCATGCAAAAATAAAAGTCACCTTATTGCCATCCATGGGATTTGAACCTCTTTCCTCATGCAACTACTCATGCGCCAACACCACCTTGCCAATTGCTCATCTTGTGCAAGCTATTTACTCATAAATTTCCATATGTCTTGAAGCTACTTACCATCTCTCCTTAAAGTGCTAAAATACCAAATTTTTCCTAAAGCCCAATTAAACCCGAGACTTCATAGAAACCTCGTAACCTTCCAAATCCACTTATCTAATAAGTCCAATTTGCAATAACACCATTCCCATATTCTTGAAGATTTTAAACACTCTTAAGCCCAAGGCCCAATCGGCCCAATCCTACTAGGCCCAATTTCGGGATGTTACAGGATGAGCAATACAGGATATCCACCTTACAACCCGAGCGCTGAAAATGAGCAAGTTCACTATATGGGTAACAATTTGAAATCTCAAAATAACCCTTATTGTAATTCTTATAATCTAGGTTGGAGGAACCACCCAAATTTTTCATGGGGTGGTCAAGGAAATCAGAGACAACAACCCCTCCAAACTTCCAACAGTAGCCCTACCCACAGGAAAAGAAGTCAAACCTTAAAGAGATGCTAACAAAATTCATAGTGGTGCCAGAAACACGTTTTCAAAACACCGAGACAACATTAAAAAATCAACAAGCATTGATTCAAGGGATCGAGAACCAATTAGGACAACTCGCTAAGCTGATCACTGAATGACCACAAGGCAACTTGCCAAGCAACACTGAGACTAACCCAAAGGAGCAACTTTAAGCCATAACAGCTCAGGATAGTGTACTGTTAGATGAGCCTAAATTAAGCCAAGTGAATTCGGTAGAGAACGGTAAGGTTGAGGTAAGTCACGAGAAGCCAAAACCGGTAATTAAAGAGTACCAACCTCGTATACCTTATCCTGATACAATGAAAAAGGACAACACAGACGAATAATTCGATAAATTTCTTAAACTTTTAAAGAAATTACATATTAACTTACCATTTCTTGAAGCTCTTTCGCAGATGCCAGATTCAAGGAAATTTTTAAAAGGTCTGTTAACAAACAAAATGAAGTTAGACTAGGAATCACATGTGGAACTAAACGCAGTGTGCTCAGCGATGTTGCAAAACAAACTACCATGAAAATTAAAAGATCCAGGGAGTTTTACAATTCCATTCTTAATCGGTAGTTTATCTGTTGATAATGCTTTAACTAATTTAGGGGCAAACATAAACGTTATGCCTTATAAATGGTTTAAACAACTAGGTCTAGGGGAACCCAAACAAACTAGGATGAGCATACAATTAGCTAATAAAACTATTAGAATTCCTAGGGGTATAATTGAAGATGTTCTTGTGAAAATTGATAAATTCGTATTCCCCGTAGACTTCGTCGTTTTAGACATGGATGAGGACAATAGTATCCCTTTAATTTTAGGAAGGCCATTTTTAGCAACTGCCAAGACTAATATTGATGTCAGCGCAGGTGAACTCATACTTTGTGTAGGTGACGAATCAATCAGTCTTCAAGCTCTTGACTTGGCTAGGACATCGAGCAATCAAGGTGAGAACATAAATTCTATTAATAACCATTCGGTTAAGCCTTCTTTTCAGGAAGCACCACGGAACTACACAACTGAGCCAGATCCTAGACCTCATGCCAACAAGGAAATAACTCATGATGAACGAAGGCTTCAGATCGATGAACTAGACAAGTGGAAGACACAATTCAAGGAAAAATTAGGAATACACAAAGTAGAACCAACACCATTCCGTGGGACAAACAAATTTCAGATTAGAGATTAGGTATTGTTAAATAAAGCAGACACTCGAATATCTCCTCCTGGCCCTAATACAAATGAAGAAATCTCCTTTAGGATGCTCAAGGTTTTCCCATACAAAATAGTCAAGGTAAGTAATCATATATTCGGCAACTTTAAAGTAAACGCTACTCGACTCAAATTACATACTGATAAGAGGACTGATAGCATGAGGAAGGACTTTCAACTCATCAAACCACCATGAAATTATGAATGAGAGGTAAGTCTAGCTTAAGACTATAAACGAGCGCTTCTCAGGAGGCAACCCGAGCACCAACCCCATTAATTTTCACATTTTTATTTTTTCTTTTACTTTTCGTTTTTAGCACCTAACTATAAACTAACCAAAGTGCAAATTTCTGCACCACACGACCTTGCACACAGCCGTGTGGATACTACAGATGTATGTACTGACATGGCAGAGATAGTACGACACAAGACAAAAAATATCTTCAAGCCACGGGGACCAACTGAACCCCACGGCCATACGATGCGGCTGTGGCTGACACTATTTTAGCAACACAGGCGTGGTAACCAGCACATGGGCGTGGGAGAAACGAACGAAGCATAACACGGCCATGCGACACAGCCGTGTGACTCGACACCCCCACTGTAGACGGGCGTGGGAACATATCAGACCTGAAATTTCTATTTAAACCACCCCTCTCCCCTTCTTACCTACTCTCCACCCTTCTTTCTCCTTCACATCCCCTCTCCATTTTCATTCTTTCCTCCATTCTCCTAACTCTTGTTCTAACAATCATCCATGTCGAAGAAATAAAAGGATCCTAGCACAGTCTCCCTTTGTGAGACCAATCTACATAAGTTCATGCCGTCTGCTTCAGTAACTCGACAGGAAAAGGACCTTTGAGTCCATTTAACTTTTCTTTTCTTTTGAGTCCATTTTCACTTCTCATTTATTTTCCTTTTCTTTATTTTCCTTTTACTTAGTTTAATCTATTTTATTTCGTTTTCTTTGATTTAGGTTCTAAAGGTTGTTATGGAATCACCACGACCACAACCATAGCCATGAGACCACAGCCTTAGAAATCACACTCTCCTCGCTAACCATCTAACAATAAGGACTCTCCAGTCCATTAGTCTTTTCTTTTAATTTTATTTTACTTTCTATTTTCTTTCACTTTATCTTTCTTGTCTTTAAATATATATTTAGTATATTTTGAATTTTTATTACTATTTCCTGGATAATTCTCTACGATCTTCCCAATTTCTTCATCTAGCACAAAGATTGTTGGCGGCCACCACACCACGACACTCCCAACTCAAGGAAGCCATCCAAATTCAGGAAGTTTCACCTCTCCCTATCTCTTAAATTTCATATATATCTTTGTACATTGAGGGCAATGTACATCTTAAGTGTGGGAGGTGAATATTTATTTCAAGAAAGTGCCTAACTTTCTGCATTATTCTCAAATCCCTGAATTATATCTTAAATTATGCCTTGTTCTTTAAGTAATTTTCTCATATTACTAATTAGAATGAAATTTCCTGTGATTCATGATGTGTATTGATATGTTTTGGATTAAGTCATTGATAATTGTGCAGTGATGATTTAAACTTTAGGAGACTAGAGAATCAAGCATGATAAGTCCATTTTCAAAACAAAATTAAAATTTTGTTAGGTTGTCTACCTGAATCTAATTGTTACCTTGAAATTTGAAATTTACAGAGTTGATATCAAAAACCCATAATTTTTGTGAGATCTTAAGCCTTTTAGAGCATACATTCTTTCGTGTTCACCTTGTGATTATGTGTGTCTCAACATTAAGCTGCTTATTCTAGAACTTGCTTCGATTATACATGTCAAGACCACATTATTGATTTGATATACAGGAATGATAAAGGAACTTAGAATTTAACTCACTCACTCCACTGAAAAGCTTACCCTCACAATTAACCCCTAGTGAACCCCTTTGATCCTAACAACCATTTTTTTTGACTCATCCACTATAATTTTCTAATATTTTTCTTCTTATAGTCAAAACCTTATTTCTTCTTCTTTGTTTCTCTACTTTGTCTCCATTAATCGAACCTCTACTTTTCCCCAATTTGAATCGGATCTTCTTTTCTTTTAGTCGAACATCTTGTAGTCTCTATTGTCTACCGAATCTACCTTGGCTTTTTGGCACCGCTGTGAGCACAAGGTAATATCTTTTTCTTATTTCTTTGCCATCAGTTCTTACTTTTCTCTTCTCTCTAAATGCCAAAATTCTCAATCTGTTCCTTTTTTTTCTAAGGCTGAACCTGTTGGTGTGCTAGCACACTCTCTCACCCTCTTTTTAGCTTTGGGTTCTCATAAAGTGGGTGGTAAGTAAGTCATGGCCGAATATAGGTGATGGATGGACGTTTTTATTCTAAGATTATTTAGGCCGAAAGGCCATTTTGTCGTCATTTTGAAATAACATCGCTACTCGTACTCTTTTTAAGGGACTCGATTTTGTAATCGGAGGAAGTGAATTGAACTCTCAAATGTAGCAAGGAGTTGCCGACGTTGTTGGTAAGTAGCGTGAATTGAGTTGTCGTTTTCAACCTAATGGATACGTCTTGCTGAGATTAAGACTAATGGTTTAAGTGTATGGATTTAATAGGTGAGTAATATCGAGGGTTTAACCTACACTCGCAACAGGTGTGTAATCTCACACCCCTCTCTATTGATTGTATGTGGCGTTGTGCGAATCGACCAAAAGCCGAAAAGCCAGAAAACCAGCATCTACGACCACTCGAGCGTGCGAACTCTCATAGTGGTAAATCGAGACACGAGTAAAGAAGGAAAGTCACAGAGAGTGTCACGAGCACTCTCGCGAAACTGAGGCTATAACTGGCCTAACCGAGCCGAACGGGCTTAATGGGCCCAATGGGCTTTTTGGCCCACTTGGGCGATTTTGTTGAAAAGCGGTCAAACGGTAAGTGTGGTGGCGAAATTTAGAACTCTGATACCGAAATCATGCGAAATGGGCCACACGAGTGTGTGGGCCCGTTTGGGCCTAAAATGGATTTTTGGCCCATTAGCTCTGTAGAGATCCCATAAGGGTCCTGTGTCGCACGAGACGACACTAGGCTTCCAAAAAGTCGTAAATAGATAAATTATCGAAATATCCCTAAAAGGTAAAATCTCAAAAATACCCTCGATGGTTAAATTACTATTATACCCTCAAGGTTAGATTTAGCATGATTGTGTGAATTCTGTATACTTGCTACGTTAGTACATTTTTGCATACATTAAATTATTATGCCACGACATTCTGCATGGGATTGGGATATTGATGATCGGGGAAGTGTAATCTGATGGCTCTGCCACATTCGGTTCAGTGGCTATGCCACGTATATTCTGTTATTCTGGTGGCTTCGACATAAATTCTGCGATGAGTAGCATGACTGCCATTGATGTGTGTAGCGGATGGAGGGTTTGTAACATCCTAAAATCTGGTGGCTTAGCGAATATTTTGGTCACATGTGTGTGTGTGGGGGGTGCCGAGTTGCTAAGTTCTTTTTTTTTTTATTTTGGAGAGTAGTGTTGCGTTTCTAATTGTTTCATTTAGGGTCTTTTCTATTCATTTCTTTTCTCGCTAGTGCCAAATCTCTCAACTCATTTTCTTCATCTCTTCTCCTCATTTGAGTATTAGCCGAATCTATAGAGTTTGACCACTCGTGCATTTCCCTTCATCCATTCTTTCCAACTTTCGTCTCCTCTTTTCTCTTTTTTTCTCAACTTAGCCGAAACTTTTCTTCTCCTTTACTGCCATCCTACTACTTTTCTCCTTAAGCTGAATATCCCCTTTTGTCCCAATTGAATAAGTTTGCCTTTATTTTTTCCATTAGCTGAATTTGCTCTAATCTAAGGCGTGGTGTTATTTTGATCGTCGCATCTTTCTTTCATTCGGTTTCAAGGTAATAGTTTTCTTTTCTTTCTATGCTCTCTTTCCCTTTTCTCTCTTGAAGGACCGAAACCCTTGTTGGACAATTGCTAAATCGGTGGAACTTTGGTAAGTTAGCTTTAGCAGAATGGGGGAGGATGGTTGGTTTCTTTTGCTTAATCTTTGAATTTCTTAAAAGTTGTTTCTCTTTATTCTTTATCTCGAATAGTTATCTAACGTGATCCGTTCGATAGGGGCACGAACCTTTGATCGGTAGAAGGTGGATCGAATACCTTCGTTGGGAGAGAGGTTAATACTTGGTGGTAAGCATAACCATGGCTGAATAGAGGGGAAGCATGGATGGATGCTCTTTATTCTTGGTCCATTTTGGCTGAAAGGTCGTTTATTCATTATTTTGGAACATCATTGCTAACTCGTGCTCTTCTTTAGGGACTCATCTCACACCCACTTCAATGGTTGCTAGTGATGACCTGTGAAACGGCCAAAAGCCGAAAATGGTGACTACTCGAGCGTGCAAATGCTCGTAGTGGTAAATCGAGATATGAATCGTGATGCTAAGTCGTTGAGAGTGTCACGAACACTCTCACGATACCGAAGCTGTAACGGGCCTAATCGTGCTGAATCAGGCTAAATGGGCCCAATGGGCTAACTGGCCCACTTGAGAAAAATTGATGGATTTGTAACAAATGATAGGCCCGGTTGTGAACTCTGCAAATCCGAGACCGAACTCATGTGAAATGGGCCACATGTGCATGTGGGCCCCTATGGGCCTAAGATGGACTTTAGGCCCATTAATTCTGTAGTGGCTTAAAAAGAGTTCTGTGTCGCTCGAGGCGACAGTAGGCCTTCAAGAGGGCTGTTGAATGCGTAAATTACCATAATACCCTTGGAGGGTAAATTACTGAAATACCCCCGGGTTGCGAAATTACTAAAATACCCTTGATGGGTTGAATGTGTAACACCCCTCACCCAGGTCCGTCGCCGGAACAGGGTACGAGGCATTACCGGACATGATTCATCCTACTGTACAAAATTTAAAATGTAAAATCCGTATAAATTTAGAACTTTTTCCATACATAATCGTCAATACCCATAAGCAAAATAATCATTCGTTACTACAAATAACAAAACAATTAAGCCTTCTATACATGCCATAATTCCCAAAATATTGTTTTCAAAATACCAAAAGAAGGCTGATAGTGTGGATGGATCTCCGACGATCACCGAATCCCGAGCTAGCTTGATGACACTATAGAACAAGGAAAAGAAAAGAGAGTAAGCATATAGCTTAGTAAGTAAGTATATAAATAATTATTAATGGATTTATTAAGTTTACAAAACAACACAATCAAATCTAAAATCAATTTCATTGAGTCGGGGCTTCTTCCTCGGGTCCTGTCATGATCGCGTTTATTCAAGTTTGGAGCAAGTTATCTATTCGAGTCATAGTCACTAAATTATTTTTATCTGAAGCCACGAAACTCCAAATTAAGATCCGTAAATTTTCCGTTGAACTAGACTCATTTAACTTCTCACCATAAAAGTTTCAGAATTTTTGGTCTTTCCAATTAGTACAGTTTATTCATTAAAGATTCGCCTATTTTGCTGTTCAACTGCTCTGACCACTTTTCAGTACGAACAAATTTTATCATTATACAGAATTCATATGATGATAAACTTTATTTCATTTGAAAACAGAATCATTAAGGATTTCAATCATATAACTTATACCCCATAATTATTTATTTAGAATTTGTAATGATTTTTCCGAGACAAGACAGGGGATCAAGTAATCATTTTGAACCAGTCTCACAAAAATTTAAATATCTCAAAATATAAAGTTCCTTTACTTTTTCGGTTTTGTTTATATGAAAATAGACCCAATAATCTTTAAATAAATATCTCATACAACTTATAACTCAATTTCTACCATTTTTTATGATTTTTCAAATTCACGTCACTGCTGCTGTCTAAAACAGTTTTACTGTATATTTTTGCTTTCTGTCACTTTGGTTGTATTCATTACTTACCTATAACAATCATTCGAATTTCCAATCACATATTGAGCATATTGCTCATACATTACACATACATATACATATACTTATCACTACAACATCTCACATAATTTCATATAGTCAGTTTTCCCATTGAACGCTTCGGAATAATAACGAACATGCGGTGGTTTCGCACACAACCCACCTTTGAAATCGAAGCTCTCTTGTACACATAGTGGCCTTCACCCAGTACCACTCATGTGACCTAGCTCAATTGTACTCATAATTTTGGCTCTCTTGTACATATGGTGCCCTTCACTTAGCACCACTCATATGACCTAGCCTTCTCGTAGCTCTCTTGTACACATAGTGGCTCACACCATATACCACACATGTGACCTAGCTACATATAGCTTTCTTGTACACATGGCGTACTCTCGGTACTACACATGTGACCTAGCTACGTATATGAAATCTCTTGTAGCTCTCTTGTGCACATAGTGGCCTACACTTAGTACCACTCGTGTGACCTAGCTACATGCCAATTACATCTTTCGGTTTCGAAGGTTCAAACGGGAAATAACTCACTTTTTAACACTTTATTTCATTCTTTCAATAGTCAATTATGATTCAAAAATCATACACAATACATTAAACATGCTAAAATATAAAACATCAATAAAAATAATGAATTATTTACATACTACTTACCTCGGTGCAAAATATGGTGAAATTTGCAATTTAGTCCTTAACTTTTCCTTTCCCTCGTTCAAGATCGATTCCACGTTCTTCTCAATCTACAATAACACATTTAGCTTATTTAATATTTACATTATTTAATTCAATCCAAAAATCACATTATGGAAAAATTACATTTTTGCCCCCTAACTTTCACAAAATTACAATTTTGCCCCTAGGCTCAAAAATTAAACTTCATCCCATTTTCTTACATTTTAGGACATGATGAACATTTTTCCCTTCTATGGCAACATCAAATTCTCACTCTAACATGTACTTATGAACATTAGGTATTTTTACCAATTATGTCGTTTTACTCGTTTTTATGTAAAATCGCTTAGCAAAAGTTGTTTAACATAATTTCAGCCTTTATATTCTATCATAAAACATCAAAATAAACACATTTCACCTATGGGTATTTTTCCAAATATGAACCCTATGATAAAATATTGCTAGAATAAGCTAAACCGAGTTACCGGGATTCCAAAAACGTAAAGAACATGAAAAATGGGGCTTGGATTGACTTATTATGGAGCTTGGAAGCTTGGAAACCCTAGCTATGGGGTCCCCCTTGAAGATTCGGCCTAAGGAAGAAGATGACAACCTTTTCCCATCTTTTTCCCATTTAATTTCTTTTATTTGACATTTTACTAAAATACCCTTCATTAAAATTTTAGTTATTTCTACCCATGCATGTCCATTTTTTTCCATGAAAATATAATGGTCTAATTACCATTTAAGGACTGTTACTTTAGATATTCACTTCAATTTAATCCTTTAGCATCTAGAACTCTCATTTATCAACTTTTACAATTAAGCCCTAATAAGCAAATTAGACATGAAATTCATAAAATTTTCTATCGATACTCTAACACATGCATCCAATCAATCGGTAAATCATAAAAATAATCACAATAAACTTTTCTATCTTGGATTCGTGATTTCGCAACCACTATTCCGTTTAGGCCCTATTTCGTGATGTTACAGAATGACCATTTTACCCACAGTGTTGTTAAGTAACGATTGTATGTTTGCATTGCACTTGTATATGTTGATATGTATTTTGCGTTATATCATGTTGCATGGGGCAGGGTAATGATTGAAGAGCAGTGTAGCCTAGTGGCATAGCCACAATATATTTATATATATACACATAATTATGACTCTGGTGGCTCAGCCACAAATATTGTGATTAGCAGCTTGTCTGCAATATTGGTGTGATTGGCGGGGTGGGTTGACTTGATCCCCACAGGTGTGATTGGTTGGTACAGGGATGTGTTGGTTGGATTGGGTTGGGTTGCCTTACTTCATTTGCACTACCATGTTTATAGGGCTTAGGCCCAGATTGATGTCTTATGGGCTCGGGCCCAGTTAATGACCATTTAGGGGATTACACACTGAGTTCTCGTAACTCACTCCATTTCCCTTAATCTTGCAGGTAATCCCCAGCGTTGAGGATTTGGAGCTATGGAGGACTCGGTGGTGGCCATACAACGGAGATACTTCTCGTGAACTTTAGTAATCTGGTTTTTACTTTATTTCTAAGATTATTTATTTCGGGTTTTCATTTTGTAATAAGGCCTTTGAACTAAATTTCCATTTAAACTTTTATTTCTGCTTGCTTACTAGTATATGCTTTTAAAAAGGGGGTTTTCCTAAAACATTAATAATTATTTTCCAAAATATCACGTTTCCGCAAATGTTACGAAATTAATTATCCTAATCAAAGTAGTTTACAAAATAATAACACTAACATTTTTATCAAGGAACCTGAAAAAGCATTACCGAATTTCACAAAAACTGAAGTTTCAAAAAGAATACAAACTTTTTAACGAAAGCGTGGTTTTAAAGCAACCCTTCTATGTGACATGTTAGATCCAGTCGTAACGTCTAGGCTGGGTTTGGGGTGTTGCATTTTATGGTATCAGAGCCCGGTTGCAAAACTTGGCTGTGGAATGGGTTCGAAAATGTTTTCTTTGAAGTTGTTTGAAATTTGATTTAGAAATGTATGTCTTTATTGGAAGTATGGCACCACGAGTCTCTGGCACCAAATCCATTAGTTCTCTTATTTTATGATTGTTGGTATGATGATGATCTAACTGTAGTAAGAAAACTGTAAGAGTTAGTACACTGAAACTTCTAGCTCTAGAAGCTATGATTATAGAGACTGAGACATTAGGAATTCGATTCGCAAAAACAACTCTTATATCTATTTTTCATAAAATATTTGTTGATCAATATTGGAACCATATACTGATTCATAAAAAATTCTTAATCAGATTAACTCGACTTAGTAGTATGAGTGCCAGAGGACGTGGACGTGGTACACGCGGTCGTGGAAGAGGCTGGATTGCTAAGGTTGGATCCTCAGAGTCAAGGCATGTGCCGAAAGGCGAGGTGTCAGCATCGCCAGTAGCAGGAGCAGGATCTCAAGACCAAACCGGAGGGGACGACGCTTTGTCCCAAGCTATGCTGCGAGTATTGGAACAGGTTGCTGGAGCAAGTTCTAGGTTGGTAATTCGTGGGTCTATATCTGAGTGACTCAAGTCGAATGGGGCCGATGTTTTTAGGGGCATTTCTGGTGTAGCCCTGAATGTAGCTGGATACTGGCTTGAGGCTGTGGAACAAATTATGGATGATAAACCGTAAAAGTAACATATTTTAAGCCCACATTTAGTATGCTTTTGGATGAATTAATCCTCGATTTATGTAAAAAGGTGCTCTTAATCCTTTGTTTTCATGTTTTATACCCAGGAAAGCACCCGAGGATGAAAAGAACGGAAAACGGGCCCAAAGCGGAGTAAATTGGCCATATCACGAAATCTACATGGCTTGGGCCTAAGACCACACGGCCGTGCCTCCCGTCCTACTAGAACACGGCCATATCTCGATTCACACGGTCATGCCTCATTCAACAGGATTGAACACGACCTGGCCACGATTTACACGAGCGTGTGCCATGGCCATGCCCCTGTCATGGCAAAGAGGAATTTCATTCAGATTTGGATACTTAGGGGTGAAGAAACATATCTCGAAAGCCTATATAAACCCCCTAAGTATAACCTAAAGGGGGCAGTTAGCTAGGCCAAAGAGCCGAGCCAGAAAAGCTAGATTTGTGGAGAATCACTCAAAGATAGCCAATTTATCCATCTCAAGAAGCCGGAATTATACTCAAAACGGCGGATCTCTCCTTCATTTCCTTCAGGGAGTTTTAGGGATTTCTTATGTTTTGTTTTATCTTTTCACTTGAGATAATTTCTTTTATCATTATGAACTAATCCCTCAGATACCTGAGGATGATGAACCCTAAGACAGATATTGTTATTATTTTCTGAACTATATGATAATATTTGACTTATTCTTAATTATGTGTGTTTAATTCTTGTGTTGATATTTCCGGGATATTGATTCAAGTATGATGTGCTTAAGTGGTGGAGCAAGAGTCCCTGCTTAAGAGTAGATCTAAAAATAGGGTGACGAGATTTTTTCGGATTAGGGTGAAACCTAATATGGGAGTCCATAGATCGATATAATGCGATTCTAGGGGTCTTAATTAGAAAGAGATTTCAATTAACCAACCTAGGGTTAGACGTTATTCGCCTCGAGAGAGGGTTTAATATAACTTAGGGAATCTTACGGATGAAGTCAAGTGAATACATCGCCTGGTTCCGTGTTATATAAAAAGTGAAGTCTAGGTGGATTCTTCTTAAAGGTATCGTCTTAATCAACCGAGTTTTTCTTCTATGTATTTTCCCCAATTCATTCTTTTTGTCTTTGCGTCTTTAGCTTAGTTGATAGTTAAATTTAGATTAGATAACCATTCACTTAATTTATAGGCTGAATAATAGAAAGATAGTTAGTGTTAGTACTTTTGGTTACTTTGGGATTCAATATTCCGGTCTTGCCTAAACTTTACTATTGTTCGATAGGTGCGCTTGCCTTAAAATCGTTGTTAGAGTTAGTTGCTAGGTTCGATCATTCTCTTTATAAATTTAAGACTCTGATTTCGACGATCAAGTTTTTGGCGTCGTTCCTGGGGAACTAAAATATTACGAAAGCTTAATTTTTATTACTTTAGCCGTTATTTTATTTTCCGCAATTTACTTTTATCTTTAGGTTACATTTTAATTTTGCTAAATTTTCTTTCTTTCTTTTGTCCCTTTCAGGTACCTCTAGTTTATGACTAGAAGGAACCCGACAGGGCCTCTACTTTATGACAGTGATATTGAAGGTACCGTTCGTAGAAATCGCAGAGAGTTAAGGCGAATCCTAAACTACATAGACGAAGAGCAAGAAGCCGAAATAAATACCACAGAAGAGATGCCTGAAAATAATCCACCACCTCTAGGGATGGCCGAACATCATGCTCCACGTACTATGTATGATTATGCTAAACCTAGTTTAACAGGAACTGAATCTACTATTGTTAGTCCTACTATTACTGCAAATAATTTTGAACTGAAACCTAACACTATACAAATGATACAACAGTTTGTTTAGTTTGATGGTTTGCAGGATGAGGATCCTAACACACACTTAGCAAATTTCCTAGAATTTTGCGATACCTTCAAAATAAATGGCGTTTCTGATGATGTCATCTGTCTTCGGTTATTTCCCTTTTCCCTAAGAAATAAGGCCAAATAGTGGTTACATTCTCTTCCACGAGGATCAATCACTACATGGGATCAAATGACCGAAAAAATTTTATTAAAATATTTTCCACCGGCCAAAACAGCCAAATTAAGGAATGATATCTCTTCTTTTGTGTAGATAGATTCAGAGGCATTATACGACGCATGGGAGAGATACAAGGATCTCTTAAGGAGGTGCCCACACCATGGGCTACCATTGTGGCTACAAGTCCAAACTTTTTACAACGGTGTGAACCCTTCAACAAGGCAGCTAATCGATTCAGCCGCTGGTGGAACCCTGAACAACAAAACTCCTGAAGGAGCCTACGAGTTTATAGAGGAGATGTCACTGAATAACTATTAGTGGCAAATTACAAGGACAAGGCCAGCTAAAGTAGCTAGAGTTTTCAACATTGATGCAGTAACCGCACTATCAAATCAGGTAGAATTGCTACATAAAAAATTTGATAGTTTCTATGGTTTTTCGCAAGCACATCCAGTAATGCAGTGCGACGCAAGTGAAGGAGTGGTGAATCCTGAGTACCCACCCTACGGACAAGGCATGGAGAGCAAGCAAATGAACTATATGGGTAATAATTTCCGATTTAACAATAACCCTTATAGTAATACTTATAATCCAGGTTGGAAAAACCACCCCAATTTCTCATGGGGCGGTCAAAGAAATCAAAGATCACAACCAAACCAAAACTTCCAACAACAGCCCTACCCATAGGAAATGAAGTCGAACCTTGAAGAGGTCCTGACAAACTTTATAACAGCTTTAGAAACACAATTCCAGAAGGTAGAAACAAAACTTGAGGCATTGTCACAAGAATTCAAGGATTAATTCGGGCAACTTGCTAAGCAGATTTCTGAGAGACCACAGGGAAGACTACCGAGCAACGCAGAGACTAACCCAAGGGAGCAAGTTCAAGCCATAACAGCTCAAGATAGTGAAGGGTTAGATGCACCTAATTCAGAACAAAAGAAGGTGGTAGAAGAAGATATGGTTAAGGTCAATAACAAGCCGAAACCGGTAATCAAAGAGTACAAACCTCGCATACCATATCCCCAAGCAATAACAAAAGAGGACACAGAGGAACAGTTCGGTAAGTTTCTTAAACTTTTAAAGAAATTTCATATCAACTTACCTCTTCTTGAAGCTCTTTTTCAGATGCCAGATTCAAGAAATTTTTAAAATAGCTCTTCTCAGACAAGCGCAAATTAGACGAAGAGCCACACGTGAAATTAAACGCAGTATGCTCAGCAATGTTACAGAGTAGACTACCGCGGAAACAAAAAGATCTAGGGAGTTTTGCAATCCCATGTTTAATTGGTAGACTAACTATTGATAATGCATTAGCTAATTTAGGGGCAAGTATAAATGTCATGCCTTATAAAATGATTAAACAACTAGGTCTAGGGAAACCCAAACAAACTAGGATGAGCATTCAATTACCTGATAAAACTGTTAGAATTCCTAGGGGTATTATCGAAGATGTTCTTGTAAAAATTGATAAATTCGTTTTCCCAGTAGATTTTGTTGTTTTAGACATGGATGAGGATAATTCGATTCCTTTGATTTTAGGAAGACCCTTTTTAGCAACTGCTAGGTCTAAAATTGATGTTAGCACAGGAGAATTAATACTTCAAGTAGGTGACGAATCAATGAGCCTACAAGCTCTTGACTCGGCCAAGACAACAATTGATGAAGGTGAGAAAGTAAATTCAGTTGATAACCAGATTGTTCCAGCTTCATCACAAGAAATGCCACAAGATTACAAACCTGAGCCAAATCATAGACCCCATGCCATCAAAAATAAATTACACGAGGAACGAAGCCTTAGGGTCGAAAACTATAAAAGTGGATGACATCCTTCAAAGAAGAACAGGAACCGTGCGAAGTAAAGCCGAAGGAGCACCCAGAAGAGCTCATAGGAACATCAAACCACTTCAAATAGGAGACCAAGTACTATTAGATAAATCAGATCCTCGAATCACGATGTCAGACCTGAAAGCAAACGAAGAAATCCCCCTTGAGGTACACAATATCTTCCCATACAGAACAGTCGATGTAAGCAATCCCATATTCGGTACTTTTGAGGTACACGCTTCTTGACTCAAACTTCATCAAGAAAATAGAACTATCAGCATGAGGGATGATATTCAAACCTTTAAACCTCCATAATTTTTCAAATACGAGGAAAGTCTAGCTTAAGACTATAAACGAGCGCTTCTCGGGAGGCAACCTGAGTACTAACACAATTTATTTTCACATTTTGTTTTCAATTCATTTTCTTTTTTCTTTTCTTCATATCTAGTTGTAAACTAACCAAGGGTGCAGATTTCCAGGCCACACGGCCTTCCACACGGCCGTGGCCGTGGCCGTGTATACCTCAAGAATCTTTGTACTAACATGGCAGAGGCGGTATGAATCAGACTCAACTAATTTTTGAAGTTCACGGACCCAACCACTCCAACACGGGCACCGACAAAAGCCCACGGCCGTGCAAGGCGGCCGTGGATGACACTGACTTATCAAAAATAGGCGTGGCTATTCGTAAAACTGGTGTGGGTGAATCAACACGCCTAGACACACGGCCATGCGAGGCGACCGTGTGAAGCGACACGCCCACGGGCCACGGGCGTGGGGGAACATCAGACTCCAAAACTCTATTTGAAGCACCCTCTGCCATTCTTCCCAAACCCATCATCTTTTCTTCCTTTTTCTCCCCTCTCCAAAACAAAGTCTTCAGCCTCTTGTGCCACACATATCCATGACAAAGAAGCGGAAGAAAGCAAGCATAGTCTCCATAGGGAGACCGACATTCATAAGTTCATGCCGACCGTTTCATCCAAACAACAAGCTAAGGGTCTTTGAGACCATTTAGTTTATATTATTCTTTTCTCTTTTGCTTCAATTTCCTTCCCTTTCACAAATTTATGCTTAATTTAGTGTAATTTATTTTAGTTCCTTAGTGTGAGGTTCAACAGGCTGCTTGGGAATCATGCCACTTCTGCCACCGCCAGCACCTCCGCAGCCCTAGAGGTCACACCCACCTCGCGAACCATCCAACAATAAGGACTTCTCGGTCCATTAGTCTTTTCTTTCATTTTTATTTTCCTTCATATTCTCCCTCTATTTTTCTTTCTTGCTTTCGAATATGTAATTAGTTTATTTTAAATGTGTTTCAATAATCCCTGGTTAATTCTTCATGAGCTTCTCAATTTCTTCATCTAGCGCAGAGTTTGAAAGAAGCTACCACCCCTCTGAACTTCCACCTCAAGGAAACCATCCAAATTCAAGAAGTTTCACCACTCTCTCCTTATTAAGTTTTATATATATCTTTGTACATTGAGGGTAATGTACATCTTAAGTGTGGGGGGTGAATATTTATTTCAAGAAAGGACCTAAGTTTTTGCATTATTCTCAAATTCGGCCAAACTTTTTCCATTATTCTCAAATCCCTGAATTTAGTCTTGTTTTTAAGTAATTTTCTCATATTACTAATTGGGATGAAATTTCCTTTGATTTATGATTTTTATTGATATGTTTTAGATTAAGTCATAGTTAATTGTGCATTGATAACTTATACTTTAAGATACCAGAGAATCAAGCATGATAAGTCTATTTTTCAGAATTAGAATTTTTGCTAGGTTGTCTACCTGAATCTGAATGTTACCTTGAACTTTGAAATTTACAAGGATGATGTCAAAAACACCCATAATTTTTGTGAGATTTTGAGCCTTATAGAGCATATATTCTTTTTCATGCTCACTTTTTGATTATGAGTGTGTCAACTCTGAATTGTTATTCTAGAACTTGCCTCGATTATACATGTTGAGACCACACCTATGATTTGATATACATAAATGATAAAGGCACCCAGGTTTTAACCCACTCACTCCACTAAAAAGCCTACCTCGACAATTAACCCCTAGTGAACCCCATTGATCCTAACAACCCTTTTTATTGACTCACCCACTAATATTAACCCAAATCCCTTTGTATTTGTTATTACCATTCTTCTTAACTACCCTTTTTGTCGGGATTTGATTTTGAGCAGTTACCTAACTATGTTCTATATTTCAGTTGTTAAAATTCGTTATTATTATTTGTGACTTGTTCTTAAAAAAAATCGAAGTATATTTATCAAAAGAAAAACTCGTAGTATTAAGGTTATTACTTTTCAGTTAATATTATTGTCTCAATATTTCTAGGTAGGTAACTTATAAATTCAATCTCGATTCTAACCTCCTAATTCAACCTTTTTCCACACCTTTAATCCTAGCCCCGTTACAACCCTGTTAAAGACCTTTTGATTTGTTTATCATCTCATTTCACAGTGGTGGAGATTTGATTTTAAGGTAAGCCTATGGGATTAACTTTTCAGGTTCGACTTTTGAGTGCTCTTTTCCTAAACCTTAAACACTTCAAGTGATTTGAGTGAATCTTTTGTGAGGATGTCAGTCCTTGTAGGTTTTGAATTAAAGGTAATTATTTAGGTAAGGGGAAACACCTAAGTTTTCGTAATACAAATGTATGACTTATATTGTTTGAATCTTTAGGACTCTTCGAGTTAGATTATCCATGTACAAATTATCTATGAATTATGATGAGACATCGTCGGTAGGAACTATAAATTATGGAAAGTTCGTTTTAATTGTAAGTTGAGAATTTTGCTTGAGGACAAGCAAAAGCTTAAGTGTGGGGGTATTTGATAAACCGTAAAAGTAACATATTTTAAGCCCACATTTAGTATACTTTTGGATGAATTAAGCCTCGATTTATGTAAAAAGGTGCTCTTAATCCTTTGTTTTCATGTTTTATACCCAGGAAAGCACCCGAGGATGGAAAGAATGAAAAACGGGCCCAAAATGGAGTAAATTGGCCATATCATGAAATATACACGGCTTGCGCCGAAGACCACACAGTCGTGCCTCCCGTCCTACTAGAATATAGCCATCTCTCGATTCACACGGCCGTGCCTCATTCAACAGGATTGAACACTGCCTGGCCACGATTTACACGGGATGTACCATGGCTGTGCCCCTGTTGTGGGAAAAAGCAATTTCATTCGGATTTGGATACTTAGGGGTGAAGAAACATATCTCGAAAGCCTATATAAACTGCCTAAGTATAACCTGAAGGGGGCGGTTAGCTAGGCCAAGGAGCCGGGCCAAAAAGGCCAGATTTGTGGAGAATCACTCAAAGATAGCCAGTTGATCCATCTCAAGAAGCTGGAATTCTACTCAAGACGGCGGATCTCTCCTTCAATTCCTTCAGTGAGCTTTAAGGATTTCTTATGTTTTCTTTTATCTTTTCTCTTGAGATAATTTCTTTTATCATTATGAACTAAACCCTTAAATACCTGAGGAGGATGAAACCTAAGACAGATCTTGTTATTGTTTTCTGAGCTATATGATAAATATTTGACTTGTTCTTAATTATGTGTACTTAATTCTTGTGTTGATATTTTAGGGATATTGATTCAAGTATGATGTGCTTAAGTGGTGGAGCAAAAGTCCTTTCTTAAGAGTAGATCTAGCATAATTAAACGGAGTTGATCGCATGCCTAGAGATAGGGTGACGAGATTTTGCCAGATTAGGGTGAAACCAAATATGGGAGTCCATAGATCGAGTTAATGCAATTCTAGGGGTCTTAATTAGGAAGAGATTATCCAACCTAGGGTTAGACGTTATTCGCCTCGAGAGAGGGTTTAATATAACTTAGGGAATCTTACGGATGAAGTCAAGTGAATACATCGTCTGGTTCAGTGTTAGATAACAAGTGAAGTCTAAGTGGATTCTTCTTAAAGGTATCGTCTTAATCAACTGAGTTTTTCTTCCATGTATTTTCCCCAATTCATTCTTTTTGCCTTTGCGTTTTTAGCTTAGTTGATAGTTAAATTTAGATTAGATAACCATTCACTTAATTCGTAGGCTGAATAATAGAAAGAGAGTTAGTGTTAGTACTTTTGGTTCCTTTGGGATTCGATATTCCGGTCTTGCCTAAACTTTACTACTGTTCGATAGGTGTGCTTGCCTTAAAATCGTTGTCAGAGTTAGTTGCTAGGTTCGATCATTCTCTTTATAAATTTAATACTCTGATTTCGAGGATCAATGGATGATTTGGATTGCACAACTAAACAGAAACTGAAAGGGGTTGTGTCATTACTGAGAGACGAGGCATACCAGTGGTGGCTCACTGTGAGGGAAGGTACACAAGCTGATTGTGTCACCTGGGATTTCTTTAGAGCGGCTTTCCAGGGAAAATATGTCGTGGCTAGCTATGTGGATGCCCAGAGAAAAGAATTTTTGAATCTGGTTCGAGGGAGTAAAGCTGTGGCAGAGTACGAGGCGGAGTTTTTGCGTCTAAGGCGGTACGACTGGCAAATAGTCTCAACTGATTATGAGCGCTGTGTGCATTTTGAAGATGGGCTACGAGATGAGTTGCAGGTACTAATGGCCCCGCAGAGGGAGAGAGATTTTGCTACGTTGGTGGAAAAGGCCAAAATTGCTGAGGAGGTAAAACGCTCTGAGCGACAGAATCGAGATAAGGAAAGGGGCAAAAACAAAAGAGATTCTAGGTTCAATGGGCCAGCTCGAGTGGGAGTTTCAGCTACTACTGGTCAGTTACAACCTGGTGTGGACTATGGGAAATTTCACTTAGGGGAGTGCTGGAAAAGAATTAGCGGGTGTTTTAGATGCGGGTCTATGGATCATCGGTTCAGAGACTATCCTCGAGAGCCTTCTCGAACACAGGTAGTATATAAGAGATTTGGGCATCCAGAGAGAGGTGGTCAGCAGCTACCAAGAAATCGTGGTCCAACTAGAGGGGGAAATGGGTTTGGACGAAGTCGTGGAGCACCTAGTAGAGGTGCTGAAAATACAGATACGAGGTAGTCAGGGTTGGTTTATGCGGCTAGACGTCAAGAGGATGGCGACGCATCGGACGTCATAATCGGTATGTTTCTCATATTTGTTGTACCCTTTACAGCCTTGATAGATATTGGATCTACCCATTCATATGTTGCATGTACTGTGTTTGGGACTTTGGGTATAAAAGCTGAGATTGCTGCTAGAAAAATGTCTGTGATTAGCCCTCTATGAAAATCTGTGGTAGTGAACAAGATTTTTAGGGATGTGCCTCTAGAAGTTCAAGGAGTAGTGTTCCTGGCGGATTTGATGGAACTGTCATTCGGTGAGTTTGTTCTTATTCTAGGCATGGACTGGCTAGTTAAGCATCGTGAAAATTTGAATTGCGCTGCTAAGCGTATGGATTTAAAGACTTTAGAGGATGAAGAGGTGATTGTAATAGGGGAAAGAAGAGATTATCTGTCCCATGTGATTTCGGCATTAAAGGCCGAAAAGTTGGTGTGAAAGGGGTATGAGGCTTTTGTAGCTTTTGTCTATGCATTTGGTGCTAAGGAATTGTCGGTTGGGGATGTCAGAACCGTAAAGGAGTTTCCAGACGTTTTTCCCGAAGAGCTTCTGGGATTGCCTCTGAATTGTGAGGTCGAATTTGGCATTGAGCTACTTCCGGGAACGGCTCTGGTGTCCATTGCCCCTTATAGAATGGCACTGAAGGAGCTCGCAGAATTAAAAGCTCAGATCCAAGAGCTGTTGGACCATGGATTTATCCGATGAAGTGTATCTCCGTGGGGAGCACCGGTATTGTTCGTGAAGAAAAAGGATGAGTCAATGCGTATGTGCATTGACTATCGTCAGTTGAACAAGCTAACTATTAAGAACAAATACCCGCTACCAAGGATTGAAGATTTGCTCGATCAGTTGTGAGGAGCTTCAGTTTTCTCGAAGATAGATTTGAGATCGGGGGACCATCAGTTGAGGGTCAAGGAGGCAGATATTCACAAGACTGCTTTCTGAACTCGTTATGGGCATTACGAGTTTCTAGTAATGCCGTTCGGATTAACGAATGCACCAGCTGCTTTTATGGACATGATGAACCGGATCTTTCAACCCTATCTAGACCGGTTCGTGGGTGTGTTCATAGATGACATTTTGGTGTACTCAAGAAAGGAGGAGGAGCATGATTCACATCTTCAAGTTGTGCTGCAGATATTGAGAGAGAAGCAACTTTATGCCAAATTTAGTAAGTGCGAATTTTGGCTGAGGGAAGTGACCTTTTCAGGGCACGTTGTGTCTGCCGAGGGGATTAGGGTTGATCCTCGGAAGGTGGAAGCCGTGTTGTATTGGAAGCCACCAAAGTCAGTATCAGAAATTTGAAGTTTTCTGGGTTTGGCTGGGTACTACAAAGGTTTGTTGAGGGGTTTTCGTTGATTGCTGCACCCCTAACTATGTTACTGCGTAAGAGAGTACCGTTGGTTTGGGCCGATAAACAGTAGGAAAGCTTTGAAAAGTTAAAGAAGATTCTGACTGAGGCACCAGTGTTAATTCAGCCTGAGGCTGGGAAGGAATTTGTTGTTTATTGTAATGCATCGCACACAGGTTTGGGTTGTGTGCTGATGCAAGAAGGGATGGTGGTAGCGTATGCATCTCGCCAATTAAATCCACATGAGGTGAACTATCCCACTCATGACTTGGAACTAACCGCGATAGTGTTCACCCTAAAGATATGGAGACATTACCTGTATAGAGAAAAGTCGATCATATATATCAACCCTAAGAGCCTGAAGTATCTCCTTACCTAAAAGGAGTTAAATTTAAGGCAACAGAGATGGATAGAGTTGCTAAAAGACTACGGTTGTTCGATTGAGTATCACCCGAGTAAAGCTAACTTAGTGGCAGATGCATTAAGTCATAAAGTGATATCGGATTTGAGGGTAATATTTGCTCATCTCAGCCTTTACAAAGATGGTAGCTTGTTAGTGGAACTTCAGGTGAAACCGACATGGGTAAGTGATAGTCGATATTAGAGTTTTAAATTAATAATGAGAATGATCGAACCTAGAAACTAACTCTAACAACGATTTCTGAGGCAAGCACACCTATCGAACAGTAGTATAGTTTAGGCAAGATCGGAATGTCGAACCCAAAGGAACTAAAAGTACTAGTACTAACTTTCTTTTTATTATCTAGCCTAAAATAAGTGAAGTTGTTATTTAATCTAAATTTAACTAACTACTAAGCTAAAGAGGCAAAGACAAAAAAGAATAAATTGGGGATATACTGTTGGGAAAACTCAGTTGATTAAGACGAGACCCTTAGGAAGAATCCACTTAGACTTCATTTGTTATCTAACACTGAACCTGACGATTTATTCACTTGACTTGATCTGTAAGATTCCCTAAGTTATATTAAACCCTCTCTCGAGGCGAATAACGTCTAACCCTAGGCTGATTAATTGAAATCTCTTTCTAATTAAAACCCCTAGAATCGCATTAACTCGATCTATAGACTTTCATATTAGGTTTCACCCTAATTCGGCAAAATCTCGTCACCCTATCTCTAGGCGTGCGATCAACTCTGCTTAATTATGCTAGATCTACTCTTAAGCAGGTACTTTTGTTCCACCATCTAAGCACATCATACTTGAATTAATATCACGGAAATATCAACACAAGAATTAAGAACACATAATTAAGAACAAATCAAGTATTTATCACATAGTTCAGAAAACAATAACAAGATTCATCTTAGGTTTCATCCCCTTTAGGTATCTGAAGGGTTTAGTTCATAAAAGAAAACATCTCAAAAGAAAAGATAAAACAAAACATAAGAAATCCCTAAAACCCCCTGAAGGAATTGAAGGAGAGATCCACCGTCTTGAGTATAACTCCGACTTCTTGAGATGGATCAACTGGCTATCTTCGAGTGTTTCCCACAAATTTGACCTTTCTGGCTCGGCTCCTTGGCCTAGCTAACCGCCCTCCTTTAGGTTATACTTAGGGGGTTTATATAGGCTTTCGAAATAGGTTTCTTTGCCCCTAAGTATCCTTTTCTGAATGAAACTTTTCTTTCCAGCGACAGGGACACGGCCATGGTACACGCCCGTGTGGATGGTCTTTGAGCTGTGTTCGAATTTCTTTAATGAGGCACGACTGTGTGAATCGGGGTCAGGCCGTGTTCTAGTTTATCAGGGAGGCACGGCCATGTGGGCTTAAGTCCAGGTTGTGTCAATTTCCACTTTGGCCCAAATTGGTCCGTTTTAAGCCGGTTTCTTATTCTTTCCATCCTCCGGCACTTTCTTGAGTATAAGGCATGAAAGGAAAGAATTAAGAGCACCTTTTTACATAAATCAAGGGATAAATCATCCAAACGTATGCTAAATGTGGGATTAAGATATGTTACTTTTATAGTTTATCAGTAAGTCAGATTAAAGAAAAGCAATTGTTGGATGAATCGTTGGGTTCACAGTTTTAGCAAGTGAAAAGTGGAAAGAAAGGGGATTTTGGGCTAAACAGTGAAGGGGTATTATGTTTCCGTGGAAGAGTTTGTATGCTGAAGGACTCTGAGTTAAGGCAGACGATTCTGCAAGAGTCGTATAGTAGCCCATACGCTATGCATCCTGGTGGAAGTAAGATGTACCGAGATCTATGAGAGCAGTACTGGTGGCCGGGGCTGAAACAAGAAGCTACTGACTTTATGAGCAAATGTTTGACATGTCAGCAAGTCAAGGCGGAACATCAGCTACCTTAGGGATTACTGCAGTCAGTGAAGATTCCACTTTGGAAGTGGGAGAGGATAACGATGGATTTTGTTAGTGGGCTACCCCTAACGCCTACTAAGAAAGATTCAGTGTGGGTAATCGCTGACCGGTTGACTAATTCCGCTCACTTCATATCGGTTCAGACAAACTACTCACATCAAAAGTTGGCCAAGTTGTATGCGGCAGAAATTCTAAGGCTGCATGGGGTACCAGTGTCTATCATCTCGGATAGGGACCCTAGATTTACATCTCGATTCTAGAAGGCGTTACATGAAGCTTTGGGTACAAAACTGAATTTTAGAACAGCGCTTTGTCCACAGACTGATGGTCAGTCAGAGGGGGTAGTTCAGATTCTGGAAGATATGTTAAGGGGTTGTGTAATTGACTTCAGAGGTAGTTGGGAAGATTATCTGCCGCTAGCAGAATTCGCGTATAATAACAGCTATCAATCCAGTGATCATCGAAATCAGAGTCTTAAATTTATAAAGAGAATGATCGAACCTAGCAACTAACTCTGACAACGATTGTGAGGCAAGCGCACCTATCGAACAGTAGTATAGTTTAGGCAAGACTGGAATATCGAATCCCAAAGGAACCAAAAGTACTAATACTAACTCTCTTTCTATTATTTAGCCTAAGAATTAAGTGAATGGTTATCTAATCTAATTTAACTACTAACTAAACTAAAGATGCAAAGACAAAAAGAATGAATTGGGGAGAATACTTGGAAGAAAAACTCAGTTGGTTAAGACGACACCCAAGGAAGAATCCACCTAGACTTCACTTGTTATTTAACACTGAATCAGACGATGTATTCACTTGACTTGATCCGTAAGACTCCCTAAGTTATATTAAACCCTCTCTCGAAGTGAATAACGTCTAACCTTAGGTTGATTAATTGAAATCTCTTTCTAATTAAAACCCTAGAATCACATTAACTCGATCTATGGACTCCCATAATAGGTTTCACCTTAATCTGGCAAAATCTCGTCACCCTATCTCTAGGCGTGCGATCAACTTCGCTTAATTATGCTAGATCTACTCTTAAGCAAGGACTTTTGCTCCACCACTTAAGCACATCATACTTGAATCAATATCCCGGAAATATTAACACAAGAATTAAGCACACATAATTAAGAACAAGTCAAATATTTATCAAATAGTTCAGAAAACAATAACAAGATCTGTCTTAGGTTTCATCCCCATCAGGTATCTGAGGGTATAGTTCATACCAAATAAAGAAAACACCTCAGAAGAAAAGATAAAACAAAACATAAGAAATCCTTAAAACTCCATGAAGGAATTGAAGGAGAGATCCGCCGTCTTGAGTAGGATTCCAGCTTCTTAAGATAGATCAACTGGCTATCTTCGAGTCTTTCTCCATAAATCTGGTCTTTCTAGTTCAGCTCTTTAGCCTAGCTAACCGCCCCCTTTCAGGTAACACTTAGGGGGTTTATATAGGCTTTCAAAATATGTTGCTTCACCCTGAAGTATCCAAATCTGAATGAAATTGCTCTTTGCCACGACAAGGGCACGGCCATGGCACACGCCCGTGTATTTAGTCTTTAAGTGTGTTCGGATTTCTTTAATGAGGCGCGACTGTGTGGTTTTGGGCCCAGGCCGTGTGAAGCTCGTGATATGGCCCATTTACTCCGTTTTGGGCCCATTTTTCGTTCTTTTTATCCTCGGGTGCTTTCCTGGGTATAAAACATGAAAATAAAGGATTAAGAGCACCTTTTTACATAAATCAAGGCTTAATTCATCCAAAAGCTTACTAAATGTGGGCTTAAAATATGTTACTTTTACGGTTTATCAAATACCCCCACACTTAAGCTTTTGCTTGTCCTCAAGAAAAATTCTCAACTTACAATTAAAACGAACTTTCCATGATTCATAATTCCTATCAACAATGTCTCATCATAATTCATAGATAATTTATACATGGATAATCTAACTCAAAGAGTCCTAAAGATTCAAACAATATAAGTCATACATTTATATTGCGAAAACTTAGGTGTTTCCCCTTACCTGAATAATTACCTTTAATTCAAAACCTACAAGGACTGACATCCTTACAAAAGATTCACTCAAATCACTCGAAGTGTTTAAGGTTCAGGAAAAGTGTACTCAAAAGTCGAACCTGAAAAGTTAATCCCATAGGCTTGCCTGAAAATCAAATCACCACCACTGTAAAATGAGATGATAAACAGATCAAAAGTTCTTTAACAGAGTTGTAACGGGGCTAGGGTTAAAGGTGTGGAAAAAGGTTGAATTAGAAGGTTAGAATCGAGATT
Source organism: Gossypium australe (assembly GCA_005393395.2). Lineage (NCBI taxonomy): Eukaryota > Viridiplantae > Streptophyta > Magnoliopsida > Malvales > Malvaceae > Gossypium > Gossypium australe. Next base: position 20,203,412 of record CM016618.1, read on the forward strand.
GACCTGACAAATTACCTAACTAGAAAAATGAACTAATCATAAATAGTTATATCAATTGGAAACTAATAATACTACTATTGATAATACTCTAATACGAGCTTTTTCTTTCAATAATTGGGATTTAATGCATAAGCTCACTTAATCACACAACTAACAATGAATATAATTCGATTTTTTTAAGAACAAATAATTACAAATAATAATAACGAACTGTAACAACTGAAATATAGAACATAGTTAGGTAACTGCTCAAAATCAAATCTTGACAAAAAGGTAGTCAATGAGTGGTGATAACAAATACAAAGGGTTTTGGGTTAATGTTAGTGGGTGAGTTAATAAAAAGGGTTGTTAGGATCAACGGGGTTCACTAGGGGTTAATTTTGGGGGTAGGCTTTTTAGTGGAGTGAGTGGGATAAAACCTAGGTGCCTTTATCATTTCTGTATATCAAATCATAGGTGCGATCTCAACATGTATAATCGAGGCAAGTTCTAGAATAACAATTTAGAGTTGACACACTCATAATCAAAAAGTGAGCATGAAAAAGAATATATGCTCTATAAGGCTCAAAGTCTCACAAAAATTATGGGTGTTTTTGACATCATCCTTGTAAATTTCAAAGTTTAAGGTAACATTCAGATTCAGGTAGACAACCTAGCAAAAAATTTTAATTCTGAAAAATAGACTTATCATGCTTGATTCTCTAATATTCTTCTAATTTAATCATCAATGCACAATTAACTATGACTTACTCAGAAACATGTCAATAAAGATCATAATTCATCAGAAATTTCATCCTAATTAGTAATATGAGAAAATTACTTAAAAACAAGACTAAATTCAGGGATTTGAGAATAATGAAGAAAGTTAGGCCGAATTTGAGAATAATGCAAAATGTTAGGCCCTTTCTTGAAATAAATATTCACCCCCACACTTAAGATGTACATTTCCCTCAATGTATAGATATATATATATATATAAGACTTAATAAGGAGAAAGTGGTGAAACTTCCTGAATTTGGATGGTTTCCTTGAGGTGGAAGTTTCGAGGGGTGGTAGCTTCTTCCAAATTCTGCACGATAAAGAAATTGGGAAGCTCATGAAGAATTAGCCAGGGATTAGTGAAACACATTTAAAATAAATTAATTATATATTTAAAAACAAGGAGGAAAAAGAGAGGGAGACTAAGAAGGAAAACAAAAATGACAGAAAAGACTAATGGGCCGAGAAGTCCTTATTGTTGGATGGTTCGCGAGGTGGGTGTAACCTCTAGGGCTGCGAAGGTGCTGGCGATGGCGGAAGTGGCATGGCTATGGGTGTGGTCATGGTGATTCCCTAGCAGCCTTTTGAACCTGAGACTAAGAGACTAAAATAAATTACACTAAATTAAGCATAAGTTTGTCAAAGGGAAAGAAATTGAAGCAAAAGTGAAAAGAAAAATAGAAACTAAATGGTCTCAAAAACCCTTGGCTTGTTGTTTGAATGAAGCGGCCGGCATGAACTTATGAATGACGATCTCCCTAAGGAGACTACTCTTGCTTTCTTCCGCTTCTTTGTCATGGCTTTGGTGTGGCTCAAGGGTTTAGAGACTTTGTTATGGAGAGGAGAATTTGAGAAAAGGGAATAAGAGAAGAAATGGAAAGTGGATGAGAAGGATGGGGAGGGGGTTGGTGTTTAAATAGAGGCTCAATTCTTGTACTTTGCCACGCCCGTGGACCAAGGGCGTGTTGTGTCACACGGTCACCTCGTACGGCTGTGTGTATAGGCGTGTTGATTCTCCATGTCTGTTTTTCAGACAGCCACGCCCGTTTCTGATAAGTCAGTGTCATCCACGGCCGCCTCGCATGGCCGTGGGCTTTTGTCGGTGCCCGTGTTGGAGTGGTTGGGTTCGTGAACTTCAAAAATTTGTTGAGATTTGATTTGTACCGCCTCTGCCATGTTAGTACGAAGATTTTGTACTTCCACATGGTCACGACCACGGCCGTGTACAAGACCGTGTGGTCTGGAGATCTACACTTTTGGTTATTTTACTCTAGGTAATCAGAAAAGAAAATAAATTGAAAGCAAAATGTAAAAATAAATTGGGTTATTGCTTGGGTTGCCTCCCGAGAAGCGCTCGTTTATAGTCTTAAGCTAGACCTTCCTTGTTTTAAAAAAAAAAAAATCAGGGAGGTTTAAATGTTTGAATATCTTCCCTCATGTTGGCAGTTCTATTTTCTTGATGAAGTTTGAGTCGAGAAGTGTGTACCTTAAAAGTGCCGAATATGGGATTGCTTACCTCGACTGTTCCGTATGGGAAGATATTGTGTACCTCAAGGGGGATTTCTTCCTTTGCTTTTAGGTCTGACATGGTGTTTCAAGGATTTGATTTATCTAACAGTACCTGGTCTCCTATTTTGAAGTGGTTTGATGTTCCTATGAGCTCTTCTAGGGGCTCTTTCGGCTTTACCTTGCACGGCTCCTGTTCTTCTTTGAAGGATGTCGTCCACTTTTCTAGTTTGTCGACCCTAAGGCTTCGTTCCTTGTGTAATTCATCTTTGGTGGCATGGGGTCCATGATTTGGCTTAGATTTGTAATCTTGTGGCGTGTCTTGTGATGAAGCTGGAACAATCTGGTTATCAACTAAATTTACTTTCTCACCTTCATCAATTGATGTCCTGGCCGAGTCCAGAGCTTGTAGGTTGATCTATTCGTCACCTACTTGAAGTATTAATTCTCCTGTGCTAACATCAATTTTATTCCTAGAAGTTGCTAAAAAGGGTCTTCCTAAAATTAAAGGAATCGAATTATCCTTATCCATGTCTAAAACAACAAAATCTACTGGGAAAATGAATTTACCAATTTTTACAAGAACATCTTCGATAATACCCCTGGGAATTCTAACTGTAACACCTCTAACCCCGAACCATCGCTGGAACAGGGTTACGAGGCATTACTGGACATATCAGACAATTTGCAAATAATTCTAAAAAAAATAACATTCATAGTATAATTTTAATAACTGATCCCTATTATGAACTTTCAAAGTCTAAAGTCTGTATTAAAAGTGAAATGGGACTCGTTTAAGTATTTCAGAATATATTTTGTTTATTATAAATTTCGGCAGCATTTCTACTTAATATCATATAAAATCCCTGTAAATTAAACCGTATTCATTTCAATCATAACCAATTCAACCAATTTATTTCATATATTCATTTTCTATTCTAAATACCTTCTAATCAAACTCAATCAATATAATATCAACTTAAATTTATCAAAGTATTAGTTAGATTAAAATAGATAAACTTCTTTCATTATAATTCTTAAACTTATAATACTAACATTTTTAACCATTTACATTCAAAACATAATAACCTTTATACACAACCTACGTACATGCCACATTATCAAAAGGAAATATACATCACCAAAAGTTTGCTGAAGTCGGGTCTGGCTTCGGATGCTGGTTCAGTATTTGACTTCTACAACCTGCGCAAGGAAACAACCGTACGCTGAGTATACATATACTCAGTGGTATTACCATAATTCAAATTATAAACATAATAATCATATCATTAAATCATATAACTTTAATTTTACTAAACCAATTCAAACATAAGTTTGTCATTCTCAATATATTCATACAATTCAATCTTAGCTATTCGACAATTGAAATAATACACAATCATGTTGAGCCACTATCCATTTCTTGAACCAAAGGTTCATACTTTCCATTCTCATACTCATATTCCAATCACATTTTTTCAGTTCATGTTCTATTTTCGCATTTCTTCCAATGGCTCAACCATTTCATTTTATTCAATTTAACCTTTTCTTTATTTACCCCTATTAACAGACTCGGACTTTAACGGATACATGGATTCCAACCCAAACACACTAGTACGGCACATTGTGCCTAAAACGGTACATAGTACCTGATCAGTATACGACACATAAGTGCCTGAAACGACACACGAGGTGCCTGATACAACACACTTTTCCGGTGCCCACGGATTTTGGGTCGTTACACTAATAGTTTTATCAGCTAATTGAATGCTCATCCTATTTTGTTTGGGTTTCCCTAGACCTAGTTATTTAAACATTTTATAAGGCATGACATTTATACTTGCCCCTAAATCAGCTAATGCATTATCAACAGTTAGTCTACCAATTAAACATGGAATTGTAAAACTCCCTGGATCTTTTTGTGTTCGTGGTAATCTATTCTGTAACATTGCTGAGCATACTGCGTTTAATTCCACATGTGATTCCTCATCTATCTTTCGCTTATTTGTCAACAGCTTCTTTAAAAATTTCCTGGAATCTGGCACCTGCAAAAGAGCTTCAAGAAACCTGTAAGTTAATATATAATTCCTTTAAGATTTTAAGAAACTTACCGAACAGTTCCTCTGTGTCATCTTTCGTTATTGCTTGGGGATATGGTATACGAGGTTTAAACTCTTTGATTACCGGTTTCGACTTGTTATTAACCTCAACCATATCTTCTTCTACCACCTTCTTTTGTTCTGAATTAGACGCGTCTAACCCTTCACTATCTTGAGCTGTTATGGCTTGAACTTGCTTTCTTGGGCTAGTCTCTGTATTGCTCGGTAGTCTTCCCTGTGGTCTCTCAAGAATCTGCTTAGCAAGTTGCCCGAATTGATCCTTGAATTCCTGTGACAATGCCTCAAGTTTTGTTTCTACCTTCTGGAAACGTGTTTCTGAGGCTGTTATGAAGTTTGCTAGCACCTCTTCAAGGTTCGGCTTCTTTTCCTGTGGGTAGGGCTGTTGTTGGAAGTTTTGGGATGTTTGTTGCCTTTGATTTCTTTCACCGCCCCATGAGAAATTGGGGTGGTTCTTCCAACATGGATTATAAGTATTACTATAAGGGTTATTATTAGATCAAATATTATTACCCATATAGTTCATATGTTCGTTCTCCATGCCCTGTTCGTAGGGTGGGTACTTAGGATTCACCACTCCTTCACTTGCTACGTACTTCATTACTGGATGTGCTTATGGAGAACCATTGAAACTATCAAATTTTTTATGTAACAATTCTACCTGATTTGATATCGCAGTTACTGCATCAATGTTGAAAACCCCGACTGCTTTAGCTGGCCTTGTCCTTGTAATTTGCCACTGATAGTTATTCAGTGACATCTCCTCTATAAACTCGTAGGCTACTTCAGGAGTTTTGTTGTTCAGAGTTCCACCAGTGGCTGAATCGATTAGCTGCCTTGTTGAAGGGTTCACACCGTTGTAAAAAGTTTGGACCTATAGCCACAATGGTAGTCTGTGGTATGGGCACCTCTTTAAGAGATCTTTGTATCTCTCCCATGAGTCGTATAATGTCTCTGGATCTATCTGTACAAAAGAAGAGATATCATTCCTTAATTTGGCCATTTTGGCCAGTGGAAAATATTTTTATAAAAATTTTTGGTCATATGGTCCCATGTAGTGATTGATCCTCGTGAAAGAGAATGTAACCACTATTTGGCTTTATTTCTCAGGGAAAAGGGAAAATGGCATCATCAGAAACACCATTTATGTTGAAGGTGTCGCAAAATTCTAGGAAATTTGCTAAGTGCGTGTTAGGATCCTCATCCTGCAAACCATCAAACTGAACAAACTATTGTATCATTTGTATAGTGTTAGGTTTCAGTTCAAAATTATTTGCAGCAATAGTAGGCCTAACAATACTAGACTCAGTTCCTATTAAACTAGGGTTAGCATAATCATACATAGTACGTGGAGTATGATGTTCTGCCATCTCTGGAGGTGGCGGATTATTTTCAGCCATTTCTTCTGTGGTATTTATTTTGGCTTCTTGCTCTTCGTCTATGTAGTTTAAGCTTCACCTTATCTTTCTGCGATTTCTTCGAGCGATACCTTCAATATCACTATCGTAAAGTAGAGGTCCTGCCGGGTTCCTTCAAGTCATAAACTAGAGGTACCTGAAAGGGACAAAAGAAGGAAAGAAACTTTAGCAAAATTAAAATGCAACCTAAAGATAAAAGTAAATTGCAGAAAATAAAATAATGGCTAAAGTAATAAAAATTAAGCTTTCTTAATATTTTAGTTCCCCGGCATCGTCGAAATCAGAGTCTTAAATTTATAAAGGGAATGATCGAACCTAGCAACTAACTCTGACAATGATTGTGAGGCAAGCGTACCTACCGAACAGTAGAATAGTTTAGGCAAGACCGGAATATCGAATCCCAAAGGAACCAAAAGTACTAATACTAACTCTCTTTCTATTATTTAGCCTAAGAATTAAGTGAATGGTTATCTAATCTAATTTAACTATTAACTAAACTAAAGATGCAAAGAAAAAAAGAATGAATTGGGGAGAATACTTGGAAGAAAAACTCAGTTGGTTAATATGACACCCAAATAAGAATTCACCTAGACTTTACTTGTTATCTAACACTGAACCAGATGATGTATTCACTTGACTTGATCCGTAAGAATCCCTAAGTTATATTAAACCCTCTCTTGAAGCGAATAACGTCTAACCCTAGGTTGATTAATTGGAATATCTTTCTAATTAAAACTCCTAGAATCGCATTAACTCGATCTATGGACTCCCATATTATGTTTCACCCTAATCCGGCAAAATCTCGTCACCCTATCCCTAGGCGTGTGGTCAACTCCGCTTAATTATGCTAGATCTACTCTTAGGCAGGGACTTTTGCTCCACCACTTAAGCACATCATACTTGAATCAATATCCCAAAAATATTAACACAAGAATTAAGCACACATAATTAAGAATAAGTCAAATATTTAACATATAGTTCAGAAAACAACAACAAGATCTGTCTTAGGTTTCATCCCCCTCAGGTATCTGAGGGTCTAGTTCATATTAAATAAAGAAAATGACTACTGCAAATCAGAGCTTTAAATATTTATAAAAGAATGATCAAACTTGGAGACTAACTCTGACAACGATATTAAGGCAAGTGTACCTATCGAACAGTAGTATAGCTTAGGCAAGACCGGTTATCGAACCCAAAGGAACTAGAAGTATTAATACTCACTTTCTTTTTATTATTTAGCCTTAAAGTTAGAGTGAAGATTACTTTTAAACTAAATTGACGACAACTAAACTAAGGACACTGTAACATCCTGAAATTGGGCTTAGGAGAATTGAGCCCAATGGGCCTTAGGTGCAGTTGCGTTTAAAATTTTTGAGAATGGCATTAATGCAAGTTAGACTTATTAGATAAGTGATTTTGAAAGGTTAGAGGGCTTCTATGAAGTCCTGGGATCAAATATTGGCTTTGGGGAAATTTTGGTTTTAGGTGAAAAAAACCCTGGAAGTTGGTAGGTAGGCCTTAAGAATAAAATATGGAGAAAAATGACACAAAAGGAGTGTGTGGTGTAGTGGCAAAGTGACGCCACTTAGGGGACAAGGGAGTGATGCCACAAGGAAGGAAGGAGGCCCAAGGTTCAAGTCTTGGCTTTTGCATTTTGGTTTCTTTTTAGTTGGATCTTAGAATTTGGGCCATAGTTTATATTTAGTTGCGCATGGTTTAAGACACAAAAGGAGCTTGTGGCCAAGTGGTTAGCGGCGTGGATTATGTTGCAAGGGAGCCTGGGTTCGAATATCGTGAGAAGCAAAGGGGTATTTATTTTGCGGATTGGACGGCAAGAGTTTCAGTTGAATTTAAACTCTACTGACGAAGGGATCCCACATCGGAAAGACACAAAGAATGAAGGTGAAGAGCTAGCTATATAAAGAGCATTCCAGGAGGAGAGTGAACACACCTTGGAGGGCGTTTGGGCACAGGAATGGTCGGAGCGCGGATTAACACCAGAGTCCTATCAGGTGTGTACTTCTCTATTCTAGTTGTAGAGCGGCAAATGTCGAAGTTCCGGTCACGACAATAGTAGCCACACGAGCGTGCGAGCGCACATGTGGGGCTTCGACGCGATAGTTGAGGCCAATAGTAATATTCTTGTGGGTTGGGGCTGCTTGGGCCGCAATGGGCCCATGGGCCCTTATGGGTAAAATATGCAATTGTGTAGTATATAGTGAACTAGACTAGGTGGAACTTATATACGTGGCTAAATTTGTGCTAGGTGGGCCACATGAGCGTGTGGGCCCGAAAGGGCCAAAATCAGATTTTAGGCCCAATAGTCCGGTAAGGACCGAAAATGGTAGTTGAGTCGCTCGTGGCGACATTAGGCCTTCGGAAAGGCCATTGCAGGTGAAAATTTACGAAAATACCCTTGGTGTGTAAATTACGAAAATACCCTTGGTAGGTAAAATTACTGTTATACCCTTAGAGGTTGATTAGCTTGATTTTATTGCTTTATGTCTATCTGATTATGATGGTAACTCATGTTATTCTTATATTTGATATATGTTTCACATACATGACACATTGCATAATATCTGAAAAATATGTATGTTGCATGGGCATATGAGTGATATTGATAAAGGGGAAGTGTTCTGGTGGTTTTTACCACATTATCTGGTGACTCATGTCACATATTATTATCTGGTGACTCTGTCACATTATCTGGTGACTAATGTCACATATTGTTATCTGGTGACTCTGTCACATTATCTGGTGGCTATGCCACGATTATAAGGGCGATGAGCAGTTGACTGCAGTGACTGCCTTCGATGGTATGTAGCGGATGGAGGGTCGATTTAGTAATCCCCACGGTGTGATTGGCAGGTACGGGTGATGTGTAGTGAATGGAAATTTAGGCTGGGATTGGGTTCTGCATTATCATTTGTACATGCATCATATCGCATTGATTATATGATTATCTGCTATACTGTGATGTTAGGGCTACGGCCTGATTCGATTTATGTGGGCTTCGACCAAGTATGTTATTGTAAGGGCTAAGGCCCAATCTGCTTCTGTGGGCTTAGGCCCAGTTATCACTCGTAAGGGGAAACGCACACTGAGTTTTCATAAACTCACCCCCTCTTTTTAAATGTTTCAGGTAATCATTAGACCGCAGATTTGGGGAGCCAAGGCAGACTTGTGGTGGCCCTGCAATGTTTTCTCGTAAACTCATTTCTTATATTTAAACTTACTTTTTCTTTTGGGATTTTGATATGTAATAAGGCCTTTGGTATTTTATTTGGTTTTAGCTTTCAATTTGGTTACTGTTTACTATTTAATGTTCAATATGGAATTTTCCTAAAATGATAATAAACCATTTTTATTCAAAATTACTTAAACTCGATTTTCACAACAAATACAATTTTATCCAAATTAATAACAACTTTGTAAAATGGGCATTGAAATGAATCGACTTTTATAAACAAACCACAAAACGCGGAGTTTCAAAAAGAATACGAATTTTTAACGAACGCATAGTTTTTTTTAGACATTCATTTCATGTGACATGCCAGATCCGGTCATAACGTCTGGGCCGAGTTTGGGGTGTTACAGACACAAAGACAAGAAGACGAATTAGAAAATAACTTTGAAGAAAAACTCAGTTGATTTCGGCGATACCTTCGGGAAGCATCCACCTAGACTTCACCTATTATCTAACCCTAAATTATATGATTTCTTTACTTAGCTTGATCCGTGAGACTCCCTAACCTATATTAAACCCTCTCTCGAGGCGAATAACGTCTAACCCTAGGTTAATTAGTGGGACTCTCGTTCGCTTGTAATAACCCCCTAGGATAGCAGTAAATTGATCAATGGACTTCCATATTAGGTTTCACCTTAATCTGACAAAATCTCGTAACCCTATCTCTAGGCGTTCGATCAACTCTGCTTAATTATGTTAAATCTCCTCTTAAGCAAGGTCTATTCCTCCTCCACCTAAGCACATTAGATTTGGATTAAGTGACATAATTAAAAACAAACTAAGTAATTTATCATATAACTTAAAAATCAAATAATAAAATCAATCTAGGTTTCATCCCTTTCAGGTATCTGAGGGGTTTAGTTCATAATGAATAAACAAAACATCGCAAGAGAAAAGATAAAACAAAACATAAGAAAACCCTAAAACCCCTTGAAGGAATTGAAGGAGAATTCCGCCATCTTGAGTATAATTCCGGCTTCTTGGGATGGATCAACTGGCTATCCTCGCGTTATTCCCTAACTTTTACCTTATCGGCTTGGCTCCTTGGCCTAGCTTTCGCTCCCCCTCAAAGGTGGTACTTGGGGGATATTTATAGGCTCTTGGATTGCGATTCTTTCTCCCTAAGTATCCTTTTCCGACTGAAATTGCTCTTTCCAACGACAGAGGCACGGCCATGGCACACGCCCGTGTGGATCGAGACCTGACCGTGTTCAAATTTCTCTTGAGGCACGACCGTGTGTGACGTAGTTGAGGCTGTGCTTTAGGTGTTTTTTGAGGCACGGCCATGTGTGCTTTGGGCCAGGCCGTGTCAATTTCGTGCTAAGGCCCATTTACTCAATTTTAGGCCCGTTTTGTGTTCTTTTCATCCTTGGGTGCTTTCCTGGATATAAGACATGAAAAGAAAGGATTAAATGCACCTTTTTATATAAAACAAGGAATAAATCATCCAAAAGCATATTAAATGTGGGATTAAAATATGTTACTTTTACGATTTATCAAATACCCCCACACTTAAGCTTTTGCTTGTCCTCAAGCAAAATTCTCAACTTACAATTAAAACGAACTTTCCATGATATATAATTCTTATCAACAATGTTTTTTTCTAATACATAGAGAATTCATACATGGATAATTTGATTCAATGCGTCCTAAAGATTCGAACGAGATAAGTCATAATTTTGTACCTCGAAACATAGGCGTCTTCCTTCTTTTAAATGACTACCTTTTTAATTCAAAATCGACAAGGATTGATATCCTCACTTAGGATTCACTCAAATCACTCTAAAGTGTTTAAGGTTCAGAAAAAGATCGCTCATAAGTCAAACCTGAAAAGTTAATCCCATAGGCTTGCCTGAAAATCAAATCTCCACCACTGTAATATAAGATGACAAACAGATCAAAAGGTCTTTGTTACGGTTGTAATGGGGCTAGGGTAAAAGGTGTGGTCATAGGCTGAAATTAAAGGGTTAGAATTGAGATTGAATTGACAAGTATCTTTCCTGAAATTTTTCTAAAACTTCATTAACTGAAAAGTGAAGATCCTACTAATACGAGCTTTTCTTTTGAAAATAGTCTTTTGATTGTGTAAGCTCTCTTTTCATACTACTAATATTGAATACCTTGAGGTTTTTTTAAGAACAAACTAATAATATATAATAAATTTAACTATCAGAATAATAAACTTCGGTAACTAATCAAATCAAGTCTCGATTAAGGGGTAGTCAAAAGAAAGGGTGATATCAAATACAAGGGTTTTGGATTAATATTAGTAGGTAAATCAATAAAAATGGTTTGTTAGGATCAACGGGGTTCACTAGGGGTTATTTGTAAAGGTGGGCTATTTAGTGAAATTAGTGGGTTAAAACGTAGGTGCCTTTATCATCTCTGTATATCAAATCATAACTGTGGTCTTGATATGTAAAAACGAGGCAAGTTCTAGAATAACAGTTCATGGTTGTCACACTCATAATAAAAAAGTTGAGCACGAAAAAGAATGTATGCTCTATAAGGTTCAAGTACTCACAATTATGGGTGTTTTGAAATCATCCTTATGAATTTTAAATTTCAAGGTAGTATTTAAATTTAGGTCAACAGCCTAGCAAAAATTTTAATTCTTGAAAAACAGACTTATCATGCTTGATTCTCTAGTATTCTTTAAATTAAACATCAATGTATAATTAACTATGACTTATTCTAAAACATGTCAATAATCATCACAAATCATCAGAAATTTCATCCTAATTAGTAATATGACAACTTTGCCTAAAAACAAGACTAAATCAGGGATTTGAGAATAGCGAAAAAAGTTTGGTACTTTTATTCCACTTTTACCCTCAGGGATTTCAGAATACTGCAAAAAGTTAGGTCCTTTTACCCCCCACACTTAAGATGTACATTGTCATCAATGTACAAAGATAGATAATGACAATTAGTAATTAATCAAAAGATAGGAGGGAAAAGTGTTACTTCCTGGGTTTTCTGACGAGATCCTTGAGGATGTGGACAGTGTGTGGCATCAGGTGACTTTTTGCATTTCGCCTAATTGTGCTTTTGTGTAGGTGGAATAAATGATTTATTTTGCAAAGTCACTTGTTAATGATCTTTTCGATGAAAGAGATATGTTGTTAGGGATGCTTAAATGATTAAATAGCCAATGATAAGAATTTGTAATAATAATAAAAGTTCAAATTTAAACAACATAAAATAAAGTCTTAAAAATGAACGAAAACAAATTAAATGGACTCAGAGGTCCTCATCCATGTTTGGGTCTGGTGGTGGTGCTGATGATGAAATGTTGAGGTGTTGGCATATTTGTTGGAGCGTCGCCTCCAATCCGTCAAAGCTCTTAGCGACATGTGTCTCGAACTGATCAAGTCGAGCAGAGATGTCTGCTAATGTTGTTGTTGCTCAATATGGATGCTGGCTTCGATTCGTTGCCTCCTCTGATGGTGGTGGGACATCATCAGGAATATCCTCGTCCTCTTCTTCGTTGATTGGTATCTTTAGTTTGTACTGCAGAGGATCGGTCCCTCGTTGTTGTGTTATCATCCTCATATGTAGCATGGTTTGGATGCCTTGAGGAACCATGTTGCCCATCAGTGTGACGGAGGTGATCTCCTAGTCGGTGTTGAGGAGGTTGAAGTGTCGAGCTAGCCTTGTAATGTAGGGCCCCATTGACAAAATTCCCTTCCTATGTTGCTCTGTCTGATGTTGAATTGCGCACGCCATAAAATATGCCAAGTCAAAAACATGTCCTTCAGACATGCATGATAGGAAGTAGATGTCGTGCTTGTTTACGATGCTGGTGCTCTCTCTGCGTCCTGTGATGGTGTGCACAAGAATGGCGTGTAAATACCTTAGGGCTAGGGGAAGTGCCGTTGCCTTAGAGCGGCTGGGATCGTATTGCCATGTAGTGGGGCATAGATTTTGCCAACATTCGAGCGGAGTGCGGTAGAGCTCTCTGTTTAATCCGACAAGATGGTTTTCGTGTATGAATTCCGGCGTGTAAAGTCTGAGAGCCGTGTCGAATTGGGGTACGCTTAATCGGTGCACCGAGCCTCCTAGATGGAATTGGATAGCACCTGGGTTGTCGAACTGAGTCGTCACTACTTGCAGGATGAAGGTGGTGCAGAACTCTAATGTAAGTTCCATATATGTGGGTTCGTCGATTTGGAAGAAGTTCTCCCATGGTACAGTTGAGAGAAGTGCTTTAATTTCAGTTTCGAGCCCAACTTGTCGCATTGCATTCCATTCGATGCGTCGACCGGTGCCTATAGGTCTTCCCCGAATTGCTTTATACTTTTCATCTTGGGTTGCTTGGGGGAACCAGAGAAATGGGTGTCTGGTTTCGGTGAAGGCACTTGCAGACAATGATTCGGGTCCCTTTCTTTTCTTGCTTGGGACAGATCGTTTGGCTCGTGACGACGACATGGTACCTGAAAGAAATTATCAGAACATAACAGCAACAATGAGGAATGTCTCTCATATCAATTTCCTTTGATATCAAAAATTGGTAGATTTTATGTCTAAGAATGGAATCAATCAGCAACCAAAAGCAATTTATTCATGAATGTTGTGAGTATATTCACTAACTAAAATTCAAGGCTAATTCTAAACAAAATGAAAAATAAAGTTGCAATCAAAGATTATGGGGATAAAAATAAATCATGTTTTTCTAAACTAAATTTTAACAAAGTATGAAAATGAATACAAATGCCATCAAAGATTTTGTTAAGAAAATGAAACCAGGGGTGGAGGAGATGAACGGTATGGGCGGAGCACAGTAGGGCTTAGGGGTCTGTAGGCGGTGGCGTGGGCGTGGGGCTTGGTAGCACGGCTGTGGTTCGGCCGTACGGACGGTTTTGGGTTTTTTTTGGAAGAAAAAGGTGACGAGAGGTGGTTTTAATGGAGGGGGTGAGTGTTTGGCCGGTTTGGGAGGAGGGGGTTTAAATCTGATTTAGGGTTTATTTTTGGGGAAGATGACGATTAGATTTTATTTATAAGGGAAGGGGCACGGTCCGTCGACATGGCTGTGTCAATTTGAAATCGCCCGTTTTTTTTGCATTTTTTAGGTTTGGGCGCGTTTAGGTTCAGTGGCACGCCCGTGTGTCTATTTAGCACGCCCGTGCTTGATAAAGTAAAACTGTGGGCACGGTGAGGTTACATGGGTGTGTCTTACCCGTGTTCGACAAGTCAGTAGCTTCACATGGTTTGAAGGCACAGATGTGTCTTCCCCGTGTTTGACAAGTCGGTAGCCTCGCACGGTTGCAAGGCACGGGCGTGTCTTACCCGTGTTCGACAAGTCAGTAGCCTCTCACGGTTGCAAGGCACAGGCGTGTTCTGGTACCGCAGCCCGTGTTGTCTATAGTAATTTTGCTTTATTTGGGCATGGCTTTTGGCACGCCCGTAGATCTCCCCCTATTTTGCACACGGCCATGGACACGCCCGTGTTCAAGGCCGTGTTAAAAATCCTGCATTTTCCTGTTATACTATTTTAGTGCGGTGTTAGAGAAATAAAAACTATGTTAGTATGTTAGTGCTCGGGTTGCCTCCTGAGAAGCGCTCGTTTATAGTCTTAAGCTAGACTCTCCATGTTTTCGGTTCTAAAGGATGGCTCATGGAGCTTAAGCTCTTCTCTCATACCTCCAAAATCTGTACCATTATAAATTTTAAGTCGGTTACCTTGAATGTGCCTTTAGTGGGATGGGTTACCTCGATGGTTACATATGGAAATATTGTTTTGATCATGAATGGTCCTGACCATCTTGATTTCAACTTTCCCGGGAATAGTTTAAGCCTTGAGTTGTACAGTAGGACTAAGTCTCCTTCTTCGAATTTCCTTGATCTCTTGAGACGAGCATCGTTACAATTTTGAGTTCTCATAGGCTTCCATTCTCCACTCGTCCAGCTCGTTCATCTACATCATTCTACTCTTACCTGCAATTTTGAGATTAGTATTTAAAAATTTTGTTGCCCAAAAAGCTTTGTGTTCTAATTCGAACGGTAAATGACAGCTTTTCTCATATACAAGTTTGTATGGGGATCTCCCTAAAGGTGTTTTAAATGTTATTCTATAGGCCCATAACACATCATCTACTTTTAATGCCCAGTCTTTTCTATTTGATTCAACGGTTTTTTCTAGAATGCGCTTAAGTTCTCGGTTTGCCACCTCTACTTGCCCACTGGTTTGAGGATGGTATGGGGTTGCTGTTCTATGATATACTCCATATTTCTTTAGAGATTTTTCAAATTGGGTATTGCAGAAGTGCGTACCCCTATCGCTAATGATGGCTCTCGGTGTGCCAAATCGAGAAAAGAGTTTCTTGAGAAACTTGACTACTACCTTAGCATCATTGGTAGGTAAAGCTTCCGCTTCTACCCATTTTGACATGTAATCAATTGCCACTAGGATGTACTTGTTCCCAAATGAATTTGGGAATGGTCCCATAAAGTCAATACCCCATATGTCAAATATTTCACATGATAACATATATGTTTGAGGCATTTCATCTCGTTTAGAAATGTTACCTATTCGTTGGCATCGATCACACGAGGTAACATACCTGTTGGCATCTTTAAATAGAGTGGGCCCATAAAAACCTGATTCGAGTGTCTTGTGTGCTGTCTTTATGCCACTGTAGTGTCCTCTTGATGGTCTTGAATGGCAATGCTCCAAGATCTTGTTTGCTTCTATCTTTGTAACACATCTTCGAATTACCTGATCTGCACAAATGCAGAAAAGAAAAGGATCTTCCCAAAAATAATTTTTCACATCAGCAAAGAATCGCTTCTTTTGGTGGTGTGTTAATTTTCTTGGTAAGATGTTAGCTGCTAAATAATTTGCAATATTTGCAAACCATGGTACCTCAGAATGTGTTATAGAAAAGAGTTGTTCTTTGGGAAACGAATCATTTATTCTGCCTTCATCGAGTTCTTTGGTGTGTGGATTTTCAAGTCTAGAAAGGTGATTCGCGGCAAGATTCTCAACTTCTTATCTTGTATTTTCAGGTTGAATTCCTATAAAAGTAAAATCCATCGTATGAGCCTGGGTTTTGCATCAGGTTTGTTTAAAAGATAATGAGGAGCTGAATGGTCGGTGTAAACGACAAGTTTGGACAATATTAGATCTTGTCTAAATTTTTCAAAAGTAAAAACTACAGCTAGCAATTCTTTCTTTGTGGTGGTGTAGTTTTCTTGTACGGGTGTTAGTGTTCTGCTAGCGTAGTAAATTGGCTGAAAATGCTTGTCTCTTCATTGTCCTAAAACTACACCTATTGCAAAATCACTTGCATCACACATTAGTTCAAAAGGTAAGTTACAATCAGGTGCAATTATAATCGGCTCATTTATTAATTTATCCTTAAGGATATTAAATGCATCTAAACATTCATGATTGAAATAAAAAGGAACCTCTTTTTCTAGTAATTTTTTCAAAGGCTTAGCTATTTTAGAAAAATCTTTAAAAAATCTTCTATAGAACCCTGCATGTCCTAAAAAGCTTCTGATAGCCTTAACAGAACTAGGGGGAGGTAGTTTTTCTATGGCTTCCACTTTTGCTTTATCTACCTCGATCCCTTTACTAGAAATATTATGCCCTAACACAATCCCTTCTCTTACCATAAAGTGACATTTTTCCCAGTTTAAAACAAGGTTTGTTTCCTCACATCTCATTAGAACTCGTTTAAATTTTTAAGGCAAAAATGGAAAGAATTACCGAATACCGTAAAATCATCCATAAATACTTCCATAATGTCTTCCACGAGTTCATCGAAGATTGCCAACATGCAACGCTGAAAAGTAGCAGGTGTATTACATAATCCAAAAGGCATTCTACGATAAGCAAACATATCGTATGGGCATGTGAACGTTGTCTTTCCTTGATCTTCAGGAGCTTTGGGGATTTGGAAGTAACCGGAGAGTCCATCCAAAAAATAGTAGTACATATGCCAGGATAATCTTTCTAACATTTGATCTATGAAGGGTAGCAGGAAGTGATCTTTTCTGGTAGCATCATTCAACTTTCTACAGTCTATACAAACTCTCCAACCCATGACTGTTCTTATGGGAATCAACTCATTCTTTTCGTTGGGCACTACCGTCATTCCTCCTTTCTTTGGAACTACCTGCACAGGACTTACCCAAGTGCTGTCAGAGATAGGATAAATTATTCCTGCATCTAGGAATTTAATGACCTCAGCTTTGACCACTTCTTTCATGTTGGGGTTTAACCGTCTCTGGGGTTGCACACACGACTTGTATTCTTCTTCCATTAAAATTTTGTGTGTGCAGAATGTGGGGCTTATTCCCTTGATGTCAGAAATTTTCCAAGCTATGGCTTTTTTGTGCTCTTTTAATACCTTTATCAGCTCCTCTTTTTCCTTAGGTTCTAGTTCTGCAGAGATGATTACTGGTAATGTAAAATTGTCTCCGAGGAATGCATATTCTAAGTGTTTTGGTAACTATTTCAATTCCAATTTTGGTGGCTCTTCGATGGAAGGTTTCTATTTTATTTCATCATCATTGTCAATTCTTTCTTCTTTCATTTGTTTGGATGACTATGTATTCAGATTCAACTCATCATCCTCATCTTCTTCCCCCTCTGCTTGAGTTAGGCACAGTTCTATCGTGTCGTCATGTATGATTTCTTGTAATGAATTTTGAATGATATGATCAGTAGTATCAACAAAATAACAGGAATCATCTTGCTCTTTAGAATATCGCATGGCATCATAAATTTGAAAAATGATTTCTTTATCTCCTATCATCGGTGCGAGTTTACCATCTCCTACATCAATGACAGCTTTAGCAGTGGCTAAAAAAGGACGCCCGAAGATTAAGGGAACATTAATGTCTTCATCCATGTCTAATATAACGAAATCAACAGGGAAAATAAATTTATCAATTTTTACCAGAACATCTTCGATGACCCCTCTAAGATATTTAATAGATCTATCTGCTAACTGAATACTCATCCTAGTGGGTTCTGGTTCCCCAAGATCTAGTTGTTTAAACATTTTATAAGGCATTATACTAGTGCCTAGATTAGCTAATGCTTTCTTAATATTCAATCTATCAATTAAACAAGGGATAGAAAACTTCCTGGGTCTTTTAACTTGGTTGGTAGCTTATTTTTGAGGATGGCTGAGCATTCTTCATTAAGTTCCACCGTTGACACCTCTTCAAGTTTTCGTTTATTCGTCAGGAGTTCTTTTAAGAATTTTGCATACTTTGGCATTTGTGAAATAACTTCAACAAAAGGTAAGTTGATATGTTTTTGTTTAAAAAGTTCAAGAAACTTACCGTATTGTGCATCAATTTTCTCTTTCTTTAACTTTGCTGGATATGGGATTGGTGGTTTGTTCTCATTGCGTAATGGATTTACATCCTCAATTCCCTTATCACTTGTTTTATTGTCGTTTGGGGTTTGTTTCTTTAGTTCACTTAATTCCTTTCCACTTCTTAGTGTGACTGCTTTTACCTGTTCTGTCCCTTTAGGAAAATTTTCTGCACATGTTTGGTAAGCGTTCCAATCGTCTTAGTGAGTTCCCCAAATGACTCAGCAATTTTTTGAAATGATGTTTGTTGATCTTTAAGGGTTTTCTCGATATCTTGCAGACGTTTTTCTGTGTTTGCTGATTCCTTCTCGTGTATTGGTTTCTTCTCTTGTGGATAGGGCTAATTTCGGAAGTTTTGAGGGGGTTGTTGCCTTTGATTTCCTTGGTTTCCTTGTCCTCCCCACGAAAAATTTGGGTGGCTCCTCCAACCTGGATTGTAAGTATTACTATAAGGATTATTATTAGATCGGAAATTATTACCTATATAGTTCATTTGTTCATCTTCTGCTCACGGTTGATAGGGTGGGTACTCAGGATTCGCCACAGTTCCACTTGCATCGCACTGCATGACTAGATGTACTTGTGAAGAACACTAATTATCAAGCTTTTTATTCATCATCTCTAGCTGTGTTGATAGCATGGTCATGGCATCGATGTTGAAAACTCCTGCCGATTTTGTCGATTTGGTCATTGAAGCTTGCCACTGATAATTGTTTAATGGCACCTCCTCAATGAACTCGTAGGCTGCTTCTGGAGTTTTGTTGTTCAGTGTTCCACCGGCGGTTGAATCTATCAGTTGTCTCGTTGAGGGGTTTACACCGTTAAAAAAGGTTTGGACTTGTAGCCATAAGGGTAGGCCATGGTGTGGGCACCTCCTCAAGATATCTTTGAATCTCTCCCATGCGTCGTATAGCGTCTCTAAATCGATCTGCACAAAAGAAGAGATATCATTCCGTAATTTGGCCGTTTTGGCCGGTGGAAAATACTTTATCAAAAACTTTTCGGTCATCTGATTCCATGTAGTGATTGACCCTCGTTGTAACGAGTTTAACCACTGTTTGGCTGTATTCCTTAATGAAAAAGGGAATAACCGAAAACGTATGGCATCATCAGAAACGCCATTTATTTTGAAGGTATCACAGAACTCTATAAAGTTAGCTATGTTCGTGTTTGGATCTTCGTCCTGCAAACCATCAAATTAAACAAACTGTTGAATCATTTGTATTGTGTTAGGCTTTAATTCAAAATTGTTAGTAGATATAGGAGACCTAATAATACTAGATTCTACTCCTGTTAAATGTGGTTTTGCATAATCGAACATTGTGCGTGGAGCATTGTTATCCCCCACATCGCGTGGTTGTGTGTTGTTTTTGTCCATCCCTTCAGTAGGACTGGATCTGTTTTCTTCCTCTCTCTCTGTATAATCTAGGGCTCGCCTGGTTTCCCGATGATTCCTATGAGTAGTAGCTTCAATTTCGTTGTCGAATATCAAAGGTCCTCTCGGGTTCCTTCTAGTCATAAACTAGAGGTACCTGCTGGAAAAGAAAGAAAGAAAATTTCAGCAAACAGAAAAAAAACAAAAATAGAAATGAAAATAAAAATAAATTGTGAAAAATAAAAATTAGGGCTAAAGTAATAAAAATAGAGTTTTCTTAATATTTTAGTTCCCCGGTAACGGCGCCAAAAACTTGATCACTGCAAATCAGAGCTTTAAATATTTATAAAAGAATGATCAAACCTGGAGACTAACTCTGACAACAATATTAAGGTAAGTGTACCTATTGAATAGTAGTATAGCTTAGGCAAGACTGGTTATCAAACCCAAAGGGACTAGAAGTATTAATACTCACTTTCTTTTTATTATTAAAGTTAGAGTGAAGATTACTTTTAAACTAAATTGACGACAACTAAACTATGGACACAAAGACAAGAAGACGAATTAGAAAATAACTTTGAAGAAAAACTCAGTTGATTTCGACGATACCTTCTGGAAGAATCCACCTAGACTTCACCTATTATCTAACCCTAGACTTCACCTTTGGGCCAGGCCGTGTCAATTTCGTGCTAAGGCCCATTTACTCCGTTTTAGGCCCGTTTTGTGTTCTTTTCATCCTTGGGTGCTTTCCTGGGTATAAGACATGAAAGGAAAGGATTAAAAGCACCTTTTTATATAAAACAAGGAATAAATCATCCAAAAGCATATTAAATGTGGGATTAAAATATGTTACTTTTACGGTTTATCAGAAAACATCTTAGAAGAAAAGATAAAACAAAACATAAGAAACCCCTAAAACTCCCTGGAGGAATTGAAGGAGAGATCCGCCGTCTTGAGTAGGATTCTGGCTTCTTGAGATGGATCAATTGGCTATCTTCGAGTGTTTCTCCACAAATTTGGTCTTTTTGGCTCGCTCTTTGGCCTAGCTAACCGCCCCCTTTCAGGTAACACTTAGGGGATTTATATAGGCTTTCGAAAAATGTTGCTTCACCCTGAAGTATCCAAATCCGAATGAAATTGCTCTTTGCCACGACAGGGGCATGGCCATGGCACACGCCCGTGTACTTAGTCGTTAAGTCGTGTTCGGATTTCTTTAATGAGGCACGGCCGTGTGGTCTTGGGCCCAGGCTGTGTGAATCTCGTAATATGGCCCATTTACACTATTTTGGGCCTGTTTTCTGTTCTTTTCATCCGCAGGTGCTTTCTTGGGTATAAAACATGAAAACAAAGGATTAAGAGCACCTTTTTACATAAATCAAGGCTTAATTCATCCAAAAGCATACTAAATGTGGGCTTAAAATATGTTACTTTTACGATTTATCATCCAGCATTCAGATGGGACCTTACAAGGCGTTATATGGACGTAGGTGTCGTACCCTTACCTGTTGGACAGAATTAGGTGAGCGACAGTTGTTGGGTCCAGAATTGATTTCAGAAACTAAGGAAAAGTTTAAGTTGATTCGGGATCGATTAAAAGAGGCTTCTGATAGATAGAAATCGTATGCGGATCTGAAGCATAAGGAGATAGAATTTTCAGTGGGGGATTATGTCTTCTTGAAGGTCTCACCTTGGAAGAGGGTTTTAATATTTGGACGGAAGGGCAAGTTGAGCCCCAGATTCATCGGGCCTTATCAAGTTTTGGAATGTGTGAGACCAGTTGCTTATCAGCTTGAGTTGCCCCCAGAGTTGAATCTGATACATAATGTATTCCATGTTTCGATGCTGGGGCACTATCGTTCAGATCCATCTTACATAATGCCAGTGGAAGAAATTAAGGTTAGACCTGATCTATCTTTTGAAGAAGAACCGGTGTAGATTTTGGATCGGGATGTTAAAGTGTTGAGGAGGAAGTCTGTTCTGCTAGTCAAAGTGTTGTGGTAGAATCGCGGTTTGGAAGAAGCCACTTGGGAGCCTGAAGAGGCAATTCAACAGCAGTACCCTTATCTCTTTTAACCAGGTAAAATTTTGGGGCCGAAATTTCTTTAAGGGGGTGGAACTATAACATCCTAAAATCTAGGGGTCTGTAAAATTTGTGTAATTGCATGTTATGCTGGTTCTGTGTGTTGTTTAAAGGTGCTTAGGGGCCCTAGGGAGGCCTGGGGTCGAGTTTGAGCGCTGGTAAAATTTTGGTTTTTGGGCACTTCAGTGGGGTGAGCTGGGGAAAGCAGGGCTTAAGGTTAATTAAGTGTGTTTGCTATCACAAGTAAGATAGTGGCACAATGCTGGTGGCATCAACATGCATGCAAGGGGAGTGAGGTTTGAATCTCACAAGTAGCACTTGGGGGTTTTATTTTTGTGCTCAAGGAAGGGAGGTAGCTAAGTGGAGACCAAACTCTACAGGAGAGAGAGAGGATTTGGTCAAGCATTTCAAATGGGTGATGGAGAGTGCTTAGTGGAGCAAAATGGGGAGCAAAACATGGGATATGGGGAGTGGAGGTGTTTGGCCGAAAGTGGAAAGGTGCTTAGGGAACATTTCGGTCACATGTGTGTGTGTGGGGTGCCGAGTTGCTAAGTTCTTTTTTTTTTATTTTAGAGAGTAGTGTTGTGTTTCTAATTGTTTCATTTCGGGTCTTTTCTATTCATTTCTTTTCTTTCTAGTGCCAAATCTCTCAACTCATTTTCTTCATCTTTTCTCCTCATTTGAGTATTAGCCGAATCTATAGAGTTTGACCACTCGTGAATTTCCCTTCATCCATTCTTTCCAACTTCCGTCTCCTCTTTTCTCTTTTGTTCTCAACTTAGCTGAAACTTTTCTTCTCCTTTACTGCCCTCCTACTACTTTTCTCCTTAAGCCGAATATCCCCTTTTGTCCCAATTGAATCAATTTGCCTTTATTTTTTCCATTAGCCGTTCGCTCTAATCTAAGGCGTGGTGTTCTTTTAATCGTCGAATCTTTCTTTCATTCGATTGCAAGGTAATTGTAACACCCCAAACCCAGCCCAAACACCACGACCGGATCTAGTATGTCACTTGGGAAAAATTATATGGAACTTCGCAATTTTCAGAATTTGTTTTTAAAGTCCCTATTGATAACTCCAAGTTTAGTAGTTCATTTGAAAACTTAGTAATCTTTTTATGTAGATTTTAATTAGCTCAATTCTTGTGCTTAGGTCACGTTTTGAAAATACTTGGTGTTACATAAACTTAATCATGAGGTTTGTTATCAAATTTCGTTTAGAAAATCGTTGATTAAGTTGTGAGAAAAACTTCCATTTGCTTTTTCTATAGAAAACGTCTTATCGATTAATTCATAATTAAAGCGTCTAAAGTTTAAACCGAAAGTAAACCAAATTAATAGTGGCCTTATTACAAATCAAAAATCCCCAAAACCATAAAATGAGAAATAACTCAAAGTTTAGTTAAAAATAAAAACCCGTGTATGGCCACCTCGAGTCCATTCCGGCCCGATCCACTGAACTATAAATCACCTGCAAATGTTTAGGAGGAAAGAGTGAGTGATGATGACTCAGTGTGCAATTACCTCACATGCCAAAATTGGACCCAAGCCCCCATATACCATTCGACCAAAGCCCAAATGCAATAACATATGCGATAATCAATACGATAAACCCAGCCCATCCTAATGATCCATCCTCTACACTCCACTCCACATATCCAACCTCAACACACCTGTGGGGATTTCTACAATCGACCCTCCATTCGCTACACTCCTCTTTGGCAGTCGTACTGCTCAAAGTCGATACGATGTGGCTTAGCCGCCAAATCAATGTGACCAAGTAACCGATATACAAATATGGCACATAGCCAACCGATTAGTGTGCAA
The DNA here is from genome assembly GCA_005393395.2 of Gossypium australe. Classification (NCBI taxonomy): domain Eukaryota; kingdom Viridiplantae; phylum Streptophyta; class Magnoliopsida; order Malvales; family Malvaceae; genus Gossypium; species Gossypium australe. The sequence goes on from CM016618.1 coordinate 20,227,076, forward strand.
AGTCACCGATAAACACTTCCCCTTTAGCGTCATCATCATAACCCCATCCATGCAACATATAGGCATAATGTAATGAATGCAATATATATTTCGATACACATTAATCTAACAGAGCATATATCATTTCATGCCAAGATACATACACAACATAGTAAAAAGGTGACTAACCTGACATCTTCAATTTACCCTCCATGGGTATTCGATAATCACTGTCGTAACTTTTGGCTTCGGCTTTTACAGGATATAAGTAATTATAACAAACTAACAAGAGAAGGTGTGTGAAATTACACACCTGTAAACATGAAGGACTAAACTCTCAATATCGTCGACACTATCAGGAGAGGGAACAACCGCAATCTGTCTATCACAGGCAGATGTCGGCTCTCTACCGCATCCTGGAGGAAAATCTCGCACCGCCGATACTGCAGGCTTTTTAAACTTAGGGGCATTGACTACTAGTCCAATCCCCTCCTTCACTTGACTGGCATCCAAGTCCATGAAAGAACCTTGATCAATAAAATACTATAACGAAAGTAACGATTGTTTAATAACAATGTTGGGTTAAGGCAACGAACAACGAAGAGAAAGGCCACTTGAATAAGACTAGAGAGGAATCCCTTACCTTTGTTACTAACGTGAATCCACACGACTGCTTGAACAGGGACCCTCAGCAAGCAAGAACTCCTAGCACCTCTCTAACTGATATTCGGCCACTAACAAAGAGAGATGAAAGAAAGTATGTTACCAAGAGGTGAAGTATTTCGATACGAAAGAGAACCTCCCTTCGGTTTATGGAAGAAAGAGAGATAGACTGCCAAAGAGAGCAGGGGAGATGAAAAGAAATTGAAAAGAACTATCTTACCTTGAATCAAATGAAGCCGAATGATGTCCAAAGATTCGGCACAAGCCACCAAAAGACAAGAAGGTTTGGCTCAAGAATGATATCCCAAGGAGAAGAAAAGAGAGAATAAACCGTCAGAGATTCGGCTCTGCCAGAGGTAAATGATGAAACTATAAATTCGGCTATGGAGAATAAAAGAAACAAAATACCAACGCTATCTGGTAGATTAAGAAAAGAGCGATTGGTTGAATAAAAAGAAAGGTTGAAATTCGGCTCACAAGGGATAAATGATATGGGTTTGTTTGTCACAAGGGAGTTTCGGCTTAAGAGTAAAATAAGAAGTGATGAAAAGAAAAGAAGAAATAGGAGGAGAAAGATTCGGCTAAGGTTTAAGGGAGTCAAAGAAAATGAATGAATGTAGGAGATGATTCGGTCAAGAGAAGGGAGAGAAGGGAGAAAATGGAAAGAGCAAATGGAATGAAAAGAAAGTAGACTTGGAATTGAGGATGGCAAATGCCGAAAATGCAAAAGAAGAAACGCACCAAAAGAAAACTCAACACTCAAATGGTTCTGTTGCTCTCACAAATCCCCCAAATGCCGAATTCCCTTGCTAAACTCCCCCTATAGCCGAAAAGGCACCTCCCACCTCTCCAACAACCGGCCAAACTCTCTCCTTCACTCCACATCCCACGATTTCCTCCCCCAAACACTCACCATCCACCAATTAAAACAAATTGACTCATTCAAACTCTCCAAATTCCTTTCCATCACTCATCAAATTATTTCCCTTGGAATGCCGTCTTGAAGAAATCCCAGTCAATTCGATCTGCTGGAGTTCCTTCTCTTATTGTGAGGCACCACTGATATGCCTCATCCTGTAGAAGAGACCTCGCTCCTTTCAACTTTTCCTCTGCTATACAGTCTAAATCATCCATAATTCGCTCGACCGCCTCCAGCCAATACTCAGCTACATTTGGGGCCACACCAGAAGTACCCCTAAACATTTCAGCTCCATTTGCTTGAAGTCGCTCAGGAATAGACTTTCGAGATACTGTCCCAGTACTTGCACCAACAACCCGCTCTAAAACCCTCAACATTGCTTGGGACAAAGCATCATCCCCACCAGTTCTATCTTGAGATCCCGCTTCTGCCACAGGTGATGCTGGCGCTTCACCTTCAGGTTCATGCCTTGCTTCCGAGAACTCAGCCTCAACACCCCGGCCTCTACCACAGCCTCGTGCACTCATGTTTACCGTATTGTCTGAATCTAGTTTACAAATTTTATGAATTAGCATTTCTTCTCACTATTTATTAAAGAGTAGTCTTATGAGAATAGAGTTATAAGTAGTTTTCTGCAAATCATACGTATACCTAAAGGTTTCTATCTCTAAAGTAGAGTTCCTTAATTCTAGCTTTCATAAAATATTTTAACTACTTCATGCAATTAACCTAATTCAGTCAGAAAACTTACCGTTCGGACTTGGTGCCGGAGACTCAGGTGCCATACTTCTGAAAACATGTACATGTATATTCTCTAAACCATTTTCGGACCTTATTTTGGAAAATGTTTTGAACCTAACCCACAGTCGAGTTTTTAAACCTAGGCTCTGATACCATAATTGTAACACCCCAAACCCGGCCCAAACACCACGACCGGATTTGGTATGTCACTTGGGAAAAATTATTTGGAACCTCGCAATTTTCAGAAATTTTTTTTAAAGTCCCTCTTGATAACTCCAAGTTTAGTAGTTCATTTGAAAACTTAGTAATCTTTTTATGAAGATTTTAATTAGCTCAATTCTTGTGCTTAGGTCACGTTTTGAAAATAGTTAGCGTTACATAAAAGTAATCTTGAGGTTTGTTATCAAATTTCGTTTAGAAAATCGTTGATTAAGTTGTGAGAAAAACCTCCATTTGCTTTTTCTATAATAAAACGTCTTATCGATTAATTCATAATTAAAGTGTCTAAAGTTTAAACCGAAGGTGAACCAAATTAATAGTGGCCTTATTACAAAGTAAAAATCCCCAAAAGTAGAAAATGAGAAATAACTCAAAGTTTAGTTAAAAATAAAAACCCGTGCATGGCCACCTCGAGTCCACTCCGGCCCAGTCCACTGAACTATGAATCACCTGCAAATGTTTAGAAGGAAAGAGTGAGTCATTATGACTAAATATGCAACTACCTCACATGCCAAAACTGGCCCCAAGCCCCCACATACCATTCGGCCAAAGCCCGAATGCAATAACATATGTGATAATCAATACGATAAACCCAGCCCATCCTAATGATCCATCCTCTACACTCCGCTCCACATATCCAACCTCAACACACCTGTGAGGATTTCTACAATCGACCCTCCATCTGCTACACTCCTCTTTGGCAGCCGTGCTGCTCAAAGTCGATACGATGTGGCTTAGCCACCAAATCAATGTGACAAAGTCACCGATATACAAATATGGCACCGAAGCAACTGATTATTGTAACAAAGTCATTGATAAACACTTCCCCTTTAGCATCATCATCATAACCCTATCCATGCAACATATAGGCATAATGTAATGAATGTAATATATATTTCAATACACATTAATCTAACAGACCATATATCATTTCATGTCAAGATACATACACAACATAGAAAAAAGGTGACTAACCTGACATCTTCGGTTTACCCTCCATGGGTATTCGATAATCACTGTCGTAACTTTCGGCTTTTACAGGATATAAGTAATTATAACAAACTAACAAGAGAAGGTGTGAGGAATTACACACCTGTAAACACGAAGGACTAAACTCTCAATATCATCGGCACTATCAGAATAGGGAACAACCGCAATCTGTCTATCCCAGGCAGATGTCAGCTCTCTACCGCATCCTGGAGGAAAATCTCGCACCGCCGATACTGCACGCTTTTTAAACTTAGGGGCATGGACTACTAGTCCAATCCCCTCCTTCACTTGACTGGCATTCAAGTCCATGAAAGAACCTTGATCAATAAAATACTATAACGAAAGTAACGGTTGTTCAATAACAATGTTGGGTTAAGGCAACGAAAAACGAAGAGAAAGGCCACTCGAATAAGACTAGAGAGGAATCCCTTACCTTTGTTACTAACGTGAATCCACACGACTGCTTGAACAGGGACCCTCAGCAAGCAAGAACTCCTAGCACCTCTCTATCTGATATTCGGCCACTGACAAAGAGAGATGAAAGAAAGTATGTTACCAAGAGGTGAAGTATTTCGATACGAAAGAGAACCTCCCTTCGGTTTATGGAAGAAAGAGAGATAGACTGCCAAAGAGCAGGGGATGAAAAGAAATTGAAAAGAACTATCTTACCTTGAATCAAATGAAGCCGAATGATGTCCAAAGATTCGACACAAGCCACCAAAAGCCAAGAAGGTTTGGCTCAAGAATGATATCCCAAGGAGAAGAAAAGAGAGAATAAACCGTCAGAGATTCGGCTCTGCCAGAGGTAAATGATGAAACTCCAAATTCGGCTATGGAGAATAAAAGAAACAAAATACCAACGCTATCCGGTAGATTAAGAAAAAAATGATTGGTTGAACAAAAAGAAAGGTTGAAATTTGGCTTGCAAGGGATAAATGTTACGGGTTTGTTTGTCACAAGGGAGTTTCGGCTCAAGAGTAATATAAGAAGTGACGAAAAGAAAAGAAGAAACAGGAGGAGAAAGATTCGGCTAAGGTTTAAGGGAGTCAAAGAAAATGAATGAATGTAGGAGATGATTCGGTCAAGAGAAGGGAGAGAAGGGAGAAAATGAAAAGAGCAAATGGAATGAAAAGAAAGTAGGCTTGGAATTGAGGATGGCAAATGCCGAAAATGCAAAAGAAGAAACGCACCAAAAGAAAACTCAACACTCAAATGGTTCGGTTGCTCTCACAAATCCCCCAAATGCCGAATTCCTTTGCTAAACTCCCCCTAGAGCCGAAAATACACCTCCCACCTCTCCAACAACTGGCCAAACTCTCTCCCTCACTCCACATCCCACGATTTCCTTCCCCAAACACTTACCATCCACCAATTCAAACAAATTGACTCATTCAAACTCCTCAAATGCCTCTCCACCACTCATCAAATTATTTGACCAGGTCTTCCCTCTCTCCTATAGAGTTTGATCACCATCCAGCCGTCTCCCTAACCTGAGCACAAAAAAATAAAACTGCTTTTATGCTGCTTGAGGGATTCGAACACACTCACTCTGCTTCCCTGCATGTTAAGTGGTGTCTCCTTACCACCTTACCACCGTGTCTTATTTAAAAAGCCTTTCTAACAAAGAGCCTTAAAACAAAAATTTAACCAGGGCTTCAACTAGAACCCGGGCCTTCCTAAGAACCCCAAACTCATAAAAAAACCAAGCAGAACAAGCCAACACATAGAAACATGAAATGCAGAACCCTTTAACTTGGGATGTTATAGTAATAGTTTTCTTTTCTTTCTATGCTCTCTTTCCCTTTAAAGGACCGAAACCCTTATTGGACAATTGCCAAATCGATGGAACTCTGGTAAGTTAGCTTTGCCTGAATGGGGGAGGATGGTTGGTTTCTTTTGATTAATCTTTGAATTTCTTAAAGATGTTTCTCTTTAATTTTTATCCCGAATAGTTATCTAACGTGATCCGTTCGATAGCGGCATGAACCTTTGATCGGTAGAAGGTGGATCGAATACCTTCATTGGGAGAGAGGTTAATACTTGGTGGTAAGCATAACCAAGGCTGAATAGAGGGGAAGCATGGATGGATGCTCTTTATTCTTGGTTCATTTAGGCCGAAAGGCCGTTTATTCATTATTTTGGAACATCATTGCTAACTCATGCTCTTCTTTAGGGACTCATTTTCGTAAGGGAGTAAAATTCTAACATTCAAGTTCAGCAAAGGATTGCCGTTAGTTTAGGTAAGTAGTGTGATATGTTGTCACTTTCAACCTATGGGATATGTCATGTTTTGATTGAGACTAATGGTAAAAGGATATGGTTTCATAGGCGCCTAATCTCGAGGATTCAACTGGGTCCCACTGGCCTAAGGTGGACTTTAGGCCCATTAACTCTGTAGTGGTTTAAAAAGAGTTCTGTGTCGCTCGAAGTGACAGTAGGCCTATGGGAGGGCCGTTGAATGCGTAAATTACCATAATACCCTTGGAGGGTAAATTACTGAAATACCCCCGGGTTGCAAAATTACTAAAATACCGTCGATGGGTTGAATGACCATTTTACCCTCAGTGTTGTTAAGTAACGATTGTATGTTTACATTGCACTTGTATATGTTGATATGTATTTTGCATTATATCATGTTGCATGGGGCGGGGTAATGATTGAAGAGCAGTGTAGCCTGGTGGCATAACCACAATATATTTATATATATACATAATTATGGCTCTGGTGGCTCAGCCACAAATATTTTGATTAGCAGCTTGTCTGCAATATTGGTGTGATTGGCGGGGTGGGTTAACTTGATCCCCACGGGTGTGATTGGTTGGTAGGGGTGTGTTGGTTGGATTGGGTTGGGCTGCATTACTTCATTTGCACTACCATGTTTATAGGGCTTAGGCTTAGATTGATGTCTTATGGGCTCGGGCCCAGTTAATGACCATTTAGGGAATTACACACTGAGTTCTCGTAACTCACCCCCTTTCCCTTAATCTTGCAGGTAATCCCCAGCATTGAGGATTTGGAGTTGTGGAGTACTCGATGGTGGCCATACAATAGAGATACTTCTCGTGAACTTTAGTAATCTGGTTTTTACTTTATTTCTAAGATTATTTATTTTGGGTTTTCATTTTGTAATAAGGCCTTTGGACTAAATTTCCTTTTAAACTTTTATTTTCGATTGCTTACCAGTATATGCTTTTAAAAAGGGGGATTTTCTAAAACATTAATAATTGTTTTCCAAAATATCACATTTCTGCAAATGTTCCAAAATCGATTTTCCTAATCAAAGCAGTTTACAAAATAATAACACTAACGTTTTTATCAAGGAACCTGAAAAAGCACAACCGAATTTCACAAACATTAAAACTGAAGTTTCAAAAAGAATGCAAACTTTTTAACGAAAGCGTGGTTTTAAAGCAACCCTTCTATGTGACATGTCAGATTCGGTCGTAACGTCTAGGCCAGGTTTGGGTTGTTACAGGGTTGATTGTAGAAATCCCCACATGTGTGCTGGGCTGGTACGGGTGGTGTGTAGCGGACAGATTATTTGGTTGGGTAGCATTGCATGCATTATCCATTTTACCATGCTAATAGGGCTGAGACCAAGTTTGTTTCAGTATGGGCCTCAGGCCAGTTTGTTTCTGTATGGGCCTTAGGCTAGTTTGTTTCTGTATGGGCTAAGGGCCAGTCTACTTCTGCAGGCTCAGGTCTAGTTCGTGACTGATTAGGGGATTACACACTAAGTTCTCATAACTCACCCCTCTGCTTAATCTTGTAGGTGATCCCCAGCATTAAGGATTTGGAGCTGTGGAGTACTCCGAGGTGGCCATACATCGAAATTTTAGTAAATTCCCGTTTTACTTTATTTTTGAGATTTATTTAAATTTGGGTTTAATATGTTGTAATAAGGCCATTGGACTTAAGATTTCTTTTAAACTTTCGTTTCCGTTATTGCTTATTAATATATGTTTTAATATGAGAGTTTTCCTAAAAACCTTAATAACTGTTTTCCAAAATCTCACATTTCTGCAATTCACTGAGTCGGATTTCTGATACAAACAAAGTTTTCGAAATAAGTAACAGTAACAACGTCTTTACAAGAAAACCATAAAAACAAAAATCTGATTTTCACGAACGACGAAGCTCGAAGTTTCAAAAAGAATGCGAATGTTTTAACAAAAGCATAGTTTTAAGCAAACCCTTTTTATGTGACATGCTAGATCAAGTCATAATGTCTAGGCCGGGTTTGGGGTGTTACACTTGTTGTTGTTAAAAAGTTTTTATCACACTTATCATATTAGTAAAACGGAAAATGGCAACTAAATGATTGAAATTCAAAATTAATACATCAAAAATATTTCCTGTTCTGAAATTAAGCCGGTGCATGTCTTTATCGTGGGGCTCCAATTCTGTTATTGTATTCTTCGTTCTACGTTAAGTTTTTCGGTGGAAGCATTCCAACAAATCACACCCCCGTACCAACCAATTGTCACCTGTGGGGATCAAGTCTACCCACCCCGCCAATCACACCAATAATGCAGATGAGCTGATAATCGCAATATTTGTGGCTGATACACTAGAGTCATAGTATATCAATATATGTCATGGCCACTAAAATAGTATGTGGCAGAGCCACCAGGCTACACTTCTCTTCAGTCATTATCCTGCCCCATGCAATATGATAAAATATCATGTATCAACGTGTAACTGTGTAAATAAAAATCATACACACAATATTCAATCACAATTAAGAGTATAACAGTCATTTTCACCCACTCGGGGGTAGTTCGATAATTTTACCCATCAAGGGTATTTTAGTAAATTTGCAACCTAGGGGTATTTTGGTAATTTACCCTCCAAAGGTATTTTGGTAATATCGCAACCCAGGGGTATTCTGGTAATTTACCCTCCAAGGGTATTTTGGTAATTTTCGTATTCAACGGCCTTTCCGAAGGCCTACTGTCGCCTCGAGCGACACAACACTCTTTTTAAGCCACTACAGAGTTAATGGGCCTAAAATCCATCTTAGCCCCAATTCATGTGGCCTATTTCGCACGATTTCGGTCTCAGATTTGCGGATTTGGCATTCGGAGTTATCATTCGACAAATTTTCTAAGAGTTTCGCCCAAGTGGGCCGGATAGCCCGTTGGGCCCATTTAGCCTGTTTCGGCCTGATTAGGCCCATTACAGCTTCGGTATCGCGAGAGTGTTCATGACCCTCTCCACGACTTAACGTCATGATTCGTATCTTGATTTACCACTACGAGCGCTCGCAGGCTCGAGTGGTCACAGTTGCCGACTTTTTGGCTTTTCGGCTTTTGGACATTTAATAGGACACCATATGCAATCATCGAAGTGGGTGTGAGATTACACGCTTGATCTGGAATACGAATCACAATACTCTCCAAAGTACCTAAGGATACAATCGGTTAACAGCTAGTCTTCTTGCCCTATAGTACCAAAATGTGAATATCTATGACTATATGCTTAACTTACCAAAATAGCCTCCCTTCCAAAGAGAGTATTCGGTCCTCCTTCTACTGCTCAAAGATCTGTGCCCCTATCGAGAGAATCGCATTAGAAACTACACAAGGTAATAAGGGAAGCAGCCTTTCGACCCTAACAAACTCAACGAGATGGAAAGAATCTTCCACCCCTAATCGGCCCTGCTCCAACTTACCAACACTTGAAAAAGATCACGAGGCAGTCTGCAGCAAGAAGCACCTTAGAGGGTTCGGCCCTTTCCACAACAAGGGGGATTTGAGATGGCAGAGGGTAGATGGATTCGGCTTAAACCATAGAGAATTGAGACTGAGTGCCTCAGATTTGAGGAGCAGTAAAAGAGTTGAAAGAGAGTAAAGAGGGAAGAATCGTTACCTTTGATCAGAGAGAAACCGAATAGAAAAGCAGATTCGGCAGACAACGGACCCAAAGCTTCAGACTACAAGATGTTCGGCTAATAGTAAAAGAAGAGAAGAACTGATTCAAATTGGGGGAAAGTTGTGGTTCGGTTAATGGAGAGAAAAAGTAGAGAAGCAAAGAAGAGGAAGTGAGGTTTCGGATATGGTGAACACATAAGAAAGATAAGGTGAGGGGAAAGTAGAAAAGGATGTGTGAAAAGGGGTGAAAAGGAGAGATTCGGCCTAGGTTTACTAGGTAACAAGCAAAAGCAACAACGTATGAAACAAAGTGAACGAGAGGAAAAAGTGAACTCAGAAATTCAGCACTAGCACAAATGATTCGCAACGACCCGAAATGCACAAATGCTACACAAAAGAAGTTCTAAAGAACTTCGAACACTTTCCCACTCTGCCTCCTTTATGACGCCACACCACTATGCCACTAGACTCTTTTGTGTCTCCTACATGCACCCAATTATTCTTAAGTCCTACTGCCTATCAGTCCTATCCACTAAAAGGCCAAAAATGAAAATTCCTCCGATGGCCTAACTTGAACCCGATACTTCATAGAAACCCCGTAACCTTCCAAAATCACCTTCCTAACAAGCCCGACTTGAAATAATGCCGTTCTCATATTCCCAAAAATTCTAGAATGCTTCCACACTCGGGGCACAATAAGCCCAATTCTCCTAGGCCCAATTTTGGGGCGTTACAGTTTAGGTCTTTGAATATAGGATTTTCAAAGGTCCTCTTTACTAATGCTGAGTGGCAAACTTTTCCCAACACAACAAGTTCACCGCAACACTTGATAGAAATACTCATTATCTAGAAAATAGCCGTGAAAGCTTCTAGAATACATGGCAAACCCATTTTAGTTTTACAATTATTTTCCTTAATAATCTGGCCGTTCTCCTTCGTAGCCATTACTGCCCCACAAGTTAAGAATAAAACCAGTAGGACGGAATAAACATTAAGGCTTGCCATACTATGCGAACCTGATGTTACTAGTTAAATTTGGTTCGTAAAATTAATTTTGAACAAGATTCGCAGGGGAAAAAACTGGCATTTATAGGAAGTGTTATAACCACATTAGACTAGAAAACGTTACAATAAAAGAAAACATTAAATATTTCAGTTTAATTGGCATTAATTTTAATTACTAAAAATCTAAATATTAATTCAAAGACACACATTTATACTTCTCATTATAATTCTTAAATGGCTTTAAACGGATCACGAAAATAAGGTTCAATAAAGATGATTATATCGTACACGGGTTTCTGTGTTGAAACTGGGATTGAACTATTACGTCCACTCCAAACCAAACACCAGGATGATAGTAACTTATAGAAAAAGCAATGTGAGATATAGTACACTTGCATTACAAGCACACATATTCGTTATGTGTGTCGTCCTATTTTTCTAATATTTTGAAGTTGTGTATGCACTTGCTATGTTGATGGTTAAAAATTCACGTGTATCTCAAAATTGAATGAGCTATACCAGATTCCTTTACCAGTGATATGTATGTGCAACAATGTACAAAGAATTATGGGAAGCGTAAATTCTTACAACCTTGTTGTTGTTAAAAAGTTTTTAGCATGCTTATCATATTAGTAAAACGAAAAATGGCAACTAAATGATTGAAATTCAAAATTAATAAATTAGAAATATTTCTCATTCTGAAATTAAGCCGATGTATGTCTTTATCATGGGACTCCAATTTTGTTATTGTATTTTTCGTTCTACGTTAAGTTTTTTCGATGTAAGCATTTCAACCCAATTTTACTGAAAAATGAATGGAAGCTTTTAGTGGAATAAGAAATGGAAATTGGAAAATGAAAATTTCTATTAGAGAGTTAAATTGGAAATAACAAAGGATGTTACGTTTCTATAACTCTCGTAGGTATTGCCCAAATAATGGATAGGATTTAGCTATAACTCTCGTAGGTATTGCCCAAATAATGGATAGGATTTAGTTTTTATATAAATTGAACCTTTTTTAATAGGGAGAATGTGGGACGTACGTCACTGACATATTTGGAGTTTCATTCTCGATATTGATAAAAAAAGTAATCTAAAGAATGAAGAATAAGAAAATCAAGTTAAGACTTTGAAGCGTTACATCACTTTCGAAGATGATTTCAAGATTGCCTCTCCTCTACGGAAAAGAAAGAGGACAAAACTAATAGATTAGTATCGAAGAAGTTAAAATGGAAAATGAAACAAGGAGTCCATATGCAATGAACTACTACAAATTATAGTGCATGTCCCTTGGAGAATATTTCCTGGTACGATATGTGTCTTTTCAGAACTTCGAGAAGTCAAGGTTTTTTTTCCTTAAAGGCAATGTGAGTTTAAATTGGATAATGACTTTCAAGGAATCATTGTTTCAATTTCACACCACGCTAGAACATTCCAATTTCACATTATTGAAATGATCTTAATGTTTATAATAATTATATTTGTGTCGATTTAACCAGTATGAAACAATATCTACTACTCGATTTGAGATGGTTATCGAGTTCCAATGCTATAAAATTAAAAATAATGGCTTGTATAAAATCATAGTGTATTAAGTAATGGCTTCTCTAGAACATTTTAATTTTGGTACAACTAAATATAATTTCACTGGGCTTAAATCCCATGACGCATTTTAAGGAAGCATTCGGATCAATATCAAAAATAAAGACAAAAAACAATTTTGGGCCCGTTACGTCTTGTAACTGTTTGTTAGCCTAAGCAATCCTATATCCTTAAGCAGGCGGAGATGGTGAGTCGATGAATGCAACGCAATTATTCCATGTATTAATGCTCTTCGCTATAGTTGCCGTTTGGTTTAGGTCTTTGAATAGAGGATTTTCAAGGGTCCTATTTACTAATGCTAAGTGGCAAAATTTTCCCAACACAACAAGTTCACCGCAACACTTGTTAGAAAAACTCCCTTAGAAAATAGCCATGAAAGCTTCTAGAACACATGGCAAACCCATTTTAGTTTCACAATTATTTTCCTTAATAATCTGGTCGTTCTCCTTCGTAGCCATTACTGCCCCGCAAGTTAAGAATAAAACCAGTAGGACAGAGTAAACATTAAGGCTTGCCATACTGCGCGAATCTGATGTTACTAGTTAAATTTGGTTCGTAAAATTAATTTCGAACAAGATTTGTAGGGAAAAAAACTGGCATTTATAGGAAGTGTTATAACCACATTAGACTAGAATACGTTACAATAAAAGAAAACATTAAATATTTTAGTTTAATTAGCATTAATTTTAATTACTACAAATCTAAATATTAATTGAAAGACATACATTTATACTTCCCTTTATAATTCTTAAATGACTTTAAACGGATCACGAAAATAAGGTTCAATAAAGATGATTATGTCGTACATGGGTTTCTACTTTGAAACTAGGATTGAACTATTACGTCCACTCCAAACCAAACACCAGGACAATAATAACATATGGAAAAAGCAATGTAAGATATAGTACACTTGCATTATAGGCACACATATTCGTTATGTGTGTCGTCCTATTTTTGTAATATTTTGAAGTTTTGTGTGCACTTGCTATGTTGATGGTTAAAAATTCACGTGTATCTCAAAATTGAATGAGCTATACCAGATTCCTTTACCAGTGATATGTATGTGCTACAATGTACAAATAATTATGCGAAGCGTAAATTCTTATAACCTTGTTGTTGTTAAAAAGTTTTTATCACACTTATCATATTAGTAAAACGGAAAATGGAAACTAAATGATTGAAATTCAAAATTAATAAATCAAAAATATTTCCCGTTTTGAAATTAAGCCGATGTATGTCTCTATCGTGGGACTCCAATTCTGTTATTGTATTCTTCGTTCTACGTTAAGTTTTTTCGGTGTAAGCATTTCAACCCAATTTTACTGAAATATGAATAAAAGCTTTTAGTGGAATAAGTAATGGAAATTGGAAAATGAAAATTTATCTTAGAGAGTTAAATCTGAAATAACCAATGATGTTTCGTTTCTATAACTCTCGTAGGTATTGCCCAAACAATGGATAGGATTTAGTTTTTATATAAATTGAACCTTTTTTAATAGGGAGAATGTGGGTCGTACGTCAACGAAATATTTGGAGTTTCATTCTCAATATTGATAAAATAAAGTAACCTAAAGAAAGAAGAATAAGAAAATCATGTTAAGACTTTGAAGCATTACATCACTTTCCAAGATGATTTCAAGATCGTCTCTCCTCTACGGAAAAGAAAGATGATATACCGTAAAAGTAACATATTTTAATCCCACATTTAGCTTTCTTTTTGATGATTTATTCCTTGATTTATATAAAAAGGTTGTCTTAATCTTTCTTTTCGTGTCTTAGACCCAGGAAAGCACCCGATGATGAAAAGAACATAAAACGGGCCCAAAACGGAGCAAATGGGCCATATCACGAAATCGACATGGCCTAAACTAAAGCCCACATAGTCGTGCCTTGTTGAGCATCTAGAACACGGCCTCTTCCCCGATTTACACGGTCATGCCTCATTAAAAAAATTCGAGCACGACACAAAGACTAGTCACACGGGTGTGTGACATGGCCGTGCCCCTGTCGTGGCAATAAACAATTTCATTCGGAAAAGGATACTTTGGGAGAAAGAATCGCATTCCAAGAGCCTATATATACCCCCTAAGTACCACCTTTGAAGGGGCGTCATGTAACATCCTGAAAATGGGCCTATGCATTTTTTATTTAAGTAGACGAAATGGCATGTCTTGTGTGTTATGAATGTATTATGAACATTTTTGGAAACTTGGAAATGATTTAGAAATGTTAAGTTTCAAAAGAGGAAAGTGAACATTTCTGGAAACTTGGAAATGTAAGAAATGTTAAGTTCAAAAGAGGAAAGTGAACATTTCTGGAAACTTGGAAATGTAAGAAATGTTAAGTTTAAAGGAGGCAAACGAACATTTTTGGAAACTTGGAAATGTAAGGAAATGTAAGGAAATGTAAGGAAACATTTTAGGAAAAGTTATGTTCTGAGGTTAAGAGAGGGAAGTAAAGCAGGGTGGCCTTAAGAAAATTTATGGGTGAAACATGACATACAATTGAGCTTGTCTAAGTGGCTTGGAGGTGCCACTTAGGGCCTCTGGAGTTGACGCCACAAGCAGGTGCAATTGGACCTGGGTTCGAGTCACTTGGGGAGCAAATAAAAGAATTTTATTTTGGTGCCAGGAACAAGAGAAGTGGACGGCATTAAGGCTCTATAGGGAGGTGTTTTATTGTTGTTAAAATTCGGCAAATAGATGGATAAATGATGGATTTTTATTGATATTTTTATTAAGAGATAAGAGATAATTATTGGATTAAGTTTTAGGTGATAATTAAAGTGATAAAGCTATCAAAATAGAAGAGTGGTGGCCAAGTAAGGGATTCTAAGCTAGTAAATTCGGTTATAAAAGGAAAAGAGAGGCCATTCAGCATTATTTTCTCTTCCTTGATAACCTCTGCCGAATTTCCCTTCTCCTTATTTCACCATTGCCGAATTCTCTTAAGCAACTATTCTTTTCTTCTTCATTCTTCTCCTCTCAATATTCCAAAAGCCGAAACTTGTGTGACTATTCTCTAGGCCTTAAGCCGAATCTTTGAGGACTCAAGAAAAGGGGACTGTCGATTACAAAGATTAAGGGTAAGGTCAGTAGTTATCGATTTCCATTCTTTTTTTTTCTAAGATTAAAGCCGAAACTAGGAAATCTAACCCCATTATTGTGTTAGTCGAAACTTGGAAAAAAGGCTCTTCGAGATTTCTGCCATTGTCGACAACTTCATAAGACAAGTCAACTATTTCGGGATTTAAGAATCTAAGGTAAGTCATATTTAACATTCGGCTAAGGGTTATTTGTTGTGAATAAATGTTAGAAATTGATCTAACATGAAGTTATAGGGATTTCGACAGACATCTAAGGTAAGGAATACTTTCGGGATTTACTAAGTGTCGACTACAAGGAAGGAGAAGTTCTTTTTCTGAAGGTACACCATAGGTCGCGTGTTCCCTAGTTATTCGGTGAGTTTCGGGATTTAAAATCCACAAGGTAAGTGTCTATAGCATTCGGCCAAGGCTTATTTTGATATCTAGATCTATTTCATAATTGTTTAAAAAGTCGAAACTAACCTGGGATGTGATTTAATGTTTGGCCAAATACAAGAAGGAATACAACAAAGTTTCGGGACTTGATTCTTAAGTCAATCGGCAACAAGGTAAGTTTTAGTGTACTAATCCTACTAGGATTTGGATTTATGGCCGAATGGCTCTTTACTAAGTATTAAATGATTGATTAAATGTAGAGATCTAAGATCTAAGGCATTAGATCAAGCTTTTCGGGATTTGGATTGGAAACCTTAAGCAAATCAGGTGTGTACCTCACACTATTTCTTGATATATTTATGGCAATAATTAATATGTATGTGACTATAAGAATGTGTAAGAATATGGCTAAGGTACCATGTAATGGTACAAAAGTACTCAGGTACGTTTCCTACTCCTACTAGGATTATGAAATTATGTTATATATGTAACATGTGAAAAGTGATAAGAATGTGAAATTATGTAATATGCATGATATGAATGATATGGGGCATTCGGGTTATATGAAAGGGGAAGTGAATGTGGTGACCTAAGACCACGATATCTGAATGTGGTGACCTAAGACCACGATATCTGAATGTGGTGACCTAAGACCACGATATTTGAATGTGGTGACCTAAGACCACGATATCTGAATGTGGTGACCTAAAACCACGAATTTTATAAGGGCGATGAGCACGTCGACTGCAGTGACTGCCTTCGATGGAGTGTAGCGGAAGGAGGGTCGACTTAGTAGTCCCCACGGTGTACAAGTTGGTATGGGGAAGTGTAGCGTGTTGGAACGCCGGTACCCCATGGCGCAGCGGAATAAAATTAGATCCGGCGATCCAAATCATGGATCCATGTGTGAGGAACGAATCGGGGTGAAATAAAGGTTTCGAAATTACCAAAACTTCAATCTGAGTAGACAGCGACGCCTTGGCAACAAGAGTTTTGATCTACTGTCGAATCAAGCCTCAACCTTTTCCGATGTCGGCCTCTACGTAATCCACCCGGTTTGACTATGAACGGAAGAAATCTCCAAAACTGTTTTGGAGGCTTATTTGCTTGACGGCTGCTAGACCTAACAAGCAATCTATTAGGGTTTTTTCACATAAGCTTTGTCTCTTTTAAATACCTTTTATATTGGGTATCCTTTTTAATTGGGCCTTCTATAATGAGTATCTTTTTCATTGGGCCCATTATTTGGTATCCTTTTAATACCCTTTTATAATTGGTATCTCTTGAATGTATCATAAGATTAAATAAATACAATAAAGTTTTTAACCGAAAATTATAATTACATTAATTATAATAAGGATTTCGGTAAACTATATTTATTTAAATTTATATATGAATCAAATTCATATATTAATAAAATTATGTTATCATTATGTGTACAACATCCTTGTACATATAATATGTTCAATATTTGATTGCCCAATTAAATTAATTCTTTAATTAATTTAATTTATGTGACAACCAAGCACAATACCAACTATATTTTATTCCGTTCATTTCAACCATAGGGTGTGACCCTGTAGGTTCTTGAAACGTTAGCAGTAATACTAGAACGATTCTATTGTCACAGACAATGAGTGGAATCTAGCAATGCATCATTGCTACCTAAGTTACAAGAAGTCATGATTCGACATAACCTTTCGTGATTAACCTTTCATGCATTAATCCTTAAGTCCTTTATCTCTGGAACGGATACAAGTCATGGGATAGTCACACTTGCATAGTCCATCCCATGTTTCTTGATATCTTGAGTAGACTATGATATACAAATTAGTATGACATCTCATATCAACTTATTTGAGCATGGCCATGCATTTCTATTCTCACTCAATCAAGTGCCTAAGATATTACTCCTATTATGTAGGAGGGACTTATCCTTTATTGTTCAACCATATCCCTCTACATAGATTGTGGTATATCCAACATCAGCCTTTAGAGAATAACCTGTTACGGTGTACGTTTGACTGTATCAAAATATACAACTCACGATGCCGGATAATAATGATCTCAAGTCTGAGGATCATATACATATTAATCACTATGAGTAATGTTGTGACAATTACATAATAATCCAAGAAACATACTCATAGCGGGTCAATCCAATATGTTGTTCTCTAACACACATATTCATGCATTGATTTTGACATTCCATATCAATGACAACTCTTTATCATCAATCAACTACAAGTTAGTCTTAATGCATTATTATTGTCCTAGTCAACAATAATACTCGACTAAGGATCTTTTAAGAATAATCATATTATTCTCAGGACATTAATATAAAACAGTTTATCTATACACACAGAAAGAAAAACTGAAATAATAATGACAACGCTTTGTATTAATAAACATGGTAATTTAAGTATGTTATTACAACCATCTCATGATTGATCTTTGGGCATACTCTTACAATCTCCCACTAGCACTAAGACCAATCACTCATATATCTAATACCAAGTGACTTAGTGTGACGATCATGCTTCTGCTGTGTCAGAGGCTTGGTCAGGGGATCAGCGATGTTATCATCTGAAGGTACTCTGCATATCTCTACATCCCCTCGATCGATAATCTCTCGAATAAGATGGTAGCGTCTAAGTATATGTTTGGATCGCTGGTGAGATCTGGGTTCTTTAGCTTGTGCAATAGCTCCATTGTTATCACATCGGAGTTCTATAGCATCTGATATGCTAGGCACAACCCCTAGTCCAGTAATGAACTTCTTGATCCAAACTACTTCTTTTGCTCTCACTGGCTGCAATATACTCGGCCTCTGTTGTAGAATCGGCTACTGTACTTTACTTTGAACTCTTCCAGCTCACAGTACCACCATTAAGGCAAAACACAAAACCTGATTGCGATCGAGAATCATCCTTGTCGGTTTGGAAGCTGGCATCAGTGTAACCTTTTACACTTAACTCTTCCTCACCTCCATATAATAGGAACGTATCCTTAGTTCTTCTTAAGTACTTAAGGATACTTTTGACTGTGGTCCAGTGACCTTCACCGGGATCTACTTGATACCTGCTCGTCATACTTAAGGCATACGAGACATCTGGACGGGTACATAACATAGCATACATGATAGATCCAATAGCGGAAGCATATGGAATTTTACTCATACGTTCTCTCTCTTGTGGAGTTGAAGGACACATTTCCTTCGAGAGTGAAATACTAAGTCTCATAGGTAGGAATCCTCTTTTAGATTCTTCCATACTAAACCTTTTCAGTACTTTATCTATGTATGTACTTTGGCTTAGACCTAGTAGCCGTCTTGATCTATCTCTATAGATCTTGACTCCTTAGATATAAGTGGCTTTGCCCAAGTCCTTCATAGAAAAACAACTTCTTAACCAAGTCTTAATAGACTGCAAGGTAGGTATGTCATTTCCCATGATAAGTATGTCATCCACATATAGTACGAAGAATGTGATAGTGCTCCCACTAACTTTCTTGTAAACACATGGTTCATCTTTATTTTTGATAAAACCAAACTCTTTGATTGCATCGTTAAAATGAATATTCCAACTTCGAGAAGCTTGCTTTAATCCATAAATGGATCTTTGTAGCTTACATATCTTTCTAGCATCCTTTGGATTTACAAAACCTTCAGGTTGTGTCATATACACATCCTCTTCAAGTTTCCCGTTAAGGAAAGCTGTTTTGACGTCCATCTGCCAGATTTCATAATCATGAAATGCAGCTACGGCGAGCAAGATCCTGATGGATTTAAACATAGCTACAGGAGAAAAGGTTTCATCATAGTCAACACCATGAATTTGGCGAAAACCTTTAGCGACTAATCGCCCTTTGTATGTTTGTACATTACCATCCATGTCTATTTTCTTTTTGAAAACCCATTTGCACCCTAAAGGTTTAACCCCTTCAGGTGGGTCAATCAAAGTCCATACTTGGTTTTCATACATGGAATCCATCTCAGATCTCATGGCCTCAAGCCATTTCTCAGAGTCTGGGCTCGTCACCGCTTATTGATAAGTCTTAGGCTCATCTTGATCTATAAGAAGAACGTCACCATGCGTCGTAATAAGAAATCCATATCTCTCAGGTGCACGGCGTTCTCTTAAAGATCTGCGCGGTGGTTGTGTTTCTATAGCAGTTGTTTGTTCCTCAATTTCTTATGGAATTTGGTTAGGTTCAATCTCTGGTTCAGTGGTATCTTGTGATTCTTGAATTTCTTCAAGTTCAATCTTTCTCCCACTTCCTTTTCTAGAAATAAATTCTTTCTCTAGGAAGACACCAGTCCGAGCAACAAAAATTTTGTTCTCAGTGGGATTAAAAAAATAATATCCTTTGGTTTCTTTTGGATACCCCACAAAAATACACCTTTCAGATTTGGGTTCAAGCTTAGTAGACGTCTGACATTTAACATAAGCTTCACAACGCCAAATTTTCATAAAGGACATACTAGGACGTTTCCCAGTCCACATCTCATATGGCGTCTTTTGAACCGATTTAGATGGAACACGATTTAGTGTGAATGCAGCAGTCTCAAGTGCATGTCCCCAAAAAGAAGTCGGTAGATCAGCATGACTCATCATGGATCGAACCATGTCTAACAAAGTTCGATTTCTTCTCTCAGATACTCCATTCCATTGAGGAGTACCAGGAGGAGTAAGTTGTGAGACAATCCCACATTCTTTCAAAAGATCATCAAACTCTAGGCTCAAATACTCTCCACCTCGATCAGATCGAACTGACTTGATAGTTTTGCCTAGTTGATTTTGTACTTCATTTTTAAATTCCTTGAACTTTTCAAGGGACTCAGATTTATGGCGCATGAGATAAACATACCCATATCTACTGAAATCATCAGTGAAAGTAATGAAGTAGTGAAATCCACCTCTGGCCTGTGTATTTATTGGTCCACATACATCAGAATGTATTAGGCCCAATAAATCACTAGCTCGTTCACCTTTTTTAGAAAAAGGAGATTTAGTCATTTTTCCCAATAAGCAAGATTCACATACTTCAAATTGTTCAAAAACAAATGAATTCAAGAAACCATCTCTATAGAGTTTGGATATGCGTTTCTCACTTATGTGGCCCAAACGACAATGCCAAATATAAGTTTGATTTGAGTCATTTATTTTAGATCTTTTAGTATTTATGTTGTAAATGGGATTCATTTGATCTAAAATATAGA
Organism: Gossypium australe; assembly: GCA_005393395.2. Taxonomy (NCBI): domain Eukaryota; kingdom Viridiplantae; phylum Streptophyta; class Magnoliopsida; order Malvales; family Malvaceae; genus Gossypium; species Gossypium australe. Next base: position 20,247,769 of record CM016618.1, read on the forward strand.
GGCCATTAATCAATTGTGCCGAACCATAGAAAACATTATTGAGATAAAATGAACAACAATTATTCTTAATAATTATCTCAAAACCAATTTTGTCTAAACAAGAAATTGAAATAATGTTTTTAGTCAAACTGGGCACAAAATAACAATCCTTTAAACATAAATCAAGTCCACTAGGCAAAGATAAAGTATATGTTCCCACAACTAATGCAGCAACTTTTGCTCCATTTCCAACTCGTAGGTCCACATCTCCTCTAGCCAAAGTCCTACTCCTTTGTAGTCCCTGTACAGAAGTACAAATATGAGAACCACAACCAGTATCTAATACCCAAGAAGTAGTAGTTGATAAATTAATATCAATAACATAAATACCTAAAGCAGACATTCCGCTTGCTTTAGCCTTCTTGACTTCTTCAAGATAGGCAGGGCAGTTCCGTTTCCAATGTCCAGTCACACCACAATGAAAACAGTTTTCTTCCTTAGACACCCCACCTTTAGGTTTCAGTGTAGCCTTTCCTTTTCCAAATTTGGGCTTACCTTTGCCCTTGGGCTTTGTTTGAACTTTGGCCTTTCCCTTGCCCTTGTTATTACGGACCATCAGTATAGGCTTGGGTCCAACCTTTTTCAAGTTGCCTTCAGCAATTCGTAACATACTGAGCAATTGTGGTAGAGTCTTGGCAATTTCATTCATATTGAAATTAAGGACAAACTGGCTGTAGCTATCCGGCAACGATTGTAAAATAACATCAGTGGCCAACTCTTGGCTCAATGGAAACCCAAGCTTAGACAGGCATTCAATATAGCCAATCATCTTAAGGCCATGAGGTCCTACTGGGCTTCCTTCAGCCAACTTACATTGGAATAGGGCCTTAGAGATATCAAACCTCTCTTGCCGTGCTTGTCCCTGATAAAGTTCTTTCAGGTGCTCGATCATATCATAAGCAACCATGTCCTCATGTAGCTTCTGAAGTTCAGGATTCATAGTGGCAAGCATAAGACATCCAACATCTATCATGTCATCGAGATACTTCTTGTAAGCATCTCTATCAGTCCTCGAGGCATTAGCAAGTGGTTCATTAGGAAGTGGTTGTTCAATGACATATAATTTCCGTTCTTGTTTAAGGACAATCCTCAAGTTACGGAACCAATCAAGAAAATTCAAACCATTCAATTTGTCCTTCTCAAGGACCGATCGCAATGAGAGTGTGCTAGTGTTTGCAGCCATAATATATCTACAACAATTAAATATGCATGTGAGTAAATTTACCAATTTTATATCAATCATTAAAAAGACTTTATTAAATGATATTCCCACTATTTTATTTCAAAATTAATAACCCTCGTATATTAATTTCGGAAAAACTTTCTCAAAAGTATTTCTAGTAGGTTAAGGATCCATATTTCACCACCTCTTAAGTCAGCTTTGGCTTTACTCTTAAGATTATGGTTATTTAGGTAAGCAACATTTGCTAATTACATCATATGTAACTCCTAATATTTGGTGAACAACTCTTGTTCTAATCATCTTATGATTTATCCAATTTGCTTGCCTCTAAGTTTCTAATCCTATTAGAGTAACCTAGTTAAGTCATTAACCAATTTTTTTTAACCAGCGAATATCACTTGTTTATTTTTCGTGTTTAACCAAGATAAATACTAGTACTTCGCTTTGGCAGAACCTATATAGTATTGATCGAGGCCTTAACGAGGGCAAAATTGGAAGGCCATGTTGACTTAATATTTTAATAGAGGGATTTTATTAAGGTTGTTGCATCTCACCAATTATGGTCTACTTTAGCCCATTTAGTCTTCTGATCGATCTCATCAATTAATAGGGTTTATTACCAACAAGGTTTATTATCATCCATAGCATCTCATACATGAATAAATAAAGTAATAAATAAATGCAATAAATAAATGCAATAGTTATAGCCCATAAACTAAAGTGGTACAACCCAAGCCAATGGGAAAACCAAAAGGAAACCTAAAGGTGTAAGCCCTTTCACAAGCTATCATTCACAATCATTGTCCCACCTTCCTTCTTGTTTGGCCCACAGCAACTCTTTGCAAATTACAATATGCAGAAACTCGTTTTACATATGAGGGAATAAGATGAGAAGAGAAATATAAGAGAATAGTAGTAAGGCACGACACGCAGGCCGTATTTAAAAAAAATACAACCTTTTATTGAATGGGTCATTGGGCTATAACTATGCATTTCAAACACCGTGCATGTCAAAAATAGCATACATAATTCAATGCCTTTTGTGGCCCATCAAGTTTATAAATTTCTTTTATTAACAAAATTTTTTTGCGGGGGTCTGAGGATGTCGGAGCCCCCGCGGCGCGAATCGCATACCCCAGTCAAATGAAGCCTCACGATTTGATAAATTTTTATCAACAGAATCGTGTTTTTAGGATTTTAATCCTTGAGGTTTCATATCGGAACAACCCTTGTTCCACTAGCCAGTTAACACTTACTGGAAACTATAAATACCACCACCGCATTATTACAGATTTGTTAATAGTTAACAGTAATAACATAAAATCGAATAGGCCAGAACACCATGATTAACATTTAATCAATTACCGAAAGGAACAATTATCAGGTTATGCTTAAACGATTTAAACAATCGAAAATATAATAAGATCAAAACATGTATCTCATACAATTGCATCACCCAAGTATTTAAACCCGAGTTCGTATCACACAAGTGGCTCTGATACCACTGTTGGAACGCCGGTACCCCATGGCGCAGCGGAATAAAATTAGATCCGGCGATCCAAATCATGGATCCATGTGTGAGGAACGAATCGGGGTGAAATAAAGGTTTCGAAATTACCAAAACTTCAATCTGAGTAGACAGCGACGCCTTGGCAACAAGAGTTTTGATCTACTGTCGAATCAAGCCTCAACCTTTTCCGATGTCGGCCTCTACGTAATCCACCCGGTTTGACTATGAACGGAAGAAATCTCCAAATCTGTTTTGGAGGCTTATTTGATTGACGGCTGCTAGACCTAACAAGCAATCTATTAGGGTTTTTTCACATAAGCTTTGTCTCTTTTAAATACCTTTTATATTGGGTATCCTTTTTATTTGGGCCTTCTATAATGAGTATCTTTTTCATTGGGCCCATTATTTGGTATCCTTTTAATACCCTTTTATAATTGGTATCTCTTGAATGTATCATAAGATTAAATAAATACAATAAAGTTTTTAACCGAAAATTATAATTATATTAATTATATTTGAAAATTATAATTACATTAATTATAATAAGGATTTCGGTAAACTATATTTATTTAAATTTATATATGAATCAAATTCATATATTAATAAAATTATGTTATCATTATGTGTACAACATCCTTGTACATATAATATGTTCAATATTTGATTGCCCAATTAAATTAATTCTTTAATTAATTTAATTTATGTGACAACCAAGCACAATACCAACTATATTTTATTCCGTTCATTTCAACCATAGGGTGTGACCCGGTAGGTTCTTGCAACGTTAGCAGTAATACTAGAACGATTCTATTGTCACAGACAATGAGTGGCATCTAGCAATGCATCATTGCTACCTAAGTTACAAGAAGTCATGATTCGACATAACCTTTCGTGATTAACATTTCATGCATTAATCCTTAAGTCCTTTATCTCTGGAACGGATACAAGTCATGGGATAGTCACACTTGCATAGTCCATCCCATGTTTCTTGATATCTTGCGTAGACTATGATATACAAATTAGTATGACATCTCATATCAACTTATTTGAGCATGGCCATGCATTTCTAGTCTCACTCAATCAAGTGGCCTAAGATATTACTCCTATTATGTAGGAGGGACTTATCCTTTATTGATCAACCATATCCCTCTACATAGATTGTGGTATATCCAACATCAGCCTTTATAGAATAACCTGTTACGGTGTACGTTTGACTGTATCAAAATATACAACTCACGATGCCGGGATAATAATGATCTCAAGTCTGAGGATCATATACATATTAATCACTATGAGTAATGTTGTGACAATTACATAATAATCCAAGAAACATACTCATAGAGGGTCAATCCAATATGTTGTTCTCTAACACACATATTCATGCATTGATTTTGACATTCCATATCAATGACAACTCTTTATCATCAATCAACTACATGTTAGTCTTAATGCATTATTATTGTCCTAGTCAACAATAATACTCGACTAAGGATCTTTTAAGAATAATCATATTATTCTCAGGACATTATTATAAAACAGTTTATCTATACACACAGAAAGAAAAACTGAAATAATAATGACAACGCTTTGTATTAATAAACATGGTAAATTAAGTATGTTATTACAACCATCTCATGATTGATCTTTGGGCATACTCTTACATAGCGGATGGCTAACTATGTTTGGGTTTGGGTTGCATCATATTATTTAAATGATATATGTATGTGTATGACTTGAAATGCCTAAACTTGTTAAGAGTTAGTGTTTGTGTACACATTGAGTCTGTTTGACTCACCCCGTTTGGGGAATATTTTTCTTCCATGTGATGATCAGTAATGGACCGGGTCGGCAGGAGCTTAAAGGTGGCCATGCACAGCAAGGAAAATTTCATTATTTGGACTTTTATTCTATTTAAGCATTTTAATTTATTTTTGGGGAATTATTTGATGTAATAAGGCCATAGTTGAACTACTTTATTTATTTTTCTTTCTTTTATTTATTATGTTACGAATTTTTAATGGTTATAAGATTAAGTAAATTTGGTTTAAAATAGACTTTAAATATTTTGTCACCTGAAATAAATGGGTTTTCAATATAAAATAAACTCGTTTTCAACTCAAGCCCAACCCAAAACAAACTTTCTTTCAAAACACACAAGTTTTTCCTATGTAACAAAAGAAATTTGAATTGGTTTCCATCGAGGAACATACCAGATCCGGTCAAGGCTCGTGGGCCGGGTTTGGGGTGTTTCACGTCAAGCTAGGCCAAGGAGCCAAGCTGAGAAGGTCAGATTTGTGGGAATCACTCGAAGATAAGCCAATTGATCCATCTCAAGAAGCCGGAATTCTACTCAAGACGGCAGATCTTTCCTTCAATTCCTTTAGGGAGTTTTAGGGATTTCTTATGTTTTGTTTTATCTTTTCCCTTGACATGTTTTCTTTATTTATTATGAGCTAAACCCTTCAGATACCTGAAGGGGATGAAACCTAGATGAATCTTGTTATTGTTTTCTGAATTATAAGATGAATACTTGATTTGTTCATAATTATGTGTGCTTAATTCTTGTGTTAATATTTCGCGGATATTGATTCAAGTATGATGTGTTTAGGTGGTGGAGCAAAAGTCCCTGCCTATTCATAGATCTAGCATAATTACAGCAGATTTGTTCGCGTGCCTAGAGATAGGGTGACGAAAATTTGCCGGATTAGGGTGAAACCTAATATGGGAGTCCATAGATCGATTTACTGCTATTCTAGGGGGTTATTAAGTAAGAAAGATATTTCCGTTAATTAACCTAGGGTTAGACGTTATTCGCCTCGAGAGAGGGTTTAATATACGTTAGGGAGTCCTATGGATCAAGTCAAGTGAATAAATCGTATGGTTCAGTGTTAAATAACAAGTGAAGTCTAGGTGGATTCTTCCTGAGGGTATCATCTTAATCAACTGAGTTTTTCTTAGAATTATTTCTCCAATTCATTCTTTTTGTCTATGTGTCTTTAGCTTAGTAGTTAATTTAGAGTAGATTAAAGCAACTTCACTTATTTTAGGCTAAATAATAAAAAGAAAGTTAGTATTAGTACTTTTAGTTCCTTTAGGTTCGACAATTAGGTCTTGCCTAAGCTATGCTACTGTTCGATAGGTACACTTGCCTTTAATCATTGTCGGAGTTAGTTTCCAGGTTCGATCATTCTCTTTATAAATTTTAAAACTCGACAGACACAATCAAGTTTTTGGCGCCATTGCCAGGGAACTAAAATATTAAGAAAGTTCTATTTTTATTACTTTAGCCATTATTTTTATCTTTTCGCAATTTACTTGTATTTCTATTTTTGTTTTTAGATTAAATTTTTGATTTTGCTAAATTATCTTTTCTTCTTTCTTTTCCTAGCAGGTACCTCTAGTTTATGACTAGAAGGAACCCGAGAGGACCACTAGTATACAATAGTGAAATTGAAGCTACCGTTCGTAGGACTCGTAGAGAAATCAGGCAAGCCCTAAATTATAAAGAAATAGAGGAAGAAGGCAGATCCAATCCTACTGAAGGGATGGACGAGAATAACCCACAACCACATGATGTGGGAGAAAATAATGCTCCACGTACAATGTTTGATTATGCTAAACCGCATTTAACAGGAGCAGAATTGAGTATTGTTAGGCCTACTATAGCTGCTAATAATTTTGAATTAAAGCCTAACACAATACAAATGATTCAACAATTTGTTCAATTTGATGGTTTGCAGGATGAAGACCCAAACACTCATATAGCTAATTTTTTAGAGTTCTGTGATACCTTCAAAATAAATGGCATTTATGATGATGCCATACGTCTTCGTTTATTTCCCTTTTCATTAAGGAATAAAGCCAAACAGTGGTTGAACTCATTACCACGAGGGTCAATCACCACATTGGAACAAACGACTGAAAAATTTTTATTGAAGTATTTCCCACCAGCCAAAACAGCCAAATTACGGAATGATATCTCTTCTTTTGTGTAGATGGATTTAGAGACATTATACGACGCATGGGAGAGATATAAGGACCTCTTGAGAAGGTGTCCACACCATGGTCTACCCTTGTGGCTACATGTCCAAACATTTTATAACGGTGTAAACACCTCAACGAGGCAACTAATCAATTTAGCCACTGATGGAACCCTAAACAACAGAACTCCTGAAGCAGCCTACGAGTTCATTGAAGAAATGTCACTGAATAATTATCAGTGGCAAGTTACAAAGACTAAACCGACAAAATCAGCCGGAGTTTACAACATCAATGCAATAACTATGCTATCAACGCAGGTAAAGATGATGAATAAAAAGCTTGATAGTTTGTGTTCTTTGCAAGCACACCCAGTAATGCAGAGTGACGCGAGTGGAACTGTGGCTAATCCTGAGTACCCACCCTACCAACCAGGCGCAGAGATCGAACAGATGAACTATATAGGTAATAATTTCAGATCCAATAATAATCCTTATTGTAATACTTACAATCCAGGTTGGAGGAACCACCCAAATTTTTCATGGGGAGGTCAAGGAAATCAAAGGTAAAAACCTCCTAAAAATTTCCAAAATCAACCATATCCGCAAGAGAAGAAGCCAAACCTCGAAGAGATGCTGACGAAGTTCATGACAAGCACAGAAAATAGTCTCCAAGATACAGAGAAAACACTTAAAGATCAACAAACATCGGTTGATGAGACCAAGAACCGAATCAGGGAACTTACTAAGTCAGTAGGGGAAGTCACTAAGGTAGTCGGACAACTTGCAAAGTTAATGTCCGAACAATCACAAGGACGTCTACCAAGTAACACAGAAATTAATCCAAAGGAGCAAATTCAAGCCATCACAGCTCATGATAGTAAAGTGGTAGACGAACCAAATGAGGTAGACGAAGGTAAAATAGAGGTAACACAGGAAAAGCCAAAACCGGTACCATAAAGAGTGAATATAATCACATGCTCATTACCATATCAAACAGGCACCATAAACAGTTAATAACATAAACCACTAACCTGTTAACCGATTACCACAAACATGGGTATCCATCACTTAAGCCTTTACTGTCGGCTATCACACATCATACATAAACATATACATCATTAACAAACAATTAACTGGAGAAACAGTGCGATGATTACGTACCTAATTACTCGAAGTTCTAAACCCTCGATCCCAACGCTATCGCTAAACGAGACTACAGCTATCTGCGTATAGCTATCTCCTGCTGCTGGCCCACACCCCGGTGGCCAATCCCGAACCGCCGAGATGGCTCTTTTCTTGAACTTCGGAATAGGGACTTTCCCTTGCCCACCTTGACTGGTATTTGCCTCCATCAAAACGCTTTAATCAGGTAAACTGGTTAAACCCCCAAGTTATAAATCCAAGTATTTAATCTTACCAAAATGTTACTTACCACACCACTTGAATCCCGAATGCTACTAAATGCTTCTGTCGATGCTAACTATACACCTCCCAAGACGGTCTCCTGCGTTAGGCTTTCCTCCCCTACAATCGGCCCTAATAACACTCACATAAATAGCCTTTGGCTTAATCGAATACTAAAAGAATAGTCTGCTAAAACCAAACCTTACCACCACTTACCAACCGATTAACAGAGAAAAGAGGCTACGCTTGACTGTTTCGGAATCCCGGAGACCCTATAACAAAATGGTTCCAAAACAATCGATTAACACACTTCCAATCAAATGCCGAAATCAACTCTTACCTTGCAAAAAGTCGACAGAGAACAGGGAGGGGAAGAAATAGCCATTCGGCCTAGCACTAACCTTCCTCTAAAAACCCGATTGGAGAAAAAAGAGAATAGACCACCCTTGCTTTGAGACTTTCGGCCAACACAAAACAAAAGAAAGAAGAGGGTTCGGCTAGAGCCTTAGAGGGTTGAAACAGAAAAAATATGGTTCAAGAAGAAAGGAGAAATCAGCAATGGGAGATTGGAAGTAAAAAGGAAAGATTCGGCTTGCACAATAATGGAAGAAAACAAAAGAAATGGGAGGGTGAGTAGTTCGGCTAAGAACAACAGAAAAAGAAGCAAGCAAACAATGTTTAGGACTTCAAGAGAACATTCGGCTACTAGCAAATTTTAGGAGAACCAAGTGCTAATTTCGGCATGGAGAGAAAATGAAGAAAAAGGGGTGAAAAGGGTGGCCAAAAGGTGACATCCCCTATAAATACTACTAGGTTTCGGTACCCACCTAACACCCTCCAAGAAAACCGAAAATGCCCTCCCCTAGCTCCCCAAAACCGGCCACTAACTCAACCCCTCCCAAAATCCCAAGTTTTCCTCCTATTTCTCCTCCTAGACACTCATTCAAAAAGTTTGAATGAGTCAAACCTTCCTCCTACCTTCCTAGCCGAATTCAAAAAGAGAAGACCAAGTCTTCCTCATCCTTTGAAGAGCCTTATAGCCGTCCAACACCTCCCTCCCTTGACGCAAAAACAAAGGCCAACTTGCTGCCTTTGCAAATCGAACCTGAGACCCCTTAGCACCCTTGAGGCGTCACCTTCCCAAGGCCTAATGTAGCGCCTCCTGGCCACTCTACCAAAGAGATTCTTGTGTCTAAACCTCCTAAAAATTTCCCTTAAGACCTTTAAAGCCAAGCTCCCCTTCTTAACACTAAAAATCAAAAATTTTCCTAAGGCATTCCACTACCTCTTAGAGTTCTCAAGACCCCTAAAACTCACCCAACCACACACTGAAGTATGCCAACACCTGTGTTGTGCACTAAATGCATAACCCCTAGAACCAGGGTGTTACACCACTTATGTCATTTTTCTCCACATTTTATCCTAAAAACCTACCTACCAAGTCCTAGGGTTTTATTCACCTAAAACCAAATTTTTTGCCTAAGCCCAAGTTTGATCCCGGGACTTCATAGAAGCCCTCTAACCTTCCAAAATCACTCACCTAATAAGTCCAACTTGCACTAAAGCCATTCTCTTATTCTCCAAAAATTTTAAACGCTACTACTCCCAAGGCCCATTGGGCCCAATTCTCCTAGGCCCAATTCTAGGATGTTACATGTTTTGTTTTATCTTTTCTCTTGAGATGTTTTCTTTATTTGTTATGAACTAGACCCCTCAGATACCTGGAGGGGATGAAATCTAGATGAATCTTGTTATTGTTTTCTGAATTATATGATAAATACTTAATTTGTTCTTAATTATGTGTGATTAATTCTTGTGTTAATATTTCGCGGATATTGATTCAAGTATGATGTGTTTAGGTGGTGGAGCAAAAGTCCCTTCCTATTCACAAATCTAGCATAATTACAACGGAGTTGTTCGCGCACCTAGAGATAGGGTGACAAAACTTTGCCGGATTAGGGTGAAACCTAATATGGGAGTCCATAGATAGATTTACTGCTATTTTAGGGGGTTATTAAGTGAGAAAGAGATTTCCGTTAATTAACCTAGGGTTAGACGTTATTCGCCTCGAGAGAGGGTTTAATATACGTTAGGGAGTCCTACGGATCAAGTCAAGTGAATAAATCGTATGGTTCAGTGTTAAATAACAAGTGAAGTCTAGGTGGATTCTTCCTGAAGGTATCGTCTTAATCAACTGAGTTTTTCCTAAAGTTATTTCTCCAATTCATCCTTTTTGTCTTTGTGTCTTTAGCTTAGTAGTTAATTTAGAGTAGATTAAAGCAACTTCACTTATTTTAGGCTAAATAATAAAAAGAAATTAGTATTAGTACTTTTAGATCCTTTGGGTTTGACAATCCGGTCTTGCCTAAGCTATACTACTGTTTGATAGGCACACTTGCCTTTAATCGTTGTCAGGGTTAGTTTCTAGGATCGATCATTCTCTTTATAAATTTTAAAACTCGACAGACACGATCAAAAGAGGACAAAACTAACAGATTAGTATCGAAGAAGTGAAAATGGAAAATGAAACAACGAGTCCATAGACAATGAACTACTACAAATTATAGTGCATGTCCCTTGGACGATATTTCCTGGCACGATATGTGTCTTTTCAGAACTTCGAGAAGTCAAGGTATTTTTTTCCTTAAGGGCAATGTGAGTTTAAATTGGATAATGACTTTCAATGAATCGAGATTGTTCAATTTCACACCACGCTAGAACATTCCAATTTCACACTATTGAAATGATCTTAATGTTTATAATAATTATATTTGTGTCAATTTAACCAATGTGAAACAATATCTACTGCTCGATTTGATATGGTTACAGAGTTCCAATGCTATAAAATTAAAAATAATGGCTTGTATAAAATCATAGTGTATTAAGTAATGGTTCCTCTAGAACCATTTATGATACGGGCCGGCTCAGGGTGAGTCGAAACGTATGCGGGTTGCCCAATCATCTACGAGGAGGAATCAAGCCTTTGGAAGATAATCGGAAAACTATAAATGAGTTTGCGGAAGCTTAAATAAATAAAAATAGGATTTGGTTCGGTTTCGATAAAATAAAATATAAAATAGATAAAAGGATAATTGGATGGAGATGGATAAAAGAACTTAAACTAGAAGCGATTCAACACTAAAGAGTGTCACCCCGGGTTCTATAATGTTTAAGGTGAATAAATGGATTCGAAGGTGGAAATGGAAATACGAACTTAACTTAAGAAAGATTCAACACTATATAACAGTGTCACCCCATTTCTTATATCGTTAAGGTGGATAGATGAAGATAGGTTGATGAACGGCACACCAAACGAAATTTGGTGATAAGTTCAAACAAGTCGAAGACGCCACAAGCAAGCTTGATAAGTCTAACGAATCTTGTACGAAAACGAAGAGGAGATAAACTCATTCAAATGAACAAAGGTTCATAAAATTTCATTGATCAAAACACCTTCCCTTCCACACAAAAATAGCAAGTATTTATAGCCTAAAACTAGGTAGCTAAATGTTCAAAGCAATTTTCAAATCCTACTCTCCAGAATTATTGCCGTCCAACAACCCCCATTATTTATGCTTCTTTCAATTGAATTTGCAATTTGTCTTTGGCTGTATATTCCTTCTTTGCCGTCCAAATCAATTAGAAGAATGTGGCCCTTATCAAGTCATTATTTAATTCAAAGATGGATAAACCCCACACTCCATTTGTTTCCAAATTAAAATACCTTCCTTCAAGCACCATTTGTTCACCATGTGCTTTGTTATTTTATTGTTTCTCTTCATGCTTCAACATGGTGCTATTATTTTATACTTCATAATCTCCATGTGTCGTGCAAGCTTGGTTCTTTATGCATTCATTCATTAATCCCATTTAGCCGTCCAAGGTAAGTGCACTCACGCATGAACACACCTTCCATCACTTTTGAATTTCCTCATTTTTTCTCCATTAGTACCGTCCAAGTCTTGAAGGATAATTTATGTGCTATTTAATTCTTAAAATTCATTCATGCTCCATCTTCCCTTATTATTTTAATCCTTGCCGTCCCACCATTCTCTCCATAGTGCAAGCTTTTCTTTATTAATTCATGCTTCCATTCATCATGCTCATCCAACTTAATCAACACATGTCTTCTTTCATTTGTTTATTCCTCCACCAAGTTCCCTTTAACCTTTAAAATTTTCTGCCGTCCATCTCCAATTCCCTTGCTCAAAGATTTGGTTTTTTTGCTTAATTATTTTATTAACCCAAGACCAATGCTCCACCATGCCGTCCCAAGCTTTGAAGAATAAAACAAATTCATGCAAGCATAAGTCTTGTTCACCATTTAAATATTCGGCCAAGAAGGATGTCAATGACTTCACGTGGGCAACAAAGGTGAATGCCTTGCTTTAAGTATTCCATATTTGGCGACACCTATAAAACACATAAACCAACATCAATTTGAATAAAATTCAAATTTAAAGACTTTATTAAACACTAGACATATTAAAAACTATATTAACTAAACAATTTAATTAATATGAAATAACATTTAGCAAAAATAATAAATGACTGAATTAATTAATTAACTTAAACTAAATTAATTAAATTTCATTTTAGCAATTTAATTAACTTAAATTAAGTTAACTAATTTTTTTATTGCAACAATTAAATAATTAGAATGAGCTAAGAGGTGAGCTAATAACGAGCTCCACAAATTAAAATTTGTGGTGCCCCAGGCGTGCCCGTATCATCCCCTCCCTATTCAAGACGATTCGTCCTCGAATCGACCCGTTGGTTGTTCGAACAAAGCTCATTGTTCGTCTTTCCTCGGTCAAACGGGACGGATGATAAACACGATACCTGAAAAAGATAACTAAGAATTAGTAAGATTGGCTTCAAACAATCTTGCAACCCAACTATGGACACCATCAAACAAGTGAATCGCATGTGGGCAACACCAAATTGTCGTACAAAAGAAGTAATGCCTTGTCAAACATTTGCAATAAATTTGAAGAGATCTCAAGGCATGCATATGATCTACTTGGAGTCCAAAATGTATGCTTATCACGCGAATAGTAAATTAAATGATATACATAAGCATCACAAGCAGATAGATGATAAAATTTAAATGGGAAACATAATTGAAGAACCAAACCTTGCATTGTTCGATATGTGGGCTTTCTCATACATGAATGATAACAAGTATCAGACACAAGAATCCCTTTGTCAACCATTAAAACAAATAGATCATCAATAGGTAAGATAGGACAATTAATCATAACATGATCCAGATGTTTGGCAAAAACAAAGTTAGTAACACAAAGCTTATCGTAATCCGAAAAGAGCAACAATGCATCAACAGTTTTAGAAGACTTACCCTTATACTCAGAAAGATAAAGATCAGTCTTACCTTGATCGAGTAATATAAACCTTCTCTTCACGGCCAAGTAGTGTAATCGAAGCTTCGCGTTCAACTCAACCATTTTCAAATGGAAAGTGAATTTCAAATACAGCCATAAAAATTGTTTAAGGAACGAATAAAAATTAAAAACAAAGTTGACAAAATTCGTTACATTATTCAAAAACCAAGTATCAAGAATATAGGTATTGTAACACCCCAAACCCGGACAAAACACCACGTCCGAATCTGGTATGTTACGGGGAAAAACGTATTTGAGAGGTTAGAATTTTTTTTTTAAAAAAAACTGGATGAAAACATAGTGTATTTGAAGAAAATTTGAGTAGGCTTGTTTGAAACCAAATGGTGTATTTGAAACCCGGAACTTTTTGAAAACTTATCTGAAGTATGTGGTTAAAAACGAGTTTATTGCGTTCAAAAATTCAATAGTTTCTTAGTGTTACTTAAAACATTTTAACTTGGTAGAAAAATCGAGTTTGATTTGAAATCCTTTGAGTTTACTTAATATCAAAACATAGTGTGATACCCGATGGTATAATTTAAAACACCTTGCGTTACAATTTTGAAATCATTGTCTTTCCAAGTTTTAGTAAAATTTCAATCCAATTATTTTGTTAAGGCATATTAAAGTCTATTTAAAACATAAACATCATAAAACATAATTTAAAAGGCCTTTACAATCCAAAATGAAACCCAAATAAAAGTAAATAAGCTTAAAGTACCCAAATTATAAAGTCTGAGTAAAACTTTATTATTGCATGGCATGAGCACCCCGAGTCCATCCCGGCTCCATGTCCGCGTCTAAGTGTCACCTGAAATGTCAAAGGAGAGGGTGAGTCGAATGACTCAGTGCATAAATCCCGCTCCCGATAAAACAACATGCTAACACACATCATCCACAGCAACATAATTAATGCAACCCGATCCTAACCATCCGTATCTCCTTTCCTACCCCGTGTGGTACCAAACCACTGGTGGTGCCAAACCACTGGTGAACCAAAGTCACGATATCCATAAGTGTGGTGCCAAACCACTGGTGACCCGAAGTCACGAATAATCCAATGATGGGGCCAACCCATCGCGTGATACCAAATCACTAGCGACAATCCCGTATCTCTCAAGTGGGGCCAACCCACAGTGGTGTCAAACCACATGGACGAGTCGCAATGAGGTGCCAAACCTCTGGTGTTCCAAAGACACAATGTGGTACCAAACCACTGGTGACCGTAGTCACGATAATCGAGTGATGGGGCCAACCCATCGTGGGATACCAAATCACTGGCGTCAATCCCGTATAATCAACTGTGGGGCCAACCCACCGTGGTACTAAGCCACTAGGACGAGACGCTGAGGTGCCAAACCTCTGGTGACCCAAAGTCACAAAATATCACTGTGGTACCAAACCACTGGAGGTGCCAAACCTCTGGTGTCCCAAAGACACAGTGTCCCAAAGACACGGATATCATATCCCCCTCCTCTCATCAATCCCATACATGTCATACTGACTCATGTACAATATGCAAATCATGTAACTCATGCAAACATGCCCAACATTGCATCTCATAGCATATATAGCATAGATCATAATATCCAAGGTATCCATAATAGAACTTGTAATAAAATAGACTTACCCGGATCCGTACACATACCCCATTTGGGTATCCAATTATCCGTCATACTGTTATGGTTTTTAACAGGCAAACAGGTTTATTAATAACATTACTAGGTATCAGTGTGTTAGTTTACACACCTGGTAAATACGAGTCTAAAGATCCCAATGAAACGATCTAAGTCCCTCGATTATCAGGCTCCTATAACAATCGGCCAGCATAGGGGTTAGGCACTAAGACCATTCGGCCAAAGACATATAAACCCAAAGGGGTTAATTTCAATCCCTTACCTTGAAGATGATTTGGTTTCCTACCAAACCTGAACCAAACAGTGGTTCTCCTTTAACAAACAGCACCCTGACAAGAAGAAACATCAATCTCTTAAAACTTCCTTTAATGAAACCAAAGAATATATTGAAGAACCAGCCCTTACCACTACTTACTAATCAATTGACAGAAGAAAACGGCTCCTCTTGCTTGCTTCCACAATCCAATGACCCTATAACGAAGAGATTAGTACCCTTCAAAAATGACCATATTCGGCCCTTAACCAAACCATAACCAATAAAGAACAAAAGAGGGAAAATATGGCCATTCGGCCACCCCACTTACCTTGTTCAAAGATTGAACAACCAACCAAATCCACCCTTCACTGATATTCGGCCACCAAAGAACTACTAAGAGAGAGAAGACTTTCGGCCAAGAGAGCTACAAGGGAGAGTTCGGCTAGTATCTTAAAAATGAAGTAAAAGAAAGATGTGTTCAAAAAAAAGAAGAGAAAGTCAGCCAAGGGTTTGAGAAGAAACGAATATGGAAAAGAGGTAGGTGCTTTTCGGTTTTGGAGAAGAGAGAAATGGAGAAAGTATTTGGAACAGGAGGTTTCGGCTACAATGTTTTTTTTAGAATGAAAGAAAAACAAAAATGCAAGAAGAGAGATTAGAGGTTTCGGTTTTCACACTTGAAAAGAAAGAGAAGAAATGGGAAGAGATATTCGGCTACACCCTACTCAAGAGAACAAAGAAATTTCGGCACACCTTTGAAAATTTGGTCTTTCGGTTTCAAAAAAAAATGAAGAAAATGAAAGAAACTCACTTGTAATTTCGGTACACCAAAGACAAAAAGAGAACCCTTTTCTTTGACACCCAAAAACCGAATATGCACAACCTTCCAAGAGAAAAATCGGCACTCTCACCCCCCACTTCCCAAAACCGGCCACCCTCTCCCCCAACTCCCCAACATTCGGCCATATCCCCCCAAACACTCCACTCCACACATTTCAAATGTGATGACCAAGTATTCATCCACTATTTGCTCTCCACCATCCAAGCTACCATTTGACCAAGTCCAAGGAGGAATTTGAACTTCATCCAACTCCTCCCTCCTATGCCGTCCACAATGAGCCAAAAATGTGAGGTCTTTGCAGCTCAAACACTAGACCTCCACCCCATGCATTTGACGCCACACCAAGCTCCCAAGTAGCGCATGCCTTGCCATCTTGCCAGCTCCTCTTTTGTGCAATAAAACTCCAAATTATTTCTTAAACCCCAACTCTTTCAGCTCCCTACATCTAAGGTTCAAAAACTAAATTTTTCCCATTCCCTCAGGCATACTCCTAGCCTACAACTAAGCCCCTAAAACATAGAAATAGCAACACAGCACACTAACTCATGCAACAACAAAATAGCCCCTAACCTGGGATATTACAGTTCTACCCCCTTAAAAAAATAATTTCGGCCTCGAAATTACCTGGTCAAAAGAGTTGCGGGTATTGCTGTTTCATCACATCATCGGGTTCCCACGTGGCTTCTTCCACGCCATGATTCCGCCAAAGTACCTTAACCAAAGGCACTGACTTTCTACGCAGAACCTTCACATCCCGGTCTAGAATCTGCACAGGTTCTTCTTCCATAGTCAAATCTGGATTCACCTCGATCTCTTCCACTGCTACCACATGCGTCGGATCTGAACGATAATGCCGAAGCATCGAAACGTGAAAAACATCGTGAATCTGACTAAGCTCTGCTGGTAACTCAAGCTGATACGCTACTGGTCCCACTCGTCTCAGAATCTTATACGGCCCAATAAACCTCAGACTTAGCTTGCCTTTCTTCACGAACCTCAACACCTTCTTCCAAGGCGAGACCTTCAGAAAAACTTGATGCCCTACAGCAAACTCTATGTCTCTTCGCTTCAGATCGGCATAAGACTTCTGCCGGTCCGAAGCTTCCTTCAATCGAGCCTGAATCAACTTAACCTTGTCTTCGGTCTCAGCAACCAACTCGGGTCCCAACAACTGGCGTTCACCTAACTCCGTCCAACACGTAGGTGAGCAACACTTCCTACCATACAACGCCTCGTATGGAGCCATCTTGATGCTCGCTTGGTAACTGTTGTTGTAGGCAAACTCAGCTAATGGTAGAAACTCCTCCCAACTTCCTCTGAAATCCAGGACACAACCCCTCAGCATATCCTCTAAGATCTGAATGACCCTTTCCGACTGCCCGTCAGACAGCGGGTGAAAAGCCGTGTTGAAATCCAAACGAGTACCCAGAGCTTGATGCAATGCTTTCCAGAACCTTGACGTAAACCTGGGATCCCTGTCCGAGATTATCGAAACTGGCACACCGTGCAACCTCACTATCTCTGACACATACAGCTTCGCTAGCTTCTGAAGTGAGTAGTAAACCCTCACCGGAATAAAGTGAGTTGATTTAGTCAGACGATCCACCACTACCCAAACTGAATCCTTCTTGTTTGGCGTAAGCGGTAACCCACTGACGAAATCCATGGTTATCCTTTCCCACTTCCACTGAGGAATCTTCACAGGCTGAAGCAAACCCGACGGCAACTGATGTTCAGCCTTGACTTGCTGACAAGTCAGACACTTACTCACGAACTCTGTCACCTCTTTCTTCAAGCCAGGCCACCAAAACTGCTCTCTAAGATCCCTATACATCTTACTACCTCCAGGATGCATAGCATAAGGACTGCTATGTGCGTCCTGAAGAATCTTTTCCCTTAGCTCAACATCTTTAGGCATACAAGCCTTACCTTGGAAACACAGAACCTCATCACTAGACAAGCTGTAACCCTCCAAACCACCATTCTGCACTTGCAACCTTCGCGCACTCAGAACCTCATCCTCTAACTGTTTCTCTCTGATCTGCTCAACCCAAGCAGGCTTAACTTGCAGTTCTGCCAGAATACCCCCATCGTCGTACAAGCTCAAATGGGCAAACAATGCTCTTAAGTCCGAAACAACCTTACGGCTCAACGCGTCTGCCACCACGTTAGCCTTGCCCGGATGATATTCAATCGAACAGTCGTAATCTTTCAGCAACTCAACCCATCTGCGCTGCCTCAAATTCAAATCCTTCTGAGTCAGTAGATACTTCAGACTCTTATGATCCGTGTAGACTATTGATCTCTCTCCATACAAGTAGTGCCTCCAAATCTTTAAGGTGAAGACTACAGCCACTAACTCCAAGTCGTGCGTCGGATAGTTGACCTCATGTGGCCTCAGCTGCCGAGAAGCGTAAGCCACCACCTTACCTTCCTGCATCAACACACAACCCAGTCCCGTATGTGATGCATCGCAATAGACTGTGAATTCCTTACCAGCCTCAGGTTGAATTAGAACCGGAGCCTCAGTCAAAATCTTCTTTAACTTATCGAAGCTTTCATACTGTTTCTCAGTCCACACAAACGGAACTTCCTTCCTCAGCAACTTAGTCATCGGCGCCGCTATCAACGAGAAACCCTCAACAAACCTTCGGTAGTATCCGGCCAAACCCAGAAAACTCCGAATCTCAGCCACTGACCTAGGCGTCTTCCAATCCAAAACTGCCTCAATCTTACGAGGATCTACTTGAATCCCCTCAGCCGACACTACATGACCCAAGAAAGTCACTTCTCTAAGCCAGAACTCGCATTTACTAAACTTAGCATAGAGCTGCTTTTCCCTCAAAATCTGCAGCACCACTCGCAAATGCGCATCATGCTTCCTCTGTCCTTGAGTACACTAAGATGTCGTCTATGAAAACCACAACGAACTGATCTAGATACTGCTGAAACAACCTATTCATCATATCCATAAATGCTGCCGGTGCGTTAGTCAACCCGAACAGCATTACCAGAAATTCGTAGTGCCCATACCGAGTCCGAAACGCTGTCTTATGGATATCAGCCTCCTTAACCTTTAACTGGTGATACCCAGACCTCAAGTCAATCTTCGAGAATACCGCAGCACTCTTCAGCTGATCAAACAAGTCATCTATCCGAGGCAACGGATACTTGTTTTTAATCGTCAGCTTGTTCAACTGGCGGTAGTCTATACACATCTGCATCGTACCATCTTTCTTCTTAACAAAGAGTACTGGCGCACCCCACGGTGAAACACTTGGCCTGATAAAACCTCGATCCAATAACTCCTGGATCTGAGCCTTAAGCTCCACCAATTCCTTTGGCGCCATCCTATACGGAGCAATAGACACTGGCGCGGTTCCGGGTAATAGATCTATCCCGAACTCTACTTCACGATCTGGCGGCAAACCCGGAAGCTCCTCAGGAAACACATCAGCAAATTCTTTAACTGTATGAACTTCCTCTACAGCAGCCTCTTTAGCCTCCAAAGCATACACATGAACCACATACGCTTCACAGCCCTTCCTGACCATCTTCTCCGCTTTCAAAGCAGATACCACATTAGATAAGTAATCTCTCCTATTACCTATCATAGCCACTTCATCACCCTCAACAATCTTAAGAACCATGCGCTTAGCCGCGCAATCCAACCTCGCCTGCTACTTGACCAACCAATCCATCCCAAGAATCAGATCGAACTCCCCAAACGGCAGTTCCGTCAGATCAGCAGCAAACACTACCCCTTGGAGTTCTAGGGGTACCTCTCTAAACAGTTTATCTACTACTACAGAGTGACCTAGAGGGCTAATCACAGTCATCTGCCTAGAAGATATCTCAGAGTCTAAATCCATGGTCTCTACTATACTACGGGCAACATAAGAGTGCGTTGAACCCACATCAATCAAAGCGGTATAAGGAGAACCAAAGATCAAGAACGTACCGGTTATGACATCCGGTGCGTCGCCCTCCTCTCGGCGCCTCACTGCATACACTAATCCAGGCTGTCTGGCATCAGAACTACCCGTACCTCTGCCCGGTGCTCCACGGCCCCGACCAGAACCATTACCACCTCTGCCATTACCACGGCCCCTCTGCGGTGGCGGTCCACTACTCCTGAACTGACTACGGCCCTGACTCTCAGACTGAATCCTGGCCAACTTACGCGGACAGTCCCTCACTCTCCAGAGAACCACACTCAAAGCAACCTTTTCCTCCAGTCCAGCAGCCACCCCAATGAGATTTTCCACACTGATTACACTGCGGCGGTCCCTGCCTAGCAGCAACAAACCTAGCAGACTGATTCGGCCCACTCGGTCTAGCCCTCTTCTACGGATTACCCGACGATCCAGAAGACCCAAAGCTCCTCTTATGCCTATTTCTGTCCATGCCCTGTCTCACTGACTCTTTAACACCCTCGGCTACCTTAGCCTTCTCGACTATGACAGCAAACTCGCGCTCCTGCTGTGGAGCAATCAGCAGTCTCAATTCATCTCGCAGACCATCCTCAAAGCGAACACACCTCTCGTGCTCAGTGGCCACAATGCCCCTGGCATACCTACTCAGCTTCAAGAACTCAGCCTCATACTCAGCAACAGATTTACTCCCCTGAACAAGCCTCAGAAATGCCTTTCGCTGAGAGTCAATATAACTAGCTCCGATGTATTTTTTTTGATATGCAGCCCTGAAATAATCCCATGTCAGATCCTCTGCTGCCACGCTGTCCCGAACCGTGAGCCACCATTGATATGACTCATCCCGGAGAAGCGATACGATGCCCTTCAGCTTCTCTTCAGCAGTCAAGTCCAGATCATCCATGATCTGCTCAGTTTCCTCCAGCCAATATTCAGCAGTGCTGGGAGCAACACCAGAAACACCTCGAAAGAATTCGGCCCCGTTTGCCCGGAGTCGCTCAAGAACAGATTTCCTAACTCCTGCACCACCACCGACTCCAGCTACTCTTTCTAACACTCGCAGCATCGCCTGTGACACTGCGTCGTCCCCGGTCTGATCTTGGAACTCACCACCTCCAGCTGGTGGCGGAACCGGTATCTCATTTTCTGACCCCTGACCAGATCCTACGGGCTCAGAAACTGTCATCCTACCCCTACCTCTACCACGAGTATTACGACCACGTCCGCCTCGAGTGCTCATGACTATTATCTCTACGTATCTGATTAAAGAGTTTTATGCATCAGTATTTATTCCACTGTTTAAAGGCAAGTCTTATGAATATTAAAGAGGATTTGTTCTCACGAGTTCACAGAGTCCTATTAGTTTCAATCTCTAAAGTAATGTACTACTGCTAATCATCACATCACAGTACACCAAATCACAAATAATAGCAAGGGGTACTTACCTGGGCGAACTGGTGCCGGAGACTCGGTGCCATGCCTTTTCAAACCATAAAAACACTTAAAATAGACTTTTGAAAACATTTTGGGCCTCAGGCCCACAGCCGAGCCTTTGAACTTGGCTCTGATACCACAATTGTAACACCCCAAACCTGGACAAAACACCACGTCCGAATCTGGTATGTTACGGGGAAAAACGTATTTGAGAGGTTAGAATTTTTTTAAAAAAAAAACTGGATGAAAACATAGTGTATTTGAAGAAAATTTGAGTAGGCTTGTTTGAAACCAAATGGTGTATTTGAAACCTGGAACTTTTTGAAAACTTATCTGAAGTATGTGGTTAAAAACGAGTTTATTGCGTTCAAAAATTCAATAGTTTCTTAGTGTTACTTAAAACATTTTAACTTGGTAGAAAAATCGAGTTTGTTTTGAAATCCTTTGAGTTTACTTAATATCAAAACATAGTGTGATACCCGATGGTATAATTTAAAACACCTTGCGTTACAATTTTGAAATCATTGTCTTTCCAAGTTTTAGTAAAATTTCAATCCAATTATTTTGTTAAGGCATATTAAAGTCTATTTAAAACATAAACATCATAAAACATAATTTAAAAGGCCTTTACAATCCAAAATGAAACCCAAATAAAAGTAAATAAGCTTAAAGTACCCAAATTATAAAGTCTGAGTAAAACTTTATTATTGCATGGCATGAGCACCCCGAGTCCATCCCGGCTCCATGTCCGCGTTTAAGTGTCACCTGAAATGTCAAAGGAGAGGGTGAGTCGAATGACTCAGTGCATAAATCCCGCTCCCGATAAAACAACATGCTAACACACATCATACATAGCAACATAATTAATGCAACCCGATCCTAACCATCCGTATCTCCTTTCCTACCCCGTGTGGTACCAAACCACTGGTGGTGCCAAACCACTGGTGAACCAAAGTCACGATATCCATAAGTGTGGTGCCAAACCACTGGTGACCCGAAGTCACGAATAATCCAATGATGGGGCCAACCCATCGCGTGATACCAAATCACTAGCGACAATCCCGTATCTCTCAAGTGGGGCCAACCCACGGTGGTGTCAAACCACAGGGACGAGTCGCAATGAGGTGCCAAACCTCTGGTGTCCCAAAGACACAATGTGGTACCAAACCACTGGTGACCGTAGTCACGATAATCGAGTGATGGGGCCAACCCATCGTGTGATACCAAATCACTGGCGTCAATCTCGTATAATCAACTGTGGGGCCAACCCACCGTGGTACTAAGCCACTGGGACGAGACGCTGAGGTGCCAAACCTCTGGTGACCCAAAGTCACAAAATATCACTGTGGTACCAAACCACTGGAGGTGCCAAACCTCTGGTGTCCCAAAGACACAGTGTCCCAAAGACACGGATATCATATCCCCCTCCTCTCATCAATCCCATACATGTCATACTGACTCATGTACAATATGCAAATCATGTAACTCATGCAAACATGCAAACATGCCCAACATTGCATCTCATAGCATATATAGCATAGATCATAATATCCAAGGTATCCATAATAGAACTTGTAATAAAATAGACTTACCCGGATCCGTACACATACCCCATTTGGGTATCCAATTATCCGTCATACTGTTATGGTTTTTAACAGGCAAACAGGTTTATTAATAACATTACTAGGTATCAGTGTGTTAGTTTACACACCTGGTAAATACGAGTCTAAAGATCCCAACGAAACGATCTAAGTCCCTCGATTATCAGGCTCCTATAACAATCGGCCAGCATAGGGGTTAGGCACTAAGACCATTCGGCCAAAGACATATAAACCCAAAGGGGTTAATTTCAATCCCTTACCTTGAAGATGATTTGGTTTCCTACCAAACCTGAACCAAACAGTGGTTCTCCTTTAACAAACAGCACCCTAACAAGAAGAAACATCAATCTCTTAAAACTTGCTTTAACGAAACCAAAGAATATATTGAAGAACCAGCCCTTACCACTACTTACTAATCAATTGACAGAAGAAAACGGCTCCTCTTGCTTGCTTCCACAATCCAATGACCCTATAACGAAGAGATTAGTACCCTTACAAAATGACCATATTCGGCCCTTAACCAAACCATAACCAATAAAGAACAAAAGAGGGAAAATATGACCATTCGGCCACCCCACTTACCTTGTTCAAAGATTGAACAACCAACCAAATCCACCCTTCACTGATATTCGGCCACCAAAGAACTACTAAGAGAGAGAAGACTTTCGGCCAAGAGAGCTACAAGGGAGAGTTCGGCTAGTATCTTAAAAGTGAAGTAAAAGAAAGATGTGTTCAAGAAAAAGAAGAGAAAGTCGGCCAAGGGTTTGAGAAGAAACGAATATGGAAAAGAGGTAGGTGCTTTTCGGTTTTGGAGAAGAGAGAAATGGAGAAAGTATTTAGAACAGGAGGTTTCGGCTACAATGTTTTTTTTTAGAATGAAAGAAAAACAAAAATGCAAGAAGAGAGATTAGAGGTTTCGGTTTTCACACTTGAAAAGAAAGAGAAGAAATGGGAAGAGATATTCGGCTACACCCTACTCAAGAGAACAAAGAAATTTCGGCACACCTTTGAAAATTTGGTCTTTCGGTTTCAAAAAAAAAATGAAGAAAATGAAAGAAACTCACTTGTAATTTCGGTACACCAAAGACAAAAAGAGAACCCTTTTCTTTGACACCCAAAAACCGAATATGCACAACATTCCAAGAGAAAAATCGGCACTCTCACCCCCCACTTCCCAAAACCGGCCACCCTCTCCCCCAACTCCCCAACATTCGGCCATATCCCCCCAAACACTCCACTCCACACATTTCAAATGTGATGGCCAAGTCTTCCTCCACTATTTGCTCTCCACCATCCAAGCCACCATTTGACCAAGTCCAAGGAGGAATTTGAACTTCATCCAACTCCTCCCTCCTATGCCGTCCAAAATGAGCCAAAAATGTGAGGTCTTTGCAGCTCGAACACTAGACCTCCACCCCATGCATTTGACGCCACACCAAGCTCCCAAGTAGCGCATGCCTTGCCATCTTGCCAGCTCCTCTTTTGTGCAATAAAACTCCAAATTATTTTCTTAAACCCCAACTCTTTCAGCTCCCTACACCTAAGGTTCAAAAACTAAATTTTTCCCATTCCCTCAGGCATACTCCTAGCCTACAACTAAGCCCCTAAAACATAGAAATAGCAACACAGCACACTAACTCATGCAACAACAAAATAGCCCCTAACCCGGGATATTACAGGAATCTTTCAAACTTACCAGATGATACTTGAGTTTTCCACAAAACAAATCGAAACATATGTCCGATTTATGGGACCTAGGTTCCGAAAAATCAATCACGTTAGACCAATAAGAATTATGTACGTTCAAGATGAAATGATCAAAACTTTTAACATATTTCAAAATGTATTTACAAAAACTCAACGATTTCATATTAGACAACTGATTAATGTCGTAATATCTACAATCAAACAAATTGGGGTTAGAAGAAAAATCATCTTTATACAAAAAATTGATGCTTCAAAACGCTTACCTTCCTTACCTTTTTTAATCAAATGGAAATGTCGTTCTTCCGGGAGGTATCAGAGTGGGTATTTGTCATTTGGCTTCTTGGAAACCTGAAAAGAAGAAATAGAACAAGTACAAACTTCAAGCGGGTTAGTTGATTCAACACTCTCTTTTTCTCATTCATTTTGTTCCTTTTCTTTTTCTTCTCTCTTTTTCTTGTTCTTTTTCAATGATCTTCTCAACGGCCTTCTCAAGTTTTCTTAAAACTTGCTCATTTTCTCTCTTTCTTGCCTCTTTTCTTTCTATTTCTTTTTCTTTTTCTTTGTTTTTATTACATGAAGTTACAAAAGAATCGTAATAATAAGAATTTCCAAAAGAAGAAAAATTATTTACGGATGAATCACGATAATTTCTTCGGGAAGAATACTCCAAAGACGTCTTCTTCGGGGGAATAAGAATCATAATATGTACCACTTTGAGAATAATCTTTCGTGGATGAATACCGTTTCGAACTTCTTGAGGAATAAGAATTTTGATCACAGTCTCTTCTCAAATATTCTTCGAAAGTGTGTCTTCGGAATGATCTTGACTCCGTCCTTCGAATTGAAGAAAGTCGATCTCGTTGGTCTCATTCCTCGATCTGATCCAAGTGCGTTTCCAACTTGTTTAAGGCTCTTCGCACTCCGTTCAACACGTATCGGTAATCATTGGATGAGAAATCTTCTTGAGACATATTTATTGCTGAAAAGGAAACTATTATAACAAAGGGAAATAAACCGACAAAATTAAAATACCTTACCACAAAATCTCACAAGTTACTCACAAAGAAATTTCGCTCACATTCGTGTTTCACTCGTATAAGGTTTTTTTTTAATGAATCACTCGTGCCTTTTACCACTCAATCTCGCTTCACAAATTCGTACTTCGTTTCAAAAAGACTTATTGCGGCTTGAGGGTCGGCTTCAAAATTGGTACAAGAAAAAAAATGATGTTACGGGGTGGAGGTCGATTGAATTTTTTTTTTATAGTGGCGTTGAGGTGAAGGAGGGTGGCTTGAAGATCGGGAAAGAAATAATGAAACAAAACTTGCAAACTTCAAAAAAAATTTCCACACACTTTTTTTTTTTTACTTCTCCTTTTTTTTTGTATTCGTATTTTTTTATACGAATTTTTTTATTTGAACTTTTTTTTTTGTTTCTCTTTTTTTTTGAAATTCAAATATACTATGATGAAATACAATAAATAAAAATTACAACTTGAATATTTTTTTTGAATTTTTTTTAACTTACGGACTAACTTCCGGCTTCATGATGGTCGTCGAAACTCCTCATTTTGTAGCTCTGATACCAGATGATACGGGCCGGCTCGGGGTGAGTTGAAACGTATGCGGGTTGCCCAATCGTCTACGAGGAGGAATCAAGCCTTTGGAAGATAATCGGAAAACTATAAATGAGTTTGCGGAAGCTTAAATAAATAAAAATAGGATTTGGTTCAGTTTTGATAAAATAAAATATAAAATAGATAAAAGGATAATTGGATGGAGATGGATAAAAGAACTTAAACGAGAAACGATTCAACACTAAAGAGTGTCACCCCGGGTTCTATAATGTTTAAGGTGAATAAATGGATTTGAAGGTGGAAATGGAAATACGAACTTAACTTAAGAAAGATTCAACACTATATAACAGTGTCACCCCGTTTCTTATATCGTAAAGGTGGATAGATGAAGATAGGTTGATGAACGCCACACCAAACGAAATTTGGTGATAAGTTCAAACAAGTCGAAGACGCCACAAGCAAGCTTGATAAGTCTAACGAATCTTGTACGAAAACGAAGAGAAGATAAACTCACTCAAATGAACAAAGGTTCATAAAATTTCATTGATCAAAATACCCTCCCTTCCACACAAAAATAGCAAGTATTTATAGCCTAAAACTAGGTAGCTAAATGTTCAAAACAATTTTCAAATCCTACTCTCCAGAATTATTGCCGTCCAACAACCCCCATTATTTATGCTTCTTTCAATTGAATTTGCAATTTGTCTTTGGCTGTATATTCCTTCTTTGCCGTCCAAATCAATTAAAAGAATGTGGCCCTTATCAAGTCATTATTTAATTCAAAGATGGATAAACCCCACACTCCATTTGTTTCCAAATTAAAATACCTTCCTTCAAGCACCATTTGTTCACCATGTGCTTTGTTATTTTATTGTTTCTCTTCATGCTTCAACATGGTGCTATTATTTTATACTTCATAATCTCCATGTGCCATCCAAGCTTGGTTCTTTATGCATTCATCCATTAATCCCATTTAGCCGTCCAAGGTAAGTGCACTCATGCATGAACACACCTTCCATCACTTTTGAATTTCCTCATTCTTTCTCCATTAGTGCCGTCAAGTCTTGAAGGATAATTTATGTGCTATTTAATTCTTAAAATTCATTCATGCTCCATCTTCCCTTATTATTTTAATCCTTGCCGTCCCACCATTCTCTCCATAGTGCAAGCTTTTCTTTATTAATTCTTGCTTCCATTCATCATGCTCATCCAACTTAATCAACACATGTCTTCTTTCATTTGTTTATTCCTCCACCAAGTTCCCTTTAACCTTTAAAATTTTCTGCCGTCCATCTCCAATTCCCTTGCTCAAAGATTTGGTTTTTTTGCTTAATTATTTTATTATCCCAAGACCAATGCTCCACCATGCCGTCCCAAGCTTTGAAGAATAAAACAAATTCATGCAAGCATAAGTCTTGTATTCGGCCAAGAAGGGTGTCAATGACTTCACGTGGGCAACAAAGGTGAATGCCTTGCTTTAGTAATCCACATTTGGAGACACCTATAAAACACATAAACCAACATCAATTTGAATAAAATTCAAATTTGAAGACTTTATTAAACACTAGACATATTAAAAACTATATTAACTAAACAATTTAATTAATATGAAATAACATTTAGCAAAAATAATAAATGACTGAATTAATTAATTAACTTAAACTAAATTAATTAAATTTCATATTAGCAATTTAATTAACTTAAATTAAGTTAACTATTTTTTTTATTCCAACAATTAAATAATTAGAATGAGCTAAGAGGTGAGCTAATAACGAGCTCCACAAATTAAAATTCGTGGTGCCCTGGGCGTGCCCGTATCAATTTAATTTCGGTACAACTAAATATAATTTCACTGATCTTAAATCCCATGATGCATTTTAAGGAAGCATTCGGATCAATATACAAAATCAAGACAAAAATCAATTTTGGGCCCATTACGTCTTGTAACCGTTTGTTAGCTTAAGCAATCATATATCCTTAAGCAGACAGAGATGGTGAATCGATCAATGCAAGGCAATTATTCCATGTGTTAATGCTCTTCGCTATAATTGTCGTTGGGTTTAAGTCTTTGAATAGAGGATTTTCAATGGTCCTCTTTACTAATGCTGAGTGGCAAACTTTTCCCAACACAACAAGTTGACCGCAACACTTGTCAGAAATACTCCTTATCTGGAAAATAACCGTGAAAGCTTCTAGAACACATGGCAAACCCATTTTAGTTTCACTATTATTTTCCTTAATAATATGTTCGTTCTCCTTCGTAGCCATTACTGCCACGCATGTTAAGAATAAAACCAGTAGGACGGAATAAACATTAAGACTTGCCATACTGCGCGAATTTGATGTTACTAGTTATATTTGGTTCGTAAAATTAATTTCAAACAAGATTCGCAGGGAAAAAACTAGCCTTTATAGGAAGTGTTATAACCACATTAGACTAGAATACGTTACAATAAAAGAAAACATTAAATATTTTAGTTTAATTAGCATTAATTTTAATTACTAGAAATCTAAATATTAATTGAAAGACACACATTTATACTTCCCTTTATAATTCTTAAATGGCTTTAAACGGATCACGAATATAAGGTTCAATGAAGATGATTATGTCGTACATGGGTTTCTACGTTGAAACTGGGATTGAACTATTACGTCCACTCCAAACCAAACACCAGAACGATAATAACATATGGAAAAAGCAATGTGAGATATAGTACACTTGCATTACAGGCACGCATATTCTTTATGTGTGTCGTCCTGTTTTTCTAATATTTTGAAGTTGTGTATGCACTTGCTATGTTGATGGTTAAATATTCACGTGTATCTCAAAATTGAATGATCAATACCAGATTCCTTTACCAGTGATATGTAAGTGCTACAATGTACAAATAATTAAGCGAAGCGTAAATTCTTATAACCTTTTTGTTGTTATAAAGTTTTTATCACACTTATCATATTAGTAAATGGAAAATTGCAACTAAATGATTGAAATTCAAAATTAATAAATCAAAAAAATTTTCCGTTCTGAAAGTAAGCCAATGTATGTCTTTATCGTGGGACTCCAATTCTGTTATTGTATTCTTCGTTTTACGTTAAGTGTTTTTGGTGTAAACATTTCAACTCAATTTTACTGAAATATGAATGGAAGCTTTTAGTGGAATAAGTAATGGAAATTGGAAAATGGTGTTACGTTTCTATAAGTCTCGTAGGTATTGCCCAAATAATGGATAGGATTTAGTTTTTATATAAATTGAACCATTTTTAATAGGGAGAATGTGGGACGTACATCACCGACATATTTGGAGTTTCATTCTCAATACTGATAAAAAAAGTAATCTAAATAAAGAAGAATAAGAAAATCAAGTTAAGACTTTGAAGCGTTACATCACTTTCGAAGATGATTTCAAGATTGCCTCTCATCTACGGAAAAGAAAAAGGACAAAACTAACAGATTTGTATCGAAGAAGTGAAAATGGAAAATGAAACAAGGAGTCCATAGGCAATGAACTACTACAAATTATAGTGCATGTCCCTTGGAGGATATTTCCTGGCACGATATGTGTCTTTTCAGAATTTTGAGAAGTCAAGGTTTTTTTTCCACTAAAGGCAATGTGAGTTTAAATTGGATAATGACTTTCAAGGAATCAAGATTGTTTCAATTTCACACCACGCTAGAACATTCCAATCTCACATTATTGAAATGATCTTAATGTTTATAATAATTATATTTGTGTCAATTCCCATGACGCATTTTAAGGAAGCATTCGGATCAATATAAAAAATAAAGACAAAAAAACAATTTTCGGCCTGTTACGTCTTGTAACTGTTTGTTAGCTTAAACAATCCTATATCCTTAAGCAGACGGAGATGGTGAATTGATCAATGCAATGCAATTATTCCATGTATTAATGCTCTTCACTATAATTGTCGCTGGATTTAGGTATTTGAATAGAGGATTTTCAAGGGTCCTCTTTACTAATGCTGAGTGGCAAACTTTTCCCAAGACAACAAGTTCACCACAACACTTGTTAGAAATACTCCCTATCTGGAAAATAGCCGTGAAAGCTTCTAGAACACATGGCAAACCCATTTTAGTTTCACAATTATTTTCCTTAATAATCTGGTCGTTCTCCTTCGTAGCCATTACTGCCCCGCAAGTTAAGAATAAAACCAATAGGACAGAATAAACTTTAAGGCTTGCCATACTGTGCGAATCTGATGTTACTAGTTAAATTTGGTTCGTAAAATTAATTTCAAACAAGATTCGCATGGAAAAAAACTGGCATTTATAGGAATTGTTATAACCACATTAGACTAGAATACGTTACAATAAAAGAAAACATTAAATATTTCAATTTAGTTAGCATTAATTTTAATTACCACAAATCTAAATATGTAACGCCCCAAAATTGGGCCTAGTAGAATTGGGCCATTGGGCCTTGGGCATAGGATTGTTTAAATTTTTTTTAGAACAAGAGAACGGTATTATTTCGAGTTGGACTTATTAAGAAGGTGATTTTGGAAAGTTTCGAGGTTTCTAGGAAGTTACGGGTTCAAGTTAGGGTATAGGTAAATTTTTGTATTTGAGCACTTAAGGGGAGAAGGCAAGTGACATCAAGGCTTAAGGAAATAAGTGTGCATTTTGCTAACGCAAGGAGTCTATTGGTAAAGGTGGAAAGTGGTGTGTGGAGTGTACTAATGGTCTGAGGTTCGAATCCCATCTATTGCATTTTTGATTAAGTTTTTTTTGTGCTATTCATTCAAAGTGTAGGTCAAGGCTTTAATAAGGTAAGGAAGACTTTTTAATTTGGGAAAGATGACTAAGGATTATGGTAAGGAGGAAAGCAAGGGAAAAGGAAGGAAAGAAATGAAGGAAAAAGGTAAGAGAAGGGAACATGTTGGCCTATTATGGGGTGGATGTTTTGGAAAGAATATTTTGGGGCCAATACTAATCTTTTGGAAAAGATGATACATGGTTTGGGAGGGGGTTTTGGGTGCCGAAAGTTGTTGGCAATTGTGGTGCTTTTGAATACTTTTACTTCAAGCATTTTTGGATTATTTCTTTCTTTTCTCTCAACTTGTGTTGCTAAATTTTCTTTGTGGTTCTTTCTTCCTCTTCTTCATTTTTCCTTTTCTTACATTTTTTTTCTTGGTTACCAAATTCCATACCCTCCCACTTTCTCTTCTCTATACCATAGCCAAAACATCAACTTCATCTCATAGCCAAAACTTGGTTCTTGTGGTTGCCAAAGCTTCTTTGCCTTCTTAGATTTTCGGTGGTTGTAAGGTAGTGTTCTTCCTCTTCTTTTATTTTTCTTCTTGTTTCTCTTTTACCCCCTCTTCTAAAACCGATTATTCACCCTGTTCTTTTGACCAAGGCCGAATCTATTCCTTGCTACTTCCATCTTCTTGGTTCTCTTGGTGTGGGCCGAATCGGTAGAGTGTTAGCTTACACTCTTGTCATCTTTCTAGCCCTTGACTTTTGGAAGAGGGTTGGTAAGTAAGTAAGGCCGAATATAGGTTATGGGGGTGTATTGTTTGGGTGATTCTTACTCAAGCCAAATAAGATGTGGCTAAGATCTGTTCTTGTGTTAATCACTTCTAGGGTCTCGAAGTACTTTATCGGAGGGCCAATCGAACACCTATCCTTCGTAATAAGAGACTCGGATTGTTGGTGCCGTGGAGAGTATTGTGTTACGGATTTCGAATAAGGTGTGTAATCCAGTACCCTTCTGAATACATGTTTGAAATGGTGTGTAATCTCACACCTCTCTGAATATTTACATGAAATGTTCTGTGATTCGGTCGAAATACCGAAGAAAACCAGAAACCGGCATCGGTGACCACTCGAGCGTGCGTATGTTCGTAGTAGTAACCATATTTTGCAATAAAATAGCAGTGATGTGATTTTGAAAAATCACGAAAAATAGGAGAAAGGGAATCAAAAAGTGAATAAGATATCAAATTAAAGCCTACTGTGTCTATTTTTATATGAAAGAAACAGAGGAGGAAGATAAATTTTATATTCTGTGATATTTTAATTTTAGTAAGACTGGTTCTGATTGACTTCATGGTTCCCTTTTCTATCTTGGCAAAATCGTTTAAAATTTTACAAAGTGAATTATGGGTTATAATTTATATGTATAGATTCCTTATTGAGTCTATTTTCAATAGAAACAAGTGGGAGCAACATATGAAAACTGTACGGTGAGATATTTGAGTTTAGGGTAGGAGAGGTCAGAACTATTGGATAGTGAAACAAGGGGAACTTTGATGAATAAACTGTATTAAATGAATAAGGTAAAACTTCTAGAAACATTATAGTAAGAAGTTATATGAGTCTAGTTTCAAGTAAAATTTACGGATCTAAATTTCGAGTTTTCTAACTCGAGTTATAGTCAATTTAGTCAGCATGACGCAGATAGACAGTTTCAATTTTTTATGCCCCAAATTAGTAGTTAAGTTTGAGTTGCGAAATTACCGAAATAGCCCTCGGTTGCGAGATTACCGAATTACCCTTAGTGGGTAAAATTACCAATTTACGAAAATGCCCCTAATGGGCCAAATTACTAAAATGCCCCTAATGTGCCGATTTGATAGATTGCCCTAATGGGCCAATTTGCAAAGTGCTATAATGGGTTGATTCCCTGTAATAAATTATTGGGTTGATAATTGTCGTTTATATATGTGAATATTATGTTTTATTATTTATGTTGCATTTGCTTATTTCGCATGGGATGGGAAAAATGTTAAAGAAGAGAAGTGTAGCCTGGTGGCTCTGCCACATTCTGATTCTAGTGGCTCTGCCACATATTTTGGTGGCTCTGCCACAAATTTTGATAACGGCTATGTGCCTAGCATATGAACTAACGACTCTGTGTCGATCATATTTTCCCAAGGCTGTGTGCCGATTATATTACCGTATATGATATCTGGTGGCTCTGCCACAATCTGTATAGTGGTTATGCCACGCATAATTATGACTCTAGTGGCTCAGCCACAAATATATTGAATGGCATTTTGCCTGCGATTTGGTGTGTTTGGCGGGGTGGGTTGACTTGATCCCCATAGGTGTGATGGGATGGTACGGGTGGTGTGTAGCGGATGGATTTCTAGAATGGGTTGTCTTGCATACATTGCATATATGAACATTCTGTTATGTAAATGGGCTTCGGCCAAAGATTTATGCTAGATGGGCCCAGGCCTAAGATATTGAAATATGGGTTTAGGCCCAGTGGACAACGGTAAGGGGATTTCACACTGAGTTCTTGTAACTCATCCCCCCTTTTTCCTTAACCTTGTAGGTAGTGCTCATTGATGTGGACTTGGGCTATGGATGACTCGGTGGAGGCCCTACTTCAGAAATGGTGTTTCTAACTTTATTAAATTTCCTTTTCCGTTTATTCGCTACTTTTACTATTTTGGGTTTTAAGGTTGTAATAAGGCCTCTGGATTATCTTATTTTGCTTTATGGTTGGGATGTTTTTATTATTTTTCTTAAACTATTTTTAAAGGAATTTTTTTAAAAAAATATAAATAATGGTTTCCAAAATTGATTAATAAATGGATTTAATAGCAAACTTTTACAAATAAATTAACACAGAAATTCTCTTTCGAATTATCAACGAAATTTTCAAAAGACTCGGATTCTCTTTCGAATTTTCAACGTCATTTTTAAAAGTCATGGTTTTAAAGTTCACTACCTCGATTTTCGACACATCAATCAATCTTTCAAAAATAGCTATATTTTATCAAATATTTACATACAAAACTTGATTACTTAAACACAACCAAGTAATGCCTATTTTAGCAAGAATCACATGATGTTTTCAGCTTTCTTCATGTGACATGTCAGGTCCGGTCATACCACATGGGCCAGGTTTGGGGTGTTACAAAATATTAATTCAAAGACACACATTTATACTTCCCTTTACAATTCTTAAATGACTTTAAACGGTTCACGAAAATAAGGTTCAATAAAGATGATTATGTCGTACATGGGTTTTGCGTTGAAACTGGGATTGAACTATTAAGTCCACTCCAAACCAAA
The DNA here is from genome assembly GCA_005393395.2 of Gossypium australe. Taxonomy (NCBI): domain Eukaryota; kingdom Viridiplantae; phylum Streptophyta; class Magnoliopsida; order Malvales; family Malvaceae; genus Gossypium; species Gossypium australe. The sequence continues at coordinate 20,282,318 of CM016618.1, forward strand.
CACCAGGACGATAATAACATATGAAAAAAGCAATATGAGATATAGTACACTTGCATTACAGGCACACATATTCGTTATGTTTGTCGTCCTATTTTACTAATATTTTGAAGTTATGTAGGCACTTGCTATGTTGATGGTTAAAAATTCACGTGTATCTCAAAATTGAATGAGCTATACCAGATTCCATTACCAGTGATATGTATGTGCTACAATGTACAAATAATTATGCAAAGCGTAAATTCTTATAACCTTATTGTTGTTAAAAAGTTTTTATCACACTTCTCATATTAGTAAAACGGAAAATGGCAACTAAATGATTGAAATTCAAAATTAATAAATCAAAAATATTTCCCGTTCTGAAATTAATCCGATGTATGTCTTTATCGTGGGACTCCAATTGTAATGACCCGAATTTGGACCTAGTAAAATTGGGCCCAGTGGGCCTTGAGCGTAGGAGTGTTTAAAATTTTTGAGAACAAAAGAACGTCATTCTTTCGAGTTGGACTTATTAAGAAGGTGATTTTGGAAAGTTATGAGGCTTCTAGGAAGTTCCGGGTTCAGGTTGGGCCTTAGCAAAATTTTCGTGTTTAAGCACTTAAAGGAGAGAAGTTAAGTGGCATCAAGACTTAAGGAAATAAGTGTGCATTTTGCTAGCACAAGGAGTCTATTGGTAAAGGTTGAAAGTGGCATGTGGAGTATACTAATGGTTTGAGGTTCGAATTCCACCTAGTGCAAATATTTTGGATTAAATATTTTTTTGTACTATAAGGTAAGTGTCAGTCAAGGTTTTAATAAGGAAATGAAGACTTTTTAATTTGGGAAAGGAGGCTAAGGAATATGGTATGGAGGAAGATAAGGGAAAAAGAAGGAAGGAAATCAAAGAAAGGGATAAGGGAGGGGGACATGTTGGCCAAGTATTAGGAGTTGCCTAGGATAGAATTTTTGGACATCTTTTTGGTAAGGTAGTACACGGTTTTGAAAGGGAGACTTAGGGAGCCGAATTTCTTGAGGCATTTGCTAAAATTTGGTGAATAGAAGGCCTATTTTTCTTTTTAGCATACTTGGTGTTTCTCTTCCAATTCTTTTCCCTGGGTATGCCGAAATTCTAAAGCCATTTGTTCACCTCATTTTTCTCTTTTGCTTTAGCCGAAATCTCCTAGTCCATTTGTCCATTTTTTCTCTTTTGTTTTGGCTGAAATCTTCTTAATTCTTTTCTCATTAATAGTCGAATTTCAATCATCTTCTTTTCTCCATCTTGCGAGTTGAGCACATCTTCTTTGATCGAATCGTGTTCTAGTGTGTGGTCGTAAAGCACATTCTTGCCGATTCCTCTCCAGTCTTAAGTCAATCGATTGAATTTGGATCTATCATCATTAAGGTAAGGTTTCATTTTTGGATTTTTCGTTATATCTCTATTTGGCTATGTTGCAAATCGAATTGAAGTTTCGACTAATCGATTATGTTTTAGGGATGAAATCACTCGATATATTCTATTTGCTTATCCTTCAGATATAGTGGTAAGTGATTCAAGTGTAAGTAATACGTTGGATATGAAATCTTTTGGAAATTCGAGGCTAACTTCTGGTTGGTATTGTTCTAGGGTCAACGAAGAGTGGTTCTTTAGGAAATGCAAATCAGGTGTGTAATCACGTACCCTTCTGAATACATGTTTGAAATGGTGTCTAATCTCACACCTCTCTGAATATTTGCATGAAATGTTTTATGATTCGGTCGAAATACCGAAGAAAACTGGGAACTGGCATTAGTGACCACTCGGGCGTGCGCATGTTCGTAGTAGTAACCATAGTTTGCAATGAAACAGTTTTGGTTAGCAGCAGTGACGTGATTTTGAAATATCACGAAAAATAGGAGAAAGGGAATTAAAAAGTGAATAAGATATAGAATTAAAGCTTACTGTGTCTATTTTTATATGAAAGAAACAGAGAAGGAAAAGAAATTTTATATTCTGGGATATGTTAATTTTAGTGAGACTGGTTCTGAATTACTTTGTGGTTCCCTGTTCTGTCTTGGAGAAATCATTTAAAATTGTACAAACTGAATTATGGGTTATAATTTATATGTATAGATTCCTTAGTGAGCCTATTTTTAATAGAAGCAAGTGGGAGCAACATATGAAAACTGTACAGTGAGATATTGTAACACCCCAAACCCGGCCCAAACACTACAACCGGATCTGGTATGTCACTAAAGTTATTCTATAAAAAGATGTAGCAGTTTGGAAACAATTATAAAGTTTAAATATTTTTACCGAAAACTTAGTAATTTATTGAGTCATATAAGATATAAAGTTATAAATTACCTTGGTGAATTTTAAATAAAAACCCAAAATTTATACATGTCTTAACTTAATTTAAACATAAAAATTTAAGTAAAAGCCCAGTAATAAAAGCCCAACAAAATACCAAAACTTAAATGGTAGTCTACTGGTCCATGGCCTTATTACAACAAAATTTAGAACCCACTTAAACAAATTTCTTTAAAAATAAATAAATAAAGTAAAGTCTTTTTGCTGAATCCTCAGTACTCTACCGCATGGCCACCTTGCTCTCCTCTCCAGCCCGGTCCGAATGCACTAGGTGCTACCTAAAATTGTTAAAATAATAGGGTGAGTTGCGAAACTCAGTGTTCAACCCTCGTGCACCATTAGATTGGGCCTTAGCCCACAAATTAGAATATAAAACATAATATAGAAGATAACATACATAAAACCCAACCCAATCCTAGGTTTCCATCCGCTACACACCACCCTTACCTGCCAAACACACCATTGGGGATTCCTACAATCAACCCACACCGCTACAAACCATCAATGGCAGTCATGTTGCAGTTAGCTACTCATCGTCAAAGTTGTGACAGAGTTACCAGGCTAAAATGGCAGAAGCCACCAGAAACAGAGTTATGACAGAGTCACCAGGCTGAAATGGCAGAAGCCACCAGAACAGATCACTTCTGTAACACCCCTAACCCGGTCCAAAACACTACGGCCGGATCCGGAATGCTACCAGAAGTGTTTAAAAATGAGATCGGCTGAATGATGTTTAAAACTTGATTCGCGCTAAGTCTTTACTAATGTATGATAAGGTTATTTAAAACTAGATTAGTGGTCTTAGGAAAACGTTTTAAACGAGAAAATCAGATTAACGTTTACAGGTATTTGAAAACATGTCCTTTTGAAAAACTTTGGAAGAATCTAAGTACTTACGAGTGTCTCGATTAGAAAACCTTAGTTAAGTTTTTAAGTTGTGAAAATGTCATCAATTGAAATTATTTGCAATTACTAATCCATGTTTAGTCTAGCCTAAACCGAAACAAAACCCGAAGTATTTAAATGGCCTTATTACAATAAAACAACCCAAATAAAAACGAAATTAAAAGTAAATGTTTCTAAACATAAAACTGTGTCTGCATGGCCATCTCGAATCCCATCCAAGCCCGGTCCAATCGTCACGAATCACCGTATTCTTTGGTAATATTTGGGTGAGTCAACAGACTCAGTGTGTAATTAGTCCACAGATTTCCACATATGGGCTAGGCCCAACCACACCAATCCATATATCAGATAATAATGCAAAATGCACCCAACCCAGCCTAGGGTCCATCCTCTACACACCCCCGTAACCAGCCACCACACACCAGGGGATTACTAAATCGACCCTCCAACCTCTACACACCCCCGTAACCAGCCACCACACACCAGGGGATTACTAAATCGACCCTCCAACCTCTACACACCAATTCAGCAATCAATGCCATCCACCAAGTGGTCTAGCCACTGGCCCACGTGATTAAATCACAATAATATCCACAACGTGACCGTAGTTAACGTCAATCCATGTTGTAGCCCGTAGCTATCATCAATCCACGATGAGGCACTCAGCCATCACCAACCACGATGTGGCACAAAGCCGACACCAACCACGATGAGGCACAGAGCCAATCATCAATCGACGTGAGGCTTGTAGCCATCACTAAACCACCTACATAAATGTACACCCTGTCCTTCTTTTATATATACATATCCCGCCCTATGCATATGCAACATACGATAGTGATAGGATGGCACAATGCATGAACATGTTAATCAAGCATACAATCACATTTTCACAGCCATAATCACAGTCTCATCGGAGTTTAGCACTGACCTGGTTATCGACATACCCATTAAGGGTAACCAACTCATTATCGCCACTGCATTAGTCAACATACTCATAACACATTCAATTATCACATATAACCGGGAAATCGTAAATTAATCACACACCTGATAACCCGAAGTATCACGCTCTCAATATCGACGCTGTCACTAGGCGAAACTACAGTTATCTGCCTATGATTCTGCTCTGACGCTGGCCCACACCCCGGGGGCCAATCCCGTACTGCAGAGACCGCACGCTTCTTAAACTTAGGGGTAGGGGCTACCCCTTTTTCTCCTCGACTGGTACCCGCATCCATCAAAAGTCACTTAACCAGAATATTTGGTTAATCGTTAACATTATAGTCTAAATATACTAAATCTAAACTCACTGAGTACCCTTACCGAAATGAACCTGAATCCCGAAGGCTTCTGCTTACTTTCCAGCTTGTCGAAATCCCTATACACTTAAGTTAGATTTGACTTCAACACATAAATACCTATGGAAATAGCCTTTGGCCGAATATTAACCCCCTTACCTTGAGTAATCAAACCCAAGAGATCCTTAACGCTCCCTTCCTTTGGCTACACATGAAAGAAACATGAAATCAAGGCCCTATTAAGGTTCGGCCATCCCTAAAAACCAAGGCCAACCATTCAGTTTCGGCCACCAAAGAAGAAGAGATAAAAACTGATTGCTAAGAGAAGGGTACTTACCACCAACGCTTGCTTGAAGAGACTAAAAGAAAGTAGTCGACGGCACTACTCTTATAGATTCGGCCTTTGAGAGACGACAAGAAAGAATGATTCAGGAAAGATGGTGATACGAATGATCAAAGAAAGAAAAGAAAGACTAACACTTTCGGCTTTGAATCTGAAGAGAAAGGTTTCGGCTTTTGAAGGTAATGGAATCGGTGGAGGAGAAAGATGAGAGAAAGAGGGTTACGGCTATGGTGTTTTGGCTTTAAGGATTTGTGAAAAAGAAGAGAGAATGAGGGACTATAAGGTTCGGATATGGCTCTCAAACGGGGATGGGATATTTTGGCCACAAAAGAAAAAGGTGTAAGCTTAAGGTTGAGAAAAGAAAAGAAGATTTAGAAGAAGGCCAGTAGCATTCGGCAACCCACTCTAAATGCACCAAATGACCGAATGCCTCACCTCTCACACTCTTGAACGAAACTTGGAGAAAATGAGCAGAGTAAGCCAAAAAGAAGACCTATCAACTAAGCATTTCGACACACACCCCCTACCAAATCTTCAAAACCGATTACGCACCCCTTAGAGTCCCACATTCGGCCACTGCTTCCTTCTCTCCCCTATCCCATGTTTTCCTCCTATTTTCCCTCTTCATCCCTCGTTCAAACTTGTTTGAATGAGTCAAACTCCTCAAAAAGCTCTCCTCCTTCAATCCAAACACTTAGACCAAGTCCACCCTCATCCCTTCAAAGTCCCAATTGCCGTCCAACTCTCCCCCCTTGACGCAAAAAGCAACTCAAAATGCCACTTTCGTAGCTCGAACCTCCTCCCCCTTGACACCCCTTGTTGACGCACACTCCTCCCTTGCTACCAGGCGCTACCTTGACACTTTACTGCTCCCTTTCTTGTGTCATGCTCCACACATAATTCCTCTTAAGGCCCAGCTCCCCTAGCTCCCCTTTGCTCAGGTTAGAACAAAAATTTTCCTATGGCTTCTACCAACGCCCAAGGTTTCCCGAACCCCCCAAACACTTCCAAACAACATGCAGAGTGCATTAACACACAGATAGAAATTAAAATATGCACAACCCTCGAATCTCAGATATTACAGTTCTACCCCCCTAAAAAATAATTTCGGCCTCGATATTACATGATCAAAATAAGTGAGGGTATTGTGTTGGAACACCGGATACCCCATAGCGCAGCAGAATAAAATTAGATCCGGCGATCCAAATAATGAATCCATGTGTGAGGAATGAATCGGGGTGAAATAAAGGTTTCGAAATTACCAAAACTTCAATCTGAGTAGACAGCGACGCCTTGTCAACAAGAGTTTTGATCTACTGTCGAATCAAGCCACAACCTTTTTCGATGTTGGCCTCTACGTAATCCACCCGGCTTAACTATGAACGGAAGAAATCTCCAAAACTGTTTTGGAGGTTTATTTGCTTGACGGCTGCTAGACCTAACAAGCAATCACTTAGGGTTTTTCCATAAGCTTTGTCTCTTTTAAATACCTTTTATATTGGGCCTTTTATAATGGGTATCTTTTTCATTGGGCCCATTTAATTGGTATCCTTTTAATACCCTTTTATAATTGGTATCTCTTGAATGTATCATAAGATTAAATAAATACAATAAAGTTTTTAACCGAAAATTATAATTACATTAATTATATCCGAAAATTATAATTACATTAATTATAATAAAGATTTCGGTAAACTATATTTATTTAAATTTATATATATGAATCAAATTCATATATTAATAGAATTATGTTGTCATTATGTGTACAACATCCTTGTACATATAATATGTTCATTATTTGATTGCCCAATTAAATTAATTCTTTAATTAATTTAATTCATGTGACAACCAAAAAACAATACCAAATATATTTTATTCCTTCATTTAAACCATAAGGTGTGACCCTGTAGGTTCTTGCAACGTTAGTAGTAATAATAGAACGATTCTAATGTCACAAACAATGAGTGGCATCTAGCAATGCATCATTGCTACCTAAGTTACAAGAAGTCATGATTCCACATAACTTTTTGTGATTAACCTTTCATGCATTAATCCTTAAGTCCTTTATCTCTGGAATGGACACAAGTCATGGAATAGTCACACTTGTATAGTCCATCCCATGTTTCTTGATATCTTGAGTAGACTATGATATACAAATTAGTATGACATCTCATGTCAACTTATTTGAGCATGGCCATGCATTTCTAGTCTCACTCAATCAAGTGGCCTAAGATATTACTCCCATATGTAGGAGGGACTTATCCTATATTGATCAACCATATCCCTTTACATAGATTGTGGTATATCCAACATCAGCCTTTATAGAACAACCAGTTACAGTGTACGTTTGACTGTATCAAAATATACAACTCACGATGTTCAGATAATAATTATCTCAAGTCTGAGGATCATATACATATTAATCACTATGAGTAATGTTGTCACAATTACATAATAATCCAATAAACATACTCATAACGGGTCAATCCAATATGTTGTTCTCTAACACACATATTCATGCATTGATTTTGACAATCCACATCAATGACAACTCTTTATCATCAATCAACTACATATTAGTCTTAATGCATTATTGTTGTCCTAGTCAACAATAATAATCGACTAAGGATCTTTTAAGAATAATCATATTATTCTCAGGACATTATTATAAAACAGTTTATTTGTATACACAGATAGAAAAACTGAAATAATAATGACAACGCTTTATATTAATAAATATGGTAAATAAAGTATGTTATTACAACCAGCTCATGATTGATCTTTTGGCATACTCTTACATATTGCTGCCGCATTGCTTCCTCTGGCTCCCACGAGGCTTCCTCCGATCCATGGTTACGCCATAACACCTTGACTAGAGGAACTGATTTCCTTCGCAAGACTTTCACATCCCGCTCCAAAATCTGAATCAGTTCTTCCTCGTAGGACAAGTCTGGTCTCAACTCCAGTTCTTCAACTGGAACCACGTGAGATGGATCCGATCGGTAACGACGTAGCATCGAGACATGGAACACATCGTGCATCTGCTTTAACTCCGAAGGCAACTCCAATTGATATGCCACTGGCCCAACTCGTTTCAAAACCCGATAAGGTCCTATAAACATGGGACTCATCTTTCCTTTACGTCCAAATCTCATTACCTTCTTCCACGGCGAGACTTTCAGAAACACCTGATCTCCCACCGCAAACTCTATTTCTTTCCGCTTGAGATCTGCATAATATTTTTGCCTGTCGGAAGCCTCTTTCAACCGTGCCCGAATTACCTTAACCTTTTCTTCCGACTCTGCCACAATATCTGGCCCCAAAACATGACGTTCTCCCAGATCCGTCCAACACGTAGGAGTACGACACTTCCGCCCATACAGCGCTTCATATGGTGCCATCCGAATACTCGCTTGATAGCTGTTGTTGTACGTAAATTCCGCTAAAGGCAAGAACTCCTCCCAGCTTCCTCGGAAATCAATCACGCACCCTCTCAACATATCCTCCAACACCTGAATTACCCGTTCAGACTGGCCATCCATCTGCGGATGGAACGCCGTACTAAAGTCTAACCTAGTGCCTAATGCCTGGTGTAGTGCCCTCCAAAACCGAAACGTAAACCTGGGATCCCTGTCTGAGATAATTGATACTGGCACCCTGTGTAACCTGACAATCTCTGCCACATATAACCTTGCCAACTTCGGTAAAGAGTAGTCGACCCGCACTGATATGAAATGTGCAGACTTTGTCAACCGATCCACTATCACCCATACCGAGTCCTTCTTAGTAGGCGTAAGGGGAAGCCCACTCACGAAATCCATAGTAATTCTCTCCCACTTCCACTGTGGAATCTTTATTGGTTGTAGCAACCCCGAAGGCACTTGGTGTTCAGCTTTGACCTGCTGACACGTCAAGCACTTCCCCACAAATTCTGTAACTTCCCGTTTAAGACCAGGCCACCAAAACTGATCCTGAAGATCCCTGTACAACTTACTCCCTCCAGGATGCTTAGCATAAGGGCTACTATGCGATTCCCGAAGAATCTTCTACCTTAACTCCTCATTTCTCGGCATACATACCCTACCTCGAAAACATAATATCCCGTCGTTGTTCAAACTGTAGTCTTCCAACCCCCCATTTTGAACCTGCAACAGCTTAGCACTTCGCTCGTCATCCACCAACTGCTTCTCTTTCACCTGACCTAACCATGTCGGCTTCACTTGCAGCTCTGCCAACAAACTCCCGTCATCACAAAGACTGAGATATGCAAATATCGCCCTCAGATCCGATACTACCTTCCGACTTAGGGCATCCGCCACTACATTCGCTTTACCCGAGTGGTACTCGATTGAGCAATTGTAGTCTTTCAATAACTCCACCCATCTTTGCTGTCTCAAGTTCAGCTCCTTCTGAGTCAGCAAATACTTTAAACTCTTGTGGTCCGTGTAGATCACTGACTTTTCTCCATACAAATAGTGCCTCCACACCTTTAGCGCAAAAACTACAGCAGCCAATTCTAGATCATGCGTCGGATAGTTAACCTCATGAGGCCTTAACTGTCGGGACGCATAACCGACGACCTTTTTGTTTTGCATCAGTACGCAACCCAATCCCGTGTGAGAAGCATCACAATATACCACGAAGTCTTTCCCTGCCTCAGGTTGAATCAAAACTGGAGCTTCTGTCAAAACCTTCTTCAACCTCTCAAAACTTTCCTGCTACTTACTCGTCCATACGAAAGGTACCTCCTTCCTTAATAATTTTGTCAAAGGCGCTGCTATAGACGAGAACCCTTCTACAAACCTCCTGTAGTAGCCTGCTAACCCCAAGAAACTGCGAACCTCTGCCACCGACCTAGGTGGTTTCCAGTCCAGCACCGCCTCAATCTTCCGAGGATCCACTCTTATCCCCTCCGCCGATACCACATGACCCAGAAAAGCAATCTCCCTCAGCCAGAATTCACACTTGCTGAATTTGGCGTACAACTTCTTTTCCCTTAACACTTGCAATACTATCCGGAGATGTGCGTCGTGATCCTCTTCAGACTTGGAATACACTAGGATGTCGACTATAAACACAACGACGAACTGATCCAAATAGGGTTGGAAAACCTGATTCATCATATCCATGAACGCAGCTGGGGCGTTCGTCAACCCAAACGGCATTACCAGGAATTCATAATGCCCGTACCGCATCTAAAAAGTTGTCTTGTGGATATCTGCTTCCTTCACCTTGAGTTGATGATATCCTGACCTTAGGTCTATTTTAGAAAACACCGCAGCCCCCTTAAGCTGATCAAACAAGTCATCTATCCTCGGCAGTGGGTACTTGTTTTTGATCGTCAGCTTATTCAACTGCCGGTAATCTATGCACATACGCATAGTCATGTCCTTCTTCTTTACAAATAAGACCGGAGCTCCCCATGGAGACACACTGGGTCGAATAAATCCACAATCAAGCAACTCTTGGATCTGAGCCTTGAGCTCAACCAACTCCTTTGGTGCCATTATGTATGGAGCGATAGATACTAGCGCTGTACCCAGCAACAAGTCAATCCCAAATTCCACCTCGCAATCTGGGGGCAACCCTGGAAGTTCCTCCGGAAAGACATCCCCAAACTCTTTCACTGTCCTGACCTCTCCTACCGCTGCTTCCTTAGCCTCCAAGGCCCCGACAATCATCAAAAAGGCCATACATCCCTTCCTCACCATCTTCTCTGCCTTAAGAGCAGGCACTACATTTGGTAAGTAGTTCCTCCTTTCACCTATCACTACAATCTCTTCATCATCGAAAGTTTTCAATGACATGCGCTTAGCAACACAATCCAAATTCGCCCGATACTTCGCCAGCCAGTCCATTCCCAAGATTAAGTCAAACTCTCCGAATGGTAGTTCCATTAAGTCAGCTGGAAAACTTTGCCCCCTGAACCTCTAGAGACACTTCCCTAAAGAGTTTGTCCACTATCACTGATTGCCCTAAAGGACTAAGTACAGTCATCTTCCTAGGTACAATCTCAAAGTTCACATTCAAGGTTCCAGATACTTTACTAGCAATATAAGAATGAGTTGACCCGATATCTATTAAAGCAGTAAAGGGTGATCCAGCAATAAGGAACGTACCCGTAATCACATCTGGTGCATCACCCTTCTCGCGACGCCTGGCTGCATAAACCAACCTTGGCTGCCTCGCATCTGAACCCCCAGCACCTCTACCTGGTGCCCTACGACCTCGACCGGAACCATTCCCTCCGTAATTCATACCACGACCCCTCGTCACCTGCTAACTACCCCTACCCGACTTTACATGCCCTTGACCAACTGCCCAAGCCCTATCCGCCTCCTGCAGACAATTCCTAACCAAATGAGCCTTGGACCCACACCGGAAACATTCTTTACCCATACCCCAGCACTCTCCTGTATGAGCTCTCCCACACTGAGCACATAAACGAGTCTAGTTCCCAGCAACTGGTACCAGTGCACGAACAGAATTCTCAACCCTGGGTCTTTTTTGATAACCCCCAGACGATGCTGACGGTCCGAAGCTCCTCTTATTTCGGTTCCTATCCCTATCTCTATTCTACCTCTCGGTCCTCTTGACCTCCTCGGCTATCCGAGCTTTCTCCACTAGAATAGCGAAGTCCCTCTCTCGCTACGGAGCAATCAACACCCACAGCTCATCCCGCAGCCCATCTTCAAATCTGACACATCTCTCATAATCAGTAGCCACGATGCCCCGAGCATACCGGCTTAATCGCAAAAATTCTACCTCGTACTCTGCTACTGACTTGCCACCTTGCACCAAATTAAGGAACGCCTTCCTCTGAGCGTCCACATAACTAGCTTTGACGTACTTTCCCTCAAATTTAATCTTAAAGTAACCCCAGTCTACTCGGTCCGCAGGGGTACCCTCTCTGACTGTGAGCCACCATTGGTAAGCCTCATCTCGGAGCAACGAAACAACACCCTTAAGCTTTTCCTCCGTAGTGCAGTCCAAATCGTCCATGATCCTTTCGACTGCCTCTAGCCAGTACTCCGCCACGTTCGGAGTGTAACACCCCAAACCCGGCCCAAATGCTACGGCCAGATTTAGAATGCTACTGAGGAAAAAGTTTGAAAAGAGATTTTAACATTAGGGTGAAACCATAAAGATTTGTTGTCATTTGAAAAATATTGTATTTTTAAAATTCCAAGTAAAATTTGGTTGTTACAAAATATCCGAATTTAAAACTTTAGAATAGATTGTCAAAGCGTAAATTTGCTTTTAAAAAGAAACATTTCCGAACATTAATTTGTTTATCAATCCAGCTTAAACATAATAATAATCCTCAAATACTTTGAATGGCCTTATTACAATAAACATTACTCAACAATACTGAAAATATAAAATGTATAAAATAAGTAAAAGAATCTTCTGCATGGCCATCTCGTATCCACTCCAACCCGGTCCAAGCATCATATATCACCTGTGATGTTTGGTAAAAATTTGGGTGAGTCAACAGACTCAGTGGGTAATTAGTCCACAGGTATCCACACATTGGGCTTGGCCCATTACCACCACATATCATATAACAATGCAAATTATCCACATGATTCCATATATTGGGCTTGGCCCATTACCACACCAATCCACATGCCACATATCATTATGCAAAGTGCACCCAACCCAGCCTAGGGTCCATCCTCTACACACCCCTGTATCCAGCCACCAGACACCAGGGGATTACTAAATCACCCTCCAACCTCTACACATCGATTTGGCAATTAATGCCATCCACGTGAACTAAATCACAAATAATTCACAACGCGACCTCAGTCTGCGCCAATCCACGATGTAGCTCGTAGCTAACATCAAAACCACGATGAGGCACATAGCCACTCATCAACCACGATATGGCACAAAGCCTATACCAACCACGATGAGGCACAGAGCCACTCATCAATCCACGTGAGGCTCGTAGCCATCACTAAACCACGTACATAAAGTACACCCTATCCTTCTTTCATATTCATTTCCCACCCCATGTACATGCAACATACAATAGTGCCATGATAAATAATGCATGTACATGTTATTTAGGCATACCACACATATACACATTGATAACCACATTTCCATCAGATTTGATACTGACCTGATAATCGGCATACCCCCTAAGGGTATCCATCTCACTATTGCCACTGCACTTATTAACATACACATAACACATGCAAATATGACATATAACTGGGAAATTTGTGGGTTAATCACACACCTGATAACCTGAAGAACTACGCTCTCAATACCGACGCTGTCACTAATCGAAACTACAGCTATCTGCCTATGCTCCTGCTCAGACGTTGGTCCACACCCCGGTGGCCAATCCCGCACTCTAGAGACTGATCTCTTCTTAAACTTGGGGATAGGGGTTACCCCTTGTCCTCCTTAACTGGCATTCGCATCCATCGACGAACACTTAAATCAAAAAACCCGATTAATACAATATCTTAAACGAATAAAACTACAACTTAACATCCTTACCAAAATGGATCTGAATCCCGAAACTTTCCTTATCACTGTCGATTCACCCCTACATATACATAGTCAAAATCGGTCATCACTAATAGACAAAATGGCCTATGGCCGAATACCACAAACCACCTACCTCTCTTATCCAAATCCCGGAAGCCACCACTTGTCCTGAAGTTTTCGATGTCCCTGCTAATCAATGTTAGAAACGACTTTAACCCTAAACTTATGAAAGTGGCCTATGGCCTAATGCTATAACTGCTTACCTTGAAGAATTGAATCCAAGAACCTCCTTTGATGCTCCTTAACATTGGCTACACAAAAGAAACACTTATTATGGCACTATGCCATCCGGACATCTATAAACCAAGGCCTAATCACTTGATTTCGACACACCTATGAAGAAGAGAACCCAAAACCGATTGATAGGATAGAAAATACTTACCACTACACAAGCACTCTCAGAGAAACAGCTTTTAGACCCCAAAGAGAAAAATTTCAGCACTTTAGTGGTGAAGAGAGATCACGCCAAAGTGAAGAGGGTCTAAAGATTGGAGAATTCGGCCATGGATAGAAATAGATCAAAGTTTCGGCTTTTGCCAATAATGGGAAAGAGAATAGTCTTGGGGAAGATGATGATTTTGAATGAACAAAGCAAAGAAGAAAAGGAGAGAATGAGGGCTATAAGGTTCGGCTATGGCTCTCCAATAGTGATGGGATATTCGGCCATACAAGGAAAAAGGTGTAGCATTAAGGTTGAAGGAAAGAAAAAGAATAAGAAGAGAAAGTAGAAGAATTTCAGCACTTATTCCCTCTAGCTATGACCGAATGTGCTAACAAAAGAACCCCTTGGCCGGCCACTACATCTTCTCAAATTATATCCCTTGCTAATCTCCTATTTTATCTCTTTAACACCCATTCAAAATAAATAAAATAAATCCACAATTATCTTCTTAGCCCTTAGCCGAAATTTTTTAAAAAAGAAACCAAGTTTATCCTCATCTTTTCAAAGTCCCAAGCCGTCCAACTCTTCTCCCTCTATTGACGCCAACAATCAAAAATAAAACCACACTCCCATGCTGCCAACATGATTCGGACCTCCTCCCTTGGAACCCCTTTTGACGCAAACTTCACAGCACCCTAGGTGGCGTCCCTTGCCACTTTTCCAAGGCTATTTTTGTGTCATAAACTCCACCACTATTCCTTTAAGGCCTACTCCCTTAGCTCCCCTCTACTAAACTTAAAAATCAAATTTTCCCTCAAGCACTCTCCTACACCCTAGGGTTTTAGGAACCCCTAAAACACATCCAAACACACACTAAGCCCACTATCACTTGAATTATGCAATAAATGCATAACCCCTAAATCTAGTATATTACACGGAGCTACCCCAGACACCCCTCTGAATACCTCAGCTCCATTTGCTCTAAGTCTCTCAGATACTGATTTTCGAGCCCCATTGCCCACATTGGCTCCTGCGACTCGTTCCAACACCCGCAGCATAGCCTGCGATACTACGTCATCACCTCCCGTTTGCCCCTGAAATTTTGCCTCTGCAGCCGGTGGCTGCGCCTCGTTTTCAGAACCCTGACCCGATCCGACTGGTTCCAACACAGTCATTCTGCCTCTACCACGCCCACGAGTATTGCGACCACGTCCCCTAGAACTCATGTCTAACATCGCTTTTTAATCTGTTTTAAGAAATCTTATGCATTAGAATCTTTCCACTTGTTGATTAAAGAAGGAGTTTTATGTAAAAGAATCCCAAGTTATTGTTTCGTAATAATCACACAACCCTAAAGTCTCAGTCTCTAAAGAGATAGTCCTAGGGTCTAGAGTCCATATCTTATTTCAACATAGCACACATTCATCTTCATATGTCTATCAAGTCAGAAGACTTACCTGGCTGACCTAGGTTGGACGACTCGAGTGCCATGCTCATAAAACCTTTTTCCTGAAATTTTTTTCGACCCACTAAGGCTTTATGGGCCTCAAAAATCTATAGGCCGAGTGTAGAAACTGAGCTCTGATACCAATTTGTAACACCCCTAACCCGGCCCAAAACACTACGACCGGATCCGGAATGTTACCAGAAGTGTTTGAAAACGAGATCGGCTGAATGATGTTTAAAACTTGATTGAACAGATTCGTGCTAAGTCTTTACTAATGTATGATACGGTTATTTAAAACTAGATTAGTGGTCTTAGGAAAACGTTTTAAACGAGAAAATCAGATTGACGTTTACAGGTATTTGAAAACATGTCCTTTTGAAAAACTTTGAAAGAATCCGAGTACTTATGAGTGTCTCAATTATAAAACCTTATTTAAGTTTTTAAGTTGTGAAAATGTCATCAATTGAAATTATTTGCAATTACTAAACCATGTTTAGTCTAGCCTAAACCGAAACAAAACCCGAAGTATTTAAATGGCCTTATTTCAATAAAACAACCCAAATAAAAACGAAATTAAAAGTAAATGTTTCTAAACATAAAACTGTGTCTGCATGGCCATCTAGAATCCCATCTAAGCCCGGTCCAATCGTCACGAATCACCTGCATTGTTTGGTAATATTTGGGTGAGTCAACCGACTCAGTGTGTAATTAGTCCATAGATTTCCACATATGGGCTAGGCCCAACCACACCAATCCATATATCAGATAATAATGCAAAATGCACCCAACCCAGCCTAGGGTCCATCCTCTACACACCCCCGTAACCAGCCACCACACACCAGGGGATTACTAAATCGACCCTCCAACCTTTACACACCAATTCGGCAATCAATGCCATCCGCCAAGTGGTCTAGCCACTGGTCCACGTGATTAAATCACAATAATATCCACAACGTGAACGTAGTCAACGTCAATCCATGATGTAGCCCGTAGCTATCATCAATCCACGATGAGACACTCAGCCATCACCAACCACGATGTGGCACAAAGCAGACACCAACCACGATGAGGCACAGAGCCGATCATCAATCTAGGCTCGTAGCCATCACTAAACCACGTACATAAATGTACACCCTGTCCTTCTTTTATATATACATATCCCGCCCCATGCATATGCAACATACGATAGTGATAGGATGGCACAATGCATGAACATGTTAATCAAGCATACAATCACATTTTCACAGCCATAGTCACAATCTAATCGGTGTTTAGCACTGACCTGGTTATCGACATACCCATTAAAGGTAACGAACTCATTATCACCACTTCATTAGTCAACATACTCATAACACATGCAATTATCACATATAACTGGGAAATCACGAATTAATCACACACCTGATAACCTGAAGTATCACACTCTCAATATCGACGCTGTCACTAGGCGAAACTACAGTTATTTGCCTATGATTCTGGTCTGACGCTGGCCTACACCCCGGGGGCCAATCCGGTACTGTAGAGACCGCACGCTTCTTAAACTTAGGGGTAGGGGCTACCCCTTTTTTCTCCTCGACTGTTACCCGCATCCATCGAAAGTCACTTAATCAGAATATTTGGTTAATAGTTAACGTTGTAGCCTAAATATACTAAATCTAAACTCACTGAGTACCCTTACCGAAATGAACCTGAATCCCGAAGGCTTCTGCTTACTTTCCAGCTTGTCGAAATCCCTATACACTCAAGTTAGATTCGACTTCAACACATAAATACCTATGGAAATAGCCCTTGGCCGAATATTAACCCCCTTACCTTGAGTAATCGACCCAAGAGATCCTTAACGTTCCCTTCCTTTGGCTACACATGAAAGAAACACGAAATCAAGTCCCTATTAAGGTTCGGCCATCCCTAAAAACCAAGGCTAACCATTCGGTTTCGGCCACCAAAGAAGATGAGATAAAAACCTATTGCTAAGAGAAGGGTACTTACCACCAACGCTTGCTTGAAGAGACGAAAAGAAAGTAGTCGACGGCACTACTCTTATAGATTCGGCCTTTGAGAGATGACAAGAAAGAATGATTCAGTAAAGATGGTGATACGAATGATGAAAGAAAGAAAAGAAAGACTAACACTTTCGGCTTTGAATCCGAAGAGAAAGGTTTCGGCTTTTGAAGGTAATGGAATCAGTGGAAGAGAAAGATGAGAGAAAGAGGGTTGCGGCTATGGTGTTTCGGCTTTAAGGATTTGTGAAAAAGAAGAGAGAATGAGGGACTATAAGTTTGGCTATGGCTCTCAAACGGGGATGGGATATTTTGGCCACAAAAGAAAAAGGTGTAAGCTTAAGGTTGAGAAAAGAAAAGAAGATTTAGAAGAAGGCTAGTAGCATTCGGCAACCCACTCTAAATGCACCAAATGACCGAATGCCTCACCTCTTACACTCTTGACCGAAACTTGGAGAAAATGAGCAGAGTAAGCCCAAAAAAAGACCTATCAACTAAGCATTTCGGCACACACACCCTACCAAAGCTTCAAAACTGATTATGCACCCCTTAGAGTCCCACATTCGGCCACGGCTTCCTTCTCTCCCCTATCCCATGTTTTCCTCATATTTTCCCTCTTCACCCCTCATTCAAACTTGTTTGAATGAGTCAAAATCCTCAAAAAGCTCTCCTCCTTCAATCCAAACACTTAGACCAAGTCCACCCTCATCCCTTCAAAGTCCTAATTGCCGTCCAACTCTCCCCCCTTGACGCAAAAAGCAACTCAAAATGCCACCTTCGCAGCTCGAACCTCCTCCCCCGTGACACCCCTTGTTGACGCACACTCCTCCCTTGCTACCAGGCGCTACCTTGCCACTTTACTGCTCCCTTTCTTGTGTCATGCTCCACACATAATTCCTTTTAAGGCCCAGCTCCCCTAGCTCCCCATTGCTCAGGTTAGAACAAAAAATTTCCTATGGCTTCTACCAACGCCCAAGGTTTCCCGAACCCCCCAAACACTTCCAAACAACATGCAGAGCGCATTAACACACGACACAAATTAAAATATGCACAACCCCTGAATCTCGGATATTACAACTTTCCCTTTCATCAATCACCCAACCCCAGGCATACATAGAAATCAACATATAATACATATCATTTTTAACAGAATCATTCACCGAGGAATGGCAGAAGTCACTAACCTGATATTTAGCCTTTACCCTCCTCGGGTTTTCAAATGTTATGCCGGGATTTTGACATTTAACAGAGTATAGCAGATTTATTATATATATATATATTAGCATTCAATCTAATGGTGTGAGAAGTTACGCACCTGATTAATGTCGATACCCTTGCTAAACCAATCTACAACTTTGCTCAAAAAGCTGGAAAGATGTGAAGATAGGGCCTCTCCTACATTCGGCCAAGGGTTAATAATTATCCAAATTTACACGTTGAAACTAATAGATCTTCTTACCTAAACTGATTAGATCTCGGAAATAGGATGGTTTGAACACTACTAGTGAAAAACCTTGGCGATTGGGATCTCCTTCAAATCCCGGTGTGCCACAAAAGAAAGAAAACCCGAAATTAGTTTCCATATAGCCATTCGGCTAGAGTCTCTAAAAGTCAGAAAAAGATTGGAATCTCGAAATCGACACTTACCTATAGTTTCCTTCAAAATTTAGCACATGTAGACCCCACTGAAGAAAATTCGGCAACTTCAGGAGGTGAGATCTTAGGGATTTCAGCTTTTGGAAGAACAAAGAATTTGAAAAGATAAGCAAGGAATGGATTGAGAGATTCGGCCAAAAGAAAAGAGAAAAAGAATGATGGGGTTTCGGCAATTAAGATCTAAGGAGTTTTGGTTTCTGTCAGAAAAAGAAAAGAGGAGAGAGGGTTCAAGTTTTACCATAAAAGGAGAAATCTTGAGGAAATTTTTAGAGAACATAATGAAGAATTCGGCACTCTCCTTTAGACTATACTAAACCGATTCCTCCCCCTTTACTGAGTTTAATTTTCGGCCAACACTGCAACATAAGATAACTCTTATCCTTTACCCTTATCTTAATCTGTTATCTCCTCAAAAATAGCCCCTAATTATCACCAACTCCTCCCACCTTTATCAGTATAATATCCATATAATAAAAATATTAACAATTCCCTAAAAATTAGCCTTATGCCATCCCCTCCTAGTCCCCCTTTTAAGTGTGGAATTTGGCCCCTCTAACTTGGGCTCCAAGCAGCCAAAGTTTGGGCCCTCCTCATGCACCAGTGATGCCACTTATAGCTCCCATTTACTGTGCTCCTAGCTGTTGGGCCACAAGCCCAATATGTCAATTAAACTACTAAAACTTTAATTTAAGCCCCTAGAGTGTTTAAACAAGATATTTAATCAAAGCCTCAGCCCAAACCTGAGCCCCATTTGCACCTCAAATTCTTAAATTAATATTTTAAGCATACACTACACAAAATGCATAAGCCCAACAATTCAGGATGTTACAGTTCTACCCCACTTAAAAATAAATTTCAACCTCGAAATTTTCCTGATCAAAAGAGGTGGGGATACTGTTGCCGCATAACAACCTCTGGTTCCCACGTCGCCTCCTCTGCCCCGTAGTTTCGCCACAAAACTTTGACCAAATGGACAGACTTCCTTTTCAACACTTTACGTCTCGATCCGAGATTTGCACTGGTTCCTCCTCGAAGGATAAATCTGGCCTTACTTCAATCTCTTCCACCGGCACCACATACGATGGATCAGAACGATAACGTCTTAGCATCGAGACATGAAATACGTCATGATCTGTTACAACTCTGAAGGCAACTCCAAACAATAAGCCACTGGGCCCACACGTTCCAGTACCTAATAAGGCCCAATAAACCGTGGGCTTAACTTACCCTTCCGTCCAAACCTCATTACCCTTTTCCATGGGATACCTTAAAAAAGACTTGGTCTCCCACTGTAAATTCCACCTCCTTCCACTTTAGACCCGCATAAGACTTGTGCCGATCAGACGCTTCCTTCAACCATGCCCGTATTAACTTAACTTTCTCCTCCGTTTCTGAAACTAACTCTGGACCCAACACCTGATGTTCACCCAACTCCGTCCAACAAGTAGGGGTACGACATATCCTTCCATATAACGCTTCATACGGTGCCATCTGAATACTAGCTTGATAACTATTATTGTATGCGAACTCTGCCAAAGGTAAATGCTCCTCCCAACTACCCCTAAAATTGATGATGCAACCCCTTAGCATATCTTCCAAGATCTAGATTACCCTCTCAGACTGACCATCAGTCTGTGGGTGAAAAGCGGTACTAAAGTCTAACCTTGTTCCCATTGCCTGATGAAGAGCCTTTCCGAATCGTGACGTGAACCTAGGGTCCCTATTAGATATGATCAACACAGGTACACCATGTAATCTCACAACCTCAGCCACGTACAACTTAGCCAACCTTTGCAGAGAGTAGTCAACGCGAATTGGTATGAAGTGAGCAGACTTCGTCAGTCAATCCACAATCACCCAAATTGAATCCTTCTTAGTGGGCGTAAGGGGTAACCCACTAACAAAATCCATCGTGATTCTCTCCCATTTCCACTACGAAATCTTGACCGGTTGCAACAACCCCGACGGCAACTGGTGTTCTGCTTTCACCTGTTGGAACGTCAAGCACTTTTCTACGAATTCCGTTACCTCTCGCTTCAGACCTGGCCACCAGAATTGCTCTCGCAAGTCCCGATACATCTTAACCCCTCCAGGATGCATAGCATAAGGGCTACTATGCGACTCCTGAAGTATCATCTGCCTTAACTCCACATCCTTTGGCATACAAACTTTTTTACGAAAACACAGAATTCCATCACCATTCAAACTGTAGTCCTCTCCTTCACCATTCTGCACTTGTTGGACTCAAGTACTCAGAACATCATCCAGGAATTGCTTCTCTTTGATCTGACTTGTGCACATAGGTCTACTTGAAGTTCAGCTACCAAACTGCTATCTTCATATAGGCTAAGATGAGTGAACACCGCCCTTAAATCTGCTATCACCTTCCTACTCAACGCATCTGCCACCACATTAGCCTTACTCGGATGATACTCGATCGAACAGTCATAATCCTTCAAGAGTTCAATCCACCTGCGTTGCCTCAGATTCAACTCCTTCTAGGTAAGTATATACTTCATACTCTTATGGTCCGTGTAAATAACTGACTTTTCCCCATACAGGTAATGCCTCCAAATCTTTAGAGCAAACACTACCGCCGCCAATTCTAAATCGTGTGTAGGGTAGTTCAATTCATACAGTCGTAACTGTCGAGACACATATGCAACAACCTTTCCGTCTTGCATCAACACACATCCTAAACCCATGTGTGACGCATCACAGTAGACGGTAAATTCTTTTCCCGCCTCTGGCTGAATTAACACTGGCGCTTCCGTCAAAATTCTCTTCAGCTTCTCAAAGCCCTCCTGTTGTTTGTTAGTCCAAACAAACAGTGCTCCTTTCTTCAACAACTTAGTTAGAGGTGCCGCAATTGAAGAGAACCCCTCAACAAACCTCCTGTAATACCCTGCCAATCCCAAGAAACTTTGAATTTCCACCATAAACTTCGACGGTTTCCAATCCAATACAGCTTCTATCTTCCGAGGGTCTACCCTAATTCCCTCTGCAGAAACTACATGCCCTAAGAAAGTTACTTCCTTCAGCCAGAACTCACACGTACTGAACTTCGCGTACAGCTGCTTCTCCCTTATAATTTGCAACACCACACGAAGATGTGCATCATGCTCCTCCTCGGACTTGGAATAAACCAGGATATCATCGATGAACACCACGACAAACCGATCAATATATGGTTGGAAACCCAGTTCATCATATCCATGAATGCTGCTGGCGCGTTCGCCAAACCGAATGGCATTACCAAGAACTAGTAATGACCGTAGCGTGTTCTAAATGACGTCTTATGAATGTCCCCTTCCTTCACCTTTAACTGATGATAACCCGACCTTAGATCAATCTTTGAAAAGACAGAAGCTCCTTTAAGCTGATCGAACAGGTCGTCGATTCTTGGCAATGGGTACTTATTCTTAATCGTCAACTTATTCAGTTGGCGATAGTCCATGCACATACGCATGGATCCGTCCTTCTTTTTCACGAATAGGACCGGCGCTCCCCATGGAGACACACTCGGTCGAATAAATCCTCGATCCAAAAGCTCCTGGATCTGAGCCTTGAGTTCCACCAACTCCTTCGGTGCCATTCGATAAGGAGCAATGGATACCGGAACCGTACCCAGAAGTAGTTCTATTCCAAACTCCACTTCGCGATCCAAGGGTAATCCTGGCAACCCCTCCGGAAAAACATCCGCGAAATCCATGACTATTCAAGCCTCACTAATAGTCACCTCCTTAGCACCCAACGCACTGATAAAAGCTAGAAAAGTGTTACATCCCTTCCGAATCATCTTAACAGCTTTCAATGCTGATACTACGTTGGACAGATAATTCCTTCTCTCTCCTAACACAAGCACCTCCCCGCCTTCCGGGGTACTTAACACCATGCGCTTAGTTCCACAATCCAACTTGGCACGATGTTTAGTAAACCAATCCATCCCTAGGATAAGGTAAAACTCTCTAAACGGTAATTCCATTAAGTCTGCCGGAAGCACTACCCCTTGAGTCTCTAAAGGTATATCCTTAAATAGTTTGTCCACTACCTTAGATTGTCCTAGAGGACTAACCACAGTCATCTTCCTAGTGGTTGTTTCAGAGTCTATACTTAGGGTCTCAGATACCGAACATGCAACATAGGAATGGGTTGACCCAATATCAATCAAGGCAAGAAAAGGGCTATCAGCAATAAGAAACGTACCGGTTATGACGTCCGGTGTGTCACCATCCTTCTGTTGACGAACTGCATAAACTAGAACCGAATGCCTCACATCTACATTACCTGCACCTCTACCAGGTGCTCCACGACCTCGACCAGCTCTATTTCCTCCTCTACTTGGGCCACGACCCCTCGGCACGCTGACCACCTCTCCCAGCCTGATCAGAACCCCGTCCAGCTAGCTACACCTGATCCTTCTGTGGACAGTCCTTAATCATATGTTCCGTGGATCCACACCTGAAGCATCCACCCGTTCTTCTTCTACACTCCCCAGAATGTGCTTTCCCGCACCAATTGCATAATCGATTCTGATTCCCCGTAGCAGGTGTCAGAGCACGAGCTGGCCCATCAGACCTAGGCCTTTTCTGAAAATTCCCAGATGCTCCTACCAGCCCAAAATTTCTCTTATTCCTTCCCCGCTCCTTATCTCTTTCCAATCTTTCAGTCCATTTTACCTTCCCAGCTATCTTAACCTTCTCTACCAGAACAGCAAAATATCTCTCTCTCTATGGTGCTATCAAAACCCTTAACTCATTTCGCAATCCATCCTCGAACCGAACACAACGTTCATATTCGGTTGCTACCATTCCTCGAGCGTAGCGGCTCAAGCGCAGAAACTCTGCCTCATATTCAGCCATAGATTTACTTCATGCACTAGATTCAGAAATGCCTTCCTCTGTGCATCCACATAACTGGCCCCAACATACTTTCCCTGAAATGACTCCTTAAAGAAATCCCAGTCAATCCGATATGCGGCAGTACCCTCCTTCATCGTGAGCCACCACTGATAAGCCTCGTCTCGAAGAAGAGACACGATCCCTTTCAACTTCTCCTCCACTGTGAAATCTAAGTCATCCATTATGCGCTCAGTCGCTTCCAACCAATACTCAGCTGTGTTAGGGGCTACGCCAGAAACAACCCTAAACACTTCCGCACCGTTGGCTCGGAGTCGTTTACATACCGATTTTTGAGTTCCTGAACCCGTGCCTACCCCAGGAACTCTTTCGAGTACCCGTAACATCGCCTGAGATACCGCATCATCTCCGGTCGCCTGATCCCATAACTCTCCCTCCACAGCTAGAGGATCCGGCATTTTGTTTCTTGACCCGTGGCCAGACCCTACTGGCTCAGACAAGGTCATCCTACCCCGATCGCATCCACGACCCCTTGTACTCATTCTTCCGATTGACGTTTATCTGGTTAAGAATTTTATGAATTATTAGTTTTCTTCCACTAATTAACCACGAACAGTCTTATGAATAATAGATTTAAGAGTAGTTCTTTCGAATTCGCATTCACAATACAGTCTCAAGTCCGTATCCTCTAATTCTAGGAAACACATACATTCAATCATCAACATACAAATAGAATACATGAACTTACATTCATCACGTAAGGGTGTTTTCGTTGTTTCACTACCCAGGGTATTTTCGTAATTTTATCCTACAGGGGTATTTTCGTAATTTTCAAAATAGAGTTCCTTGTTGATTTCATGAAATAAGGGTATTTTGGTAATTTTTGAAATTTGAGGTTATTTCGGTAATTTTGTGATCCAGGGGTATTTTGGTAATTTTGTAATCTGGGGGTATTTCGGTAATTTTTCCAATCCAGGGGTGTTTCAGAAAATTTTGATATCAGGGGTACTTTGATCATTTTATAAATTAGGGGCAATTTGGTAATTTAATAAATCAGGGATATTTTGGGAAATTTTTACAAATCAAGGGTATTTTCAAAATTTTACAAAAATAAAGGGGTATTTTTTTCTCTTTTTTTTTTTAAACATGGATGTCTTGGAGAATTTGATTTCCAAAGGAATAATAATAGTGTTCAGGTGTTTGTGGGTTTGTTGTCGTGTGTTGTGTGAGTTTTTCTTTGCTAAGGAAAATTTCGTTGACTTTGTAAATCGGCGTATATTTGCAAATCATGAGTATCTTGGTATTTGTTTTCGAAATATGGGTATTTTAGCAATTTGTAAAAATAAGGTGGCTGGTCCCTTCCGGGTTTTAATTATAAGGTTTAGCCTGTCAACAAGTCCTCATGATTAGGGTGAACAGTCACTACGCACCAGGTAGGATTCCAGCGAAGAGGAGGTGAGTCCCTAGGACTGCTTAAATACCAAGCTCTCCCTAAATCCACTCCTAGACATGCGTATGCCCGTTGCCACACCCTAACTCGACTAAGGTGAACAATCACTACGCACCAGGTAGGATTCCAGTGAAGAGGAGGTGAGTCACTAGGACTGCTTAAGTACCAGGCTCTTCCGGATCCAATCCTAGACATGCGTATGCCTGTTACCACACCCTAGTCTTGCGGCTCATTCACGGGTTTGTTTAGTGAAATTAAGTCTTATGAGATTTTAGGAGTTGTTTCAACTAAGCCTAAAGTCCATCAAGTTCTAATCTAACTAATCTACGTCCCCCAAAAGCCCATCAAGCCCACATATATTTCACACAATGGTTTAGAATACTTACCTGGCGGACTTGGGCCGGAGACGCAGGTGCCATGCTGAGCTAACAGACTTGTTATCATTTAAAAAAAACATGCAAGTCTCAAAAGCCCATTTTTTTAGAAAATGTTTTGAGCCCAAAACCCCAGAACCGAGTTTTGAACCGGGGTCTGATACCAATTTGTAACACCCCAAACCCGGCCCAAACACTACAACCGGATATGGTATGCCACAAAGTTATTTTATAAAAAGATGTAGCACTTTGGAAACAATTATCAAGTTTAAATATTTTTTACCGAAAACTTAGTAATTTGTTGAGTCATATAAGATATAAAGTTATAAATTGCCTTGATGAATTTTAAATAAAAACCCAAAATTTATACATGTCTTAACTTAATTTAAACATAAAAATTTAAGTAAAAGCCCAGTAATAAAAGCCCAACAAAATATCAAAACTTAAATGGTAGTCTAGTGGCCCATGGCCTTATTACAACGAAATTTATAACCCACTTAAACAAATTTCTTTAAAAATAAATAAATAAAGTAAAGTCTTTTTACTGAATCCTCAGTACTCTATCGCATGGCCACCTTGCTCTCCTTTCCAGCCCGGTCCGAATGCACTAGGTGCTACCTGAAATTGTTAAAATAATAGGGTGAGTCGCGAAACTCAGTGTGCAACCCTCGTGCACCATCAGATTGGGCCTTAGCCCACAGATCAGAATATAGAACATAATATAGAAGATAACATACATAAAACCCAACCCAATCCTAGGTTTCCATCCGCTATACACCACCCTTACCTGCCAAACACACCATTGGAGATTTCTACAATCAACCCACACCGCTACACACCATCGATTGCAGTTATGCTGCAGTTAGCTGCTCATCGTCAAAGTTGTGACAGAGTCACCAGACTAAAATGGCAGAAGCCACCAGAAACAGAGTTGTGACAGAATCACCAAGCTAAAATGGCAGAAGCCACCAGAACAGATCACTTCCCCTATCATCAATCACCCAACCCCAAGCATACATAGAAATCGACATATAATACATATCGTTTTTAACAGAATCATTCACCGAGGAATGGCAGAAGTCACTAACCTGATATTTAGCCTTTACCCTCCTCGGGTTTTCAAACGTTATGCCGAGATTTCGGCATTTAACAAAGTATAACAGATTTATTATATATATATATTAGCATTCAATCTAATAGTGCGAGAAATTACACACCTGATTAATGTCGATACCCTTGCTAAACCGATCTACAACTTTGCTCAAAAAGCCGGAAAGATGTGAAGATAGGGCCTCTCCTACATTCAGCCAAGGGTTAATAATTACCCAAATATACACATTAAAACTAATAGATCTTCTTACCTAAACTGATTAGATCTCGGAAATAGGATGGTTTGAACGCTACTGGTGAAAAACCTTGGCGATTGGGATCTCCTTCAAAAGAAAACCCGAAATTAGTTTCCATATAGCCATTCAGCTAGAGTCTCTAAAAGCCGAAAAAAGATTGGAATCTCGAAATCGACACTTACCTATAGTTTCCTTCAAAATTTGGCACAATCAGACTCCACTGAAGAAAATTCGGCAACTTTAGGAGGTGAGATCTTAGGGATTTCAGCTTTTGGAGGAAAAAAGAATTTGAAAAGATAAGCAAGGAATGGATAGAGAGATTCGGCCAAAAGAAAAGAGAAAAAGAATGGTGGGGTTTCGGCAATTAAGATCTAAGGAGTTTTGGTTTCTGTCAGAAAAAGAAAAGAAGAGAGAGGGTTCAAGTTTTACCGAAAAAGAGAAACCTTGAGGAAATTTTCAGAGAACATAATGAAGAATTTGGCACACCCCTTTAGACTATACTAAACCGATTCCTCCCCCTTACTGAGTTTGATTTTCGGCCAACACTGCAACATAAGATGGCTCCTATCCTTTTCCCTTATCTTAATCTGTTATCTCCTCAAAAATAGCCCCTAATTATCACCAACTCCTCCCACCTTTATCAGCATAATATCCATATAATAAAAATATTAAAAATTCCTTAAAAATTAGGCTTATGCCGTCCCCTCCTAGTCCCCCCTTTAAGTCCCGAATTTGGCCCTCTAACTTGGGCTCCAAGCAGCCAAAGCTTGGGCCCTCCTCATGCACCAGTGACGCCACTTATAGCTCCCCTTTACTGTGCTCCTAGCTGTTGGGCCACAAGCCCAATATGTCAATTAAACTACAAAAACTTTAGTTTAAGCCCCTAGAGTGTCTAAACAAGATATTTAATCAAAGCCTCAGCCCAAACCTGAGCCCCATTTGCACCTCAAATCCTTAAATTAATATTTTAAGCATACACTACACAAAATGCACAAGCCTAGAAATTCAGGATGTTACAGATATTTGAGTCTAGGGTAGGAGAGGTCAGAACTATTGGACAGTGAAACAAAGAAAAGTTTGATGAATAAACTGTACTAAATGGCTAAGGAAAAAATTCTAGAAAAATTGTAGTAAGAAGATATATGAGTCTAGTTTCAAGGAAAATTTACGGATCAAAATTTCGAGTTTCCTAACTCGAGTTTTAGTCAATTTAGTCAGTATGATGCAGATTGACAATTTCAATTTTTATGCCCCAAATTAATAGTTAAGTTTGAGTTGCGAAATTACCTAAATAACCTTGGAGGGTAAATTACTGAAATACCCCTGAGTTGCAAGATTACCGAATTACCCTTAGTGGGTAAAATTACCGAATTACGAAAATGCCCCTCTGGGCTGAATTACAAAAATGCCCTTATGGGTCGAATTACGAAAATACCCCTAATGGGCCGATTTGCTAGAATGCTTTAATGGACCGATTTACCGTAATAAATTACTGGATTAATGATTGTTTTTTATATATGTGAATATTATGCTTTATTATGTATGTTGCATTTACATATTTTGCATGGGTTGGGAAAAACGTTGAAGAGAAGTGTAGCCTGGTGGCAATGCCACAAAAATGTTTATTATTTTGTTTCATTTTGACTCTGGTGGCTCAGCCACAAATATTATAAATGGCATCTTGCCTGCATTTATAAATGGCCACTGGCCTGCGAAATATTATATTAAATGGCATTTAGCCTGCGTTTTGGTGTGTTTGGTGGGATGAGTTGACTTGATCCCCACAGGTTTGATGGGATGGTACGGGTGGTGTGTAGCGGATGGATTACTAGGATAGGTTGGGTTGGATACATTGCATATATGTATATTCTGTTATGTAAATGGTCTTCGGCCCAAGATTATGCTTTATGGGCTCAGACCCAAGTTTTTGTTAAACGGGTTCAAGCCCAGTGGACAACGGTAAGGGGATTATGCACTGAGTTCTTGTAACTCATCCCCTTCTTTCTTAACCCTTTGTAGGTAATGCTTAGTGATGAGGACTTGGGGCCATGGATGACTCGGTGGAGGCCATACTTTTGGAATGTTATTTTCAGACTTTAGTAAACATCTTTTTCGTATTATTTCATTGCTTCTATTATTTCGGGTTTTAAAGTTGTAATAAGGCCTCTGGGATAAACTTTAATTTGCATTATGTTTGGACGTATTTATGATTTTTCCTGAAATATTTTTAAATGGGGATTTTCTAAAAGCATAACCAACGATTTTCCAAAATAGATTAACAAATGGATTTCAAAACAAACTTTTACAAATAAATTAACACGGAAATTCTCGTTCGAATTATGAATGAAATTTTTGAAAGACTGGAATTCTCTTTGAAATTTTCAACGTCATTTTCAACAGTCATGGTTTTTAAAGTTCACTACCTAGATTTTTGACTCATCAATCAACCATTCAAGAACAGCTGTATTTTATCAAATATTTACATGCAAAACTTGTTTATTTAAACACAACCAAGTAACGCCTATTTTAGTAAGAATCATATGATGTTTTACACTTTCTTCATGTGACATACCAAATCCGCTCATAACGCATGGGTCGGGTTTAGGGTGTTACACCAATTCTGTTATTGTATTCTTCGTTCTATGTTAAGTTTTTTCGGTGTAAGTATTTCAACCCAATTTTACTGAAATATGAATGGAAGCTTTTAGTGGAATAACTAATGGAAATTGGAAAATGAAAATTTCTCTTAGAGAGTTAAATCGGAAATAACAAATGATGTTACGTTTCTATAACTCCCGTAGGTACTGCCCAAATAATGGATAGGATTTAGTTTTTATATGAATTGAACCTTTTTTAATAGGGAGAATGTGGAACGTACGTCACCGACATATTTGGAGTTTCATTCTCGATATTGATAAAAAAAGGTAATATAAAGAAAGAAGAATAAGAAAATCAAGTTAAGACTTTGAAGCGTTACATCACTTTCGAAGATGATTTCAAGATTGCCTCTCGTCTACGGAAAAGAAAGAGGATAAAACTAACAGATTAGTATCAAAAAAGTGAAAATGGAAAATGAAACAAGGGGTCCATAGGCAATGTACTACTACAAATTATAGTGCATGTCCCTTGGAGGATATTTCCTGGCACGATATGTGTCTTTTCAGAACTTCAAAAAGTCAAGTTTTTTTCCCCTTAAAGGCAATCTGAGTTTAAATTGGATAATGACTTTCTAAGAATCAAGATTGTTTTAATTTCACACCACGCTAGAACATTCCAATTTCACATTATTGAAATGATTTTCATGTTTATAATAATTATATCTGTGTCAATTTAACCAATGTGAAACAATATCTAGTGCTCGATTTGAGATGGTTATCGAGTTCCAATGCTATAAAATTAAAAATAAAGGCTTGTATAAAATCATAGTGTATTAAGTAATGGCTTCTCTAGAACCATTTAATTTCGGTACAACTAAATATAATTTCACTGGGCTTAATTCCCAAGATGCATTTTATGGAAACAGTTGGATCAATATCAAAAATAAAGACAAAAAGTAATTTTGGGCCCGTTACGTCTTGTAATCATTTGTTAGCTTAAGCAATCATATATCCTTAAGCAAATGGAGATGGTGAATCGATCAATGCAAGGTAATTATTCCATGTATTAATGCTCTTCGCTATAATTGACGCCGGGTTTAGGTCTTTGAATAGAGGATTTTCAAGGGTCCTCTTTACTAATGCTGAGTGACAAACTTTTCCCAACACAACAAGTTCACCGCAACACTTGTTAGAATACTCCCTATCTGGAAAATAGCCGTGAAAGCTTCTAGAACACATGGCAAACCCATTTTAGTTTCACAATTATTTTCCTTAATAATCTGGTCGTTCCCCATCGTAGCCATTACTTCCCCGCAAGTTAAGAATAAAACTAGCAAGACGGAATAAACATTAAGGCTTGCCATACTGCACGAATCTGATGTTACTAGTTAAATTTGGTTCGTAAAATTAATTTCGAACAAGATTCGTAGGAAAAAAACTGGCATTTATAGGAAGTGTTATAACCATATTAGACTAGAATACGTTACAATAAAGGAAAACATTAAATATTTCAGTTTAATTAGCATTAATTTTAATTACTACAAATCTAAATATTAATTCAAAGACACATATTTATACTTCCCTTTATTATTCTTAAATGGCTTTAAGTGGATCACGAAAATAAGGCTCAATAAAGATGATTATGCCGTACATGGGTTTCTGTGTTGAAACTGGATTGAACTATTACGTCCACTCCAAACCAAACACCAGATTCGTTATAGTACACTTGCATTACAGGCACACATATTCGTTATGTGTGTCATCTTATTTTTCTAATATTTTGAAGTTGTGCATGCACTTGCTATGTTGATGGTTAAAAATTCACGTGTATCTCAAAATTGAATGAGCTATACCAGATTCCTTTACTAGTGATATGTATGTGCTACAATGTACAAATAATTATGCGAAGCGTAAATTCTTATAACCTTGTTGTTGTTCAAAACTTTTTATCACACTTATCATATTAGTAAAACAGAAAATGGAAACTAAATGATTGAAATTCAAAATTAATAAATAAAAAATATTTCCCGTTTTAAAAGTTAGTCGATGTATGTCTTTATCGTGGGACTCCAATTCTGTTATTGTATTCTTCGTTCTACGTTAAGTTTTTCCAGTGTAAGCTTTTCAACCCAATTTTATTGAAATATGAATGGATGCTTCTAGTGGAATAAGTAATGGAAATTGGAAAATGAAAATTTCTCTTAGAAAGTTAAATCGAAAATAACAAAAGATGTTATATTTCTATAAGTCTCGTAGGTATTGCCCAAATAATGGACGGGATTTAGTTTTTATATGAATTGAACCTTTTTTAATAGGGAGAATGTGGGACATACGTCACTGACATATTTGGAGTTTCATTCTCGATATTGAAAAAAAAAGCAATCTAATGAAAGAAGAATAAGAAAATCAAGTTAAGACTTTGAAGCATTACATCACTTTCGAAGATGATTTCAAGATTGCCTCTCCTCTACGGAAAAGAAAAAGGACAAAACTAACAGATTAGTATCGAAGAAATGAAAATGGAAAATGAAACAAGGAGTCCATAGACAATGAACTACTACAAATTATAGTGCATGTCCCTTGGAGGATATTTCTTGGCACGATATGTGTCTTTTCAGAACTTCGAGAAGTCAAGGTTTTTTTTTCCCTTAAAGCCAATCTGAGTTTAAATTGGATAATGACTTTCAAGGAATAGATATTGTTTCAATTTCACACCATGCTAGAACATCCCAATTTCACATTATTGAAATGATCTTAATGTTTATAATAATCATATTTGTGTCAATTTAACCAATGTGAAACAATATCTAGTGCTCGATTTGAGATGGTTATCGAGTTCCAATGCTATAAAATTAAAAATAATGGCTTGTATAAAATCATTGTGTATTAAATAATGGCTTCTCTAGAACCATTTAATTTCGGTGCAACTAAATAAAATTTCACTGGGCTTAATTCCCATGACGCATTTTAAGGAAGCATTCGGATCAATATCAAAAATAAAGACAACAAACAATTTTGGGCCTGTTACGTCATGTAACCATTTGTTAGCTTAAGCAATCCTATACTCTTAAGCAAACGGAGATGGTGAATCGATCAATGCAAGGCAATTACTCCATGTATTAATGCTCTTCTCTATAATTGTCGCTGGGTTTAGGTCTTTGAATAAAGGATTTTCAATGGTCCTCCTTACTAATGCTGAGTGGCAAACTTTTCCCAACACAACAAGTTCACCGTAACACTTGTTAGAAATACTCCCTATCTGGAAAATAGCCGTGAAAGCTCCTAGAACACATGGCAAACCCATTTTAGTTTCACAATTATTTTCCTTAATAATCTGGTCGTTCTCCTTCGTAGCTATTAATGCCCCGGAAGTTAAGTCTAAAATCAGCAAGATGAAATAAACATTAAGGCTTGCCATACTGCGCGAATCTGATGTTACTAGTTAAACTTGGTTCGTAAAATTAATTTCGAACAAGATTCGCAGGGAAAAAAACTGGCATTTATAGGAAGTGTTATAACCACATTAGACTAGAATACATTACAATAAAAGAAAACATTAAATATTTCAGTTTAATTAGCATTAATTTTAATTACTACAAATCTAAATATTAATTCAAAGACACACATTTATACTTCCCTTTATAATTCTTAAATGGCTTTAAACAGATCATGAAAATAAGGTTCAATAAAGATGATTATGTCGTACATGGGTTTCTGCATTGAAACTGGGATTGAACTATTACGTTCACTCCAAACCAAACTCCAGGATGATAATAACATATGGAAAAAGCAATGTGTGTCGTCCTATTTTGCTATTATTTTGAAGTCGTGTATGCACTTGCTATGTTGATGGTTAAAAATTCACGTGTATCTCAAAATTGAATGAGCTATACCATATTCCTTTACCAGTGATATGTATGTGCTACAATGTACAAATAATTATGCAAAGCGTAAATTCTTATAACATTGTTGTTGCTAAAAAGCTTTTATCACACTTATCATATTAGTAAAACAGAAAATGACAACTAAATGTTTGAAATTCAAAATTAATAAATCAAAAATATTTCCCGTTCTAAAATTAAGCTGATGTATTTCTTTATCATGGGACTCTAATTCTGTTATTGTATTCTTCGTTCTACGTTAAGTTTTTTCAGAGTAAGCATTTCATCGCAATTTTACTGAAATATAAATGGAAGCTTTTAGTGGAATAAGTAATGGAAATTGGAAAATGAAAATTTCTCTTAGAGAGTTAAATTGGAAATATCAAATGATGTTACGTTTCTATACCTCTGGTATGTGTTGCCCAAATAATGGATAGGATTTAGTTTTTATATGAATTGAACCTTTTTTAATAGGGAGAATGTGGGACGTATGTCACCGACATATTTGGAGTTTCATTCTCGATATTGATTTAAAAAAGTAATTTAAAGAAAGAAGAATAAGAAAATCAAGTTCAGACTTTAAAGCGTTACATCACTTTCAAAGATGATTTCAATATTGCCTCTCCTCTACGGAAAAGAAAGATGACAAAACTGTAACATCCTAAAATTTAGAATTTTATATGTTGCATGATATCTTGTGCGAGGCTAGCTAAATTATTAATTTTGTATGTTTTCAGTCCTAAGAAGGCTCGGGGTTTATTTGGGCCTTAGTAAAAATTTGGTGTTTTAGCATTTTAAGGAGAGATAGTAAGTGGCATCAAAGCTTATGGAAATAAGTGAGTAAATTGCTAGCATAAAGGAGCATTTGGTAAAGGGGATATGGCATCACATGAAGGGATTTAAGGGAAGAGGTTCGAATCCCACTTGGTACAATTTTTTGATTATTTTTTTGTACTATTCATACATAGTGTCGGCCATGGTGATATTTAAGGCAAGGTGGACTTTTTAATTATGGTATGATGGCTAAAGAAACAAGGAAAGGATGAAGGTAAGGAAAGGAATCAAAAGAAAAAGGCAAGATAAGGGAGCATGTTGGACTTTTTCATGGGTGATGCTTTGGAAAGTGTTGTTGGTCAACACTTACCCTTATGGGCAAAATAATACACGGTTTTGGTGAAAGGAGAGGGTAGCCGAATTTGCTTTAGTTGTTTGATAGAATTGTAGGTGCTTGGTAGGCCTAATTTCTTTTGGCATCTTTTTGTGTTCTTTCCCCAACTTCTCCTCTCATTGCCGCAACTTCAAGTCAATAGTGAGTATTGTTTCTTTTCTTTCTTTGCCTTACCGAAAACACCTAGCCATTGTGACCAATTATTTTCACTCATCTTCTCTTGAAAACCAAAACTAGTTAAGCACTCCTACTCCATCTTTCTTTTCTTTTTCACAAAATTCTTCAACCCTTCTTTCTTCTTCTCTAATCCATACTCTCATAGCTGAAATTGTTCTTGTCCATTTTTCCTCCATAATCGAACCTTTCAATCCATAATCTCTCCTTCACAATTTCTTTTTCATTCGGGTTAACACTCTTTTCTTCGATTAAATTGGTAAGTTATTTCTTTTCTATTTTCTTATTCTTTTCTTTCTAGCCGAATAGGTACATATCACTATTCGGTTGTGAATCTTGATTTTAGCCGAAATGGTGTTACTGTCCACTTCTTCATATCTTAATCACCCTCTTTTTCGTAGTGTTCTAAGTGAGTGGTTGTGTATCATTCTAGCCTTAAGTCAAATGGTGGAAATCGGATCCAAAATCGATAAGGTATGGAGTTCTTCATGGATTACTTGAAATCGTTCATTATTCGTTTAGTTGCTAACAGAATAATAGTGGTTGTGGCTAATGGATTACATTTTTAGGGATTAAATCGCTCGATCTATCCACTCGTTGATCATACGGAAATAGTGGTAAGTCGACCCTTTTTCCTTAGTCAATCATTTCATATCAACGTATTATTGTTTTGACTAAGATTTTATTCAATGAAGGCAAGCGGTACCGAATCGAAAGGGAAAGCATTTGGAGATGACAGAAGGAGCGGATTTGCGATTCCTACTCCTAAATTCAAACGAAGGGCGGTATCGGCAGTTCAGGATTTTCCACCAGGTTGTGGACCATCATCCGATGAAAATAGACAAATCGTGGTCGTTCACGATTCTAAGGGTAAACATTTTAGATCGTTTATTTTAGAGTTAGATTAATAAAATCACGTATGTCGATTAATTGGGTGTTATGATATCATAGGTGTCGATGATCAAGAAGGCCTAGTACTTACCGTAATCAGGTGTGTAATCTCACACCGTAATTCTGTAGATTTATGATTCGGTAACATGTCGAATAAGTAGATTGTTATCATTATACGACTAAAATCGTAAAATTGGCATAAAATGACGAATATGCTTAAAGTATACTATTTTGAAAGATTTGACAAAATCTGCATTAAGATTGTTAAAATTATGAAAATGCCCTTTTGGGCCGAATTACAAAAATGCCCTTATGGGCCGAATTACGAAAATGCCCTTATGGGCCAAATTACGGAAATGCCCCTAATGGGACGTTATGTTAGAATGCCTTATGGGCCTATTATTATTGCTTAAATGAGCCTAGTCATTGTAATAAATTATTTGATAAATGATTGCTATTGTTATGTGAACATTTTATTATGTTGTTGGATTTTCATATATTGCATGGGTTGGGAAAATGTTGAAGAGTAGTGTAGCCTGGTGGCATTGCCATAATAAACTGTTTATTATAATGTTTACACATGATATCGGTGGCTTGGCCACAATAAAATTTATTAAATGGCAATTTGCTTGCATTTTGGTGTGATGGCGGGGTACGTTGACTTGATCCCCACAGGTGTGATGGTTGGTACGGGGGTGTGTTGGATGGATGGGTTGGGTTGCATACATTGTTTATATATATATATTATGTTATGTAAATGGGCTTAGGCCCAGGATATTGAAATATGGGTTCAAGCCCAGCGGACAACGGTAAGGGGATTATCCACTGAGTTCTATTAACTCACCCCGTTTCCTTAACCCTTGTAGGTAATGCTCAGTGATGTGGACTTGGGCCATGGATGACTCGGTGGGGGCCATACTTCAGAAATGGTGTTTTATTTTGAACTTTAAATTTCTATTACCGTTCTCTTTACTATTTTGGGTTTTTATGATGTAATAAGGCCTCTGGAGTATTTTATTTTGCTATCTGTTTGACGTACCTTTATTTTGCTTGAATTATTTTAAATGGGAAAATTTTTCTAAAAACTTAAATTAAAGATTTTTTTTAAATAGATTAACAAAGGGATTTCATAATAAACTTTTACAAATATTTTAAACTCGGAAATTTTCTCTTGAAATATCTTCAATATTTTCAAAAGTCACGGTTTGTAAAATCACTAGTTCAAATTTATCGATTTATCAATCAAACTTCGAAATTAGTAATATTTTATCAAATATTTCAAATCAAACTTGTTTTCTTGATTTTAACAAATAAATACCTATTTCTGAACGAATAAAAAGGACTTAACATATTTTCCTCTTGTGACATGTTAGATCCAGTCATAACGTATGGGCCGGGTTTGGGGTGTTACATTTTATGGTATCAGAGCCCGATTTTAAAATTCGACTGTGGTTTGGGTTCAAAAACGTTTTCCAAAGCTGTTTGAATTTTAAGTTAAAAATGCATGTTTTAAAAGAAGTATGGCACCACGGGTATCTGGCATCAAGTCAAGTAAGTATATGTTTTATGATTATGATTATTGTAGTATGACGGTACAAATACTCTAGAACTTTTAGCCTTAGGAGCTGAAACTATAGAGATTGAGACTATAGGATGCGTTTTTACGAAAACGACCTTACTTTCTATACTTCATAAAATATTGTTTAATAAACACCGAAACAACATACTGATTCATAAGCCTCCTAATAAGATTAAATCGAATTAGCGAATATGAGTGCTAGAGGGCGTGGACGCGGTAGATGCGGCAGTGGTAGAGGCCGTGGCGCTAGAGTTATATCTGAGGCATCGAGACATATGCCGGAAATGGACGCACCTGCATCACCTGTGACTGTAGCTGGGTCACATGATCGTATAAGAGAGGACGACACACTATCCCAAGCAATGTTGCAAGTTCTGGAAAGGGTTGTTGGGGCAAGAACTGGGCCTGCAGCACGAGGGTCAATATTGGAGCGACTCAGATCGAATGGTGTTGAGGTTTTTAGGAGTATCTCGGGTGTGGCCCAAAATGTAGCGGAGTACTGGCTTGAGGCTGTGGAGCGGATCATGGACGATCTGGATTGTACTGCAGAGCAGAAACTGAAGGGAGTGGAGTCCTTGCTGAGAGACGAGGCGTATCAGTGGTGGCTCACTGTTCGGGAAGGCACTCAGGCCGATCGTATTACCTGGGATTTCTTTAAGACGGCATTCCAGGGAAAGTATGTCGGGGCTAGCTATGTGGATGCCCGAAGGAAGGAATTCCTAAATCTGGTCCAAGAAGGTAAGATTGTGGTAGCTTACGAGGCGGAATTTCTGTGTCTGAGTCGGTATGTCCATGGAATAGTGCTGACTGACTACGAACGTTGTGTGCATTTTAAGGACGGGTTGCGTGATGAGTTGCGGGTACTGATAACCCCACAAAAGGAGAGGAATTTTGCCACACTGGTGGAGAAAGCTAAGATAGCTGAAGATGTTAAACACTCGGAGCGGCAAAACCGAGACAAGGATAGGGGCAGGAGCAAGAGAGACTCTAGGTACTCAGGTCCTGCTAGAGGTTTTCAAAAGAGGCCCAGGAATGAGGAGCCAGCTCGAGCGAGAGTACCAGCTATTACTAATCAGTTACAGCCATGTGTGGATTGTAGAAAACTTCACCCGGGTGAATGCTGCAGGAGAATCGGTGGTTGTTACAGATGTGGTTCCAAAGATCATCTGTTCAGAGATTGTCCTCGACAGCCTGCTCAGACTCAAGGTATTCGTAATGATGTTGCGCAGCAAGCTAGAGGCGCTCAGCAGCCACCGAGAGGCAGTGGGCCAAGTCGAGGTGGTAATGGCGTAGGACGAGGTCAGGGTGCACCAGGTAGAGGTACTGGTAATAGAGGTAACGCGGAGGTGAGACAGCCAGGGTTGGTCTATGCAGTCAGACGTCAAGAGGATGGCGATGCACCTGATGTAATAACGGTGCGTTCTTCATATCTGATGTACCTGTTACTACTTTGATAGGTATCAGATCCGCCCATCCGTATGTTGCTTGTGCTGTATCTGGAAATCTGAACATTAGATCTGAGATTGCTGCTAGGGAAGGAACTGTAATTAGCCCTCTAAGATAGTCGGTGATAGTAAATAAGTTGTTTAGAGATGTGCCCTTAGAAATACAGGGGGAAATATTTCTGGCGAGTTTGATGGAACTACCATTTGGCGAGTTCGATCTTATTTTTGGCATGGACTGGTTGGTTAAACACCATGCAAACTTGGATTGTGCTGCAAAGCAGATGATACTAAGAACTTCAGAGGATAAGGAAGTGATGAGAAAGGTGAAAGAAGAAATTATCTGTCTAATCTGGTATCTGCTTTAAAGGCAAAAAAGTTGGTGCGAAAGGGGTGTGGAGCGTTCTTGGCCTTCATCAGTGCTTTGGATGCCAAGGAGTTGTCACTGGAAAGTGTTAGAACGGTGAAAGAGTTTTCGGACATTTTTCCCGAGGAGCTTCCAGGATTGCCTCTAGATCGAAAGGTAGAGTTTGCCATTGAGTTGTTGCCAGGAACGACTTCGGTATCCATTGCTCCTTATAGAATGGTGCCAAAGAAGTTAATGAAGCTTAAAGCTCAAATTTAGGAGTTGTTGGATCGCGGATTCATTCGACCGAGTCTGACATCGTGGGGAACGTAGTCTTGTTCGTTAAGAAGAAGGATGGGTCGATGCGTATGTGTATCGATTATAGGCAATTGAATAGGTTGACGATCAAGAACAAGTATCCATTATCGAGAATCGACGATCTGTTTGATCAATTGCGAGGAGCTTCAATTTTCTCGAAGATAGGTTTGAGATTGGGTTATCACCAGCTTGAGGTTAAAGACACGAATATTTATAAGACTGCGTTTCAAACTCGTTATGGGCATTATGAGTTCTTGGTGATGCCTTTTGGGTTGACTAATGCACCAACATGATGAACCGGGTCTTCCAACCCTATTTAGATTGATTTGTGGTGGTGTTCATATATGACATCTTGGTGTACTCGAAGAATGAAGAAGAACATGATTCGCATCTGCGGGTAGTATTGCAAATATTAAGGGAGAAGCAACTTTATGCCAAATTCAGTAAGTGTGAATTTTGGCTGAAGGAAGTGACCTTTTTGGGGCA
The DNA here is from genome assembly GCA_005393395.2 of Gossypium australe. Lineage (NCBI taxonomy): Eukaryota > Viridiplantae > Streptophyta > Magnoliopsida > Malvales > Malvaceae > Gossypium > Gossypium australe. Next base: position 20,322,158 of record CM016618.1, read on the forward strand.
TGTTGTGTCTACCGAAGGAATTAGAGTTGATCCCCGGAAGGTTAAGGCTGTGTTGGACTGGAAACCACCGAAGACAGTGGCCGAAATTAGAAGTTTCCTAGGGTTGGCTGGTTATTACAGGCGGTTCATTGAGGAGTTTTCGTTGATTGCTGCACCCTTAACTAAGTTGTTGCGTAAGGGAGTACCATTTGTGTAGTCAGATAAGTAGCAAGAGAGCTTTGAGAAATTGAAGAAGATTCTTATAGAAGCACCGGTATTGATTCAACCAGAGGCTGGTAAAGAGTTTATTGTTTATTGTGATGCGTCACACACAGTCTTGGGATGTGTATTGATGCAAGGGGAAAGGTGGTGGCTTATGCATCTCATCAATTAAGGTCGCATGAGGTGAACTATCCTACTCATGATTTGGAGTTAGCTATAGTGGTGTCTGCTCTGAAGATTTGGAGACAGTATCTGTATGGTGAGAAGTCGATTATCTATACGGATCATAAGAGTTTGAAGTACCTTCTTACCTAGAAGGAGTTGAACTTAAGACACCGGAGGTGGATAGAACTGTTGAAAGATTATGACTTCTTGATCGCTAAAATCAGAGTTTTAAAAATTTATAATGAATGTAATCGAACCTGGAAACTAACTCTGACAATGATTAAAGGCAAGTGTACCTATCGAACAGTGGTATAACTTAGGCAAAACTGGATTGTCGAACCCAAAGGAACTAAAAGTACTAATACTAACTTTCTTTTTATTATTTAGCCTTAAAGATATAGTGAAGTTGCTTTAATCTAAATTAACGACTACTAAGCTAAAGACACAAGACAAAAAGAACAAATTGGGAAATAACTTGACGAAAATCTCAGTTGATTACGACGATACTCTTAGGAAGAATCCATCTAGACTTCACTTGTTACTTAACCCTGAATTATACGATTTCTTTACTTAGCTTGATCCGTAAGACTCCCTAACCTATATTAAACCCTCTCTTGAGGCAAATAACGTCTAACCCTAGGTTAATTAGTGGAACTTTCGTTCGCTTATAATAACCCCTTAGAATAGTAGTAAATCGATCAATGGACTCCCATATTAGGTTTCACCCTAATCCGGCAAAATCTCGTAACCCTATCTTTAGGCGTTTGATCAACTCCCCTTAATTTTGTTAGATTAGACGGGGTCTGTTCCTCCTCCACCTAAGCAGATCAGGTTTGGATTACGCAACATAATTAAGAAAAAACTAAGTATTTATCATATAACTCAGAAATCAAATAACAAAATCCATCTAGGTTTCCTCCCTTTCAGGTATCTGAGGGGTTTAGTTCATAATGAATAAAAAGAACATCTCAAGAGAAAAGATAAAACAAAACATAAGAAATCCCTCAAACCCCTGATGGAATTGAAGGAGAATTCCACTGTCTTGAGTATAACTCCGGCTTCTTGGGATGGATCAAATGGCTATCCTCGCGTTATTCCCTAAATCTGATCTTCTCGTCTTGGCTCCTTGGCCTAGCTTTGACGCCTTTTCAAAGGTGGCACTTAGGGGATATATATAGGCTCTTGGAATGCGATTCTTTCTCCCTAGGTATCCTTTTCCGACTAAAATTGCTCTTTCCAGCGACAGAGGCACGGCCATGGCACACGCCCGTGCGGATCGACTTCAGACCGTGTTCAGATTTCTAACTTGAGGCACGACCGTGTGAGGCGGGGTTGAGGCCGTGTTCTGGAGGCTTGACAAGGCACGGCCGTGTCGACTTTGGGCCAGGCCGTGTTCATTATCCTCGGGTCCTTTCATAGGTATAGGACATGAAAGGAAAGGATTAAGAGCACCTTTTTACATAAATTGAAGGATAAATCATCCAAAAGTAGGCTAAATGTGGGATTAAAATATGTTACAATTACGGTTTATCAAATACCCCCACACTTAAGCTTTTGCTTGTCCTCAAGCAAAATTCTCAACTTACAATTAAAATGAACTTTCTATAATCCACAATTCCTATCAATAATGTCTTATCATAATTCATAGAGAATTCAAATATGGATAATTCAATTCAAAAATTCCTAAAGATTTAAACAAGATAAGTCATGAGTTTGTACTTCGAAAATATAGGTGTCTCCCTTCATTTAAATAACTACCTTTTCAATTCAAAACCGACAAGGATTGATGTCCTCACTAAGGATTCACTCAAATCACTCTAAAGTGTCTAAGGTTCAGGAAAAGATCGCTCATAAGTCGAACCTGAAAAGTTAATCCCGTAGGCTTGCTTGAAAATCAAATCTCCACCATTGTAATATGAGATGATAAACAGATCAAAAGGTCTTTGTTAGGGTTGTAACGGGGCTAGGGTTAACGGTGTGGTTAAAGGCTAAAATTAGACGGTTAGAATCGAGATTAAATTGACAAGTACCTACCTAAAACTTTTCTGAAATTTCATCAACTAATACGAGCTTTTCTCTTTTTTTTTAAAAAAAATAGACTTTGATTGTGTAAGCTCACTTTTCGTACTACTAATATTGAATACTTCAAATTTTTTTTAAGAACAAACTAAGTAAAACAAGATAAATTCAACTACCAGAATAATATACTTAGGTAACTTGATCAAATCAATTCACGATTAAGGGGTAGTCAAAAGAAAGGGTGAATATAAAGAGGCTTTGGGTTAATATTAGTAGGTGAGTCAATAAAAAGGGTTTGTTAGGATCAACGGGGTTCACTAGGGGTTAATTGTAAAGGTAGGCTATTTAGTGGAGTTAGTGGGTTAAAACCTAGGTGCCTTTATCATCTCTGTAATATCAAATCAAAAGTGTGGTCTCAACATGCATAAACGAGGCAAGTTCTAGAATAACAGTTCAAAGTTGACACACACATAATCAAAAAAGTGAGCACGAAAAAAAAATATATGCTTTGTAAGGTTCAAAATATCACAAAAATTATGGGTGTTTTTGACATCATCGTCATGAATTTCAAATTTCAAGGTAGTATTCAAATTTAGGTCAACATCCTAGCAAGATTTTAATTCTTTTGAAAAAGAGACTTATCATGCTTGATTCTCTAGTATTCTTCAAATTTAATCATCAATGTATAATTAACTATGACTTATTCTAAAACATGTCAATAAAAATCATAAATCATTAGAAATTTCATCCTAATTAGTAATATGACAAAATTACTTAAAAACAAGACTAAATCAGGGATTTGAGAATAATGAAAAAAGTTTGGCATTGTTATTCCACTTTTACCCTCAGGGATTTGAGAATAATGCAAAAAGTTTGGCATTTTTACCCCCCACAGTTAAGATGTACATTGTCCTCAATGTACAAAGATAGATAATATCTCTATTTTTATAGAAATCAAAAGTGAGGGTGAGAGGTACTCCCTAAATTCTTGGGTGGGTTTCGTTGAGGATGTGGCAAATACGGCGAAGGCGTCGGTATGGTGGTAGTGTTGGTTCCCAGGCTCTGCGCTAGATAAAGAAATTGGGGAGCTCATAGAGGATTAGCCAGGGATTATTAAGATACATTTAAAATAACCTAAGTATATAATTAAAAACAAGAAAGAAAAAGGAAAGGAGACTAAAAAGAAAAATAAAAATAAAAGAAAAGGTGGATGGACCGGAGTGTCCTTATTGATGGATGGTTCGTGAGGTGGGTGTGACTTCTAGGGCTGCGGAGGTGGTGGAGGTGGCGAAAGTGTATGGTTATCGTGGTGGTCGGCGTGATTCCCTTGTAGCCTGGCGAACCTGACACTAAGAAACTAAAAGAAAATTAAATGAAAAGAGCAGAAGAGAAGTATAGATAAGGAAAATAAAGGAGAAAAGAAACAAAGTAAAAAATGGTCTCAAAGACCCTTGGCTCGGTGAGTGGACGAAGCTGCCGGCATGAACTCATGTAGAGGTGTTACGCTCGGTAAGATGCTGCTTGCCTTCTTCTGCTTCTTCTTCATGGTTTGTGGATTGCTCCAAGGATCTAGAGGTTTGGTCTGGGGATAGAAAGGTGTTTGAGAAGGAGAGAAATAAGAGGAAGAAAGGATGGAAAGTGAAGAAGAGAAGTGGGGAGAGTGGGTGGTATTTAAATAGGGGTTCAAATCTGCCATGTCCCCAAGGCCGTGGTCCTAGGGTGTGTCGATTTACACGTCCGCCTCGCACGGCCATGTGTTGGGGTGTGTTGTTACTCCATGTTCGTGTTTCATCAACCCACGCCCGTGTTTGCGAAGTTTGTATGTTGGCACGGTTGGACTGCACGGGCGTGTCTTGCCTGTGCTCGATAACTCAGTAGCTTCGCACGATTTGCAGGCACGGGCGTGTTCTACCCATGGTGTGGAAGTTAGTAGCTTCACACGGTTGAGGGGCACGGCCGTGCGGATTTGTCAGTGCCCGTGGGGAAGGTGGTTGGACTGAATTGCACGGCCTCTGTTTTGTCAGTGTGGCGATTCCGGTGGTCCACACGGCCACGGACATGGCTGTGTGTAAGGCTGTGTGGCCTGGAAACCTGTACTTTTGGTTATTCTAAAAGGAAAGGAAAAGAAAAATAAAATTTAAACAAATGTAAAAAGAAATAAGGTTAGTGTTCGGGTTGCCTCCCGAGAAGTGCTCATTTATAGTCTTAAGCTAGATTTTCCTCGTATTTGAAAGTTTTAGGGAGGTTTAAAAGTTTGAATATCTTCCATCATGTTTATAGATCTATTTCCTTGACAAAGTTGAAGTCGAGAAGCATTTACCTTAAAATTGCCGAATATTGGATTGCTTACCTCGACTATTCCGTGTGGGGAGATATTGTGTACCTTAAGAAGAATTTCTCCATTTGCCCTTAGGTCTGTTGTAGTGATGTGAGGATTAGTTTTGTCTAACAGTACCTGGTCTCCTATTTTGAAGTGATTTGATGTCCCTACGAGCTCTTCTAGCGGTTCCTCTGGTTTTACTTCATGTGGTTCTGGCTATTCTTTGACCTGTGTCTTCCGCTCCTCTAAATTGTCGACCCTAATGCTTTGTTCCTTGTGTGTTTCTTCTTTGTCGACTTGGGGTCTATGAGTTGGCTCAGGTTTTAGGCCTTGTGATGTTTCCTGCGATGAAGGTTGAACAATTTGATTATCAATTGAAGTGACTTTCTTACCTTCATCGACTGTTGTCCTGGCCGAGTCGAGAGCTTGAAGACTGATCGATTCATCTCTGACATGAAGTATGAGTTATCCTGTGGCAACATCAATTTTAGTCTTGGCAGTTGCTAGAAGGGATTGAATTATCCTCATCCATGTCTAAGACAACAAAGTCTACTGGAAAAACAAATTTATCGATTTTTACAAGAACATCTTCAATAATGCCCTTAGAAATTCTGATAGTTTTATCAACTAATTGAATGCTCATCCTAGTTTGCTTGGGCTTCCCTAGACCTAATCGTTTAAACAATGTATAAGGCATGACATTTATGCTTGCCCCTAAATCAGCTAACGCATTATCAATATTTAAACTACCAATTAAACATGGAATTGTAAAACTCCCTGGATCTTTCAGTTTCTGTGGTAGTCTATTTTGTAATATTACCGAGCATGTTGCGTTTAGTTCCACGTGGTGCTCTTCATCTATTTTGTGTTTGTTGGTCAAGAGTTGTCTTAAAAATTTCCTTGAGTCTGGCATCTGAAAAAGAGCTTCAAGAAGAGGTAAGTTAATATGTAATTTCTTTCAAAGTTTAAGAAACTTACCAAATTGTTCCTCTGAGTTGTCTCTTTTTCTGACTTCGGGGTAAGGTATGCGAGGTTGGTACTCTTTAATTACTGGTTTTGGCTTTTCTTGCGTTACTTCTGTTTTACCTTCATCTACGTTATTTTCTGGCCTTGGATCAGGTTTATCTAACCCCTTATTGTCTTAAGCTGTAATGGCTTCAATTTGATCCTTAGGGTTAATCTCAATGTTGCTTGGTAGACGTCCTTGCGGTTGTTCTGACATCAGATTTGCAAGTTGTTCGACTGCATTAGTGACTTCCTTGACTGACTTAGTAATTTCCCTGATTCGGCTCTCATTGCTTTTGATTCTTCTCTCGGTTTCTTGGATACGTTTCTCTATGTGTGCTGAGAATTTTGCCATTATCTCCTCGAGGGTTGGTTTCTTTTCTTGTGGATAGGGCTGATTTTGGAAATTTTGAGGAGGTTGTTGCCTTTGATTTCCTTGATTTCCTTGACCTCCCCACGAAAAAATTGGGTGGTTCCTCCAACCTGGATTGTAAGTGTTACTATAAGGATTATTATTGGATCGGAAATTATTACCTATATAGTTTATCTGGTCGCTCTCTGATTCTGGTTGGTAGGGTGGGTACTCAGGATTCGCCACGGGTCCACTTGCGTCACACTACATGACTAGATGTGCCTGCGAGGAACACAACTATCAAGCTTTTTATTCATCATCTCTAGCTGCGTTGATAGCATGGTCATTGCATCGATGTTGAAAACTCCCGCTGATTTTGTAGGTTTGGTTCTTAAAGCCTGCCACTGGTAATTATTCAGTGACATCTCTTCGATGAACTCGTAGGCTGCTTCTAGAGTTTTGTTGTTCAGTGTTTCACCAGCGACTGAATCAATTAGTTACCTTGTTGAGGGGTTTACATCGTTATAAAAGATTTGGACTTGTAGCCACAAGGGTAAGCCATGGTGTGGGCACCTCCCCAAGAGATCCTTGAATCTCTCTCATGCGTCGTATAATGTCTCTAAATCCATCTGCACAAAAGAAGAGATATCATTTCATAATTTGGCTGTTTTAGTCGGTGAAAAATATTTCATTAAAAACTTTTCGGTCATCTGATCCCATGTAGTGATTGACCCTCGTTGTAACGAGTTTAACCACTATTTTACTTTATTTCTCAATGAAAAAGGGAATAACCGAAGACGTATGGCATCATCAGAAACACCATTTATTTTGAAGGTATCACAGAACTCCAAAACGTTAGCTATATGACTGTTTGGATCTTCGTCCTGCAAACCATCAAATTGAACAAACTGTTGAATCATTTGTATTGTGTTAGGCTTTAATTCAAAATTGTTAGCAGCTATAGCAGGCCTAACAATACTCGATTCTGCTCCTGTTAAATGCGGTTTTGCATAATCAAACATTATGCATGGAGCATTGTTTTCCCCCACTTCGCGTGGTTGTGGGAAGTTCTCGTCCATTTCTGTCTTCTTCCTCTCTTTCTATGTATTTTAGGGCTCGCCTGGTTTCCTAACGATTCCTGCGAGAGGTCTTTTCAATATCACTACTGTATACCAAAGGTCCTCTCGGGTTCCTTCTAGTCATAAACTAGAGTTACCTGCTGGGAAAGAGAAAAAGAAAATTCAGTAAAAGCAAAAATATAAATAAAAGTAAATTGCGAAAAATAAGAAATTAAGGCTAAAGTAATAAAAATAGAGTTTTCTTAATATTTTAGCTCCCTGGCAACGGCGCAAAAAACTTGATCGCTGAAATCAGAGTTTTAAAAATTTATAATGAATGTGATCGAACCTGGAAACTAACTCTGATAACGATTAAAGGCAAGTGTACCTATCAAACAGTAGTATAGCTTAGGCAAGACCGGGTTGTCGAACCTAAAGGAACTAAAAGTACTAATACTAACTTTTTTTTTATTATTTAACTTGAAAGATATAGTGAAGTTGCTTTAATCTAAATTTATGACTACTAAGCTAAAGACAAAAGACAAAAAGAACGAATTGGGAAATAACTTGACGAAAAACTCAGTTGATTACGACGATACCCTTAGGAAGAATCCACCTAGACTTCACTTGTTACCTAACCCTGGATTATATGATTTCTTTACTTAGCTTGATCCATAAGACTCCCTAACCTATATTAAACCCTCTCTTGAGGCGAATAATGTCTAACCGTAGGTTAATTAGTGGAACTCTCGTTCACTTATAATAACCCCTTAGAATAGTAGTAAATCGATCAATGGACTCCCATATTACGTTTCACCCTAATTCGGCAAAATCTCGTAACCCTATCTCTAGGCATTCGATCAACTTTGCTTAATTTTGTTATATTTACTCTTATACAGGGTCTATTCCTCCTCCACCTAAGCACATCAGATTTGGATTAAGCAACATAATTAAGAACAAACTAAGTATTTATCATATAACTCAGAAATCCAATAACAAAATTCATCTAGGTTTCATCCCCTTTAGGTATCTGAGGGGTTTAGTTCATAATGAATAAAAAGAACATCTCAAGAGAAAAGATAAAACAAAACATAAGAAATCCATAAAACCCCCTGAAGGAATTGAAGGAGAATTCTGCCGTCTTGAGTATAACTCCGGCTTCTTGGGATGGATCAACTGGCTATCTCGCGTTATTCCCTAAATCTGATCTTCTCGGCTTGGCTCCTTGGCCTAGCTTTGACACCTTTTCAAAGGTGGCACTTAGGGGATATATATAGGCTCTTGGAATGTGATTCTTTCTCCCTAAGTATCCTTTTCTGACTAAAATTGCTCTTTCTAGTGACAGAGGCACGGCCATGGCACACGCCCGTGTGGATCGACTTCAGACTGTGTTCGGATTTCTAACTTGAGGCACGACCGTGTGAGTCGGGGTTAAGGCCGTGCTCTGGAGGCTTGACAAGGCACGGCCGTGTGGACTTTAGGCCAGGCCATGTCGATTTCTTGATATGGCCCATTTACTCATTTTTGGACCCGCTTTATGTTATTTTCATCCTCGGGTGCTTTCCTAGGTATAGGACATTAAAAGAAAGGATTAATAGCACCTTATTACATAAATTGAAGGATAAATCATCCGAAAGTAAGCTAAATGTGGGATTAAAATATGTTACAATTACGGTTTATCACTTCTCAATCGAGTATCATCCTGGAAAGACTAACGTAGTGGCAGATGTGTTGAGCTGTAAGGTGATATCGGACTTGAGAGCGATGTTCGCTCATCTTAGCCTGTATGAAGATTGTAGTCTGCTAGCCAAACTTCAGGTGAAGCCTGCGTGGGTAAACCAGATTAAGGAAAAGCAGTTATTAGATGAAAGGTTGGGTTCTTTAATTCAACAAGTGAAAGGTGGTGTGATAAGGGATTTTGGATTGAATAGTGATGGAGTATTGTGTTCTTGCAGAAGAATGTGTATGCCCAGGGATTCAGAATTGAGACAAATAATTTTGCTTGAGGCGCATAGTAGCCCATATGCTATGCACCCTGGGGGAATAAGATGTACCAAGACCTCCATGAACAGTATTGGTTGCCAGGGTCGAAACAGGAGGTTACTGATTTTGTGAGCAAGTGCTTGATATGTCAGCAGGTGAAGGTAGAACATCAATTGCCGTCAGGGTTGCTACAACCTGTGAAAATTCCATTATGGAAATGGGAAAGGATAACGATGGACTTTGTTAGTGGGTTACCCTTAACGCCTACTAAGAAAGATTTTGTTTGGGTAATAGTGGATCGGTTGACAAAGACTGCTCATTTCCTACCTGTTCGTACGGATTACTCATTGCAGAAGTTGGCCAAGTTGTATGTAACAGAGATCGTGAGGTTACATGGGGTACCAGTGTCTATTATATCGGACAGGGACCCTAGGTTTACATCACGATTTTGGAAGGCTCTACATGAAGCTTCGGGAACAAGGTTAAATTTTAGCACGACATTTCATCCTCAGACAGATGGTCAATTGGAGAGAGTAATCCAGATTCTGGAAGACATGTTGAGGGGCTGTGTGATCGATTTCAGGGGTAGTTGGGAAGATTTTCTACCTTTGACGGAGTTTGCATACAACAACAGTTATCAATCCAGTATCCAGATGGCACCTTACGAGGCGTTGTATGGTCGTAGGTGTCGTACTCCTACTTGTTGGACTGAGCTGGGTGAGCGTCAGTTGTTGGGTACTGAGTTGTTTTCAGAGACAGATGAGAAAATTAAGGCAATTCGGGCTCGGTTAAAAGAAGCTTCAAATTGATAAGAATCGTACTCAGATCTGAAGCGTAAGGATATAGAATTTGCGGTGGGTGGTCAGGTCTTTTTGAAGGTTTCACCTTGGAAGAAGATCTTTAGATTTGGACGGAAGGGCAAGTTGAGCCCTAGATTCATCGGACCTTACCGGGTGTTGAAGCGTGTTGGACCAGTGGCGTATCAGTTGGAGTTACCTCCGGAGTTAAGTCAGATACATAGTATATTCCGTGTCTCTATATTAAGGCGTTATCGTTCGGATCCATCTCATGTTGTGCCAGTGGAGGAAGTTGAGTTAAGACCTGACTTATCTTTTGAAGAGGAGCCAGTACAGATTTTAGATCGGGATGTTAAGGTGCTGAGAAGGAAGTCAGTGCCGTTATGGCATAATCACGGATCGGAGGAAGCTACATGGGAGCCTGAGGACGCGATTCGGCAATAATATCCTCACCTCTTTTGATCAGGTAAATTTCAAGGACGAAATTTTCTTTAAGGGGGTAGAATTGTAACATTCTAAAATTTAGAATTTAATGTGTTGCATGATATCTTGTGCGAGGCTAGATAAATTATTAATTGTGTATGTTTTAAGGTCCTAAGAAGGCTCGGGGTTTATTTGGGCCTTTGTAAAAATTTGGTGTTTTAGCATTTTAAGGAGAGATAGTAAGTGGCATCAAAGCTTATGGAAATAAGTGAGTAAATTGCTAGCATAAATGAGCATTTGGTAAAGGGGATATGGCGTCACATGAAGGGCTTTAAGGGAAGAGGTTCAAATCCCACTTGGTACAAATTTTTGATTATTTTTTAGTGCTATTCATACATAGTGTCGGCCATGGTGGTATTTAAGGCAAGGTGAACTTTTTAATTATGGTATGATGGCTAAAGAAACAAGGAAAGGATGAAGGTAAGGAAAGGAATCAAAAGAAAAAGGCAAGATAAGGGAACATGTTGGCCTTTTTCATGGGTGATATTTTGGAAAGTGTTGTTGGTCATCACTTATCCTTATGGGCAAAACAATACACGGTTTTGGTGAAGGGAGAGGGTAGCCGAATTTGCTTTAGTCATTTGATAGAATTGTTGGTGCTTGATAGGCCTAATTTCTTTTGGCATCCTTTTGTGTTCTTTTCCCCAACTTCTCCTCTCATTGCCGCAAGTTCAAGTCAATAGTGAGTATTGTTTCTTTTCTTTCTTTGCCTTGCCGAAAACACCTAGACATTGTGACCAATTATTTTCACTCATCTTCTCTTGAAAACTGAAACTAGTTAAGCACTCCTTCTCTATCTTTCTGTTCTTTTTCACAAAACTCTTCAACCCTTCTTTCTTCTTCTCTAATCCATACTCTCATAGCCGAAATTGTTCTAGTTCATTTTTCCTCCATAGCCGAACCTTTCAATCCATAATCTCTCCTTCACAATTTCTTTTTCATTCGGGTTAACACTCTTTTCTTAGATTAAATCGGTAAGTGATTTCTTTTCTATTTTCTTATTCTTTTCTTTCTAGCCGAATAGGTACATAACACTATTTGTTTGTGAATCTTGATTTTAACCGAAATGGTGTTACTTTCCACTGCTTCATATCTTAATCACCCTCTTTTTCGTAGTGTTCTAAGTGAGTGGCCGTGTATCATTCTAGCCTTAAGTCAAACGGTGGAAGTCGGATCAAAAATCGATAAGGTATGGAGTTCTTCATGGATTACTTGAAATCGTTCATTATTTGTTTAGTTGCTAACGGAATAATAGTGGTTGTGGCTAATCGATTACAATTTTAGGGACTAAATCGCTCGATCTATCCATCGTTGATCATACGAAAATAGTGGTAAGCCAACCCTTTTTCCTTAGTCAATCATTTCATATCAACGTATTATCGTGTTGACTAAGATTTTATTCAATGGAGGCAAGCGGTACCGAATCAAAAGGGAAAACATTTGGAGATCACAAAGGGAGCGGATTTGCAATTCCTACTCCTAAATTCAAACGAAGGGCGGTATCGGCGGTTCGGGATTTTCCACCCTGTTGTGGACCATCATCCGGTGAAAATAGACAAATTGTGGTCGTTCACGATTCAAAGGTTAAACATTTTAGATCATTAATTTTAGAGTTAGATTAATAAAATCACGTATATCGATTAATTAGGTGTTATGATATCATAGGTGTCGACGATCAAGAAGGCCGTAATCAGGTGTGTAATCTCACACCGTAATTCTGTAGATTTATGATTCGGTAACATGTCGAATAAGTAGATTGTTATCATTATACGACTAAAATCGTAAAATTGGCATAAAACAAGGAATATGCTTAAAGTATACTATTTTGAAAGATTTGACAAAATAGGCATTAAGATTGTTAAAATTACAAAAATGCCCTTTTAGGCCGAATTACGAAAATGCCCTTATGGGCCGAATTACGAAAATGTCCTTATGGGCTGAATTACAGAAATGCCCCTAATGGGCCGTTATGTTAGAATGCCTTAATGGGCCGATTATTATTGCTTAAATGAGCCTAGTCATTGTAATAAATTACTTGATAAATGATTGCTATTGTTATGCATACATTTTATTATGCTGTTGCATTTTCATATATTGCATGGGTTGGGAAAATGTTGAAGAGAAGTGTAGCCTAGTGGCATTGCCACAATAAACTGTTTATTATAATGTTTACACATGATATCGGTGGCTTGGCCACAATAAAATTTATTAAATGGCAATTTGCCTGCGTTTTGGTGTGATGGCTGGGTGGGTTGACTTGATCCCAACAGGTGTGATGGTTGGTACGGGGGTGTCTTGGATGGATGGGTTGGGTTGCATACATTATTTATATATATATTCTATTATGTAAATGGGCTTAGGCCCAAGATATTGAAATATGGATTCAGGCCCAGTGGACAACGATAAGGGGATTATACACTGAGTTCTAGTAACTCACCCCGTTTCCTTAATCCTTGTAGGTAATGCTCAGTGACGTAGACTTTGGCCATGGATGACTCGGTGGGAGCTATACTTCCGAAATGGTGTTTTATTTTGAACTTGAAATTGCTATTACCGTTCTCTTTACTATTTTGGGTTTTTATGATGTAATAAGGCCTCTGGAGTATTATATTTTGGGATCTGTTTGACGTACCTTTATTTTGCTTGAATTTCTAAAAACTTAAATTAAAGATTTTTTTAAAAATAGATTAACAAAGGGATTTCATAATAAACTTTTACAAATATTTTAAACTTGGAAATTTTCTCTCGAAATATCTTTAATATTTTCAAAAGTCACGGTTTGTAAAATCACTAGTTCAAATTTATAGATTTATCAATCAATCTTCGAAATTAGTAATATTTTATCAAATATTTCAAATCAAACTTGTTTTCTTGATTTTAACAAATAAATACCTATTTCCGAACGAATAAAAAGGACTTAACATATTTTCCTCATGTGACATGTCAGATACGCATGGGTCGGGTTTGGGGTGTTACAAAAACTAACAGATTAGTATCGAAGAAGTGAAAATGGAAAATGAAACAAGGAGTCCATAGGCAATGAACTACTACAAATTATAGTGCATGTCCCTTGGAGGATATTTCCTGGCACGATATGTGTCTTTTCAGAACTTTGAGAAGTCAAGGTTTTTTTCCTTAAAGGCAATGTGAGTTTAAATTGGATAATGACTTTCAAGGAATCGAGATTGTTTCAATTTCACACCACGCTAGAACATTCCAATTTCACATTATTGAAATGATCTTAATGTTTATAATAATTATATTTGTGGCAATTTAACCAATGTGAAACAATATCTAGTGCACGATTTGAGATGGTTATCGAGTTCCAGTGCTATCAAATTTAAAATAATGGCTTGTATAAAATCATATTGTATTAGTAATGGCTTTTCTAGAACCATTTAATTTCGGTACAACTAAATATAATTTCACTGGGCTTAAATCCCACGATGAATATTAAGGAAGCATTCGGATCAATATAAAAAATAAAGACAAAAAACAATTTTGGGCCCGTTACGCCTTGTAACCGTTTGTTAGCTTAAGCAATCCTATATCCTTAAGCAGACGGAGATGGTGAATCGATCAATGTAATGAAATTATTCCATGTATTAATGCTCTTCAGTATAATTATTGCTGGGTTTAGGTCTTTGAATAGAGGATTTTCAAGGGTCCTCTTTACTAATGCTGAGTGGCAAATGTTTCCCAACACAACAAGTTCACCGCAACACTTGTTAGAAATACTCCCTATCTGGAAAATAGCCGTGAAAGCTTCTAGAACACATGACAAACTTGTTTTAGTTTCACAATTATTTTCCTTAATAATCTGGTTGTTCGCCTTTGTAGCCATTACTGCACCGCAAGTTAAGAATAAAACCAGCAGGACGGAATAAACATTAAGGCTTGCCATACTGCGCGAATCTGATGTTACTAGTTAAATTTGGTTCGTAAAATTAATTTCGAACAAGACTCGCAGGGAAATAAACTGGCATTTATAGCAAGTGTTATAACCACATTAGACTAGAATACGTTACAATAAAAGAAAACATTAAATATTTCAGTTTAATTAGCATTAATTTTAATTACTACAAATCTAAATATTAATTCAAAGACACACATTTATACTTTCCTTTATAATTCTTAAATGGCTTTAAACGGATCACGAAAATAAGGTTCAATAAAGATGATTATGTCGTACATGGGTTTCTATGTTGAAACTAGGATTGAGCTATTACGTCCACTCCAAACCAAACACTAGGACGATAATAACATATGGAAAAAGCAATGTGAGATATAGTACACTTGCATTACAGGCACACATATTCGTTATGTGTGTCGTCCTATTTTCTAATATTTTGAAGTTGTGTATGCACTTGCTATGTTGATGGTTAAAAATTCACGTGTATCTCAAAATTAAATGAGCTATACCATATTCCTTTACCAGTGATATGTATGTGCTACAATGTATAAATAATTTTGTGAAGCGTAAATTCTTATAACCTTGTTATTGTTAAAAAGTTTTTATCACACTTATCATATTAGTAAAACGGAAAATGACAACTAAATGATTGAAATTCAAAATTAATAAATCAAAAATATTTCCCATTCTGAAATTAAGCCGATGTATGTCTTTATCGTGGGACTCCAATTCTGTTATTGTATTCTTCGTTCTACGTTAAGTTTTTCGGTGTAAGCATTTCAACCCAATTTTACTGAAATATGAATGGAAGCTTTTAGTGGAATAAGTAATGGAAATTGGAAAATGAAAATTTCTCTTAGAGAGTTAAATCAGAAATAACAAATGATGTTACGTTGCTATAACTCTCGTATGTATTGCCCAAATAATGGATAGGATTTAATTTTTATATAAATTGAACGTTTTTTAATAGGAAGAATGTGGGACGTACGTCACTGACATATTTGGAGTTTCATTCTCAATATTGATAAAAAAAAGTAATCTAAAGAAAGAAGAATAAGAAAATCAAGTTAAGACTTTGAAGTGTTACATCACTTTCGAAGATGATTTCAAGATTGCCTCTTGGAAACACAAAAATTTATATACTTTTTCATGCCCTTTTGACCCAAATTCATGTGGTTTCGAGTAAATTCTTGTTGGAAAATAAATAAATATTATAAAATAATTAAATTGTGCTAAAATATGAACATGATGAATTTTAATTAATTTTATAGTTAATTTTATTTAATTTTGACTATTTTCGACAGTTCGCACAATGGGCGAAAATCGGCTCGGCAAACACTGCTCGAAGAATAAACCTGAGAAACAATTTGAAGTATCAAGGCAAAATTACTTCCAGCCCAATACGGTCCAATTATGAAGATTTAATCATAATATAATTAATTTTAATTTATTCCCAATTTAATTTGGGCTAAATAAATTATTATTAATTAATTATGGAAAAAGGTCCAGTTAAACCGCACTGGTTGAACCAAACCGATTGAACCGAACCAGCCACCAATTGGGCAGCCCAAACCATCCATAATGATGGCCCAAATCAGCTTATTATCTGACTAATTAAGCTTGCAAAGAAGCCCTTGAAGACCTTTCAAAATTGCATTCAAACCCCTCCAAATATTATGGCTTTGTAGATTTGCCCCATGCTATATTTAGGAAAGTTGAATTCTTCAACTTTGCCACATGGGATGGCCGGCCAAGGTAGGCCTCTTTTGCTGCTGATAATTGCTATTTTTATCAGCCTTGATCAGCTATAAATACACCCCTTTCTGCTCATTGAAAACACACCTCAAGCATCCAACATTCTCCTCTCTCACTTTTTCTCAATTCCCATCTTTCCAATTTCCCTTTGTGTGTTCTTGTGCCGATTTCTCCTCTTGGAAAAGAGGTGTTTTCCCAGCCATTCAGAGCAACATTTGGAGTGTTCATAAGCCACCTTGATAGCCAAGGCCAACGAAGAACGAAGAACGGAACAATCAGACAAGCCACGGAGAAACACCGGATTTGCTTCTTGTTCCCTATCTCTTTAAATTTCGTTGTTGTTTTGACGAACATGTTTGTGAATATTTATGCTGTTGGAATGATTAATTTAAACAATTTAGCTTGAATTTAGTTCGTGTTGGGTTGATTGCATTTCGATTTCTTAAATTGTTAAAATTGTGTTTATGCTGTTAAAGGCCTCAGTAAAATGTTTGGTTAAATAAAATCATGTTAAGTTATCTGGCATTATAATTGTTTAGATAGCTAATGAATTAATTATTTAAACGCATTGAAATTATAATTAAATGGACACAATGCTTAATCTGTGCATGTTTAATTCTTCTAATGTAGCTGAAGATTAAATTAGCATTATATTTGACGATACATATACCTTACATAACTTGCAAGATTTTTGTGATTAAATTGTTCCAAGGTAAAAATACTTTGTTACTTCACATGATATTTTATATGCTTGTTAGGTTGAATTGATCGTTTGAATTGACATAGGAATATGTGAGAGATTGTTTATCTTAGTAAGTATGTATGTGCAATAACATATTTACTTTTATAAATCTGTTTTATCGGTCGAATTGACCTAGGAATATGTACAAGAGATGAATGGATTTTTATTTGTAGCATGTTCATAAGTTAGCAAATTACCGAGTTGCCATGATATAATAAGTATAAACACAAGCTTAAGAACTCCAAGGTAAGAAATGTGATTAATCTAGCACAATTATGTCATCTTGATTAAAATCAGTGTAACACCCCAAACCCGGCCCAAACACTACGACCAGATCTGGCATGTCACTGGGAAAAAGATTAGGAAGTTTGACTTGTTCGGTAAAATTCTAAGTCATTTTAAAATCCCAAATTTCGTGGTTCATGTAACACGCCAAACCCGGCCCAAACGCCATGACCAGATCTGGTATGTTACGGGTTAAACGTTAAAAACTTTACTTTGAAGGGATTTGAAATCTCGGTTTGTTTATGTAGGCATTCGTTAAGAAGTGTTATTTGCAGAAAACCTTTGCGGGGGTTTTTTTTTTTTTTAACTTGTTTGAAAATCCCATTTTATTTCTTCTTATAAATAAGTCTTGAACATAAATTTATAAATGTAAACATCAACAAACATAAATTGATAACCTAAGCTATGGAGGCCTTATTACAAAAGTAGTTCCAAATTAAAATTTAAAGAAAAACCGGAAGTGGTTTATGAAAATAAAAGACTCGATGGCCCCTAGAGTCCGCCTCGGCTCCTATGTCCACGATCTACTGCTCACCTGAAAGGTTCAAGAAAATAAAGGGTGAGTCACCAAGACTCAGTGTGCAAATCCCAAAAACACACATAAGGCTAGAGGCCCACAAACACATTATGGGCCTTGGCCCATACACAATGGCAACAAAACATATGCATGCTACATGGCCCAAGCCAACCTAATAGTCTATCCTCTACACACTAGCCCTTACCAGCCATCACACCTGGGGGATTTCTAAAATCAACCCATCAACCGCTACACACCATATCGACAGTCATACTACCTATTCCTAACAATCAGGAATAAATTTAACGTGGCTTAGCCACCGATCACTATTGTGACCGACTTTACAATTCGTGGTTTAACCACCGATCACAAAGTGACCTATTAACATGCTCTTCCCCTTCATCATATTATGAAACACCCCAAACCCGGCCCACGAGCCTGGTCCAGATCTGGTATGTTCCTCAAGAAAACCGGTTCAAATTCTTTTGCTTCTTAGGAAAAGCTTGTGTGATTTTCAAAAAAAGTGTTGTTTTGGGTTGGGCTTGAGTTGAAAACGAATTCGATTTTATTTGAAAACCCTTTTTAATTTTAAGTGATAAAACATACAGAGTATATTCAAAAAAATTAAATTACTGAATCTTTAACTTAATAAAAATTTGTAAACATAATTAAACAATAAGACAGAAATAAAATAGTTCACTATGGCCTTATTACATAAAACAAAACCCAAAATAAAAATTGTAGAGTACTTAAATAAAATAAAATGTCCAGATTAAATAATTTGCTTGCTGTGCATGGCCACCTTTGAGCTCCTGCCGACCCGGTCCATTACTGCTCATCACCTGAAAAATATTCCCCAACGGGGTGAGTCAAACAGACTCAATGTGTAACAAACACTAAAATTTAATAGATTTAGGCATACCATACATTTCATGTTCACATAGTAATTCAAGGTAATGATGCAAACCCGAACCCAAACCTAGATGCCATCCACTACACATCCCCGTACCAACCTGCACACCGTGGGGACTACTAAGTCAACCCTCCTTCCGCTACACTCCATCGAAGGCAGTCGCTGCAGTCGACGTGCTCATCGCCCATATAAAATTCGTGGCATAGCCACTAGATAATTGTGTCATGAGACACCACATTCAGATAATGTAACCGAAGTTACCACATTCAGATAATGTGACCGAAGTCACCACATTCAGATAGTGAGACTGAAGTCACCACATTCACTTCCCCTTTCTCATATAACCCGAATGCCCCATATTATTCATATCATGCATATCATACTTAAATTCACATTCATGTCACTTTTCACATGTTAAAATATAACATATTTCGTAATCCTAGTAGGAGTAGGAAACGTACCTGAGTAGTTTGTACCACATTAGGGTACCTTAGCCATATTCACATTTTTATACATACTTATATTAAATATTGCCATATAACGTATTAAAGATAGTGTCGGGTACACACCTGATTCGCTTAGGATTTCCAATCCAAATCCCGAAAAGCTTGATCTAATGCCTTAGATCTTAGATCTCTACATTTAATCAATAATTTAATACTTAGTAAAGAGCCATTCGGCCATAAATCCAAATCCTAGTAGGATTAGTACACTAAAACTTACCTTGGTGTCGAATTGACTATAGTCAAATCCCGAAACTTCGCAGAGTTGTCCCCTTGCAATCGGCTAGGCACTAAAATCACTTAACTAATTAGTTTCGGCTTTTAAACGAAGTAAGAAATAGATCTTCATACCAAAATAAGCCTTGGCCAAATGCTATAGACACTTGCCTTGTGGATTTTAAATCCCGAAACTCACCGAATAACTAGGGAACACGCGGCTTATGGTGTACCTTCGGGAAAAGAACTTCTCCTTCCTTGTAGTTGACACTTAGTAAATCCCGAAAGATCTCCTCAAGGTTTCGGCAACAAGAATATTGATGGGATTAGTCCTAGATTTTCGACAAATCTAAAAGAAAAGAATAGAAATCAAACTTGTTCTTACCTTTGAAGAAATCGACAGCACCTAAGCTTGAAGCCACTTGAGATATTCGGCTATGGCCTTAAAAGGCTTACTTTCGGCTTTTGGAGGGATTAGACAGAAAAGAGAAGGAAGAATAAAGATGGAGGATTCGGCTAGAACACAAGGTATTTCGGCTTTGGCTAACAAAGAGAAGAAGAATAAAAACTGTAGGAAATTCGGCAGAGAGGGGAGAATTTGCTTAAGAAATTTGGCAAAGGAAAAGTGAATGAATGAATGGCCTCTCTTTTCCTTTTATAGCCGAATTTACTAGCTAGAGTCCCTTACTTGGCCACCACTCTTCTATTTTGATAGCTTTATCCCTTGAATTATCACTTTATTAAAAGAATTTAATCCAACAATTATCTGTTGAAAATAATGATAAATAAATCCTTTATTTATCCCTTATTTATCCACTAATTATAAAAGAATAAAAGCTCCTAGAATTTTGCCATGTGCCGTCCAACTCCCTTGCTCCTTGCAGCAAAATAAAACTCTTTTATTTGCTCCCCAAGTGACTCGAACCCAGGCCCAATTGCACCTGCTTGTGGCGTCACCCACCTGGGCCTTAAGTGACATCTTCAGGCCACTTTTCCAAGCCTGATTGTGTGTCAAATTCCTCCTACTAATTTTCTTAAGGCCACCTTGCCTTAATTTCCCCTTTTTAAACCTTAAAACTTGACATTTCTTTACATTTCCAAGTTTCCAAAAATTTTCGTTTGCCTCCTTTAAACTTAACATTTCCTTACATTTCCAAGTTTCTCGAAATGTTTACTTTCCTCTTTTGAATCATTTCTAAATCATTTCCTTACATTTCAAGGACATTTCCCTACGTTTCCAAGACAAGACATTTCCTTACATTTCCAGGACATTTCCTTACATTTCCTTACATTTCCATACATTTCCTTACATCTTAGGGTTCCCAAAACTCCTCAAAACCCATCCCACACACCCACTGAGCCCACTATCTCATAAATTACGCACGAACGCATAACCCCTAATCTAGGATGTTACATATTAACCCCATCCCATGCATACATCCATGCAGAATCGAAATACTATCTAAAAGATCACAGACTATCACATACATCGATACACATAGAGAAGTTTCTATGATTACGTGCCTGGCATCCCTTGCCTACCCTTTTCGGGTAATACGACTGTCCATACAACCTTTTTCCGGCTTTTAGCCCATAACATATAGAGTACAGATTAATTACTGTGTTAGAGATCTACACACATGATTACAGACAAGACGAGACTCTCTATGTCGACGCTATCAGAAGCCGATACGACTGCTATCTGTCTAAGGTGTTGTTCCGAAGCCAGTCCACAACCCGGTGGCCAATCCTGAACCGCTGACACCGCTTGTTTCTTAAACTTAGGGATTGGGTTTACAGATCCAATCCCCTCCTTCGTCTGATCGACATTTGATTCCATCAAAAGACCTTATCAGTTGCTACCATCACAACATATGGTTGTTAATCCGTATCATAAAGCTAAGATCATAAATACGATGAACAACCTAACGAAAATCTAAAGAGAACCCCCTTACCTTGAAATCCCAAAAAGAGGTGGAGTTTGGAGGCTAGTAGTTTCTGGCTTTTAGATCTAGACGATCTACTTCGATTCCCGATGTGTCACCCTAGAATAAGAACACGAGAACAACTAAAACATTATTCCAAAGAAAAATCTTATCACGCCAACTAGCCTTTCGGCTTTG
Source organism: Gossypium australe (assembly GCA_005393395.2). NCBI lineage: Eukaryota > Viridiplantae > Streptophyta > Magnoliopsida > Malvales > Malvaceae > Gossypium > Gossypium australe. Next base: position 20,343,508 of record CM016618.1, read on the forward strand.
GCCTCTAAAAACTGGAAGAGAGAGGAAACAGAAGAAATCGGCACTTACCTTACACCAACAGATTCAGCTACTCCTAACAGGTTTCGTCTTCCGCGAGAATCAAAAGAAAGATGGTGCACAGGGATCTATGAAGGTTTGGCTTAAGGAAGAAATCGGCAAAGAGAAAAACAATAACAATGAATATTCGACTTATAGGAAAAGAATGGAGAAAAGAATTGAAATCAAAAGTTTCGGCTTTTGCATAAAGATGAAGATGAGAGAATGGAATTAGGAATTTCAGCTTTGGCGGAGAATGGGAGGAGAGAATAAGAGAGTAAAGACCTAAATGCCGAAAATGCAGAGATATTCCCCTCACTTAACCACAATTTCGGCACTCACTACACAAAAACCGAAAATACCTCTTCTCACAACCTAAAAACTCAACCTATTAACAAGGAAATTTTGGCACCCCTTGGCCAGACTAAAACCGATTCCTCCTCCCCCTCAGTGTTGGAATTTCGGCCACCACTGTGACCAGCATATAATTCCTAAATTTTCTCCCTTATCATTATCTGATCTCTCATCTACAAGTGACCCAGATAACACCACATCTTCCTTCCTTTATCTGCCACATTATCAGCCATATTATCTACATTATCCAAACATTTATTCCCCTATTTCCAAGCCCCATTGTCGTCCAACTCACTCCCCCCTTTAATTCCAAAAATAATTAAAATTAAATAAGAAAATTGGGCTTCACACGACTCGAACTTGGCCTCCTCAGCTGACGCCACCTCCCTGCTCTCTAAGTGGCGCCACTTTGCCACTAGGCCACAAGCCCATTTGTGTCTTAATTCACAGATAATATCCTTTAAGCCCTATCCTAACTGGTTTTCCATTAGAATGTCCAACCAGAAAATTTGATTAAGGCCTCGGCCCAATCCCTGAGCCCAATCTGAACCTCTTAAACACTCTAATTAACACATTATACGTAACACACAACAAATGCAAAGGCCCACTAATTCAGGATGTTACAGTTCTACCCTCTTAAAGAAATTTCGACCTCGAAATTACCTGGTCAGAATAGATGCGGGTACTGCTGCCGCCAGAGGAGATGTGATTCCACCATAGAACCTTAACCAACGGAACCATCTTCCTTCGCAATACTTTGACATCACGATCCAAGATTTCCACTGGTTCCTCTTCAAATGATAGGTCAGGTCTTACCTCAATTTCTTCCACTGGCACCACATGAGATGGATCCGAACGATATCGTCTCAGCATAGAAACATGGAACACATTGTGAATCTGGCTTAACTCTGAGGGTAGTTCAAGCTGATAGGCTACTGGTCCTACTCGTTTCAATACCCGGTACGGTCCAATGAATCTGGGACTTAATTTACCTTTCCATCCAAACCTTAGTACTTTCTTCCACGGTGACACTTTCAAGAAAACCTTGTCACCCACTGCAAATTCTATGTCGTTACGCTTTAGGTCAGCATAGGACTTCTGCCTGTCTGACGCTTCCTTTAATCGAGCCCGTATTAACTCAACCTTCTCCTCCATCTCGGTAACCAACTCTAGTCCCAAAATCTGACGTTCCCCTAATTCCGTCCAACAAGTAGGAGTACGACATCTCCACCCGTACAAGGCTTCATAGGGCGCTATCTGAATACTAGACTGGTAACTGTTGTTGTACGTAAACTCCGCCAGCGGTAAGAACTCTCCCCAACTACCCCTGAAATCAATGACACAACCCTTAACATGTCCTCTAAGATCTGAATTACCCGCTCAGACAGACCATCGGTCTGAGGATGGAACGCTGTACTGAAATCCAACTTCGTGCCCAACGCTTGATGCAACGCCTTCCAAAATCGTGATATAAACCTAGGGTCCCTGTCCGATATGATCGATACTGGTACTCCATGCAACCTCACTACCTCCGCTATGTATAGCTTAGCCAATTTCTACAGAGAGTAATCGACACGTACTGGAATGAAATGAGCAAACTTTGTCAAACGATCAACAGCCACCCAGACCGAATCTTTCTTAGTAGGCGTGAGAGGTAGCCCACTAACAAAGTCCATTGTGATCCTCTCCCACTTCCATTGTGGAATCCTCATTGGCTGCAATAACCCTGCTGGTAACTGATGCTCCGCCTTTACTTGCTGACAGGTCAAACACTTACAAATTCAGTCACCTCTCATTTTAGACCCGACCACCAAAACTGCTCTCGCAAATCTCGATACATCTTACTCCCTCTAGGGTGCATAGCATATGGGCTACTATGCGCCTCTAGCAAAATCTTACGCCTCAACTCAGGATCTTTCGGCATGCACACTCTCCCTTAAAAACATAATATCCCTTCCTCATTTACACCAAATTCCGTTGATCCATCACTTGATCCTACCTGAAACTTCCCCTTCAGCAACTCATCAGTCTGCTGTTTCTCCTTACCCTAACTGACCCAAGAGGGTTTCACTTGAAGTTCGGCTAACAATCTCCCATCATCATATAAACTGAGGTGAGCACACATTGCCCTCAAGTCAGAGATTAGTTTACGACTCAGGGCATCCGCTACCACGTTAGCTTTACCTGAATGGTACTCGATCGAGCAGTCATAATCCTTTAACAAATCGATCCACCTCCTTTGCCTTAGATTCAACTCCTTCTGGGTCAAAAGGTATTTTAAGCTCTTATGGTCGGTATAAATGACAGCTTTCTCCCCATACAGGTAATGTCTCCAGATCTTCAAAGCAAAAACCACCACCGCCAATTCCAAATCAGGGGTGGGATAATTTGCTTCGTGCGGTCTTAACTGCCGAGATGTGATACGAGCACGCCCGGGGCACCAACGATTTTCAAATTTATGGAGCTCGAATTCAATGCCCCAAGTGTCGTAAAGCTGATATGCACTTTGTTGCACTTCTAAATCGAGCCAAATTAGTTCACTCGAGTTTAAGTTGAACTCATTCGAGCTCACTCCAGCTCATTGAGCTGATGGTCTTAAATTTAATGTTTTAAATAAATTGCATCCTCAAATTAATTTTTTCTTACCACAAATTAATGCGGCCTAATAATTTAAATTAGTGACTAAATTAATTTGTCCAAGCTTTAATTAATATGTTTGCATGTTTTTAATTAAATTTTAAGTTGGTCTAGTTTTAAAATTTTACTGTGCCCAATTAACAAAAAGGACTGCCAAATTTAATAAGCAAAGTGTCTAGCCTTATTTTTATCCTAAGATATAATCAATGGGTTGTATTCCTTTGATGCAGGTACGTGATTGTGGCGTCTCCAAGGTCAACCAAATTAGCATGTGGAAGATACAAGCTTATGGAACATGAAATAAGAAATGTGCAGACATAAAATAATATGCATGATCATGATGACTAGAAGCAAGAATTAAATAAACAAAATCTTGTGCTATTGGAGAGAATGGTGGGACGGCAAAGCCATGTGAAATTAAAATAACAAGGTGAGTGCATGTGTGTTGAGTGGTAATGGATGGCAAGATAATGGTGGATTAAACAATTGAAATTGAAGGCCATGGATGAATTAAATAAAGGAATATATGGAAGCATGAATTAAATAAACAAGGCTTATGCTTGCATAAGATTATTTTATTCTCCAAGCATGGACGGCACAAAGCACAAGGAGAACAAGCCAAATGCCTTCATGAAATTATTCTATTCTTCAAGGCATGGGATGGCACAAGCTTAAAGGAAGCATGCATGAATGAATTTTAAATTGCTAGAATTGAACAACACATGCAAGACTAAAGTATGGGATGGCACAAGATGAAGCATGATAGCAAGCACAAATGTTTAATTTATCCATGTGCATGAGTGGTGCTTAGTGGAACCTTGATTAAATTATTTAAAAAGTTGGATGCATGAACAAGTGCATGGACGTTGGAATCTTATGGAGTGGAACACTTGTTGGACGGCATGATAGGAGGTGGACGGCTAGGCCAAATTGAAACTGAGAGAATTAAATAACATATGCCATTTCCTCAATAGTGGGACGGCCAAGCTCCCATGGACCAAGATTTTTAAATATTCTTCCAAGGTGCAATGTAGGGATGGCAATTGAAAGAAGCATTTGTTGATAGGATTTAATTCTTTTATCAATGTATTCAATCAAAGCAATAGCCTCCCCTATGCTTATAAATAGCTTGTAAATTTTCAATGTAAGGGAGAATTCAGATTTTAATGAAATTTCATGAACTTTGTTCATTTGAGTGAGTTTATCTCCTCTTTAATTTCGTACAAGTTTCGTTAGACTTATCAAGCTTGCTTGTGGTGTCATCGACTTGTTTGAATTATCACCAAATTTCATTTGGTGTGGCGTTCATCAACCTATCTTCATCTTTTCACCTTAACGATATAAGAAACGGGGTGACACTGTTATATAGTGTTGAATCATTCTTAAGTTAAGTTCGTATTTTCGTTTCCATCATCAATTACCATTTTCCACCTTAAACATTATAGAATCCGGGGTGACACTCTTTAGTGTTGAATCGCTTCTGGTTTAAGTTCTTTTATCCATCTCCATTAAATTATCCTTTTATTTATTTTATTTTTATTTTGTTCCACCAAACCGAACCATCTCCTATTTTATTCACTTAAGCTTCCACAAACTCATTTACATTTTTCGATTATTTTCCAAAGGCTTGATTCCTCCTCGTAGATGATTGGGCAACCCGCATACGTTTCAACTTATCCCCGAGCCGGTTCGTATCATCTGGTATCAGAGCTAGTTAATCCGAGAACTACGAAGCTCCGACGACTAACCCGAAGTCCTTTCGAAGACGGGACGTATCATTTGATACCAGATCATATCATCTGGTATCAGAGCTACAAAACGAGGGGCACGACGACGACGATAGCCGGAAGTTAGTCCGTAAGTTTAAAAAAAGGTTCACAAAAAAAATAAAAAAATATTCAAGTTATAATTTTTTTTTGTTGTATTTCATTATAGTATATTTGAAGTTCAAAAAAAAAAACAAGAGGTACAAAAAAAGAAAAAAAGTTCAAATAAAAAAAATTGTATAAAAAAATATACGAATACAAAAAAAAAAAGAGAAGTAAAAAAAAAGAGTTAAAAAAAAGTGTGTGGAAATTTTTTGAAAGTTTGCAAGTTTTGTTTCATTACTTCTTTCTCGATCTTCAAGCCACCCTTCTTCACCTCAACGCCATTATACCGAAAATTTTTTTTCAGCCGACCTCCACCCCATAACATCATTTTCCCTTGTACCAATTTTGAAGTCGACCCTCAAGCCGTAAATAAGTGTTTCAAAACAAAGTACGAATTTGTTAGACGAGATTGAGTGGTAAAAGGCACGAGTGATTCATTAAAAAAAAGCCTTATATGAGTGAAAATACGAGTGTGAGCGATTTTTTTTTTGTGAGTGACTTGTGAGTTTTTGTGGTAAGGTATTTTTAAATTTTTATGTTTATTTTATTTTATTTTTTTTTCTTGATAACATATTTCTTTCAGCAACGATAGCATGTCTTTATATTTTGAAAGAAGAAGTACTGCAGATGGCGATTGGTTCGATCCATCATACAACCAAAGTGAAAGGTGATGCAATTAAAGAAACCGAAGCTTTAGAGATCAAGGATGTTTTAATGACGTCAAGAAGAATAACAAGTCAAACATTCCACCGTTTCAAGGTAGAGCCGATCCGGATGCATACCTTGAATGGGAAATGCGAGTAGAAATGGTTTTTGGGTACCACGATTATTTGGAAAGCAAGAAAGTAAGGCTGGTAGAAAATAGTTTCACAGATTATGCCATGAATTGGTGGGATCAATTCACCAAGAGTCGAAAATGAAATGGAGAGTACCCAATATTAACGTGGTCCAAAATGAAAGAAGTGATGCGCAAGCGGTACCTCCCATCTTCCTATCGTCGAAGGCGAACTTCTTCAACATAATGGACGGAGTTAAGATCAGCACGACAATACTCGACCAAGGACTATTCTAGCAGAGATTATTACCAAGACTCTTACTCAACGCGACCTTCGAGACAGAGAGAAGAAAGTTACGAGCTCGATTCTCTTCAAGGCGACGGACAGGAAAGCACGAGTTATTCGACGTATGGCTCAAAGAAATCCTACACGGAGTATCCTTTCCGACGCAATTATCGTGATTCATTTGTAAATAATTTTTCTTCTCTTAAACCAAACAATTACCATCTTGATTCTTTTGTAACGTAATGTAATAGAAACAAAGCAAAAGGAAATGAAAATGAAATAAAAAGAAAAGAAAGAAAAGAGGCAAGAAAGAGAGAAAATGAGCAAGTTTTGAGAAAGCTTGAAAAGGTCATTGAGAAGATCCTTGAAAAAGAATAATAAGACTTTGAAAAAGAAAAGAGGGAGAAAAGGAAGAGAAACTTGAAAGGGAAAGAAAAGAGCTTGTGAGAGAAAAAGAAACAAAAGAACAAGAAGAGCGAGAAAAGATGAGTGTTGATTTAATTAATCCACTTGAAGTTTGTTCTATTTCTTCTTCTCAGGATTCTGAGGAGCCAAGCTGTAACACCCCTAACCCGTATCCGTCACCAGATTAGGGTTACAAGGCATTACTAACTAAAGCACATCTCTGAACAGTTATAATTCACATGCTTTAAAACTCCTCCATTCGAATCATATATGTATACTTCTCATTTATGGCATTCTAATAATCAAATTACAAAATAATTTATTATTTACAATTTATAAGCACATACTTTAAACATGCAAACATATATCATTTCATTTCATATCAACTTGTAACACCCTGGTTTTAGGGGTTAGGCGTTTGGTGCTTAGCTCGGGTGTTGGCACTCTCTAGGGTATGGTTGGATAAGTTTTAGGGGTTCTGAGAACCCTAGGTGGTGGTAGGTTGCTGTAGAAAAATTTAATGAGCTTGGATAGAGGGGGCCTTAAGAGAATTTTTGGTGGAGTTTTGGCACTAAGAGTAGCTTGGCAGAGTGGCAAGGAGGCGCCACTTAGAGCATGGAGAAGTGACGCCATTTGCAGGGGGAAGGGGCTCAGGTTCGATTCGCAAGGGCAGCAATTGGGGCCTTGTTTTTGCGTCAAAGAGGAAAGAAGCTGGGTGGCTTTTGGAGGCTTTAAAGGTGGAGAAAGACTTGGTCTTTCTTTTTAAATTCGGCTAGGTGGAGGTTTGACCCATTCAAACTTTTTGAATGGATGGAAGGGAGGTGTTTTAGGAGATTTGGGGATTTCTTTTTGTGGGAGGTTGGAGCTTGGCCGAATAGTATAAATAGGGGGGGAGGTGTTCTTTTTCATTCATCATTTGCTTTCTCTCCCTTGCCGAATTTTGCTTCCCAAATTCCTTAGGTTGCCGAAACCTTCTTCTCCAAATTCTTTTGCTCTCACAATTTTCCAAGTGGCCGAATCCTTCATTTATCCCTTCCTTGTCCCTTCAAAACTGAAAGCATCTAGGCATCTTTCTTTCTCTTCCTTAAACACTTTTGCCGAAACTGCTTGAGCCGAATCTCTCCTCAACTATTTCCGAAACCTTCCTCCTTGTTCTAGTGGTGGTTGGCCAAATATTCTTGTGGTCTTAGGGTGGTAATTCTTTCTTGTGTAGCCAGCAAGTAGGAGCGGTAAGAAGGGACCCTTAGGTCGAATTCATCAAGTGTTGTAAGAGCATTCAGGATTTGATCACGGTGAGGTAAGGCTAGTTAGTAAGATTAAGTACTTAAGTAGTGTTTTGGAGGTTAATCTGTTTACCTGTTTAAGCTTTTGATGGAGGCAACAACCAGTCAGAGTAGGGAAGGGAAGGTCCCTATCCCGAAGTTCAAGAAGAGGGCTGTCTCGGCGGTTCGGGATTGGCCACCGGGGTGTGGGCCAGCAGCAAGAGATAGCTATAGGTAGATAGCTGTTGTTTCTTTGAGCGATAGCTTAGGGATCGAAAGCGTAGAACTACAAGTGTTAAGGTGCGTAATCACCGCACTGTTTCCTCTGGTTAGTTGTTTAATGTATCAGATGTATTATATGTGGTAATCAATTATGTTGGCTTGAGTGGTGGATACCATGATTTGGGCAATCAGATATCAGGTAAATAAACTTTGGATATTATGTTGATGTGATAATACTTGATATGATTTGTATATATACTCATGTGATGTGATGACTTAACATGTTGCACTTATATAGTTGCATGGGATTTGGGCTTGACTCAATGAAGGAAGAAGTGTACACAGGATGTACGTGGTCTAATGTTAGCTCAGGCTACATTAGCGCTTGATGGCTAGCTTTGTGCTACCTCAAGGGAGGTATGGCTCGGTGCCCATCTTGGCGGTTGATGGCTATGTGCATCACCGTAGACGGTTTACGATATTGGATCACTTGGGTTGATCGGTGGCTCAGCCACTGCCTTGAGCAGCGAGCTTGCCAAGGTAAGATGTTATGGATCACGATGTGATCGGTGGGGAGTTCCCACGGCCTTAGGCAGGGAGTCTGCTAAGGTTGGTGTTCGGTTGGACAATGGGTTGGGCTGAAATGCATTCTTTCATGAGTTTGTTACAAATATTGTGTGGGTATGGGCCAAGCCCATACGTGTGGAAATTGGTGTTTTGATTATGCACTGAGTCAGTGGACTCACCCTATTTTTCCTAACCATTTTAGGTGATGCGTAGATCGGACCGGGATCGGAGAGGACACATGGTGGCCCATGCAGAAAGAAGAGTTTAAATATTTTAAAGCTTATTCATATTAGTAACTGGTTTTAAACATTGATGTAATAAGGGCCTTTTGACTTTTATGTATTTTGGGAATTATTTTAGAATTATTTTTAACTATCTTCGGTACTACATTAACTAGAGTTTGATTAAATTAAACTATCAAGTAGAAATGGATTTACTATTAGCAACCTATGAATTCACATTGGTTTATATGTGCTAAAGTGAGTCCAAAAGGCATAACCAAAAACTCATAGTGTACGTACCTCGTTCAAAAGGCAGTCTTTGGCACATCAGAATCTCTGCCTCGCAACTGATAATAACCCGATCTCAAATCTATCTTTGAAAACACTGAAGCCCCTTTCAACTGATCAAACAAGTCGTCAATCCGTGGCAATGGGTATTTATTCTGTATAGTTACCTTATTGAGCTGTCGGTAATCAATGCACATTCGCATAGTCCCGTCTTTCTTTTTCACAAATAAAACTGGTGCACCCCAAGGAGAGAAGCTCGGTCGCACAAAGCCTCTATCTATTAACTCTTTTAATTCTGTAGGTGCCATCCGAGACGGAGCTATCGAAATCGGAGTCGTCCCTGGTACTAACTCAATACCAAATTCTATTTCTCATACAGGTGGTAAACCCGGTAGTTCTTCTGGAAACACATCTGGATAATTGCACACAACGGGTACGAATTCAATCTGCTTCTCGGTAACTTTACTATCCAACACATAAGCCAAGTAAGCTTTACACCCTTTTCTTACATACTTATGAGCTAACATCGAGGATATTATTGCCGGTAACCCATTCAGGTCATTAGATTCAATTCGGATAATTTCACTGTTCTGACATCTCAAATCAATGGTCTTTCTTTTGCAATTAACAATCGCATCGTGCAAAGTTAACCAGTCCATTCCCAAAATTATATCAAACTCGTCGAAAGGCAACAACATTAAATCAGCTGGGAAGCATGAATCCCGAATCATCAACGGGCAACTTTTACACACTTTATGAACTAGAACACATCGACCCAAGGGGTTGGATACAGGAATTACAAACTCAGTAGACTCAACAGGCACAGTCTTACTGTATACTAAAGTTTTACACACATATGAATGAGCCGAACCAGGATCAACAAGGCAATCATAGTAGTATCATAAAGAGTGAAAATACCGGTGATAACATCTGGGGAAGAAGCATCTTCTCTGGCACGTATAGCATATGCTCTAGCAGATGCACGAGCCTCTGATCGAACTGCAATGTCTTTGGTTCCTTACTGACTGCCACTTCCATTTCCCATATGCCTAGGTGGTCTGCCTCGCACTGCTACATTACTAGGTCTTGTATTTTGAGTCGTATTTTGCTCGGCTAGCATCGGGTACTCTCAAATAAAATGATCCAACGATCCACATTTAAAGCAGGACCAATCATGAAATCTACAACTCCCAGAATGCCATTTACCACAATGCTTGCATTCAACTCGATTCTGCTAGACATTACCAACACTGGCCATCGAAGTGGCTCGGGAACCTGCAGGAGGTCGATCTCGTCTAGAGAAGTCTGAAGTAGCCTTATGTCAACTGGATTCATCTTTAAACTTCTTTAATGCAGAATGAAAGGTCTTACTCGATGATCTTTTTTGAATGTCTCTAGCTTCAAACTCGGCTTTTCTTTTCTCTTTTCCAAGCTCTTCGGCTTTGCAAGCTCGTTCGACAAGTACCACGAACTCTTTAATCTCAAGTATGCCAACTAGCAACTTAATATCTTCATTCAGACCGTCTTCAAATCTTTTACACATAATGGCTTCAGTTGACACACATTCACGGGCATATCGGCTCAGTCTGACAAATTTCCGTTCATACTCAGTCACGGTCATTCGACCCTGTTTCAATTCCAGAAATTCTTTTCGTTTCTGATCAATGAATCTCTAACTGATATATTTCTTACGGAACTCAGTCTGAAAGAAATCCCAAGTCACTTTTTCTTTCGGAACCACCGATACTAGTGTATTCCACCAGTGATATACGGTGTCCCGTAGTAAGGATATAGCACACTTCAAGCATTCGTCTGGAGTACATGACAGCTTATCGAGCACACAGATAGTGTTATCAAGCCACATCTCAGCTCGTTAGCTATAAATTCTTTGGCCCCATATTTCCTGATTTTATCAACGGGAGGCCTACTAGATCTCATCGGATCTATCATCGGAGGTGCTGAAAGTATCGGAGTTGGATTATTCAGGGGTGGAGGTTGTTGTACAGCCGGATTAGTTCGAATAAATTGGGTAAACCATTCATTCATCATCTGGTAGAAGGCTTGCTAAGCCTCCCCTTCATGGCTACCCGAGACAGGTCGAGAGTCTACCAGCGCTGACCCATGTGCGAGATCAGGCGCTACACTCTCTACATCATCAGCTACAGCTCTGTCAGGATCCATTTACTATATAAAAAACAATTTAAATGTCAGAAGTCACCACACTATCGTATTATAAAATTAAGGCATGTATAGCTAGACTCACACGCGCTACGGTATCCTAGAATCGACTAAACCGTAAGCTCTGATACCAATCAAATGTAACACCACTAATTCGTATCCATTGTCGGATTAGAATTAGAGGCATTACCGATCAAACACAGCTTAGAACATGCATTTATTACATTTCATGCTTCGTAAATAACCACATTAAAACAATTTGTCCTATTCAAATTTTGAAATTTAATACACCCATATTTATCTCATTTACATATTAAATGAATCACATTACATTACGAAACATATATCGAACATATCTTAAAACCAACTTTTCAGAAGTTGATTACATAACATAGAACATAAATACATAGCATATTAAACCAAATATTTCACATCATAAGCTTATTGACCTTTAACAAATTTGGCGTAAATGACTTCACCGAATGGTCAAGTATAGATCTTAAACATCATAGTCATATGCGCATTTAACAAGATCATAAATGAGCCTAATTAACTAACTCCTCAAGCCTAAAATATATATAATTATTAGCCAAGTCAAACCTAATCAAAATAGCCAATCCACAAACAATTATATCATAGACATATTCTGTAACACCCCAAACCCAGCCCATACGCCACGGCCGAATTTAGAATGCCACTGCGGAAAACGTTTGAAAAGATTTTAACTTAAAAGTAAAAACATAAAAATTTATTGTCTTTACAAAACCTTGGGTATTTAAAACTTTAAGTAAAACTTTGATGTTACAAATTCTTCGGTTAAAAACTTCATCATAAATATTTTAAAATATAAGTTGCTAAAAATAAAACATTTTCAAATAATAATATAATCGACAATCCAACATAAAACATAATAAAAATCCTTAAATACTTAAAGTGGCCCTTATTACAATAAATAACCTTACATAAATTAAATGTGTAAAACAAATAAAATATCTTCTGCATGGGCCGCCTTGAAACACCCCAAACCCGGCCCACAAGACCTGACCGGATCTGGTTTGCTCCTCAATAAAAACTCGTTTTGTCGTTTTGGAAAAACATGTGATTTTGGGATAAAAGAATAGATTTGAAGCACGAACTTGTTAAAAACCGTTTTGTACTTAAATTTTGTATTTATAAAATTATTAAGTCTATGTTTTTTTAAAAAAAAAATTTATTTATCAAAGAAGATCTAAATTTAGGACTTATTATTATTTTGAAAACCATAAGCATTTAGGTGTCAAAACATTTTTATACGATTATCGAAAATATTTAATTATTTAGTTGAAATTGATCGTAGCAGAATATAAGTTACAACGTAAAAGTAACATAGCTAATGGCGGCCTTATTACAAAAACATATCCCAAATTAAATCCCAAAATATATAAGAAAACGTAATAAGTTTAATAAAAAAGAAAACCCAATTACTGAGTTGAGCAATGGCCACCACGTAGTCCTCGCTGACCTGGTCCAAATCATTGTGTATCACCTGAAATGATATCCCACGGAAGGGTGAGTCAACAGACTCAATGTGTAACAATACACTAAAAGTCCAATCGATCATAGTAATAAAGCCCATAATATAGCAAATAATAATTAATTAAATCACATGTATATATAAAATGAAATGCAATCCCGAACCCAACTTAGATATCCATCCGCTACACACCACCCGTACCTACCAATCACACCATGGGGATTACTAAATCGACCCTCCATCCGCTACACACCATCGAAGGCAGTTGCTGCAGTCAACATGCACATCGCCCTTATAATCGTGGCATAGCCACCAGATAATTGTGACAGAGTCACCGGATTCATAGTATCGTGACCGAAGTCACCGGATTCATAATATCGTGACCGAAGTCACCGGATAATATGGTAAAACCACCGGAACACTTCTCCTTTCAATATTACCCATATGCCCATGCAATAACATATTATTTCAATATCATGCCATATACCCCATAATCATATCGGAATCATACTCATTTCATATTATGCTTATAGCATTATTAACGATGCAGATATCATGCCTTGTACATTATCCCAAAATCATAACCAAATATCGGATATGTCTCATATTAAAATCATACATAGTACTAAGGAATAACGTACCTCAATTTACTGTACCATTGAGTGGTACCCAAAGCCATAATCATTTATAATTCTTTATAAACACATTTTTATCAATAAAACTATTAATCTATTAGAAGTTTAGTGTCAGCTACACACCTTGCAAACACAAAGAGCGATAGAATACTTAAGATTTCCGACTCTTGCCTACAACGTCGACAGTACCTACATAACACTATATTAGAAATCGATTATCACTAAAAGATATGGCCTTTGGCCGAATATCATCATCTCCTTACCTTGGATTATTCAATTCCCGAATGATCTCCCTCTAAACGTTGGCTACAAAGAAACCCCAAACTTTCCTTCAAAGATTTGGCCACGGAGAAGTAAGAGGATTAGATTCCTAAAATCGGTTAATTCAAAAGAAAAAATAAAGAAAAATGATTGATAGATAATCCTTACTCGAAACACGGAGATTGATTCACCCTTACTTGAACTATAAAGGGATTCGACCTTAACAATTAAAAAGAAGAGAAATGGTGATTTCGGCTTTAACAAAAGAGAAGAGAAAAGATGGTGGTTTCGATTATGATGGTTTCAGTTTTAACAAAAAGAAAAGAAAAAGAAATGATGTAAAGTATAGAGGATAGTTTCGGCTATGAGAAAGAAGGAGAAGAGAGAAAGAGAATGAAAAAGAAAAAGAAAATATGAGAAATGCCTTTCGTGTTAGGATGAATTCGGCACTAGAGAGGAAGAAAAGAAATGATAAATGTCTTCAAAAGTAGCAATATTTTGGTACCAAAAAGAGAGAAAAACTTGAGAGGAAAAGAAGAAAAAAAGTACCAATTTGGTCAAAAATATAATAGCCAAAACAAAACAAAGTTTTCACCAAATGCAAATGACAAATTCGGCTAAGGAGAAAAATTTTGGAGAAAAGGAAAAAGATGCACAAATTGTTTAAAGTTTTGGTCATTAAAACCTGTCAAAACCCATACCACATTCGGCCAACTAACAAGCCAACACAATCCCCCTTTTTCCTCCTCATTTCTTCCCCATCAACCCCTTAATCTCCATCACAATTAAACCAACCCCCCTAGCCCCTTATGCGTCTAGGTTCATGGTCAAATGACCATGGAAAAACTTCCAAAACATCACCCACTCTTCAAGCCTTTTGTCCCCTAAACCTTCCATAACATCTTGATTCCTTACCTTAATTACTAACTTGCCTTTTCCCTTTGGTCTACTATCCAAAAATAAAAGAAGAGTCCATCTATACAAGATAAGGCTTGACCGACACTATAGGAAAAAGAACAAAAATTAAAATTCCTTCCAATTGCTAGCTAAGGGATTCGAGCCTCTCACCTCATGCAATCACCCATGCGCCATCACCACTTTACCAATTGACTTGTCTTGTGATTAAAACCTCAGTTTAATTCTCTTAAGGCCAAACTTGCTTAGTTCCCTTTCTAAGACTAAAATCTAATATTTTTCTAAGGCAATCCCTTACATTCTAAAATTCTCGAAGTCCCTAAAACTCATACAAAGAGCACACAACAAAACAATGCACACATTCAAACGAAAATTTCATAACCCCTAAATCCTGGATATTACAGTTCTACCCTCCTAAAAAAAATTTCGACCTCGAAATTACCTGACAAGAATAACTGAGGGTATTGCTGTCGCATAGTTTCCTCCGGCTCCCACGAAGCTTCTTTCGATCCATGGTTACGCTATAACACTTTAACGAGAGGAACCGATTTCCTCCGTAACACCTTCACATCCCGATCTAGAATCTAAATCGGCTCCTTCTCATAGGACAAATCTGGTTGTAGTTCTACCTCCTCAACTGGCACTACATGAGATAGATCCGACCGGTAACGACGTAATATCGAAACATGAAACACATCGTGCATTTGCTTCAACTTCAAAGGTAACTCTAACTGATATGCCACTGGTCCAACCCACTTCAAAACCCGATAAGGTCCTATAAACCTAGGGCTTAACTTTCCTTTGCGACCAAATCTCATCACCTTCTTCCAAGGCGAAACCTTTAGGAACACTTGGTCTCCTACGACAAACTCTATTTCCTTTCGCTTCAAATCTGCGTATGACTTTTGCCTATCAGATGCCTCTTTCAACCGTGCCCGAATTACCTTAACCTTTTCTTCGGATTCAGCCACAATCTCTGGACCCAAAACCTGACGTTCCCCTAATTCTGTCCAACACGTAGGAGTGCGACACTTCCGTCCATATAGTGCTTCATACGGTGCCATCCGAATACTGGCTTGGTAACTGTTGTTGTATGCAAACTTAGCTAAAGGCAAAAACTCTTTCCAGCTTCCTCTGAAATCTATCACACATCCTCTTAACATGTCCTCTAATACTTGGATTACTCGATCAGACTGACTGTCAGACTGTGGATGAAATGCCGTACTGAAGTCTAATCTGGTGCCCAAAGCCTGATGTAATGCTTTCCAAAACCGAGACATAAACCTCGGATCCCTATCTGAAATAATCGACACCGGCACTCCATGCAATCTTACAATCTCTTCCACTTACAACTTCGCCAATTTCTGCAAAGAAAAATCAACTCGCACAGGTATGAAATGTGCAGACTTCGTCAATCGATCCACTATCACCCATACCGAATCTTTCTTAGTAGGCGTAAGGGGAAGCCCACTAACAAAGTCTATGGTGATACGTTCCCACTTCCATTGCGGAATCTTTATCAGCTGAAGCAATCCCGACGGAACTTGGTGTTCAGCCTTAACTTGCTAACACGTTAAGCACTTCCCCACAAACTCTGTAACTTCCCGCTTAAGACTAGGCCACCAAAATTGATCCCAAAGATCCCTGTACAACTTACTACCTCTCGGATGCATCGCATAAGGACCACCATGCGATTCCTGAAGAATTCTCCGCCTAAGCTCCTCATCCTTCGGCATACAGACCTTACCCTTGAAACACAAAACTCCATCGCTGTTAACACCATAATCTTCCAACTCCCCATTTTGCACTTGCCACAGCTTAACACTTAAATCATCATCTACCAACTGTCTTTCTTTCACCTGATTCAACCACATCGGCTTTACTTGTAATTCCGTCAACAAGCTTCCGTCGTCATAAAGACTAAGATGTGCGAACATCACTCTTAAATCCGACACCACTTTCCGACTTAAGGCATCTGCCACTACATTCGCCTTGCCCGGGTGATACTCTATAGAGCAATCATAGTCATTCAACAACTCCACCCATCTTCGCTGTCTTAGATTCAGCTTCTTCTGAGTCAGCAGATACTTAAGACTCTTGTGATCCGTGTAGATTACTGACTTTTCTCCATAAAAATTATGCCTCCACACCTTAAGAGCAAAGACTACCGTTGCTAACTCCAAGTCATGCGTCTGATAGTTAACCTCGTGAGACCTCAATTGCTGAGACGCATACGCAACCGCCTTCCCGTCTTGCATCAGAACACATCCCAATCCAATGTGAGACGCATCACAATACACCACAAAGTCCTTCCCTGCCTCAGGCTGAATCAAAACCGGAGCTTCAGTCAAAACCCTCTTTAGCCTCTCAAAGCTCTCTTGCTACTTATCTGACCACACGAAAGGTATCTCTTTTCTCAACAACTTCGTCAAAGGTGCCGCTATCAAGGAGAATCCGTCGAAGAACCTTCTGTAGTAACCCGCTAATCCCAAGAAACTACGAACCTCCGCTACAGACTTAGGTGGTTTCCAATCTAACACCGCCTCAATCTTCCGAGGATCCACCCTTATTCCTTCTGCAGACACCACATGACCTAAAAATGCAACTTCTTTCAGCCAAAATTCGCACTTGTTCAATTTGGCATAAAGCTTCTTCTCCCTAAGCACTTGCAACACTATCCGAAGATGCTCATCATGTTGTAACTCAGACTTGGAATACACAAGAATGTCGTCTATGAACACAACAACAAACTGATCCAAGTAGGGTTGAAAAACCCGATTCATCATATCCATGAACGCAGCTAGGGCGTTCGTCAGTTCGAACGGCATTACCAAAAATTCATAATGCCCATATCTTGTTCGGAAAGCTGTCTTATGGATATCCGCTTCCTTCACCTTAAGCTGATGATACCCCGACCTTAGATCTATCTTTGAGAATACCGCAGCTCCCTTAAGCTGATCGAACAAGTCGTCTATCCTTGGCAAAGGATACTTGTTCTTGATGGTCAACTTATTCAACTTTCGGTAATCTATGCATATACGCATAGTCCCGTCCTTCTTCTTCACGAACAAAATCGGTGCTCCCCATGGAGACACACTAGGTCGGATAAACCCACGATCAATCAACTATTGAATTTGAGCCTTAAGCTCAACCAACTCCTTTGGTGCCATTCTATACGGAGCGATAGATACTAGCGTCGTTCCAGGCAACAAGTCAATCCCAAATTCCACTTCACGATCCGGAGGCAATCCTGGAAGTTCTTCCGGAAAGACATCCACGAATTCTCTCACAGTTCTGACCTCTTCAACATTTGCCTCCTTAGCCTCCAAGGCACTGACCAGCATAAGAAAAGCCAAACAACCTTTCCTAACCATCTTTTCTGCCTTAAGAGCAGATACTACATTTGATAAGTAGTTCCGTCTCTCGCCCATCACCACAACTTCCTTATCGTCCATAGATCTTAGTGACATCCGCTTAGCAGCACAATCTACATTCACATGATACTTCACTAGCCAATCCATGCCTAGGATCAAGTCAAATTCTCTGAATGGAAACTCCATTAAGTTAGCCGGAAACTGCGTCCCTTGAACTTCTAAAGGCACTTCCTTAAAGAGCTTATCTACTACTACAGTCTGTCCTAAAGGACTAAGTACAGTCATCTTCCTAGATACAATCTCAGAGTTCACATGCAGAGTTCTAGATACCTCACTAGCGATGTATGAATGAGTTGACCCTAAATCTATCAAAGCAATAAAGGGCAACCCAAAAATAAGAAACGTACACGTGATAACATCAGGTGCATCACTATCTTCCCTCCGACGAACAGCATACACCAAACCTGGCTGTCTAGCCTCAGTGCTACCACCACCTCTGCCCGGAGTCCCGCGACCTCTACCAGAACCATTGCCTCTGACACTCGAACCACGACCCCTCATCGACTGCTGTCCACCTCTGCCAGCCTGATTAAAACCCTGACTTACTGGACGATTCCTCTCTGTATCCAATGGACAATCTCTAATCATATGATCCTTGGACCCGCACTTAAAACATCCTCCTGTCTTCTTCCAACATTCTCCCGGGTGCATTTTTCCACACTGAGTACAAGTACGGTACTGTCCTCCCGTAGCAAATTGTTGAACTCGCGGCCTATCAACTCTAGGTTTCTTTTGGAAATTCCCGGATGACCCTGAAGACCTATAGCTTCTCTTATTCTTATTCTGACCCCGATCTCTGTTTTGTCTCTCAGTCCGCTTAACTTCTTCAGCTATCCGCGCTCTATCCACTAAAACTGCAAAATCTCTCTCTCGATGTGGTGCAATCAACACTCGCAGCTCATCTCGCAACCCATCCTCAAATCTGACACATCGCTCATAATCAGTAGCTACAATCCCTCTGGCATATCGACTTCACCGCAGAAACTCCGCTTCATACTCAGCTATCGACTTATTTCCTTGTACCAGATTCAGGAACGCCTTTCTCTGAGAGTCAATGTAGCTAGCTCCGACATATTTCCCTTCAAATTTAACCTTAAAATACCCCCAATCCACTCGATCCGCAGGAATGTTCTCCTTGACAGTAAGCCACCACTGATATGCCTCATCACGAAGCAATGAAACAGCGCCTTTCAATTTCTCCTCGGCAGTGCAGTCCAAATCGTCCATGATTCTCTCGACTGCCTCTAACCAGTATTCTGCTACATTCGGAGCTACCCCAGATACTCCCCTAAAAACCTCGGCTCCGTTAGATCTAAGTCTCTCAGCCACTGACTTTCGTGCTCTATTACCCATATTAGCTCCCGCTACTCGTTCTAGGACTCGCAGCATAGCTTGCGATACAGCGTCATCTCCTCCAGTTTGCTCTTGAAATTTCGCTCCAACAGCTAGTGGCGGAGCTTCAATTTCGGAACCCTGACCAGACCTAACTGGTTCCGACACAGCCATTCTGCCTCTACCGCGTCCACGACGACCACGTCCCTAGAACTCATGTCTACTTAGTGTCTTATCTATTTTTACAAAAATTTTATGCATTAAAGTCTTTTCACTTCTTGTTTAAAGAAAGTCTTATGCAACAGAGATTTATTCAATGATTTTTCCGTATAAGTACACATATACCTAGGGTCCATGTCTCTAAAATATAGTTTCCTTAGGCTTATCAACTAAAATATCATACATTAACATACTCACATAAATTTATCAACAAAAGAACTTACCTGGCGGACTTGGGTCGAGAACTCGGGTGCCATGCTTCTATAAAACCATTTTTAACCAAAAATTTTCAAAAACATTCATTTGGGCCAAATTTTGAAAATGTTGTGGACTTCAAAACCCAAGGCCGAGTGTTTAAAACTGGGCTCTGATACCAAGTTGAAACACCCCAAACCTGGCCCACAAGACCTGACCGGATCTGGTTTGCTCCTCAATAAAAACTCGTTTTGTCGTTTTGGAAAAAAATGTGATTTTGGGATAAAAGAATAGATTTGAAGTACGAACTTGTTAAAAACCGTTTTGTACTTAAATTTTGTATTTATAAAATTATTAAGTCTATGTTTTTTTTTAAAAAAATTTATTTATCAAAGAAGATCTAAATTTAGGACTTATTATTATTTTGAAAACCATAAGTATTTAGGTGTCAAAACATTTTTATACGATTAGCGAAAATATTTAATTATTTAGTTGAAATTGATCGTAGCAGAATATAAGTTAAAACGTAAAAGTAACATAGCTAATGGCGGCCTTATTACAAAAACATATCCCAAATTAAATCCCGAAATATATAAGAAAACGTAATAAGTTTAATAAAAAGGAAAACCTAATTACTGAGTTGAGCAATGGCCACCACGTAGTCCTTGCTGACCCGGTCCAAATCATTGTGTATCACCTGAAATGATATCCCACGAAAGGGTGAGTCAACAGACTCAATGTGTAACAATACACTAAAAGTCCAATCGATCATAGCAATAAAACCCATAATATAGCAAATAATAATTAATTAAATCACATGTATATATAAAATGAAATGCAATCCCGAACCCAACTTAGATATCCTTCCGCTACACACCACCCGTACCTACCAATCACACCGTGGGGATTACTGAATCGACCCTCCATCCGCTACACACCATCGAAGGCAGTTGTTGCAGTCAACATGCACATCGCCCTTATAATCGTGGCATAGCCACCAGATAATTGTGACAGAGTCACCGGATTCATAGTATCGTGGCCGAAGTCACCGGATTCATAATATCGTGACCGAAGTCACCGGATAATGTGGTAAAACCACTGGAACCCTTCCCCTTTCAATATTACCCATATGCCCATGCAATAACATATTATTTCAATATCATGCCATATACCCCATAATCATATCGGAATCATACTCATTTCATATTATGCTTATAGCATTATTAACGATGCAGATATCATGCCTTGTACATTATCCCAAAATCATAACCAAATATCGGATATGTCTCATATTAAAATCATACATAGTACTAAGGAATAACGTACCTCAATTTACTGTACCATTGAGTGGTACCCAAAGCCATAATCATTTATATTTCTTTATAAACACATTTTTATCAATAAAACTATTAATCTATTAGAAGTTTAGTGTAAGCTACACACCTTGCAAACACAAAGAGTGATAGAATACTTAAGATTTCCGACTCTTGCCTACAACGTCGACAGTACCTACATAACACTATATTAGAAATCGATTATCACTAAAAGATATGGCCTTTGGCCGAATATCATCATCTCCTTACCTTGGATTATTCAATTCCCGAATGATCCCCCCTCTAAACGTTGGCTACAAAGAAACCCCGAACTTTCCTTCAAAGATTTGGCCACGGAGAAGTAAGAGGATTAGATTCCTAAAATCGGTTAATTCAAAAGAAAAAATAAAGAAAAACGATTGATAGATAATCCTTACCCGAAACACGGAGATTGATTCACCCTTACTTGAACTATAAAGGGATTCGACCTTAACAATTAAAAAGAAGAGAAATGGTAATTTCGGCTTTAACAAAAGAGAAGAGAAAAGATGGTGGTTTCGATTATGATGGTTTCGGTTTTAACAAAAAGAAAAGAAAAAGAAATGGTGTAAAGTATAGAGGATAGTTTCAGCTAAGAGAAAGAAGGAGAAGAGAGAAAGAGAATAAAAAAGAAAAAGAAAATATGAGAAATGCCTTTGGTGTTAGGATGAATTCGGCACTAGAGAGGAAGAAAAGAAATGATAAATGTCTTCAAAAGTAGCAATATTTTGGTACCAAAAAGAGAGAAAAACTTGAGAGGAAAAGAAGAAAAAGAGTACCAATTTGGTCAAAAATATAATAGCCAAAACAAAACAAAGTTTTCACCAAATGCAAATGACAAATTCGGCTAAGGAGAAAAATTTTGGAGAAAAGGAAAAAGATGCACAAATTGTTTAAAGTTTTGGTCATTAACACCCCCCAAAACCCATACCACATTCGGCCAACTCACAAGCCAACACAATCCCCCTTTTTCCTCCTCATTTCTTCCCTATCAACCCCTTAATCTCCATCACAATTAAACCAACCCCCCAGCCCCTTATGCGTCTAGGTTCATGGTCAAATGACCATGGAAAAACTTTCAAAACATCACCCACTCTTCAAGCCTTTTATCCCCTAAACCTTCCATAACATCTTGATTCCTTACCTTAATTACTAACTTACCTTTTCCCTTTGGTCTACTTTCCAAAAATAAAAGAAGAGTCCATCCATACAAGATAAGGCTTGAACGACACTATAGGAAAGAGAACAAAAATTAAAATTCCTTCCAATTGCTAGCTAAGGGATTCGAACCTCTCACCTCATGCAATCACCCATGCGCCATCACCACTTTACCAATTGACTTGTCTTGTGATTAAAACCTCAATTTAATTCTCTTAAGGCCAAACATGCTTAGTTCCCCTTCTAAGACTAAAATCTAATATTTTTCTAAGGCAATCCCTTACATTCTAAAATTCTCGAAGTCTCTAAAACTCATACAAAGAGCACACAACAAAACAATGCACACATTCAAGCGAAAATTTCATAACCCCTAAATCCTGGATATTACACGCCTCGTATCCGATCCAACCCGGTCCAAGCTTTATGCATCACCTGAGATGTTGGTAAAAATTTGGGTGTGTCAAACAGACTCAGTGTGTAATTATTTCACATGTCTCCACATATGGGCTTGGCCCACATCCACAAATCAATTACAAATCAGATGGTAAGACAATTCATTCACATAATATCACATATTGGGCTTGGCCCATATCCAATTGATCCACATAATCAGTCATGCAAAGATGCATCCCAACCCATCCTAGAGTCCATCCATTACACCTACCTTGGTAGACCCGCTGCCCAAGGCCGTGGCTAATCCACCGATCAACTGAGTAATCCCACATATCTTACCTTGGCAGACCTGCTGCCCAAGGCCCTGGCAAAGCCACCGATCACCTAAGTGACCCCACATGTCAATATCCACGAGGTGACTCAAGATCATCCTCTATCCACGGTGATGCACACAGCTATCATCCGCCGAGATGTGGCACCTAGCCATCACCTCCCTTGATGAAGCACATAGCTAACATCAAGCGCCAATGTAGCACAAGGCTAACATCAGACCACGTACATAAATGTACACCCCGTCCTTCGATATTCATATCCCAAATTCCCATGCACATATATATATATATCATGACAATAATATTATTTAAAACAAATATACATCACATGCCATCCCAATTTCATACATATACCATATATAAATTAACGTCATAAAATAATGACCTGATTAATCGATTACCCATCATCGGTATCCACCGTCTTAGCCATTCTTGTCGGCTACTAATCACATCATACACATATACATAATAGCACATAATAACAATCAAGAGACAGTGCGATAACTACACACCTGTTTTGGCACAATCGAGCAAATCCCGAAACCAGCGTCTAAATGATTTGCACCCTTGCGATTGTTGAACTCCTTCCTAGAGTAGTCGAAATCCCGAAAGACTTCCTATCCCTTAACATTAGCCTACCGAAATCCCGATAACTCCTTTCATGAATCCGGCCATCACAAGAAAAGGGAGTTAGTCTCCTTAACTTAATAAAATAATGAGAAACAAATAGAACGACAACCCCTTACCACAATATTAGAAATCGATTGAAAGCTTGATGGAAAAAGAATGTCGACGCCTTCCTCTCTATAGACTCTAAATAGATTCGGCCACAGAACAGAAGAATGTATTCGGCTACTAGAAGAAGATAACAAGGGATTATAGGTTTGGCTTAGAGGACACTAGGGAGATTCGGCTATCACAAAGAAGTATTTCGGCTTTAACAACAAAACAAGAAAAAGAAAAGAGAGATAGGAGGTTTATGGTGTTGCGGCAATGGTGAAAATGGAAGAGAGAAATTTCGGTCTTAACAAGGTAAAAGAAAAGAAAAAAAAATAGGGATGAAACACAAAAATAGAATCGGCAAAGATGAGAAGAAAGAGAGAAGAAATGAAAAGTAACAAATGACTCCTATAGTCAAAGAGTGATTCGGCCAAATTGTACAAATGAAAAATAAATGGTAAATTTTGATGTGGTTCAACTTATGAAAGAAAAGGTTGAGGTTTAAGAGAGAATGGAACAAATTTTTGTCAAAAGAAAATGGTCAAAATGGCACTTTAATGGCATTAGGATCTCGGCACCACACTAGAGAAGGAAAAAGAAAACCCGAAAATAAACACCTAAACTCCTTAAGAGAAATTCGGCTACTCCCCTCTACCCACAAAAACCGAAATGATCTACAAAGATATTTCCTTGGCCGGCCAACTCACATACTCATTACAAATCCCTATTTTCCTCTTTAATTCCTCCTAATCACTTTCAAAATTAAGCCAACTCCCCCTAGTCCATGAAACCATCCATGTTCATGGACTAAATGCCAATAAAAAGTTTCCAAACCTCATCCCTTAATCCATGCCTTTTGTCCCCTTATCATACCATATTTTCTTGATTCCATACCTTAAGTTAATCACTTGCCTTTTTCCCTTAGTCTACTATCCATAAAAGAAAATAGTCCAACCTTACCTTAATTAGAGTTGACCAACACATGCCATGCACATGCAAAAATAAAAGTCACCTTATTGCCATCCATGGGATTTGAACCTAAGACCATTAGTACACTCCATAGTCCACTTGCCACTTTACCAATTGACTTGTAATATCCCGGGTTAGGGGCTATTTTGTTGTTGCATGATATTGCATGTGTTGGTGTGCTGTGTTGCTGTTTGTGTAGTGTCGGGGCTTGATTGTAGGCTAGGAGTGCGCCTGAGTAGGTAGGAAAAATTTAGTTTTTGAGCTTTAGGTGTAGGGAGCTGAGGGATATGTATTTTATTTGGAGATTTGTTGCACAAAAGAAGAGTTGGCAAAGTGGCAAGGCATGTGCCACTTGGAGCTTGAGTATGGCGTCATCTGCAAGGGGGAGAGATCCTGAGTTCAAGCTGCGGAGTACCCCATTTTGGCTTCATTTTGGACGGCATGGAGGAGGAGGTTGAGAGCAAATCGAATTCCTCCTTTGACTTGGTCTTCACTTTCAAATGAAAGGTGGAGAGCAAATAGTGGAGGAAGACTTGGTAAACACATTTGAAATGTGTGGTTGGGAGCTATTGGTGGGATATTGGCCGAATTTGTGGGTGTTTGGAGTGGGAGTGTGGACGGTTTGGTTGTGGGGAGTGAGGTGCCGAAATGCACTTCCCATTTTGTGCATTTTCGGCCAAAAGCAAGTGTGAAGCCGACATTTTTTTTCTTTTGTCAAAAGCAAGCCAATTCCTCCATAGAAAATTCTCTCATTTATTTTTCTTTTTCTCACCTCTTGAAACCGAAATACCTAGTCCCCTTAATTGCCGAAATTGTTGTGCTTCATTTGATTTGTATGTAGCCGAATGCATTATTGCATTTCTTCTTTTTCTTCTTCACTTGGGTAAGCCGAAAGTAAAAGTCATTTCTTACCATATTTTTTCATCCTTGTTAAACCTTGATAGCCGAACACTCTCTTCTCTCCTTCTCATAATCCATTCTTTTCTCCTAAAGTACTTGTGCCGAAACTCTCACCTGCTTCAAACCGAAACTTCTATCCTCCTTTGTCATATTCATTTTCTTCTTCCTTGCTTAAGAACATTGTAGTTGAAACCTCCTGTTCCAAATACTTTCTCCATTTCTTCCTTCTCCAAAACCGAAAGGCATCTATCTCTTGTCCATTTTCTTCTCTTCTCAAGACGTTGGCCGAATCTCTCCTCTCCCTTGTAGCTCTCTTGACCGAATATCAGTGAAGGGTGGATCTTGGTTGGTTGTTCAATCCTTGAACAAGGTAAGTGGGTGGCCGAATGGCCAGTTGTCCCTCTCTTGTCTTTTCTTTGGTTATGGTTTGGTTAAGGGCCGAATATGGTTATTTTGGAAGGGTATTAATCTCTTCGTTATAGGGTCATTGGAGAGTGTGGAAGCAAGCAAGAGGAACCGTCACTTTCCAGTTGGTTGATTGGTAAGTAGAGGGTAAGTGATTGGTGTTAGTATTGTTAGTTCAATCTTTTGTTTCCGATCAAGTCAAAGGTGATTAGGGCTTAATTATTTGTCTTTATAGGGTGCCGATTGTTGGAAGGAGAACCACTGTTGGTTCGGGGTTTGGTTGGAAACCAAACCATTCGCAAGAGTAAGGTAATGGCTTAATATTCATCCCTTTGGTTATTTAGGCTTTGGCCGAATGGTCTTAATACCTAACCCCTATATTTGGCCGATTGTAGGAGCCAGTAATCAAGGAGCCTTAGATCGTTCTTTTGGTATTAGGGATTGCGCTTTAGCAGGTGTGTAACTAACACCCTTATATCTAGTAATATGTGTTAACAACCTGATTGATTAATAAATTGAGACAGTTTGAGGGATTGATATGATACCCTATTGGGTATGATCTTGGACTCGGGTAAGTCAGTATTATTATGAGCTTACTGATGATCTATATGGTACCATGATTATGGATGTATGTGATATGGGATATGATGTTAAACATATTAGCATGATATGTATAACTTGTATGATATGCATGATCACATGAGTATGGCATGATGATGGGTAATATGAGTGGAGGGAGAATGATGATATCCGTGTCTTTGGGACACTGTGTCTTTGGGACACCAGAGGTTTGGCACCTCCAGTGGTTTGGTACCACAGTGATATTTTGTGACTTTGGGTCACCAGAGGTTTGGCACCTCAGCGTCTCGTCCCAGTGGCTTAGTACCACGGTGGGTTGGCCCCACAGTTGATTATACGGGATTGACGCCAGTGATTTGGTATCACACGATGGGTTGGCCCCATCATTGGATTTGTGACTGCGGTCGCCAGTGGTTTGGTATCACATTTGTGTCTTTGGGACACCAGAGGTTTGGCACCTCATTGCGACTCGTCCCTGTGGTTTAACACCACCGTGGGTTGGCCCCACTTGTGAGATACGGGATTGTCGCTAGTGATTTGGTATCACGCGATGGGTTGGCCCCATCATTGGATTATTCGTGACTTTGGGTCACCAGTGGTTTGGCACTACACTTATGGATATCGTGACTTTGGGTCACCAGTGGTTTGGCACCACCAGTGGTTTGGTACCACACGGGGTAGAAAAGGAGATACGGATGGTTAGGATCGGGTTGCATTAATTATGTTGCTATGTATGATGTGTGTTAGCATGTTGTTTTATCGGGAGCGGGATTTATGCACTGAGTCCTGTGACTCACCCTCTCCTTTGACATTTCAGGTGACACATAGACGCGGACATGGAGCCGGGATGGACTCGGGGTGCTCATGCCATGCTTAATAAAGTTTTGCTCAGACTTTATAATTTGGGTACTTTAGTTTATTTACTTTTATATGGGTTTTATTTTGGATTGTAAAAGGCCTTTAAATTATGTTTTATGATGTTTATGCTTTAAAGTAGATTTTTAATATGCTTTAACAAAATAATTTGGTATGAATTTTACTAAAATTTGGAAAGACAATGATTTCAAAACTATAGCGCAAAGTGTTTTAAACTATACCATCGGGTATCTCACTATGACTTTGCATTAGAAACTCAAATGATTTTCAAATCAAAACTCGATTTTCCACCAAGTTAAAATGTTTTAAGTAACACTAAGAAACTACTTGAATAATGAAATGAAATAAACTCGTTTTTCACTACACACTATGGGTAAGTTTTCAAAATTTCTGGGTTTTCTAAATACACCATCTGATTTCAAACAAGTCTACTCAAATTTTCTTCAAACACACTATTTAGCAAAAATGTTTTCATCCAGCTCTTAAACGAAAAATCTAACCTCTCAAATACGTTTTTCCCCGTAACATACCAGATTCGGACGTGGTGTCTTGTCTGGGTTTGGGGTGTTACAATTGTGGTATCAGAGCCAAGTTCAAAGGCTCGGCTGTGGGCCTGAGGCCCAAAATGTTTTCAAAAGTCTATTTTAAGTGTTTTTATGGTTTGAAAGGCATGGCACCGAGTCTCCGGCACCAATTCGCCCAGGTAAGTACCCCTTGCTATTACTTGTGATTTGGTGTACTGTGATGTGATGATTAGCAGTAGTACATTCATTTAGAGATTAAAACTGATAGGATTCTGTGAACTCGCGAGAACAAATCTCCTTAAATATTCATAAGAATTGCTTTAAAACAGTGGAATAAATACTGATGCATAAAACTCTTAAAACAGATACGTAGAAAGTTTAGTCATGAGCACTCGAGGCGGACATGGTCGTAATACTCGTGGTAGAGGTAGGGGTAGGATGACAGTTTCTGAGCCCGTAGGATCTGGTCAGGGTTCAGAAAATGAGATACCGGTTCCGCCACCAGCTGGAGGTGGTGAGTTCCAAGATCAGACCGGGGATGACGCAGTGTCACAGGCGATGCTGCGAGTGTTGGAAAGGGTAGCGGGAGCAGGTGGTGGCGTAGGAGTTAGGAAATCTGTGCCTGAGCGACTCCGGGCAAACGGGGCCGAATTCTTTCGAGGAGTATCAGGTGTTGCTCCCAGCACTGCTGAGTATTGGCTGGAGGCAACGGAGCGGATCATGGATGATCTGGACTTGACTGTTGAAGAGAAGCTGAAGGGCATCGTATCGCTTCTCCGGGATGAGTCATATCAGTGGTGGCTCACGGTTCGGGACAGTGTGGCAGCAGAGGATCTGACATGGGATTATTTCAGGGATGCATATCAAAAGAAATACATCGGAGCTAGTTATATTGACTCCCAGCGAAAGGCATTTCTGAGGCTTGTTCAGGGGAGTAAGTCTGTTTCTGAGTACGAGGCTGAGTTCTTGAAGCTGAGTAGGTATGCCAGGGGTATTGTAGCCACTGAACATGAGAGGTATGTTCGTTTCAAGGATGGCCTGCGAGACGAGTTGAGATTGCTAATTGCTCCTCAGCAGGAGCGCGAGTTTGCTGTCTTAGTTGAGAAAGCTAAGGTGGCCGAGGGTGTTAAGGAGTCAGTGAGGCAGGGCATGGACAAAAATAGGCATAAGAGGAGGTTTGGGTCTTCTGGATCGTCGGGTAATTCGCAGAAAAGGGCTAGACCGAGTGGGCCGAATCAGTCTGCTAGGTTTGTTGCTGCTAGGCAGGGACCGCCGCAGTGTAATCAGTGTGGGAAACCTCATTGGGGTGGTTGTTGGACTGGTGGAAAAGGTTGCTTCGAGTGTAGTTTTCTAGATCATCGCGTGAGGGACTGTCCGCGTAAGTTGGCCAGGATTCAGTCTGAGAGTCAGGGCCGTAATTAGTTCAGGGGTAATGGACCGCCACCGCTGAGGGGCCGTGGTAATGGCAGAAATGGTAATGGTTCTGGTCGGGGCCGTGGAGCACCGGGCAGAGGTGCGGGTAGTTCTGATGCCAGACAGCCTGGGTTAGTGTATGCTGCGAGGCGCCGAGAGGAGGGCGACGCACCGGACGTCATAGCTGGTACGTTTTTGATTTTTGGTTCTCCATTTACTGCTTTGATTGATGTGGGTTCAACGCACTCTTATGTTGCCAGTAGCATAGTAGAGACCATGGATCTAGACTCTGAGATATCTTCTAGGCAGATGACTGTAATTAGCCCTTTAGGTCACTCTGTAGTTGTAGATAAACTGTTTAGAGATGTACCCCTAGAACTCCAAGGGGTAGTGTTTGCTGCTGATCTGATGGAACTGCCGTTTGGGGAGTTCGATCTGATTCTTGGGATGGATTGGTTGGTCAAGTACCAGGTGAGGTTGGATTGCGCGGCCAAGCGCATGGTTCTTAAGACGGTTGAGGGAGATCAAGTGGCTATGATAGGTAATAGGAGAGATTACTTATCTAATGTGGTATCTGCTCTGAAAGCAGAGAAGATGGTCAGGAAGGGCTGTGAAGCGTATGTAGTTCATGTGTATGCCTTGGAGGCTAAAGAGTCTGCGGTAGAGAAGGTTCATACTATTAAGGAATTTGCTGATGTGTTTCCCGAGGAGCTTCCAGGTTTGCCGCCGGATCGTGAGGTAGAGTTCGGGATAGATCTGTTACCCGGAACTGCGCCAGTGTCTATCGCTCAGTATAGAATGGCACCAAAGGAATTGGTGGAGCTTAAGGCTCAGATCCAGGAGTTATTGGATCGAGGTTTTATCAGGCCAAGTGTTTCGACGTGGGGTGCGCCGGTACTCTTTGTCAAGAAGAAAGATGGTACGATGCGAATGTGCATAGACTACCGCCAGTTGAATAAGCTGACGATTAAAAACAAATATCCGTTGCCACGGATAGATGACTTGTTTGATCAGCTGAAGGGGGCTGCGGTATTCTCGAAGATTGACTTGAGGTCGGGGTATCACCAGTTAAAGGTTAAGGAGGCTGATATCCATAAGACAGCGTTTCGGACTCGGTATGGGCACTACGAATTTCTGGTAATGCCGTTCGGGTTGACTAACGCACCGGCAGCGTTTATGGATATGATGAATAGAGTGTTTCAGCAGTATCTGGATCAGTTCGTCGTGGTTTTCATAGACGACATCTTGGTGTATTCAAGAACAGAGGAAGAGCATGATGCGCATTTGAGAGTTGTGCTGCAGATTTTGAGGGAAAAGCAGCTTTATGCTAAGTTTAGTAAGTGCGAGTTCTGGCTTAGAGAAGTGACTTTCTTGGGTCATGTAGTGTCGGCTGAGGGGATTCGAGTAGATCCTCGTAAGATTGAGGCAGTGTTGGATTGGAAGCCGCCTAGGTCAGTGGCTGAGATTCGGAGTTTTCTGGGTTTGGTCGGATACTACCGAAGGTTTGTGGAGGGTTTCTCGTTGATAGCAGCGCCGATGACTAAATTGTTAAGGAAAGAAGTTCCGTTTGTATGGACTGAGAAACAGCAGGAAAGCTTCGATAAGTTAAAGAAGATTTTGACTGAGGCTCCGGTTTTGATTCAACCTGAGGCTGGTAAGGAATTTACAGTATATTGCGATGCATCACATACGGGCTTGGGTTGTGTGCTGATGCAGGAAGGTAAGGTTGTGGCTTACGCTTCTCGGCAGCTGAGGCCACATGAGGTCAACTATCCGACACACGATTTGGAGCTAGCGGCTGTAGTCTTCGCCTTAAAGATTTGAAGGCACTACTTGTACGGAGAGAGATCGATAGTCTATACGGATCACAAGAGTCTGAAGTATCTCCTGACTCAGAAGGATTTGAATTTGAGGCAGCGCAGATGGGTTGAGTTGCTGAAAGATTACGACTGTTCGATTGAGTATCATCCGGGCAAGGCTAACGTGGTGGCAGACGCGTTGAGCCGTAAGGTTGTTTCGGACTTAAGAGCATTGTTTGCCCATTTGAGTTTGTATGACGACGGGAGTATTTTGGCAGAGTTGCAGGTTAAGCCTACTTGGGTTGAGCAGATCAGAGAGAAACAGTTGGAGGATGAGGTTCTGAGTGCGCGAAGGTTACAAGTGCAGGATGGTGGTTTGGAGGGTTACAGCTTGTCTAGTGATGAGGTTCTGTGTTTTCAAGGTAAGGCTTGTATGCCTAAAGATGTTGAGCTGAGGCAGAAGATTCTTTAGGACGCACATAACAGTCCTTATGCTATGCATCCTGGAGGTAGCAAGATGTATAGGGATCTCAGGGAGCAGTTTTGGTGGCCTGGTTTGAAGAGGGAAGTGACAGAGTTTGTTGGGAAGTGTCTGACTTGTCAACAGGTCAAGGCTGAACATCAGTTGCCGTCAGGTTTGCTTTAGCCTGTGAAGATTCCTCAGTGGAAGTGGGAAAGGATAACCATGGATTTCGTCAGTGGGTTACCGCTTACGCCAGGCAAGAAGGATTCAGTTTGGGTAGTGGTGGATCGTCTGACTAAATCAGCTCACTTCATTCCGGTGAGGGTTAACTATTCACTTCAGAAGCTAGCGAAGCTGTATGTGTCAGAGATAGTGAGGTTGCACGGTGTGCCAGTTTCGATAATATCGGATAGGGATCCCAGATTTACGTCAAGGTTCTGGAAAGCATTGCATCAAGCTCTGGGTACTCGTTTGGATTTCAGCACGGCTTTTCACCCACAGTCTGACGGGCAGTCGGAAAGAGTTATTCAGATCTTGGAGGATATGCTGAGAGGTTGTGTTCTGGATTTCAGAGGTAGTTGGGAGGAGTTTCTACCATTAGCTGAGTTTGCCTACAACAACAGTTACCAAGCGAGCATCAAGATGGCACCGTATGAGGCGTTGTATGGTAGGAAGTGTCGCTCACCTACGTGTTGGACGGAGTTAGGTGAACGTCAGTTGTTGGGACCCGAGTTGGTTGCTGAGACAGAAGACAAGGTTAAGTTGATTCAGGCTCGATTGAAGGAAGCTTCGGACCGGCAGAAGTCTTATGCCGATCTTAAGCGGAGAGATATAGAGTTTGCTGTGGGGGATCAAGTTTTTCTGAAGGTCTCGCCTTGGAAGAAGGTGTTGAGATTCGGAAGGAAAGGCAAGCTAAGTCCGAGGTTTATTGGGCCGTATAAGGTATTGAGGCGAGTTGGACCAGTAGCGTATCAGCTTGAGTTGCCAGCAGAGCTTAGCCAGATTCACGACGTTTTTCACGTTTCGATGCTTCGGCGTTATCGTTCAGATCCGTCACATGTGGTAACAGTGGAAGAGATCGAGGTAAATCCAGATTTGACCATGGAAGAAGAACCTGTGCAGATTCTTGATCGGGATGTGAAGGTTCTGCGTAGGAAGTCAGTGCCTTTGGTTAAGGTACTTTGGCAGAATCATGGTGTGGAGGAAGCCACGTGGGAACCCGAGGATGCGATGAGGCAGCAATACCCTCAACTCTTTTGACCAGGTAATTTCGAGGCCGAAATTATTTTTAAGGGGGTAGAACTATAATATCCCGGGTTAAGGGCTATTTTGTTGTTGCATGATATTGCATGTGTTGGTGTACTGTGTTGCTGTTTGTGTAGTGTCGGGGCTTGATTGTAGGCTAGGAGTGCGCCTGAGTAGGTAGGAAAAATTTAGTTTTTGAGCTTTAGGTGTAGGGAGCTGATGGAGCTGAGGGATATGTACTTTATTTGGAGATTTGTTGCACAAAAGAAGAGTTGGCAAAGTGGCAAGGCATGTGCCACTTGGAGCTTGAGTATGGCGTCATCTGCAAGGGGGAGAGATCCTGAGTTCAAGCTGCGGAGTACCCCATTTTGGCTTCATTTTGGATGGCATGGAGGAGGAGGTTGAGAGCAAATCGAATTCCTCCTTTGACTTGGTCTTCACTTTCAAATGAAAGGTGGAGAGCAAATAGTAGAGGAAGACTTGGTAAACACATTTGAAATGTGTGGTTGGGAGCTATTGGTGGGATATTGGCCGAATTTGTGGGTGTTTGGAGTGGGAGTGTGGACGGTTTGGTTGTGGGGAGTGAGGTGCCGAAATGCACTTCCCATTTTGTGCATTTTCGGCCAAAAACAAGTGTGAAGCCGACATTTTTTTTCTTTTGTCAAAAGCAAGCCAATTCCTCCATAGAAAATTCTCTCATTCATTTTTCTTTTTCTCACCTCTTGAAACCGAAATACCTAGTCCCCTTAGTTGCCGAAATTGTTGTGCTTCATTTGATTTGTATGTAGCCGAATGCATTATTGCATTTCTTCTTTTTCTTCTTCACTTGGGTAAGCCGAAAGTAAAAGTCATTTCTTACCATATTTTTTCGTCCTTGTTAAACCTTGATAGCTGAACACTCTCTTCTCTCCTTCTCATAATCCATTCTTTTCTCCTAAAGTACTTGTGCCGAAACTCTCACCTGCTTCAAACCGAAACTTCTATCCTCCTTTGTCATATTCATTTTCTTCTTCCTTGCTTAAGAACATTGTAGCCGAAACCTCCTGTTCCAAATACTTTCTCCATTTCTTCCTTCTCCAAAACCGAAAGGCATCTATCTCTTGTCCATTTTCTTCTCTTCTCAAGACGTTGGCCGAATCTCTCCTCTCCCTTGTAGCTCTCTTGACTGAATATCAGTGAAGGGTGGATCTTGGTTGGTTGTTCAATCCTTGAACAAGATAAGTGGGGTGGCCGAATGGCCAGTTGTCCCTCTCTTGTCTTTTCTTTGGTTATGGTTTGGTTAAGGGCCGAATATGGTTATTTTGGAAGGGTATTAATCTCTTCGTTATAGGGTCATTGGAGAGTGTGGAAGCAAGCAAGAGGAACCGTCACTTTTCAGTTGGTTGATTGGTAAGTAGAGGGTAAGTGATTGGTGTTAGTATTGTTAGTTCAATCTTTTGTTTCCGATCAAGTCAAAGGTGATTAGGGCTTAATTATTTGTCTTTATAGGGTGCCGATTGTTGGAAGGAGAACCACTGTTGGTTCGGGGTTTGGTTGGAAACCAAACTATTCGCAAGAGTAAGGTAATGGCTTAATATTCATCCCTTTGGTTATTTAGGCTTTGGCCGAATGGTCTTAGTACCTAACCCCTATATTTGGCCGATTGTAGGAGCCAGTAATCAAGGAGCCTTAGATCGTTCTTTTGGTATTAGGGATTGCGCTTTAGCAGGTGTGTAACTAACACCCTTATATCTAGTAATATGTGTTAACAACCTGATTGATTAATAAATTGAGACAGTTTGAGGGATTGATATGATACCCTATTGGGTATCATCTTGAACTCGGGTAAGTCAGTATTATTATGAGCTTACTGATGATCTATATGGTACCATGATTATGGATGTATGTGATATGGGATATGATGTTAAACATATTAGCATGATATGTATGACTTGTATGATATGCATGATCACATGAGTATGGCATAATGATGGGTGATATGAGTGGAGGGAGAATGATGATATCCGTGTCTTTGGGACACTGTGTCTTTGGGACACCAGAGGTTTGGCACCTCCAGTGGTTTGGTACCACAGTGATATTTTGTGACTTTAGGTCACCAGAGGTTTGGCACCTCAGCGTCTCGTCCCAGTGGCTTAGTACCACGGTGGGTTGGCCCCACAGTTGATTATACGGGATTGACGCCAGTGATTTGGTATCACAAGATGGGTTGGCCCCATCATTGGATTTGTGACTGCGGTCACCAGTGGTTTGGTACCACATTTGTGTCTTTGGGACACCAGAGGTTTGGCACCTCATTGCGACTCGTCCCTGTGGTTTCACACCACCGTGGGTTGGCCCCACTTGTGAGATACGGGATTGTCGCTAGTGATTTGGTATCACGCGATGGGTTGGCCCCATCATTGGATTATTCGTGACTTTGGGTCACCAGTGGTTTGGCACTACACTTATGGATATCATGACTTTGGGTCACCAGTGGTTTGGCACCACCAGTGGTTTGGTACCACACGAGGTAGAAAAGGAGATACGGATGGTTAGGATCGGGTTGCATTAATTATGTTGCTATGTATGATGTGTGTTAGCATGTTGTTTTATCGGGAGCGGGATTTATGCACTGAGTCCTGTGACTCACCCTCTCCTTTGACATTTCAGGTGACACATAGACGCGGACATGGAGCCGGGATGGACTCGGGGTGCTCATGCCATGCTTAAAAAAGTTTTGCTCAGACTTTATAATTTGGGTACTTTAATTTATTTACTTTTATTTGGGTTTTATTTTCGATTGTAAAAGGCCTTTAAATTATGTTTTATGATGTTTATGCTTTAAAGTAGATTTTTAATATGCTTTAACAAAATAATTTGGTATGAATTTTACTAAAATTTGGAAAGACAATGATTTCAAAACTATAACGCAATGTGTTTTAAACTATACCATCGGGTATCTCACTATGACTTTGCATTAGAAACTCAAATGATTTTCAAATCAAAACTCGATTTTCCACCAAGTTAAAATGTTTTAAGTAACATTAAGAAACTACTTGAATAATGAAATGAAATAAACTCGTTTTTCACTACCCACTATGGGTAAGTTTTCAAAATTTCTGGGTTTTCTAAATACACCATCTGATTTCAAACAAGTCTACTCAAATTTTCTTCAAACACACTATTTAGCAAAAATGTTTTCATCCAGCTCTTAAACGAAAAATCTAACCTCTCAAATACGTTTTTCCCCGTAACATACCAGATTCGGACGTGGTGTCTTGTCCGGGTTTGGGGTGTTACATGACTCCTTGTGATTAAAACCTCAAACTAATTTTCTTAAGGCCAATTTTGCTTAGCTCCCCTTCTAAAACTAAAAATCTAATATTTTTCTAAGGCATTCCCTTACATTCTAAAATTCTAAAAACCCTTAAAACATATCCAAACACACACTAAGCCCACTACCACTTGAATTATGCATAAACGCATAACCCCTAAATCTAGGATATTACAGTTCTACCCTCTTTAAAAATAATTTCGTCCTCGAAATTACTTACTAACGAACAATCTTACATCCTAACTCACCACACTACGCTACTGCTGCGCACTCTGATCTTAATAAAACTAACATATTTTCTACAAAATCTTGGAATCCCTGACCAGACCCAACTGGTTCCGTCACAGCCATTCTGCCTCTACCACGTCCTTGCACATTACGACCACGTCCCCTAGAACTCATGTCTACAATTGCGCTTTAATCTGATTAGAAAGTTTTATGCATTAGTACTTTTGGTTCCATTGTTTATCCGCGAACAGTTTTATGAAAAGAAGTTTAATAGTGGTTCTTTCGATCAATCAAAGTTCCCATCTCAAGTTCACTATTCTAATTCAGAGATTCTCATTCATGCATTCATCACATTCAACACACTATTATAGGCATCTTTGTCCATTCCCAACCCAGGGGTATTTTTGTCATTTGTCCTATAGGGGTATTTTGGTAATAAATCAGGTTCAAGTTGAAATTTACAATTCAAGGTATTTCAAAATTTTACACAAACTCGGGGGTTATCTTGAAATTGTTACCAAATAGAGGTGTTGTAGAAATTTCTGAAATTGTGGTTATTTTGGTAATTTTGGAAGTTAGGGGCATTTTAGTAAATTTTCCCAAATCAGGGTATCTTACTATTTTGTAAAATAGGAGTTTTTGGTATTTTTGTAAAGTAAGAATGCTTTTACAAACGTCGTGGGTAGTATGGTAATTTTATAAACCAAGGGCATTTTGGTAATTTTACACCCAGGGGTATTTGGGTAATTTTGTAAATCGAAAATATTTCAAAAAAAATTTCAGAAATAATCTCCCTACAAGTCAAAGGGGTAATTTGGTGATTTAAAACTAAGGTTTTTATAAAACAGTATGACTAGTCCCTTTCGGGTTTTAATTATCAGGTTTAGCCCGTGAATAAGTCCTCTTGGTTAGGGTGAATCGTAGCTACGCACCAGGTAGGATTCGAGTAAAGAGGAGGTGAGTCGCTAGGACTGCTTAAATACCAAGCTCTTACCGAATCCACTCCTAGACATGCGCACAATGGTTGTCACACCCTAACTCGGCGACATACTTCATAGGTTTGTTCGGTTGTTCTTAAGTCTTATGCATGTGTTTGAGTGCACTAGCCCTAGGGTTCAATAGCCCTAATCCTCTAATCTACGAGCCCAATTATGCCCATAACATTCACATATACAAATCACTTCAATAGTCAGGGGTACTTACCTGGTGGACTTCGGGTCGGAGATACAGGTGCCATGCCAGAATCAACCTAAAAACTTCATGAAAGCCTATATTTTTGAAAAGCCCATCTTAAGAAAATGTTTTTGGGCCCAAAACCCTCAAAGCCGAGTTTTGAACCAGGCTCTGATACCAAACTGTAACACCCCAAACCCGGCCCATACGCCACGGCCGAATTTAGAATGCCACTGCGGAAAACGTTTGAAAAGATTTTAACTTAAAAGTAAAAACATAAAAATTTATTGTCTTTACTAAACCTTGGGTATTTAAAACTTTAAGTAAAACTTTGATGTTACAAATTCTTCGGTTAAAAACTTTATCATAAATATTTTAAAATATAAGTTGCTAAAAATAAAACATTTTCAAATAATAATATAATCGACAATCCAACATAAAAGATAATAAAAATCCTTAAATACTTAAAGTGGCCCTTATTACAATAAATAACCTTTCATAAATAAAATGTGTAAAACAAATAAAATATCTTCTACATGGGCCGCCTCGTATCCGCTCCAACCCGGTCCAAGCTTTATGCATCACCTGAGATGTTGGTAAAAATTTGGGTGAGTCATACAGACTCAGTGGTAATTATTTCACATGTCTCCACATATGGGCTTGGCCCACATCCACAAATCAATTACAAATAAGATGGAAAGACAATTCATTCACATAATTTCACATATTAGGCTTGGCCCATATCTACATTGATCCACATAATCAGTCATGCAAAAATGCATCCCAACCCATCCTAGAGTCCATCCATTACACCTACCTTGGCAGACCCGCTGCCCAAGGCCGTGGCTAATCCACCGATCAACTGAGTGATCCCACATATCTTACCTTGGCAGACCTACTGCCCAAGGCCGTGGCAAAGCCACCGATCACCTAAGTGACCCCACATGTAAATATCCACGAGGTGACTCAAGATCATCCTCTATCCACGGTGATGCACACAACCATCACCCGCCGAGATGTGGCACCTAGCCATCACCTCCCTTGATGAAGCACATAGCTAACATCAAGCGCCAATGTAGCACAAGGCTAACATCAGACCACGTACATAAATGTACACCCCGTCCTTCGATATTCATATCCCAAATTCCCATGCACATATATATATCATGACAATAATATCATTTAAAACAAATATACATCACATGCCATCCCAATTTCATACATATACCATATATAAATTAACGTCATAAAATACTGACCTGATTAATCGATTACCCATCATGGGTATCCACCATCTTAACAATTCTTGTCGGCTACTAATCACATCATACACATATACATAATAGCACATAATAACAATCAAGAGACAGTGCGATAACTACACACCTGTTTTGGCACAATCGATCAAATCTCGAAACCCATGTCTAAACGATTTGCACCCTTGCGATTGTTGAACTCCTTCCTAGAGTAGTCGAAATCCCGAAAGACTTCCTATCCCTTAACGTTAGCCTATCGAAATCTCGATAACTCCTTTCATGAATCTGGCCATCACAAGAAAAGGGAGTTAGTCTCCTTGACTTAATAAAATAATGAGAAACAAATAGAACGACAACCCCTTACCACAATATTAGAAATCGATTGAAAGCTTGATGGAAAAAGAATGTCGACGCCTTCCTCTCTATAGACTCTAAATAGATTCGGGCACAGAACATAAGAATGTGTTCGGCTACTAGAAGAAGATAACAAGGGATTATAGGTTCGGCTTAGAGGACACTAGGGAGATTCGACTATCACAAAGAAGTATTTCGGCTTTAACAACAAAACAAGAAAAAGAAAAGAGAGATAGGAGGTTTATGGTGTTGCGGCAATGGTGAAAATGGAAGAGAGAAATTTCGGTCTTAACAAGGTAAAAGAAAAGAAAAAAAAATAGGGATGAAACATAAAAATAGAACCGGCAAAGATGAGAAGAAAGAGAGAAGAAATGAAAAGTAACAAATGACTCCTATGGTCAAAGAGTGATTCGGCCAAATTGTACAAATGAAAAATAAATGGTAAATTTTGATGTGGTTCAACTTATGAAAGAAAAGGTTGAGGTTTAAGAGAGAATGGAACAAATTTTTGTCAAAAGAAAATGGCCAAAATGGCATTTTGATGGCATTAGGATTTCGGCACCACACTAGAGAAGGAAAAAGAAAACCCGAAAATAAACACCTAAACTCCTTAAGAGAAATTCGGCTACTCCTCTCTACCCACAAAACCGAAATGATCTACAAAGATATTTCCTTGGCCGGCCAACTCACATACTCATTACAAATCCCTATTTTCCTCTTTAATTCCTCCTAATCACTTTCAAAATTAAGCCAACGCCCCCCTAGTCCATGAAACCGTCCATGTTCATGGACTAAATGCCAATAAAAAGTTTCCAAACCTCATCCCTTAATCCATGCCTTTTGTCCCCTTATCATACCATATTTTCTTGATTCCATACCTTAAGTTAATCACTTGCCTTTTTCCCTTAGTCTACTATCCATAAAAGAAAATAGTCCAACCTTACCTTAATTAGACTTGACCAACACATGCCATACACATGCAAAAATAAAAGTCACCTTATTGCCATCCATGGGATTTGAACCTAAGACCATTAGTACACTCCACACTCCACACTCCACTTGCCACTTTACCAATTGACTCCTTGTGATTAAAACCTCAAACTAATTTTCTTAAGGCCAATTTTGCTTAGCTCCCCTTCTAAGACTAAAAATCTAATATTTTTCTAAGGCATTCCCTTACATTCTAAAATTCTAAAAACCCTTAAAACATATCCAAACACACACTAAGCCCACTATCACTTGAATTATGCATAAACGCATAACCCCTAAATCTAGGATATTACATATTCATTTAATTCACTAAAGGTTAACCATTATAAACATGCATTTTATAACCTAATTCTTATCTCACGAAATGACCAAATCAAATACATATTCATAAGACATACACGTTACTTAGCTAATATATTACATACCATGATTTAATCATGTATCCATCATTTACCCCATTGCTTATGCCGTATGATATACTATGCTTACCATTACCTATTGCTGAATTCATATGGATTCAATACTCCATCAAACCAATGTACACCTTAATAAATTTGCATGCACATAATCGAACCAAAATGATCATATAACTAATCCAAAATACATATGTCCAACTAATTATTTACCATATAATCAATTCTCAATTTAACTCTCCAATGTTCAACCCAAAAATAATCACAAACATTTTCGTTACTCATTACCGAATCACATAATCATGAAAAACATGTATCAAAGCCACATTCATCTTCAAAACCTGACATAAACGTATATTATACCGAAGATTTAATAAACTATCAACATTAACATTTAAAACAAGCCAATTTCGTATGGCTTTTATACATTAACAAAATATCATTCAAATAATAAACTAGCCTATAATGCCTTAAGTTCAAAAGTCCAAACTTTTAATACCAAACTGAGCCGATAGTGTGAATGTAACACCCCAAACCCGGTCAAAACGCCATGATCGAATCTGGCATGCCACAGAAGAAAACGTTTTGAAGAAAATTGAGTTTCCGATTAAATTTTAGAAAGCAGGTGCATGATTAGTTAAAAATCAATAATTTACTTTGAAATTCCGTAAATAAAATCTTTTAAACTTAGTTGCAGATCCATAGATTAGAAAACCTTTTATACTTTTAAAAGAAACCCAAGCGATTAGTTTGAAAACCGTTTCTAATTGAAATTTGGAAACTTAAGATTTGGAAAATCGTATGAGTTATCGAAAACACTTAAGTTGTTAAAGATTATCAAATGATCTATTTTACCCGATGGTAACGTTTTGAAAACCATTTCGTTTTGTAGTTTAGAAAACTTTGTGCTCAAATTAATATATAAACCATGTAATTTCTAAGCCATATTTAAAACAAGTCCAAAACATATAAATGATCCAAAAACATAATTAAAAAGGCCTTATTACAAATCCAAATAAAGATGAAAACCAAATTAAGATAAAATAAAGTACCCAAATCGAAGTTCATATAAAACTGAATTTTTATTGCATGGCCTCCTCGAGTTCATCCGGCTCCTCATCCGCGATTTTACGAATCACCTGAAAAGATAAGGGAGAAGGTGAGTCACCAAGACTCAGTGCATAATCCCTCTCCCGTTAATGCAACATACTTACACAATTTATAAACAAGCAATATATATATATATATATATATATACAACGCACCCAATCCTAGCCATCCATAACTCCTTTTCTACCCCGTGTGGTACCAAACCACTGGTGGTGCCAAACCACTGGTGACCCAAAGTCATGAATAATCAAGTTGTGGGGCCAACCCACGTGTGATACCAAATCACTGGTGACGATCCCAATACATCAAATGTGGGGCCAACCCACGGTGGTGCGAAACCACTGGGACGAGTCGCTATGAGGTGCCAAACCTCTGGTGTCCCAAAGACACGAAATATCAACAATCCAGGTGTGGGCCAACCCACGTGTGATACCAAATCACTGGAGACAATCCCAATACATCAAATGTGGGGCCAACCCACGGTGGTGCGAAACCACTGGGACGAGTCACTATGAGGTGCCAAACCTCTGGTGTCCCAAAGACACGGATATCAAATCCTTCTCCCTCCTCTAATATCACCCATAACCATGCAATTATTATGCAAATCATGCCATCATGCTATATTATGAATCACATAGCAAATATATCACATATCATGGTATTAAACAATGTATAGTAACATATATCGAAACGGACTTACCCGAATCCTTGCTCATACCCATACAGTATCATATCAAGATCTCATAGTTTTCGACTTTAATAACATGATTAGTATATTTAAAATAAATATACATATCCATTACCGAGTTATAAAGTGTGTAAGTTACACACCTGATAATAGCGAAATCACTAAATCTCGAAGACCCGATCTACCACACTAGATTTCCTTGCCCTACATTCGGTCAATACTTAGATTATTACCATAGACCATTCGGCCAACAACAAGCCTTATTCACTATAGCCTTCGGCTTTACATCCATTTAAAGAAGAAAGAACCAACACAAACTTACCACTTGACTTATCGAAATTGATTGCTTCCAAAATCCGAAGAGCCTAAAAGAAATAAGTCCTTATGGTTAGAATCTTACTATCACATACCCAAAATTTGGCTTTTGTCCTCATGAGAATCAATAGAGAAAATAGAAAAGAATTTCGGCCAAGACACTTACCTATCTTCCAAAACCGATTATAGATGAACACTTAGAAATCAACCCTTGATGATTTTCGGCCAAGACAAATCAAAAAGAGAATGGGAAGTTTCGGCAATATGATTAAATGGTCAAGGGAATTTCGGCTATGGATGATTTGTAATAACAAAAAGAATTCGGCTAGAGTGGAGAAAGAGAAAGGAAAAAGAAAGAAAAAGAAAGAAATTGCAATGGGAGAGGGATGTTTTCGGTTTTGAGCAAAAGTGGAAGAAAAGAAAAGAGAAATGGGGAGAAAGAAGATTCGGCCAAGAGAAAGTAAAAAGAAATGTGGTTTTGAACAATATCAAAAGAAAGAAAAGAGAAAATGGGAGAAAGAGGTTCGGCCAACACCTAGTTTACCGAAAAAGAAAAGTGCACAAAGTTCAAGTGTAGTTTCGGTTTCAAGAGGAAAAATGAAAGAAAGAACATAGGATTTGGTTTCTACAAAATGAGAGCTAAAACAAAACAAAATTGTACCTAATGATCAAGGTACATTCGGCTAAGGAGAAAAGCTTTGGAGAGGAAAAAAAAAATGCAAAATGGTGCACAAATGCTAAAATTGGCCAACCAATTCCCCCCCAAACTTCCTATCAACATTCGGCCACCCCCTAGCCACACATGCCGTCCACATTCATGGACTAATGGCCTAGGAATAGTTTCCAAAACATTCTCCATCATCCAAGCCCTTTGTCCCCCCATTCTTCCATAAATCCTAAGATTCTTATCCCAAAATTCAAGCTTTCCTAAACTAATATTCAATTTGCCATAAAAATTGAAAGTCCAACTTACCATATGCAAAGCTTGGCCGACACTTAATGCTAAGATACATAAAAATAAAATCTTCCAAATGCAATCCATGCAACTCGAACCATTTCCCTCAAGCAACTCTTCCTGCGTCCTAACCATCTTGTCACTAACTCCTTATGTGCTAGAATTAGACACTTAAATTAACTTAAGTGTCAGGATCACCTAATCCACTTCACTAATTTCTTCAAACTAAAAATTATTCTAGCTTAGCTAATAATTCCAAACCTTCACAAAACTATACTAAGCACACAATAAAAATCATACTTGAACTAACACAAATAATAAGATGATACTCAATTTTTTTTTCCTAAAGCCCAAGGTCCAATTGGCCCAATCCTATTAGGCCCAATTTCGGGATGTTACAGTGAATGACTTCAGTGACGATCCCCTGAGCCTGTAGCTTGATCAAAATCTATAAAATAGAACAATGAA
Source organism: Gossypium australe (assembly GCA_005393395.2). Classification (NCBI taxonomy): domain Eukaryota; kingdom Viridiplantae; phylum Streptophyta; class Magnoliopsida; order Malvales; family Malvaceae; genus Gossypium; species Gossypium australe. The sequence goes on from CM016618.1 coordinate 20,387,505, forward strand.
TGTCGTAACCATTTTTGGCAAAACGGGAAGCGACCTTGGTTTTGAAAACGAAAATAAAAGGGAGTCGCCACCGATCTTTGAATAGGTGTGATCGGATCACCTTTGTTTTAATAAAACATTTTGATTTACTAAAACAACGTTTTTGGTCTACGAAAAATTAAAAAAAAATAGGTTCGGGAGTCGGTTACGTGCGAGGAAGGATTAGCACCCTCGGCACGCCCAAAATTGGTACCAAATTGATTAATTAATGTCCCAATGTCGAAAATTGAAAATTTTGAAAAAAGAATTTAAAAATCAATCTCTTTCTGAAATAATTTGGTTTTCTCGAATTGAATATTATGATTTTTCTCGCTTCGAGAGAATAAAATATCACATCCAGTACATAGGACACAATGATTTTAATCTTCGAATCCAAGATCATCACTTAATTCCCAAGACTCATGAGAAAAAAGACTTAAAAGGATAGTCGATTGTTTGGCCAAGCGAGGAATCGAAATCCAACACGTAGGGTACGATCTCTCGAATCTCCAAACATTGATCATCGCCTTATTTGGGAAACCTTTGCTTTTGGATAAAATTGATGAACGTTTTTTTTTTTTTTTAGAAAAACGATATACATTTAGTAGTTTAGGTTTTTTTTTTTTTTTAAAAAAACATTATCTAAAACATGAAATGGATTATATGCGACGAATAGTGATAATGTAACAAATATTAACATGCATTGGATGATAATGACAATAATAAAGCAATAATACAAGAATAATGATGATGATGATGATGATGATATGAGGATCTGGAAACACGAATAAGCAAATCATAATACATGCAGGAATAATAATCACATAATTTACATCATTTAAACATAAATATTAACAGCAAGGAAAGAAAAGAAAAGAAAAAATAAATAAATAAATAAAGTGAACAACTCTAAAAGAGATAACGCACAAAACAATTTATAATAATTAACAAAATAATTCCGAGTGAAGGATGCGAAAAATAATAATAATAATGATGATAATAATATAATATCAATGATATGTAAGATAATTTTGAGATGATGCCCAAAGGAATAAAATGAAAATTAAAATAACAAATGAAGATAATTTATAAAAAATGAGAATAATAATAATAATAATAATAATGATAATAATAGTAATAATGATAATAATAACAGTAATAAAAATTAGTGGTAATAAATATGATAATGATAATATGTAACATGCATATACACAATATACTAATATGGACATAGCAATGATAAATAATAATAATAGCCCAAAAGATATTGAAAGGATGAAATCAAGAGGAAAGCAAAATCAGAGACCCAAAATTTAAAATAAAATGGCTTGGGGCCACTTTGTAATACGCGAACATGGGGAGGGACCAAGTGGGAAATTATCCCGGCCCTTGTGCGCTGCGTTTCAAGTGGTCTGGCCGTGGATTAAATCAAAAACGGGATAGAACAACGGGGCCGATTTTAAAAAAAAGGAAAGTACTAGCAAGGAGCTGATCGAATGCGCTGAAAAGGGAGAAGGGGCCATCGCGCAAATATCCCTTTTAGGGGATAGGCGCAGCTATCCTTATGGTCAAACGGCGCCGTTTTGTTTATCTCTAGAAACCCTAAGATTTGTCTTTCAAAACATTTTAACCCTTCCTTTTGTTTTAGCCCAGCAGCCGAAAAGAAGAAAGAAAAGTTTCCTCCTCTTATCCTTTCTCTTCTCAGCCGATTGGTCTTCTCAGACCGTTCGCCGTGCCACCACGCCACCACCGGATTGGTGGCCAGCGACGCGCGAGACGGCACGTTACAGGTATGCTTTCCTCTTCTTTTCCTTTCGTGTTAATGGTTTTTTGTATTTTATTTCAAAAAAAAAAACCAGTAAAATGAACATAAAATCGAAGGGATAAAATGACGGGATTCAAAAGGGAAATAGATCAACCTTCTCGAACTTCTCTTTTTTGTATTCTTGACTGCTGGATTCGTAAAAAAAAAAAGCCAACCCCCTTACAGTCCATTGTTTCGGTTCTTATAACCAATTTTTACAAAGGTTTTTCATCTCTTTTTTTCTTTTTTTGTCGCATTTTTCCTTGGTTCTGCTGTGTTGGTGCGTGCTTTTCTTTGCAGGTGATGGGCATCGCGCACGCTGGTGTCGATCGAGGCGCGGGGGTGCTGGTGGAGGGGTCGATGGCATCATGCTGGGGCGCACATGGGGGCTGTGGCCGACAAGAGTGGGTTGCTGGTACGAGGCGCGCGTGGAGTTGACGCGTGCTTGGGAAAACGGGGCGTCACGCAAACGACGCGCGCGTAGCGGACGTGCGGGGCAGATGAAGGGTCAGTTGGCAGCGGCTGGTGGGGAGGGAAGGTTCCTGATTATTTAAAATTTTGGGCTACTGGGCCTTTGTAATTTTTGGGTTAGGGTGTTCTAGCAATTGGGTAAATTGGGCTTTTGTAATTGGGTTAATGGGTTTGCATTGTTTGGGTTGGTGTAATTATTTGGACTGTAATTGGACTTTTAATGGACTTTGTTTCATTTATTTTATTCTGTTTTGTTTGGGGCATTTTAGGTTGGGTTTCAGAAATGTAAATGGACATTTGGACTATATATTTTTTATTTGGACTTTTATTACATTTTGTTTTTTCTTTTTTTTCAATCTGGTTTTGTTTTGGCTAATAGGCCCGGGTTTGGGTTTTGGTTAAAAGCCCGGGCAAAATATGGTTATTACAGCTGCCCCTCTTTGCTCGTTGTCGTGAAACGAGAATAGAGCAAAGATAAAAGAAGAACCAATTTTGCCCGGTCTTGGCCAAGTATAGATTCTTCAGGTGCTCTTCTTCCTCCAACCTCTTCAGACCCTGTTGCTTTAATTCGTTCCACCGCTGCTTCCGCGTTACATGACCCGTAGCTTCAATCCGTTTTTTTTTTTCTTCAATCTTGTTCCTTTTGAATTTGCTTCAACATGACTTCACGGCACAGAGAGAGTTGCAGCTTCAGTCTATCAACCGCTCCACCTGAATTTTTCGAACTGCATCCTTGTTCTCACGACATGAATCGACTCTTTCCTTTTCTTTTTTTCTTCTTTTTCTCTTTCTTCTTTTTTTTTTATTTTTTTTTTTGGAAAAATGAGAATTGAAAAACAGAAAAATAGAATTTGAAAGACGGTAATTAAAAATACCTCAGCGTGCCCCGAGGTCCAACTCATCTTCCGCATTATGAGTTGATTTTCGAACAGAAATTTAAAGACAGAAATTAAATACCTCGGCGTGTCCCGAGGCCCAACTCATCTCTCGCATTATGAGTTGATTTTGAACGAAAATTTAAAGACAGGATTTAAATACCTCGGCGTGTCCCGAGGCCCAACTCACTTCTCGCATTATGAGTCGATTTTCGAACAGAAATTTGAAGACAGAAATTAAATACCTCAGCGTGTCCCGAGGCCCAACCCACTTCTCGCATTATGAGTTGATTTTTGAACAGGAATTTAAAGACAGAAATTAAATACCTCGGCTTGTCCCGAGGCCCAACTCACTTCTCGCATTATGAGTTGATTTTTGAACAGAAATTTAAAGACAGGATTTATATACCTCGGCGTGTCCCGAGGCCCAACTCACTTCTCGCATTATGAGTCGATTTTCGAACAGAAATTTGAAGACAGAAATTAAATACCTCAGCGTGTCCCGAGGCCCAACCCACTTCTCGCATTATGAGTTGATTTTTGAACAGGAATTTAAAGACAGAAATTAAATACCTCGGCGTGTCCCGAGGCTCAACTCACCTCTCGCATTATGAGTTGATTTTTTTTTTGACAGAATTTAAAGACTGAAATTAAATACCTCGGCGTGTCCCGAGGCCCAACTCACTTCTCGCATTATGAGTTGATTTTTTTGAACATTGAAAATGTGTCGTCTCGGGTGTTTTCTTTCTCTCTGGTTCGGTACAACTATCGTCAAAGCTTCCTGCTCTACTGGTGTACCTGTATGCGTCATGAGTGATGCTCTCATGCTATGCACGTGTTTGGTCTTACATGCTCTTATGCCTACATGATTATGCCATGCGTTCTGGGTTTGTTTGTCGTGTATCTCTTGTTATGACTTTCATGATGACTCGTGTCCACTGCTTCGATTCTCGACTTTCGCCTCAGGTTTTGTACTCGTCCCTAAGTTCCACGAGTGGTCTGTACTTCTCATATCTCAACCATTTGTCCCCTTGTCAAAATATGTCCTTGCTTTGAGGTTCTTGTATTTACCAGGTTCTCATCTGGGTAATGCTCAATGTTTCTTCTGTTTAGAGTATGTAATTTCGCTATTTACCATTTAAATGAATCAAACACAAGATGCATGCTAATGGCCAAGTAGGTGTGAAAGAGATGCTTTACGTTCGTATTTATTTCGAAGCAACAAGGAAAGAAAATTGACAAGGAATGATTCGATAAAGAAGGCATAAAAAGACAGTGGATTCGAATGTCACTAATGCGCCAGATATGCAACGCGTGAACTTCTCCATGTTCCTTCATCCTGAACCCCTTCGAGTGAAGCTCCTTGCGTAGAAGACCTTGAACTTCCGAATCCGCTTCGAATATTGTAACCTCGCCCCTTGACTTCCCGTTCAAATCGTTCTTGCTCTTTACGTGCGAATCCCCTTCGTTAGGACGCCTTCTCAGGTTTTCATCCCAATTTTGATTATCAAGACGCCCTTTTTGGGTTTTCATCCTGATTTTTTTCTTTTTTCTTAATCAAAATGCCTCTTCAGGTTTTCATCTTGATTTTCTTTTTCTTTTTCCCCCCCCTTTTTTTTTTTTTAAGCGTAGTACTTCTTTACGGCATCTGAGTTCACTGGGTTCGATACCTCTTTCCCATCCATCTCTGTGAGAATCAAAGCTCCGCCAGAGAAAGCCTTCCTTATGACGTAGGGTCCTTCCCAATTCGGTGCCCATTTTCCTCGGAAGTCTTTTTGTATTGGGAGGATCTTTCTTAACACGAGCTCTCCTTCGCGAAATTCCCTCGGCCGTACCTTCTTGTCATGGGCCGTGATCATTCTCTTTTGGTACATCTGTCCATGACAGATTGCTTTCAAGCGCTTTTCCTCAATCAGATTCAGTTGGTCATATCGAGCTTGTACCCATTCTGATTCCTCCAGTTTTGACTCCATTAAGACTCGTAAAGAAGGGATTTCCACCTCGATGGGTAGTACAGCTTCCATTCCATATACCAGAGAGAAGGGAGTTGCCCCCGTGGAGGTCCGCACGCATGTACGATATGCGTATAGAGCGAACGGGAGCTTCTCATGCCAGTCTTTATATGTCTCAGTCATCTTCCCAATAATCCTCTTGATATTCTTGTTGGCAGCTTCTACGGCTCCATTCATCTTTGGGCGATAGGGTGAGGAATTGTGATGCTTTATTTGGAATTGTTCACATACTTCCTTTATCATCCTGTTGTTCAGATTCGAGGCATTATCTGAGATGATTTTCTCAGGTAATCCATATCGACATATAATCTCCTTTTTCAAGAACTTGCAAACTGCGGTCTTTGTCACGTTTACAAATGAAGCGGCCTCAACCCATTTTGTGAAGTAATCTATGACCACGAAAATAAATCGATGGCCATTAGAAGCTTTTGGGGAAATCGGCCCTATAACATCCATGCCTCACATGGAGAAAGGCCATGGAGAGGTCATAACGTGGAGGGGCGATGGTGCTGTGTGAACTTTATCGCCGTAAATTTGGCATTTGTGACACTTTCGGGCGTAACTGATGCAGTCATTTTCCATCGTCAACCAGTAATAACCGAGTCTCATAATTTTCCTGGCCATAGTGAAACCGTTGGCATGTGTTCCACAAGTCCCTTCATGAACCTCTTCGAGCACTTTTCTGGCTTCGACATCATCCACGCATCTTAGAAGCACTTGATCCTTTCCTCTTTTATATAAGATGTCCCCATCAAGAACAAATCCTACTGCCATTTTTCTGATTGTTCTTTTGTCGTTCTCGTTTGCTTGCTCCGGGTACCTTTGATGTTTGACATATTCCAAGATATCATGGAACCATGGTCGTCCATCCGCCTCTTTTTCAATGCTAAAACAATGCGCCGGGGCTTCATATATGCTCATCTGGAGAGGCATTATTTCTGCTTCTCGATTCGCTTTGAACATAGAAGCTAAGGTGGCCAGAACATCAGCCAATTGGTTCTCCTCTCGTGGGAAGTAATTAAAGGTTACTTCCTCGAATTCTTTGACTAAACCCATAACAAGATCATGATATTTGACCAGCTTTGAGTCTCTCACTTCCCAATCTCCACGGATCTGGTAAATCACTAATGCCGAATCTCCTGATACCTTTAGGATTTTGATGCCTCGTTCAATAGCTGCGCGGAGCCCCATGACGCAGGCCTCGTATTCCGCTATGTTATTGGTACAGAAGAAGTTTAATCGGGCAATGAATGGATAATGATTCCCTTCCGGTGACACCAAGACCGCTCCGATCCCGTGCCCTAATGCATTTGATGCCCCGTCAAAACTCATTTTCCATGACTCTTCTTTTGACGATTCGCATTCTTTTTCTGTGATGCACATCAAATCTTCACCCGGGAAGTCAAATCGTAATGGCTCATATTCTTTCGTGGTTCGGGCTGCTAGGAAGTCGGCTATTGCGCTTCCTTTTATCGACTTTTGGCTTACATAGATGATGTCGTACTCCGATAGCAGGATCTGCCATCGCGCCATTTTTCCTGAGAGTGCAGGTGATTCCATCATGTACTTTATTGGGTCCAATTTAGAGATTAACCATGTCGTATGATACAACATATATTGTCTAAGCCTTCGAGCTGCCCAGACCAGAGCACAACAGAACTTTTCGATTGATGGGTATTTTGCTTCATACTCTGTGAACTTCTTACTGAGGTAATAGATCGCCCTGTCTCTTCTCCCCGACTCGTCATGTTGCCCCAGTACGCAACCCATTGAATTTTCGAACACCGTTAGGTACAGTATTAACGGTCTCCCGGGAGTCGGTGGTACTAGCACAGGGGGGTTAGACAAATATTGTTTTATTTTGTCGAAGGCAGCTTGGCAGTCCTTGTTCCATTCCCCAGGATTGTGTTTTCTCAATAGTCGAAAAATTGGGTCGCACTGGTTGGTAAGTTGAGCAATAAAACAGGCGATGTAATTTAACCTTCCTAGAAATCCTCTGACTTCTTTTTGTGTCTGTGGAGGTGGTAATTCTTGTATGGCCTTTATTTTGTCGGGATCGACCTCGATACCTCTCTCGCTAACGATAAAGCCCAGTAGTTTTCCCGAGGTTGCTCCAAATGTACACTTAGCTGGATTAAGCTTCAGTTGAAACTTTCTAAGTCTTTCAAACAATTTCCGGAGGTTTCCAACATGCTCTACTTCTCCCCGAGATTTGGCTATCATATCGTCGACATAAACTTCTATCTCTTTGTGCATCATGTCGTGAAACAGCATCACCATTGCCCTTTGATATGTTGCCCCAGCGTTTTTTAATCCGAACGGCATCACTTTGTAGCAAAATGTTCCCCACATTGTCACGAATGTAGTCTTCTCCATATCCTCAGGAGCCATCTTTATTTGGTTATAACCCGAAAATCCGTCCATAAAAGAGAATAATGAATGTTTTTCCGTGTTATCTACCAGCGTATCGATGTGCGGCAAGGGAAAATTATCCTTGGGGCTTGCTCGATTGAGATCACGATAGTCCACACACATTCGCACCTTGCCATCTTTCTTTGGCACTGGGACTATATTAGCCACCCATTCCGGGTATTTGGAGACTTGTAAGAAACCAGCATCGAACTGTTTTTTGACCTCTTCTTTTATCTTTAAGAGCATTTCGGGTCTCATCCGTCTTAGCTTCTGCTGGATTGGCTTGCATTCTGGTTTCACTGGGAGCCTGTGGACCACTACATCCTCGCTTAATCCTGGCATGTCCTGATATGACCATGCGAATATGTCTTTGTATTCATGAAGCAAGGTGACCAAGTCGTGTCTGGTGGACTCTGAGATGGAGGTCCCAATTTTCACCTCTTGCCTCTTTTCTTCGTTTCCCAGGTTCACCGTCTCAACAGATTCTTGGTGGGGGAGTATTCGTCTATCTTCCTGTTCTATCATCCTTAACAAGTCAGGGGTTGAAACATAATCTTCAGCATTCTCATCAGCTTCGGATTCTCCTAAACAAACAGCTTGCTCAAAGTCGATCTTAGGATCAATAGCAGGATTATTCACGTTGTCGTTATCTGAGCACCTGACAAGTAAAAAGAAACTATAGAGAAATATCGAGGTATTGGAAACAAAAATGTGATTCTATGACATGAATATATACATATATATGAAGACAAGCCATGAGAAAAGGGGATAGATATGAGGCTGATGAGAATGAGAGCCAGTGACAAAATGCATCTTCCTTGGTTGTTCATTTAAAAGTTAGACAGCTAATACAAACTTTTATAAAAAATTCCCCTTTGACTTAGAGGAATACAGAAGGTTGTCATTGAGAATTACTCTGGAGGGGTCCTAGAAACTACAAGGAGGTCCTCAGTAGTCCAATTGTCCAACACAAGTCCCGGAGGACCAGGGCATATCTTCGAAAGGCCTTTCGTTGTATTATCTGCTCCGTTGATGACGTTTATATTAAAGTTCTGAAAATCCCTTTCAACCAATAACAGCATGTTTCGCGAATCATCTCCCTCTGTGTACATCATTCCTGCTGACGTGAAAGTTCTTGACAAGGGCGGGTATGTCATGGGCTCCCATTCTACCTCTCGTCCTGAGGTTCTTGCAATCCTCTTTCCCTGATCTTTTTTCCGTTGTTTCCTCCTTTGTCGCTCATCAGGTTTGAACCCTAAGCCGTACGGGGTCTTGTGGTGTACAGGATTTAGCGCTCTAGTTATCCCTTGTCGGTATCTTCCTAAACCCTTTCCTGCTCGGGCACCTTTTCCTACCGTCAGCTTGACCCCCATCTCGGTGTTTCTTGACAACTTGGGTGTGGGAGTCCTATTTCCTTCGGCGACAAATGTAGCGTTGATGAATTCGAAGGAACGGAAGGAGCATTCTGGCACATCTTTGTTTGCCTCGATGTAGGGGGTGTCAGTAGATAGCGACGCGACGATGTCCTCTTCACCGGCGATCGTGATCAGGCGGTTATCCATAATAAACTTTATTTTCTGGTGAAGAGATGAAGGAATAGCTCCTGCAGAGTGGATCCAGGGCCTTCCTAAGAGGCAATTATATGAAGGAGCAATGTCCATGACTTGAAATTCGACATTGTATGTGCACGGACCCACCTCTAAAGGGATATCGATTTTTCCCATAACTTCCCGCCGTGTTCCATCAAATGCCCTTACCGCGGAGTGACAAGGCCTCAGGTAAGACATGTCGACGGGCATCCTAGACAGTGTAGCTAGCGGCATGACATTGAGCGCGGACCCGTTGTCAATAAGCACATGCGGTATTATATATCCCTTGCACTCGGTCGTGATGTGCAATGCCTTAACAGAGCCCCTGCCATTTGGTGGTATTTCATCATCGCTGAAGGAGATGAAATTATCTGCGTTTAAATTGTTCACCCACCTATCGAGTTTTTCAATGGGCACATTGCTTGGCACATATGCTTGGTTCAACACTTTCAGTAAAGCGTTTCGATGTGGCTCTGAGTTCAACAAAAGGGATAATACTGAGATTTTTGCTGGTTGTTTATTCAGCTGCTCCACGACATTGTATTCGCTGTGCTTAATGAACTTTAAGAATTCCTGTGCCTCCTCCCCATTCACCGGCTCCTTAGTTCCTTGTTCAGCCTGTATTTCAACCTCGCCCTCGACCTCGTGTATTGGTGCTTTCCCTTTCTGACTCGTGCCAATGGCTTTCTTCTTTGTCTCACCCACCTCAGGGGAATAGCACCTCCCACTGCGGGTAAAATGCCCCACCTCACTGATGTTTCCAGTTGTAGCTCCGGGTATGGCGACATTGACATCGTATTTCCATGGCACTGCCTTGCTATCCTTGTACGGAAAAGGGGAAGGTACTTGAATTATCATTTTTGGTTTCCTCTCTTCTTCCTTTGTCTCGTAGTAGATTACCAAAGGCCGATCGGCACTATAAGGAGGTCCTGATGATTGGCCCTCAGATGCACATATCTCCTTTCCACCAGTCTCTTCCATCTTATTGAAGATTTCTATCTTTCTATTGTCCATCATGCTTTGAAGCAGCTCTTTGAACTCCTCGCAAGATTGGATATGGTGTCCTGATATGCCGTGAAAGACACAGAAACTTGGGCTCCTCGCGTTTTCCTCCTTGAAATTCCTATCGAGCATGCCCTTCTCAATCATTACTTCCCAGACCTTTTCCAAAGGTGTCCTTATCCTAGAGACACAGCTTTTGATTCGCCACCCATCTTCCGGTGTCACCATATTCACGTTCCCTGTGGCATGGTTAGGGAGCGGGTTTCTTGTCATATTGTTGGTACCGTCAAACCGCAAGATCCCGGCGTCGATGAGGCCTTGCACTCTTCTCTTAAAGGCTAAACAGTTATCTGTAGAGTGTCCCTGATTCCCGGCGTGGTACATGCAATTAGCGTTGGGATCGTACCACCTTGGGAACGGAGGTTTTAATGGCGCCATGTAATGTGGTGAGATTAACTGTTTTTCCAATAGCTTCGGGCATAATTCTCCGTATGATACGGGAATGGGGGTGAATTGGGGTCTTTCAGGATTGGGCTTTACTGGTCCTTGCTCGTTTTTTGGCTGGCCTTGGGCGGGCATAGCGTTTGGAGGGAATATGGTGAATGGTCTTTGATTTTCGGTGGCGTAAACGGGGTAGGGAGGAGGTGCTTGATAGTAGGGGCTTTGTGGATAGAAATTCGGCGGTGGGCGGAAATGGGGGCGTGGTTGTATCGGATATGGATTAGGAGCATAGTGGCCTCCGGTCCCCACCATGTGGGCTTCGAGATCCTTTTTCTTTGCAGGTGTTGGTCTTTTTGAGCTCTCAGGGCCCTCCATTCTTCCACTTTTGATGCCATTTTCGATGAGTTCGCCGGATATTACAAGGTCGGCGAAATCTTTCGTGGCATTTCCCACCAGTTTGTCGTAGAATGGCGCCCTCAAAGTATTGATAAAAAGGACTGTTACCTCACTTTTAGTTAATGGGGGCTCGACCTGGACTGAGAGATCCCTCCATCTCTGAGCGTATTGTTTGAAGGTCTCCGTTGGCTTCTTTTCCAACATTTGTAGCGTCATTCGGTCGGGAGCCACATCAGAAACATGCTTATATTGTTCACAGAATGCAGTTGCCAGGTCCTTCCATGACCGGATCCTCTCGGTGCTAAGCTGATCATACCATCGGAGGGCCGATCCTATCAAGCTATCCTGGAAGCAGTGTATTAACAGTTTGTCCTCGTTCAAATGTCCAGCCATCTTCCGACAGAACATAATAAGGTGTGCTTTCGGACATCTCGTTCCCTCATACTTCTCAAATTCTGGCACCTTAAACTTTGGGGGTAGAACCAGATCGGGCACTAAGCTAAGCTCCTTGGCACTTAGTGAAGAAAAGACTCCAGTACCTTCCACCGCCTTGAGTCTTTCTTCTAGATTCTTATATTTTTCTTCAGCATCATGGTCACCCCTCTTTAACCTAGCTATTTCCATCGGATCATCCAAATCCGGAACCATCGGATTAGCCGAATTGTCCCCAGCGTTTGATACGTATATACCCTCCCCCAAATGGGTAGGTGGGATGGGTTGTTGCTCCAGGCCTACTGGGTTCCCTTGAGGATATCCTCTTTGTGCTGCATGAACATGGGATGGCGCGGATCCTAGGGGATAAAGCGGATCTTGATTATCCCTCGAATGGGGCTCCGTAAGGTCGGGACTTTGCGCGGGTCCTTTTCCTTGGGTCATGGCCGTCAACATTTCCAACATTCTGTCCATTTGACTCTTATGCTCTCGTGATTCCTCGCGGGATCTCATCATTAGGTCCTTTGCTTCTTGCTGTGATTTGGTTAGCTGTTCTTGTAACTCCTTCTGGGTTTTTTCCATCCTTTCAATTCTCTCATTGAGTTCGACGTCCATAGCTCTAGATCTTAAGCGTGTTCTATAGGGATGATGTGATTCCAGGTTCGTAACGTCGTAGCTGTGGATTATGCGATTTCAAGTTTAGCGAATAGTTTTAAGGTGATATGACGCTAATGTATGTAATGCAATGCCGATGCATGGCATGGATGCAAAAAGGTGTTGATTTAATTCAATTTCATTAGATAAACTTTACTAGAAAACAAATTTCCTTTCATAGAACGGACGATTACATATACGATTTAGCTCTAATGCCTAAGTCCTTAACTTTCCTAAGAAGCCAAGCTAAACTTTGGCCTCGTTCCGATCCCGACTCGTACATCAGACTTAACGCATCAGCCCGAACTGCTAAGGCTTGCAAATGGTCGGCCACTTCTCGGATTTGAACCGCGGCCTTGCCCATTATATAGTCTCTGTTTCTGATTTGCTCTTGGGAATGGTGGAGCTGCTCCCTCCAATGTTCATTATTGGCTTCAAGGAGCTCCATTCGGTTTTTGCTATCTTGTAGCGCGGTCTCGAGCTCCCCTATCTGCCCTCTCATCTCCTCGATTTTGTTCTGACTGGCTCTCAATTCGACTACTGAGTTACGACTACGGTGGAGGTGCAGCGATTTTTCTAATTCTGCTATTTGGGCGAGTAACCTCTCCTTTTCGCTTTGGCTTTCTAACAAGTTCTTTCTCAAAGCGTCTTCTCGTACCCGAGCCTCTTGAAGTTTCCTCTCCCACTGGTCGGTCTTGGATTTTTCTTCTTTAATTTCTTGTCGCCATTGCTCTGATGTCTTACCTAGCCCCGCGGTTCTTATAGACATGCGCAGCTTCTTGTAGTCCGTCTTTAAGCTATCCAAGTCTTCTTCGGCTTTGTTCTTTCCCTTTTTAAATTTTTCAGCCTCGAACTTATGGACGTCAACGTCCAATCCTAACTGCATCTTTTCTTCTTCTAGCTGCTCTATCCTCTTACCCAATTCCCGGCTTTTTCTCTCGAAGTCTTGCTTGATAATTTCTAATTCAGTTGGGATCACTTGCAGCTGTTCTTCTATTGGTCGAGTATTTCCTTGGATTGGCCTTGGGATGTTGTCATTGATTCTTTTGGCCCACCATTGATCGTACTCGGGGGTCACCATGGGTCCTAAGGCAAGTCTCTTCATTTTCCGGGTTTGGGTCCATGCATCTGATATCTCGCGAACCTTCTTCTTATAGTTGTCATCCTTGTATGAAAATTCACATTGGGCTAATCCATGTGTTGCCGGTATGAACTGCCTCGATCGATACTGTCTCATCACTAATAACGGGGCATATCCGACAGCTCCCCATATTCCGAGCAGAGGAACCCAGTCGAACCCTCCACACCGATACAGGATCTCGTCAGTGATCATCCATGGAGCTTTCCATATTACATCTTTAGCTTGCAGGTTTTGGAGAATCGTCATCCACTTCTCTCCAGATAGGTCGTCTCGCCTTGGCGTATTTGCTAATTCCTCAAGAGGGGAGTAATTCTCGAAAAAGACTTTGCATGAGGCTCTTTCTTTCTTCCAAAAATGGCAATGAAACCAAGATAACAACAGCTGCGCACATCCCACGAATCTCCCTTCGCCTGCTCTTCGGCAAGCGTTCAATGATCTGAAGGTCTCAGCTAAAATCGCAGGGACAGGCGTAATTCCCTTATCAAGTTTATCAAATAGGTCTGAAACCGCATCCTCTACATGCCCTAATGCCTTGGGGAAGATGACCAAACCATAGACGCTTAGAGCGAAGACGTCAATCCTCTTCTTCTTATCAGGATGCGCCAAAATTAATTCCCTTAAGTGTTTCCAAGGGATACACTTACAATCTCCCTTTTGCTTAATCCGGGTCATGACCCACTGCTCGCTCATCCCTGTAATGTTCATTAGCCTCTTCGAGAATGCCGACACATTTGCAAACCTTGAATACGCCTTATCAGTTTGAAATCTCGGGCACCGAAACAAAGCTGTATACTCCTCCACGGTAGGCACCAAATCCACCTCTCCAAAAGTGAAACAACTGTAGGCGGGATTCCAAAACTGGGTAATAGCTCGGAGTAGGTACTCGTCTACCTTGATGTCAAGTAGATAGGGCAGATCGCCGTAGTTATAGTAGAGCAATTGTTTGTCCTCATTTCCCCATGAGTTCCATATTTCCTTTAATTCTCGTAAATCATTTTGGGCCGCGCTGATACGGGTGAAATCCCATAGCTCTGATTCATGCCCTACTGTCAGACTATCCCCCTTTTCTTGCTGTATTCTTTCAGACCACACCTGCACTGTCGCATTATCCTCCACTCTATTGAGAAATCCCTTTTCCATGTTAAGCTTTTCTATTTAGAAACCGAATGCGGGTCAACACCTTTTTATGATGAAATGCCATGCAATAAGAGCAAAACACGACGAGTTAGTATCAAGTACGAAAAGGAATATAAACAGAAAATGATCAAACTCCTATTTAAGGTGGCGACTAAAGTTCACACGGTTCTCCCTACAATGGGCTCCTAGGTCTTTCTATATGTGGTTTGGTTCTAAAGCGAGGGTACCTGAACCAGCAGATTCCTCGATCCTCACCCATTATAGGCTCATATAGACCGAGTTCAGTTCAGGGGAATACACTTCCCTATGGCTGCACGGAGATAAAGATCTCACGAAGACATAGGTACGGATGTATCCCGAAAGTGATCCACTATCTTGCACGGAGGTAAAAACCTCACGAAAGAGTAGCTTCTCACTCCCACTTAAGGGTGTGACCGCAGTCATGCAATGCAATGCCAAAATATTTCGCAAAACTCGACAGTATAACACAAACGAATGCATCAAAGAGAAACATGATTTTTCAAAACGTTTTTCCAACTTTTCAATCGAAGGGACAAAAATCAATCAATTTACGGCCTGACTCTCGGCAGGTCCCCAGCGGAGTCGCCAAGCTGTCGTAACCATTTTTGGCAAAACGGGAAGCGACCTTGGTTTTGAAAACGAAAATAAAACGGGAGTCGCCACCGATCTTTGAATAGGTGTGATCGGATCACCTTTGTTTTAATAAAACATTTTGATTTACTAAAACAACGTTTTTGGTCTACGAAAAATTAAAAAAAAAATAGGTTCGGGAGTCGGTTACGTGCGAGGAAGGATTAGCACCCTCGGCACGCCCAAAATTGGTACCAAATTGATTAATTAATGTCCCAATGTCGAAAATTGAAAATTTTGAAAAAAGAATTTAAAAATCAATCTCTTTCTGAAATAATTTGGTTTTCTCGAATTGAATATTATGATTTTTCTCGCTTCGAGAGAATAAAATATCACATCCAGTACATAGGACACAATGATTTTAATCTTCGAATCCAAAATCATCACTTAATTCCCAAGACTCATGAGAAAAAAGACTTAAAAGGATAGTCGATTGTTTGGCCAAGCGAGGAATCGAAATCCAACACGTAGGGTACGATCTCTCGAATCTCCAAACATTGATCATCGCCTTATTTGGGAAACCTTTGCTTTTGGATAAAATTGATGAACGTTTTTTTTTTTTTTTTTTTTAGAAAAACGATATACATTTAGTAGTTTAGGTTTTTTTTTTTTTTTAAAACATTATCTAAAACATGAAATGGATTATATGCGACGAATAGTGATAATGTAACAAATATTAACATGCATTGGATGATAATGACAATAATAAAGCAATAATACAAGAATAATGATGATGATGATGATGATGATGATGAGGATATGGAAACACGAATAAGCAAATCATAATACATGCAGGAATAATAATCACATAATTTACATCATTTAAACATAAATATTAACAGCAAGGAAAGAAAAGAAAAGAAAAAATAAATAAATAAATAAAGTGAACAACTCTAAAAGAGATAACGCACAAAACAATTTATAATAATTAACAAAATAATTCCGAGTGAAGGATGCGAAAAATAATAATAATAATGATGATAATAATATAATATCAATGATATGTAAGATAATTTTGAGATGATGCCCAAAGGAATAAAACGAAAATTAAAATAACAAATGAAGATAATTTATAAAAAATGAGAATAATAATAATAATAATAATAATAATTATAATAATAGTAATAATGATAATAATAACAGTAATAAAAATTAGTGGTAATAAATATGATAATGATAATATGTAACATGCATATACACAATATACTAATATGGACATAGCAATGATAAATAATAATAATAGCCCAAAAGATATTGAAAGGATGAAATCAAGAGGAAAGCAAAATCAGAGACCCAAAATTTAAAATAAAATGGCTTGGGGCCACTTTGTAATACGCGAACATGGGGAGGGACCAAGTGGGAAATAATCCCGGCCCTTGTGCGCTGCGTTTCAAGTGGTCTGGCCGTGGATTAAATCAAAAACGGGATAGAACAACGGGGCCGATTTTAAAAAAAAGGAAAGTACTAGCAGGGAGCTGATCGAATGCGCTGAAAAGGGAGAAGGGGCCATCGCGCAAATATCCCTTTTAGGGGATAGGCGCAGCTATCCTTATGGTCAAACGGCGCCGTTTTGTTTATCTCTAGAAACCCTAAGATTTGTCTTTCAAAACATTTTAACCCTTCCTTTTGTTTTAGCCCAGCAGCCGAAAAGAAGAAAGAAAAGTTTCCTCCTCTTATCCTTTCTCTTCTCAGCCGATTGGTCTTCTTAGACCGTTCGCCGTGCCACCACGCCACCACCGGATTGGTGGCCAGCGACGCGCGAGACGGCACGTTACAGGTATGCTTTCCTCTTCTTTTCCTTTCGTGTTAATGGTTTTTTGTATTTTATTTCAAAAAAAAAAACCAGTAAAATGAACATAAAATCGAAGGGATAAAATGACGGGATTCAAAAGGGAAATAGATCAACCTTCTCGAACTTCTCTTTTTTGTATTCTTGACTGCTGGATTCGTAAAAAAAAAAAGCCAACCCCCTTACAGTCCATTGTTTCGGTTCTTATAACCGATTTTTACAAAGGTTTTTCATCTCTTTTTTTCTTTTTTTGTCGCATTTTTCCTTGGTTCTGCTGTGTTGGTGCGTGCTTTTCTTTGCAGGTGATGGGCATCGCGCACGCTGGTGTCGATCGAGGCGCGGGGGTGCTGGTGGAGGGGTCGATGGCATCATGCTGGGGCGCACATGGGGGCTGTGGCCGACAAGAGTGGGTTGCTGGTACGAGGCGCGCGTGGAGTTGACGCGTGCTTGGGAAAACGGGGCGTCACGCCGACGACGCGCGCGTAGCGGACGTGCGGGGCAGATGAAGGGTCGGTTGGCAGCGGCTGGTGGGGAGGGAAGGTTCCTGATTATTTAAAATTTTGGGCTACTGGGCCTTTGTAATTTTTGGGTTAGGGTGTTCTAGCAATTGGGTAAATTGGGCTTTTGTAATTGGGTTAATGGGTTTGCATTGTTTGGGTTGGTGTAATTATTTGGACTGTAATTGGACTTTTAATGGACTTTGTTTCATTTATTTTATTCTGTTTTGTTTGGGGCATTTTAGGTTGGGTTTCAGAAATGTAAATGGACATTTGGACTATATATTTTTTATTTGGACTTTTATTACATTTTGTTTTTTCTTTTTTTTCAATCTGGTTTTGTTTTGGCTAATAGGCCCGGGTTTGGGTTTTGGTTAAAAGCCCGGGCAAAATATGGTTATTACAATGAACACACACGGAGTAAGCTTACTAGCTTAGTAAGTCTTAAGCAACTATATTATAACATTTAAACATCCAAACATTTTTAAACAATCGGTTCATGCATTGTATATAAAATAATTCAACTTATAAATTTACCATAGCTGAATATCATTACCTCTCTTAACCTAACAATTCTCATTTTGTTACCAAAGTACACCATTCACCGAAATTATATACACATATCTATGTATATAAGCATACCTACATGAACATCTTTATACACATATCGATATTTCCTAGCACGATATGTGTCTTTTCAGAACTTCAAGAAATCAAGGTTTTTTTTTTCCTTAAAGGCAATGTGAGTTTAAATTGGATAATGACTTTCAAGGAATCGAGATTGTTTCAATTTCACACCACGCTAGAACATTCCAATCTCACATTATTGAAATGATCTTAATGTTTATAATAATTATATTTGTGTCAATTTAACCAATGTGAAACAATATCTAGTGCTCGATTTGAGATGGTTATCGAGTTCCAATGCTATAAAATTAAAAATAATGGCTTGTATAAAATCATAATGTATTAAGTAATGGCTTCTCTAGAACCATTTAATTTTGGTACAACTAAATATAATTTCAATGGGCTTATATCCCATTACGCATTCGAATCAATATCAAAAATAAAGACAAAAAACAATTTTGGGCCCGGTACGTCTTGTAATCGTTTGTTAGGTTAAGCAATCATATATCCTTATGCAGACAGAGAGGGTGAATCGATCAATGCAAGGCAATTTTTCCATGAATTAATGCTTTTAGCTATAATTGTTGCTGGGTTTAGGTCTTTGAATAGAGGATTTTCTCGGGTCCTCTTTACTAATGCTGAGTGGCAAACTTTTCCCAACACAAAAAGTTCACCGCAACACTTGTAAGAAATACTCCCTATCTGGAAAATAGCCGTGAAAGCTTCTAAAACACATGGCAAACCCATTTTAGTTTCACAATTACTTTCCTTAATAATCTGGTCATTCTCCTTCGTAGCCATTACTGCCCCGCAAGTTAAGAATAAAACCAACAGGACGAAATATGTAACATCCCGAAATTCGCCTAGTAGGATTGGGCCCAATGGGCCTTGGGAGCAGTAGCGTTTAAAATTTTTGGAGAACAAGAGAATGGATTTAGTGCAAGTTGGACTTATTAGGTGAGTGATTTTGGAAGGTTAGAGGGCTTCTATAAAGTCTCAGGATCAAACTTGGGCTTAGCAAAAATTTTGGTTCTAGGCTAAAAAAACCCTAGGAGTTAATGGGTAGGCTTTGAGAATAAAATATGGAGGAAAATGACACAAGTGGAGTGTGTGGGGTAGTGGCAAAGTGACGCCACATAAGAGACAAGGGGTTGACGCCACGAGGAAGGAAGGAGGTCCAAGGTTCAAGTCTTTTTACATGGACCTTAGAATTGGGCTATAGATTTATATTTAGTTGCGCATGGTTTTAGACACAAGAGGAGCTTGTGGCTTAGTGGCTAGCGGCGTGGATTATGCTATAGGGGAGCCTGGGTTCGAATCTCATGAAAAGTAGCAGAGTATTTATTTTGCGAATTGGTCGGCAAGAGTTTGAGTTAGATTTAAACTCTACTGGCGAAGGGATCCCACATTGGAAAGATACAAAGAAGGAAGGTGAGAAGCTAGCTATATAGAGAGCTATCTATGATGGGAGGAAGCACACCTTGGAGGGCGTTTGGGCATAGGAGTGGTCGGAGCGCGGATTAGCTCCAGATTCCTATCAGGTGTGTACTTCTCTACTCTAGCTGTAGAGCGGCAAACGCCGAAATGTCAGTCACACGACGATTGTAGCCACACAAGCGTGCGAGCGAACGTGTGGGGGCTTCTACGCGATAGTTGAGGCAATCAGTAGTGTTCTCGTGGGTTGTGGTTGCTTGGGCCACAATTGGTCGAAGTGGGCCCAATGGGCCCGTAAGCCCATATGAGTAAATTATGTGATTGTGTAGTATATATTGGACTAGACTAGGTGAATCTCATATATGTGGCTAGAGTAAGTACTAGATGGGCCACACGAGCGTGTGGGCCCGAATGGGCCGAAATCGGGTTTTAGGCCCAATAGTTCAGTAACGACCGGAAATGGTAGCCGAGTCGCTCGGGGCGACATTGGGCCTTCGAAGAGGCCATTGCAGGTGCAAAATTACTGAAATACCCTCAGCAGGGTAAATTACCAAAGTACCCCTGAAAGGTAAATTACGGAAATACCCTTGGTAGGTAAAATTACGGTTATACCCTTAGAGGTTGATTAGCTTGATTATGTTGCAACTTGTTATTTGATTATGATGGTAATTCATTTCATACGTTATATGTGGTATATGTTTTGCATACATGACATATGCGAATTATTATGTCATATTGCATGGGATTGGGATATGGTATTGATGTAAGGGGAAGTCTTTATCGGTGACTTGGCCACATATTTATCGGTGGCTAGACCACATTATATCGACTTTGAGCAGCGTGACTGTCAGCATGGCTGCCAAAGAGGAGTGTAGAGGATGAAGGGTTGATTGTCGAAATCCCTACAAGTGTGTTGAGGATGGATATATGGAGCGGAGTGTAGAGGATAGATCATTAGGTTTGGTTGGGTTGCATTGCACTCATTATTTATATGCCATGATATTAGGGCTAAGGCCCAATATAGTTCTGTGGGCTTAGGCCCAGTTATCGTTGTAAAGGGAATTGCACACTGAGTTTTCGTAAACTCACCCCCTCTTTTTAAATGTTTCAGGTAATCCCTAGTTGTGGATTTGGAGTCGAGGTGGACTTCGAGGTGGCCATGCAGTACTTCTTTCGTAAATTCGCTTTCCTTATTTAAATTGTACTTTTAATTCGGGATTTTGTTATGTAATAAGGCCTCCGAGATTTTAATTTGGTTTTTGTTTTAACGCATTTATTATCTGTTATGAATTGCTTAACATTAACGAACGGTTCGCAAACTATTAATAATTAAAATCGGGATTTTCTTAGAACTACAAACATTGTGTTCAAAATGTCAACAAAACTCGAAATTTTTAAACAATCGCGAAGTTTCTTTAATAACCTTTACATGTGACATGCCAGATATAGTCGTAACGTCTAGGTCGGGTTTTGGGTGCTACAGAATAAACATTAAGGCTTGCCATACTGCGCGAATCTGATGTTACTAGTTAAATTTGGTTCGTAAAATTAATTTCGAACAAGATTCGCAGGGAAAAAAACTGGCATTTATAGGAAGTGTTATAACCACATTAGACTAGAATACGTTACAATAAAAGAAAACATTAAATATTCAGTTTAATTAGCATTAATTTTAATTATTACAAATCTAAATATTAATTCAAAGACATATTTATACTTCCCTTTATAATTCTTAAATGGCTTTAAACGGATCACGAAAATAAGGTTCAATAAAGATGATTATGTCGTACATGGGTTTCTATGTTGAAACTGGGATTGAGCTATTACGTCCACTCCAAACCAAACACCAGGACGATAATAACATATGGAAAAAGCAATGTGAGATATAGTACACTTGCATTACAGGACACATATTCGTTATGTGTGTCCTCCTATTGTTCTAATATTTTGAAGTTGTGTATGCACTTGCTATGTTAATGGTTAAAAGTTCACGTCTATCTCAAAATTGAATGAGATATACCAGATTCCTTTACCAGTGATATGTATGTGCTACAATGTACAAATAATTATGCAAAGCGTAAATTCTTATAACCTTGTTGTTGTTAAAAAGTGTTTATCACACTTATCATATTAGTAAAAAGGAAAATGGCAACTAAATGATTGAAATTCAAAATTAATAAATCAAAAATATTTCCCGTTCTGAAATTAAGTTGATGTATATCTTTATCGTGGGACTCCAATTCTATTATTGTATTCTTCGTTCTTCGTTAAGTTTTTTCGGTGTAAGCATTTCAACGCAATTTTACTGAAATATGAATGGAAGCTTTTAGTGGAATAAGTAATGGAAATTGGAAAATGAAAATTTCTCTTAGAGAGTTAAATCGGAAATAACAAATGATATTACGTTTCTATAACTCTCGTAGGTATTGCCCAAATAATGGATAGGATTTAGTTTTTATATAAATTGAACCTTTTTTAATAGGGAGAATGTGGGGCGTACGTCACCGACATATTTGGAGTTTCATTCTCGATATTGATAAAAAAAAGTAATCTAAAGAAAGAAGAAAAAGAAAATCAAGTTAAGACTTTGAAGCGTTACATCACTTTCGAAGATGATTTCAAGATTGCCTCTCCTCTACGGAAAAGAAAGAGGACAAAACTAATAGATTAGTATCGAAGAAGTGAAAGTGGAAAATGAAACAAGGAGTCCATTGGCAATGAACTACTACAAATTATAGTGCATGTCCCTTGGAGGATATTTCCTGGCACGATATGTGTCTTTTAAGAACTTCGAGAAGTTCAGGATTTTTTTCCCCTAAAGGCAATCTAAGTTTAAATTTGACAATGACTTTCAAGAAATCGAGATTGTTTCAATTTCACACCACGTTAGAACATTCTAATTTCACATTATTGGAATGATCTTAATGTTTATAATAATTACATTTGTGTCAATTTAACCAATGTGAAACAATATCTAGTGCTCGATTTGAGATGGTTATAGAGTTCCAATGCTATAAAATTAAAAATAATGGCTTGTATAAAATCATAGTGTATTAAGTAATGGCTTCTCTAGAACCATTAAATTTCGGTACAACTAAATATAATTTCACTGGGCTTAAATCCCATGACCCATTTTAAGAAAGCATTCGGATCAATATAAAAAATAAAGACAAAAAACAATTTTGGCCTCGTTACGCCTTGTAACCGTTTGTTAGGTTAAGCAATCCTATATCCTTAAGCAGACAGAGATGGTGAATCGATCAATGCAAGGATGGAATATACATTAAGGCTTGACATAATGTGCGAATCTGATGTTACTAGTTAAATTTGGTTCGTAAAATTAATTTCGAACAAGATTCGCAGGGAAAAAACTGGCATTTATAGGAAGCGTTATAACCACATTAGACTAGAATACGTTACAATCAAAGAAAACATTAAATATTTCAATTTAATTAGCATTAATTTTAATTACTACAAATCTAAATATTAATTCAAAGACACACATTTATACTTCCCTTTATAATTCTTAAATGGCTTTAAACGGATCACGAAAATAAGGTTCAATAAAGATGATTATGTCGTACATGGGTTTCTGCATTGAAACTGGGATTGAACTATTACGTCCACTCAAACCAAACAGCAGGACGATAATAACATATGGAAAAAGCAATGTGAGATATAGTACAATTGCATTATAGGCACACATATTCGTTATGTGTGTCATCCTATTTTTCTAATATTTTGAAGTTGTGTATGCACTTGCTATGTTGATGGTTAAAAATTCACGTGTATCTCAAAATTGAATGAGCTATACCAGATTCCTTTACCAGTGATATGTATGTGCTACAATGTACAAATAATTATGTGAAGCATAAATTCTTATAACCTTGTTGTTGTTAAAAAGTTTTTATCACACTTATCATATTAGTAAAACAGAAAATAGCAACTAAATGATTGAAATTCAAAATTAATAAATCAAAAATATTTCCCGTTCTGAAATTAAGTCGATGTATGTCTTTATCGGGGGACTCTAATTTTATTGTATTCTTCGTTCTACGTTAAGTTTTTTCAGTATAAGCATTTCAACCCAATTTTACTGAAATATGAAAGGAAGCTTTTAGTGGAATAAGTATTGGAAATTGGAAAATGAAAATTTCTCTTAGAGAGTTAAATCGGAAATAACAAATGATGTTACGTTTCTATAACTCTCGTAGGTATTGTCCAAATGATGGATAGGATTTAGTTTTTATATAAATTGAACCTTTTTTAATAGGGAGAAAGTGGGATGTACGTCACCGACATATTTGGAGTTTCATTCTCGATATTGATAAAAAAAGTAATCTAAAGAAAGAAGTGTAACACCCCAAACCCAGCCCATGCGGTATGACTAGATCTGTCATGTCACGTGAAGAAAATGCATAAAGACTTTGTGATTCTTACTAAAAGTAGGCGTCATTTGGTCATAGTTAAGAAAAAAAATTTGATTAGAAATATTTGATAAAAATACTACTAATTTTGAGATATTGATTGAAGAATCGATAATTGAACTAGTGAACCTTAAAACCATGACTTTTGAAAATGATGTTGAAAATTTGAAAGAGAATCTGAGTTAAATTATTAGTGCATATTTATTATGAAAACTATTTATTAATCAATTTTGGAAAACCGTTATTTCTGATTTTAGAAAATCTCCATTTAAAAAATAACTCAAGCAAACTAATAAGTACGACTAAACATAAAGCAAAAATGAAAATATCCCAGAGGCCTTATTACAACTTTAAAACCCAAAATAGTAAAAGTAACGAAATACGAAAAAAAAGAAGTGTAATATCCGGGATTTAGGGGTTGTGCATTTTTGCTTAAATATATGTGGAAGCATGCTTATGTGTTGTTTGAATGTGTTTTGAGAGTTTCGGGAACTTTAGAATGTAGGAGAATGTCTTAGGAAAATATTGGATTTTAAGTCTTAAAGGGGAGCTAGGCAAATGAGGCCTTAAGAAAATTGGTAGGGGAATTTGGACACAAGATTGGGCTTGGTAAAGTGGCTAGGAGGTGCCATTTAAAGCCTTAAGAAGTGACGCCGCAAGCAGTGCAAGAGGGGCCTAGGTTCGAGCAGCAAGGGGAGCAATTGTGGAGCTGTTTTTGCGTCAGGGAGGAAGGGAGTTGGACGACATGGGGACACTGGATGGATGAGCTTTAGTTGTGGTCAAATTCTTTTTAAAATTCGGCTAAGGTAGAAAGATAATTGTTGATTTATTCAGATTATTTTGAATGTGTAACATCCCCAAACCCGGCCCATTCACCACGACCGAATTTGGTTATGTTAGTGAAAATAGTTTTAAGAGGTTTAACTTTACGGGAAAAAGTTTGATGAAAACTCGTGTTTGATTTCGTATACTTGTGAAAATCATGGGTATGACTGTTTCAAAACTCTTGTTTTATAAAATATTCTTTTTAAAACTTTAGTACATATAAAACCAATGTGAATTCATAGGTTGCTAATAATAAATCCATTTCCACTTGATAGTTCAATTTAATCAAACTCTAGTTGATGTAGTACCGAAGATAGTTATTAAAATAATTCTAAAATAATTCCCAAAATACATAAAAGTCAAAAGGCCCTTATTACACAATATTTAAACCAAATACTTCAAGTAAAACTAAGCTTTAAAAGTATTTAAACTTCTCTTCCTGCATGGGCCACCATGAGTCCTCTCCGATCCCGGTCCAATCTACGCATCACCTGAAATGGTTAGGAAAAAATAGGGTGAGTCCACTGACTCAGTGCATAATCAAAACACCGATTTCCACACGTATGGGCTTGGCCCATACCCACACAATATTCGTAACAAACTCATGCAAGAATGCATTTCAGCCCAACCAATTGTCCAACCGAACACCAACCTTAGTAGACTCGCTGCCTAAGGCCGTGGGAGCTCCCCACCGATCACATCGTGATCCATAACCTTACCTTGGCAACTCGCTGCACAAGGCCGTGGCTGAGCCACCGATCAACCCAAGTGATCCCACAATCGTAAACTGTCTACGGTGATGCACATAGCGATCAGCCGCCGAGATGGGCACCTAGCCAACATCTCCCTTGAGGTGGCACTCAGCTAACCCTCAAGCGCTAATGTAGCCGGAGCTATCATTAGACCACGTACATCCGGTGTACCCTTCTTCCTCCATCTTTCCCATCCACCTCCCATGTATGTAAAAATGCAACATGTCAGATCATATCATATAAGAGTAGACATTATCATAACATATATTTTCATCAGAATACATAATTTCACATCATCTCACCTGGCATCTGATTACCAAACCATGGTATTTACCACTTAGCCAATATGATTGGCTACCACACATCATGCATTTGTAAACATATTATCCAACCAACAATCGCAGAAATAGTGCGTTGATTACGCACCTTAACACCTGTAGTTCTACGCTTTCGATCCCTAAGCTATGGCTCAAAGAAACAACAGCTATCTGCCTATAGCTATCACCTGCTGCTGGCCCACACCCCGGTGGCCAATCCCGAACCACCGAGACAGCCCTCTTCTTGAACTTCGGGATAGGGACCTTCCCTTGCCCACTTTGACTGGTTGTTGCCTCCATCAAAAGCTTAAACATGTAAACAGGTTAACCTTCCAAAACACAACCTAAATATTTAATCTTAATAAACATTTATTACCAACTCAACTTGAATCCCGAACGCTACTTAATGCCACTGCAACTGCTGACTAAACGACCTTGCTAACCACTCCCTATTGCTCAAACTAGAAACAGTCACCACAAGAAAGTATGGTTCGGCTTCAGGGACTTGTAACCAAAGTGGAGAAAATAGGAGAACAAAAGATTCGGCAAGGCTCCTTAGATGGTGCTGAGATATTCGGCAATGGCAGGCTTTAAATGGTGATTTCGATTTGAAACAAGGTTTAAGAAAAGGTGTGAAGGGAGAGGGATATGGGTTCATAAAAGGTTCTGCCCTCTTCCAATTTCGGCTTCAAAGAAATAAGATGGAAAAAAGGATTTGCTCAGACTCACTTTCGGCAATGGACTAGAGAATGAATAAATGAAGACAAAAGGAAGAACTTTCGGCAAGGGAGAAAACAAAATGGTGAATGAAAAAATGAGCACCTCCCCCCCTATTTATAATATTCGGCCAAGCTCCAACCTCCCAAAAAAACAAAACCCCAAATCTCCTAAAACACCTCCCTTCCATCCATTCAAAATAATTTGAATGGGTCAAACCTACCTAGCCGAATTTAAAAAGAAAGACCAAGTCTTTCTCCACCTTTTAAGCCTCCAAAAGCCACCCAGCTTCTTTCCTCTTTGACGCAAAAACAAGGCCCCAATTGCTGCCCTTGCGAATCGAACCTGAGCCCCTTCCCCCTGCAAATGGCGTCACTTCTCCATGCTCTAAGTGGCGCCTCCTTGCCACTCTGCCAAGCCACTCTTTATGCCAAAACTCCACCAAAAATTCTCTTAAGACCCCCTCTATCCAAGCTCTCATTTTAGCCCCTAAAACTAAAAATTTACCCAAGCATTCCACCACTACCTAGGGTTCTCAGGACCCCTAAAACTTACCCAACCACACCCTAGAGTGTGCCAACACCCGAGCTAAGCACCAAACGCCTAACCCCTAAAACCAGGGTGTTACAATTCTACCCTCCTTAAAATAATTTCGTCCTCGAAATTACTTGTCTAAACTAACAGTCCAATTCCTCCCACTACGCTATAGCTGCGCACTCTGATCTTAAAGAGCTAACATACTTCTAAGCACAGTATCTACCATACTCAACGTTCCACATACTAACATCCTGCCTCTACCACGTCCACGAGTATTGCGACCACGCCCCCTAGAACTCATATCTAGCGCCTCGATTTAGTCTGATTAAAATTTTATGCATTAGAAATTTCGTTCCACTGTTTATCCACGAGCAATTTTATGCAATGAAGTTTCCGAGAGTAGTTCTTTCGAGCAATCAAGTTTCATTCCCTATCCAGGGGTAATTCCGTCATTTTCCTATAGGCGTATTTCGGTAATAACTCAGAGTCAATTTTGAAAATAGTTTTCCAACTTAAAGGTATTTCAAAATTTACAAAATCTAAGGGATCATCTTGAAGATTTTGTTTTTCAAACCAGATGTGTTGCAAAAATTCCAGAAATCGGGGTTATTTCAGTTATTTTGGAAATCATGGGTATTTTCGTAAATTCTCCAAATCAGAATATCACAACATTTTAGAAAATAGAATTTTCTGATAATTGGAATATTTCAGTAAAAGTCGAGAGAAATCTGAAAATTTAGAAACCAAGGGCATTTTGGTAATTTTATCAACCAGGGGTATTTTCGTAAATTTTCACAAACCAGGGTATCTTAATATTTTGAAACCTCAAAATTTTGGTATTTTGTAAAGTAAAAATCATTTTATCAAAAGTTGAGGGTAGTACGGCAATTTTGCAATACAGGGGCATTTTTGTAATTTTGCCACTAGGGCATTTTGGTAATTTCATAAATAAAAAAAAGTCCTTCAAAATCAGATTTAAGGTTTCACAAACCAAAGGGGTAAATTTGAAAATTTTAAAATAGGGAATTTTAGAAAACAGCAAGGCTAATTCCCTCTCGGGTTTTAATAATCGGTTTAGCCTATGAACAAGTCCTTTTGGTTAAGGTGAACCGAAGCTACGCACCAGGTAGGATTCCTGCGAAGAGAAGGTGAGTCACGAGGACTGCTTAAGTACCTAGCTCTTCCGGATCCAATCCTAGACATGCGCACCAAGGTTGCCACACTTTAACTCGGCGACTTACTTCACAGGTTTGTTTAAGAGCTTTAAGTCTTATGCATGTTTTTGAGTAGACTAGTCCTAGGGTTCAATAGATCCTAGTTCACTAATCTACGAGCCCAACTAAGCCCATAACAGTTCATATAACAAACTACTTCACAAGTCTGAAGTACTTACCTGGTGGACTCGGGCCGGAGGTACAGGTGCCATGCCAGAATAACCTGAAAACCTTTTTATAAAAACCCATATTTCGAAAACCCATTTTGAAAACTGTTTCGGGCCCAAACCCGCAAAGTCGAGTTTTGAACCGGGCTCTGATACCAAACTGTAACATCTCCAAACCCGGCCCATTCACCACGACCGAATTTGGTTATGTTAGTGAAAATAGTTTTAAGAGGTTTAACTTTACGGGAAAAAGTTTGATGAAAACTCGTGTTTGATTTCGTATACTTGTGAAAATCTTGGGTATGACTGTTTCAAAACTGTTGTTTTATAAAATATTCTTTTTAAAACTTTAGTACTTATAAAAC
Organism: Gossypium australe; assembly: GCA_005393395.2. Taxonomy (NCBI): domain Eukaryota; kingdom Viridiplantae; phylum Streptophyta; class Magnoliopsida; order Malvales; family Malvaceae; genus Gossypium; species Gossypium australe. The sequence continues at coordinate 20,416,208 of CM016618.1, forward strand.
CAATGTGAATTCATAGGTTGCTAATAATAAATCCATTTCCACTTGATAGTTCAATTTAATCAAACTCTAGTTGATGTAGTGCCGAAGATAGTTATTAAAATAATTTTAAAATAATTCCCAAAATACATAAAAGTCAAAAGGCCCTTATTACACAATATTTAAACCAAATACTTCCAGTAAAAATAAGCTTTAAAAGTATTTAAACTTCTCTTCCTGCATGGGCCACCATGAGTCCTCTCCGATCCCGGTCCAATCTACGCATCACCTGAAATGGGTAGGAAAAAATAGGGTGAGTCCACTGACTCAATGCATAATCAAAACACCGATTTCCACACGTATGGGCTTGGCCCATACCCACACAATATTCGTAACAAACTCATGCAAGAATGCATTGCAGCCCAACCCATTGTCCAACCGAACACCAACCTTAGCAGACTCCCTGCCTAAGGCCGTAGGAACTCCCTACCGATCACATCGTGATCCATAACCTTACCTTGGCAACTCGCTGCACAAGGCCGTGGCTGAGCCACCGATCAACCCAAGTGATCCCACAATCGTAAATCGTCTACGGTGATGCACATAGCGATCAACCACCGAGATGGGCACCTAGCCAACATCTCCCTTGAGGTAGCACTCAGCTAACCCTCAAGCGCTAATGTAGCCGGAGCTATCATTAGACCACGTACATCCTGGGTACCCTTCTTCCTCCATCTTTCCCATCCACCTCCCATGTATGTAAAAATGAAACATGTCAGATCATATCATATAAGAGTAGACATTATCATAACATATATTTTCATCAGAATACATAATTTCACATCATCTCACCTGGCATCCGATTACCAAACCATGGTATTTACAACTTAGCCAATATGATTGGCTACCACACATCATGCATTTGTAAACATATTATCCAACCAACAATCGCAGAAATAGTGCGTTGATTATGCACCTTAACACCTGTAGTTTTACGCTTTCGATCCCTAAGCTATCGCTCAAAGAAACAACAGCTATCTGCCTATAGCTATCACCTGCTGCTGGCCCACACCCCAGTGGCCAATCCCGAACCGCCGAGATAGCCCTCGTCTTGAACTTCGGGATAGGGACCTTCCCTTGCCCACTCTGACTGGTTGTTGCCTCCATCAAAAGCTTAAACAGGTAAACAGGTTAACCTTCCAAAACACAACCTAAATATTTAATCTTAATAAACATTTCTTACCAACTCAACTTTAATCCTGAACGCTACTTAATGCCACTGCAACTGCTGACTAAACGACCTTGCTAACCACTCCTTATTGCTCAAACTAGAAACGGTCACCACAAGAAAGTATGGTTCGGCTTCAGGGACTTGTAACCAAAGTGGAGAAAATAGGAGAACAAAAGATTCGGCAAGGCTCCTTAGATAGTGCTGAGATATTCGGCAATGGCAGGGATCCCACATCGGAAAGATATAAAGAAGGAAGGTGAAGAGCTAGCTATATAAAGAGCATTCTAGGAGGAGAGTTAACATACCTTGGTGGGCGTTTGGGCACAGGAGTGGTTGCAGCGCGGTTTAGCACCAGACTCCTATCAGGTGTGTGTGTACTTCTCTACTCTAGCTGTAGAGCGGCAAAATGCCGAAATGCCGGTCACACGGCATTAGTAGCCACACGAGAGTGCGAGCGCACGTGTGGGGCTTCGGCGCGATAGTTGAGGCCATCAATAGTATTCGTGTGGGTTGGGGCTGCTTGGGTCTCGATGGGCCAAAGTGGGCCCAATGGGCCTATGGGCCCATATGAGTAAATTGTATGGTTGTTTAGTATATGTTGAACTAGACTAGGTGGAACTTATATACGTGGCTAGATTTATGTTAGGTGGGCCACACGAGCGTGTGGGCCCGGATGGGCCAAAATCGAGTTTTAGGCCCAATCGTCCGGTACGACCGAAAATGGTAGCTGAGTCGCTAGGGGTGACATTAGGCCTTCGGAAAGGCCATTACAGGTGTAAATTTACGAAAAATACCCTTGGTGGGTAAATTACGAAAATACCCTTGGTAGGTAAAATTACGATTATACCCTTAGAGGTTGATTAGCTTGATTTTATTGTTTTATGTCTATCTGATTATGATGGTAACTCATGTCATTCTTATATTTGATATATGTTTTGCATACATGACACATTGCATAATATCTGAATAATAAGTATGTTGCATGGGCATATGGGTGATATTGATAAAGGGGAAGTGTTCTGGTGGTTTTTACCACATTATCTGGTGTCTAATGTCACATATTGTTATCTAGTGACTCTGTGACATTATCTGGTGACTAATGTCACATATTGTTATCTGGTGACTCTGTCACATTATCTGGTGGCTATGCCACGATTATAAGGGCGATGAGCATTTGACTGCAGCGACTGCCTTTGATGGTGTGTAGCGGATGCAGGGTCGATTTAGTAATCCCCACGGTGTGATTGGCAGGTACGGGTGATGTGTAGCGGATGGAAATTTAGGCTGGGATTGGGTTCTGCATTATCATCTGTATATGCATCATATCGCATTGATTATTTGATTATCTGCTATACTATGATGTTAGGGCTATGGCCTGATTCGATTTATGTGTGCTTCGGCCAAGTATGTTATTGTGAGGGCTAAGGCCCGATCTGGTTTTGTGGGCTTAGGCCCAGTTATCACTCGTAAGGGGAAACACACACTGAGTTTTCGTAAACTCACCCCCTTTTTTTAAAAGTTTTAGGTAATCATTAGACCGCGGATTTGGGGAGCCGAGGCAGACTTGTGGTAGCCCTCCAATGTTTTCTCGTAAACTCGTTTCTTATATTTAAACTTACTTTTAATTTTGGGATTTTGATATGTAATAAGGCCTTTGGTATTTTATTTGGTTTTAGCTTTCAATTTGGTTGTTGTTTATTATTTAATGTTCAATATGGGATTTTCCTGAAATGATAATAAACCGTTTTTATTCAAAATTACTTAAACTCAATTTTCACAACAAATACAATTTTATTCAAATTAATAACAACTTTGTAAAGTGGGCATTAAATGAATCGGCTTTATAAATAAACCACAAAACGCGGAGTTTCAAAAAGAATACGAACTTTTTAACAAACGCACAGTTTTTAAATAACCCTTTTATGTGACTTCCAGATTCGGTCGTAACATTTAGGCTGGGTTTGGGGTGTTACAAAGGCCATTACTGTTAACCTGTTATATGCATGCATTTTAGTTTTATTATGATACGATTAATGTTAAATCAAAAGCTAAACAACTTTACTTTAAAATAATTTCAAATGTGTTGACACCTAAACCCCAACAATTTTCAACTTAATGCTACGCTCTAAAATTTGGCATTTCTTTTAACTTATAGTTTTCAAGTACGAAAATAACGTTCTAATAAAATATAACATCACGATTTTCAACTTAATCACAACACAAATAAACTTTTCTTCAAAACCACCCAGAATTTTTTTCAAATGACAAACAAGCTTTGACACGTTTTAGTCAAGGAGCATGCCAGATCCGGTCAAGGCTCGTGGGACGGGTTTGGGGTGTTTCAAGAAGTTTACTAAAGTTCATTATTATCATTCCAAAAGTATGGCCTCCACCGAGTCATCCATGACCCCAAGTCCTCGTCACTAAGCATTACCTGTAAGGATTGATAAAAAAGGGTGAGTTACTAGAACTCAGTGCATAATCCCCTTACCGTCATCCACTGGGCCTGAACCCGTATAGCAACGTCTTGGACCGAAGCCCATTAACATAACAATATTAAAATGAAGTAAATGTATGCAACCCAACCCATCCATCCATCACACCCCGACTAACCAATCACACCTGTGGGGATCAAGTCAACTCACTCTGCTGCTCACACCAAAAATTTGCAGTGAAGCTGCTATTATATAGTATTTTTGTGGTCAAGCCACCGAAATTATATTTAAGCACAATAATCAATAAATTGTGGCTATGCCACCAGGCTACACTACTCTCCATACAATTTTTCCCATCCCATGCAATATGCAAAATGCAACATACATAATAATATATCCACATATATAATCAACCATTAATCTAGTAATTTATTACGGTGAATCGGTCCATTATAGAACTTTGTAATTCGGCCCACTAAGGCATTCTAGCAAATCGGCCCATTAGGGGCATTTTCATAAATCGGCCCATAGGGGCATTTTCGTAAATCGGCCCATAGGGGCATTTTCGTAAATTGGCCCATGGGGACATTTTCGTAAATCAGCCCATAGGGGCATTTTTGTAATTTAACAAATTTATACCGATTTTAACAGATTTTAGAAATAATGATGTTTAAGCCAATTACTCGATTCATGCTATATTACGGTTATTAAACTTGTAAAATAACAACGATCTATTCTTCCAACATAATAGTTAATCACGAATCTACGGGATTTCGGTGTGAGATTACACACCTAATTACGATAAGGACTAAACCTTCTTGATCATCGGCACCTAAATCAACATTACACTCGATTAATCCAACAAACGAGATTTTATTAATCCAAATCTAAATCAGACGATCTAATGAAATGCTTACCTCTAGTATCGTGAACGACCACGATTTGTCTATTCTCATAGGATGATGGTCCACAACCCGGTGGGAAATCTCGAACCGTCGATACCGCCCTGCGCTTGAACTTAGGAGTAAGAATTGTAAATCCACTCTCTTTTTGTCCTCCTATCGCCTTTCTTTTAAAATCGCTACCACTTGCCTCCATTGGAAAAGTCTCGATTAGAAAATACGAATATGAGAGAAAGTAGTTGTTTAGGGATAGGATTCTACTTACCACTACTTCCGAAGAATCAACGAGTGAATAAGAACGATCGATTTAGTCCCTAGAATAAATGATTAGTCAAATCCATTGATCCGTTTAACGGAATACAAAGCATTGAGATATATCGAAATGAACCTTGAAGAAATCCCTTACCTTGACAATAATAGATCCAACTTCCACCGATTAGCTTAAGGCTAGAAATGAATCGGCAAGGATGTGATATTCGACCACCCACTAAAACACTACGAAAAAAAATGACCACAATTTGAGAGAGTAGGAGAAAATGATATTTCGGTTTAGAAACAAGTAGAACAACTGAATAGTGATGGACACACATTCGGCTAGGAAGAAAAGATATTGAAAAGAAGAGAAAGAGATCACTTATCGATTCGGTCAAGAAGAAATGCCCAAAATGCAAGAAAGAAGAAGAAATAATGTGATTAAAGTTTCGGCTATTTAGAGAGAAAAGATCAAGCAAGATTCGACCATCAAAATATTGGTTAAAGAAGAAGAGAGAAGGGTTGAAGAAATGGTGAAAAAGAACAGAATAGATGGGAAAAGAATGCTAGACAGTTTCAGCTAACAAAGGGAAAATGAGCAAAATGAGGTGAGTGTTTCGGCAACAAAGGAATAATGAACAAAGATGGATTGAGGGTTATGGCAAAACAAGGGAAAAATGAACTAATGGCTAGAGTGTTTCGGCCAAAACAAGGGAAAAAGAAGTTGGAAAAGAAAGCACCAAAATTGTTCAAAACGAATGAAGACCTCTCATGCACAAATTTGCAAAAAGGCTATACCAAATTGGCTCCCAAAATCCCCCTACCAAAACCGTGTATCTCTTTACCAAAAAGATTAATGTTGACCAAAAATAATTCTTTCCCAAACACCTTCCACATAATCAGCCAACATTTTCCCCTCCCTTATCCCTTTCCTTTATTTCTTTCCTTGTTTTTCCCTTGCTTTCCTCCGTACCATATTCCTTAGTCTTCTTTCCATCATTACAAAGTCTTCCTTTCCTTATTTATAGCTATGGTCGACACTTTGGAAAAGAAGCACAAAATAATCCAAAAATTTTGCAAAAGGTGGGATTCAAACTCCACCCCTTAAGCCCCTTCATGTGACGCCACACCACTCTACTACTAGCTCATCTTGTGCTAGCAAAATGCACACTTATTTTCTTAAGTTTTGATGCCACTTACCTTCTCCCCCTTAAGTGCTTAAACACAAAAATTTTACTAAGGCCCAACTCAACCCAAAGCCTTCTTAAGACCCCTAAACATACACAATTAACATTCTTAACTAGCCTAACGCATGATATAAAGCAAAACATAAAATTCTGAATTTCAGGATGTTACAATTCTACCCCCTTAAAGAAACTTCGGCCTTGAAATTTACCAGATTAGAAGAGATGAGGATATTGCTGTCGGATTGTGTCCTCTGGCTCCCATGTAGCTTCCTCTGTCCCGTGATTACGCCATAATACTTTAACTAACGGAACCGACTTCCTTCTCAGCACTTTAATATTCCGATCTAAAATCTGCACTGGTTCTTCTTCTAAAGACAAGTCAGGTCTTATCTCAACTTCCTCCACTGGTACAACATGAGACGGATTCGAACGGTAATGCCTTAACATTGAGACATGAAATACACTATGTATCTGACTTAACTCCGAAGGTAACTCAAGCTAATAAGCCACTGGCCCAACACACTTCAGTATACGGTATGGTCCGATGAACCTAGGGCTTAAGTTACCTTTCCGTCCAAATCTTGAGATCTTTGTCCAAGGTGAGACCTTCAATAAGACCTGATCTCCCACAGTGAACTCTATCTCCTTACGCTTCAGATCCGCGTATGATTTCTATCTGTTCGAAGCTTCTTTTAACCGAGCCCGAATTACCTTAACTTTTTACTCTGTAACACCCCAAACCCGGCCCAAACGCAACGACAGGATCTGGTATGTCACATAAAAAGATTCTTATAAAACTTCATAGTTGTCTGAATAATTTTAAACTCTCTTTTGACAGATTCCAAACTCGGTGGTTATTCGAAAAACTCAGTGTTCATTTTATAAAATAATTGTAGTTAGCCCAAATCTTGCATTTAGGTGACGTTTGAAAACACTTGATGTTAATTTAAGATAACTTAATTTTGTTGTCTAGTTATCGATTGTAAATTCGTCGGTTAAATTTTGAGAAAACTTAATTTGTATTTTATTTAAAACATTTACCAATTAACTTATCAATTAAAGTGTGTAAAGTTCCAACTAAAACAAACCAAACATATTAGCGGCCTTATTGCATAACAGAATCCCAAAAATTAAAGAAAAGAAAAGTTCTATTTAATAAAACCGTGCATAGCCACCTTGAAGTCCTCTCCAGCCCAAATCCATTACACTAAGTACTACCTCACATGCACCATTACTGGGCTCGAGCCCATTCACATACCATCTGGGCTTTAGCCCCTTACAAAATCACATTAGGCGAAGCCCATTCGAAATTGGATTGGGCCTTAGCCCTATAGCACAGTATAGCAGATACCTTATGCAAAATGATGCAAAACCCAACCCAGCCTAAATAACCAACTGCTACACACCACCCATTCCTGCCAATCACACCAGTGGGGATTTCTACAATCGACCCTCACCGCTACACACCATCGATGGCAGTCATGCTGTAGTCAGCTGCTCATCCCCGAAATATGTGGCATAGCCACCGATATTATGTGACAATGTCACCGAAGTATGTGGCAAAGCCACCGAAATAATTGTGACAGCGTCACCAGAGAATGTGGCATAGCCACCAAAAACACTGCCCCTTTCATCATTATCATATCCCCATGTCCATGCAACATACGATCATAATGGTATGAATACAACATATAATGCAACATATAACAGCATACTTAATATATTCAAAGCATGTGCATATTCATGCCAACGACATTACTTATCAAACATAATCGGAGAAAAACTCAATTGGTGTTACGATTCTTACCCTCTATGGGTAATAGCTATTGCTGCGTTTTCGGCTTTCAAACCACAACACATATATTTACTATAACAGACAAAAGAAAGTGTGGGAATTACACACCTGTAAACGCAAAGAACTAGACTTTCAATCTCATTAACAGCCTCACTCGCAGAGATCATAGCGATCTGCCTATCCCGATCCGAAGCCGGCCCACAACCCGGTGGAAAATCTTGAACGGCTGACACTGCGCGCCGTTTGAACTTAGGGGCAGGGACTACGAGTCCAACCACCCCTTACTTGGCTGGCATTCGAATCCATGAAAAGATCTTGATCAGAAGATCGGGTTAAGGCATTGAAGAAGATGAAAGAGAGAATAGATGCACAAAACGAAGAAGTTTCTTACCTACGTCAACAGAAACCGAAAGCTAATAGACTTGTATTAAGAAATCGATTGAGTCCCTACACAAACACCATATAAGAATCGATTCTCCAAAATAGATTAAAAGGAGTGGCCTTTCAGCCAAACAAGTTGGTAGAACCCCCTTACCTTGATCGACCAAATCCGATTGCCCCCAAAGATCTTCCAAACACTGGCCAGATGCAGAAAAGAATACGAAGATGAGGCCCCCTACATTCGGCCAATGCACCAAAGTACTAAGCTAACGCCACCGGTTTAACAACCAGCAAGAGAAAGGAAAGAACTGAAAAAGAAGAAGAACACTTACCACCAAACTAGAAGAAGCCGATTTGAGAAGGTTAAAGGAATGAGTGACTGAAATCCAAAGAAACAAGAACAAAGGAAGAGAAACAAACGAACAAGGTAGATTCGGCTATAGTGAAAAGTAAAAACAAAATTCAACGAGAAGGAATGAGGGATAGGTTTCAGTTTTTAGAAGAAGAAATAGAGGAGAAGGATAGATCACTAAGAAATGGGATGAAGGTTTGGCTATGAGGAAGCAAGAAGAAGAAATATGAAGCAAGTAGGTGTTTCGGCTTTTGGTTGAAAAAGGAATGAAAGCAAAAGTGAGAGTCCAAAAGATGGTTTCGGTTTTGATAAATGAGAGAAGAAAACAAATATTCACCAATGCAAATGAGAATTAAAAGTTTCTAAGCTTGATTTGCTATCACTCTACTCAAAATGACCTTTGGAAGAATCGACACACACACACCTAAAGACCGAAAGTGCACAAAAGAGATGGATGAAAGGCTTAAGACTCAAGGGACTTTCGGCACACTCACCTCACCTAGCCCCAACACCGAAAACCCCCTTCAACCATACAACCTTCGATCAACAACCCCTCAAACAAGCCACCAAATCCCTTGATTATCTCCTACATTCACTCTCCTCCCACCATTTGAATCTGTTTGTCTCATTCAAACCCCACTACTTCCTCATGGCCTCTCATTCAAAATATTGACTTATTCCACAACCACCTTGGAGAGCCCTTGCTGGAACCACCACTTTAGCCTCCTACGCACAAAAATAAAGCTCCTGAATGCTGTCGATGCGGCTCGAACCCCTTCCCCATGCTGCTCCCTTGTGACGCCACTTACATGCACCCTAAGTGGCATCTCCTTGCCACTTTACCACTTCACTTCTTGTGTCAACAAACACAAGCAATAATACGTAAAGCCCATCCCAGCTAGGTCTCCCCTAAAGTGCCCAGAAAAGAAATTTTTACCAAGGCTCAAACTCAACCTCGGGGCTTCCCGGGGCCCCTAAACATAACAAATTAACAGATAAAGCATACCAACCACACAGAAACATGGAAAATGCAAAGCCCCTAATTCTCGGATGTTACAATTCTACCCCTTAAAGAGATTTTGGCCTCAAAATTTACCTGGTCAAAAGAGATGAGGGTGTTGTTGACGCATAACATCCTCTGACTCCCACGTGGCATCCTTTGAACCGTGGTTTCGCCATAAAACTTTGACAAAAAGGACTGATTTTCTTCTTAGTACCTTAACGTCTCGGTCCAAGATCTGTACTGGTTCCTGTTCGAAGGACAGGTCTGGTCTTATCTCAATTTCCTGCACTGGCAATATGTGAGACGGATCAGAACGGTAATGTCTCAACATCGAGACATGGAACACATTATTTATTTGTCTCAAATCCGAGGGTAGCTCAAGCTGATACGCCACTGGTCCCACACTTTTCAACACCCGATAAGGCTCAATGAACATGGGGCTCAACTTTCCCTTCCGCCCAAACCTCAAAACTTTCTTCCAAGGTGAAACCTTCAGAAACACATGATCATCCACTTCAAATTCTATATCCTTACGCTTCAAATCAGCATAGGATTTCTGCCTGTCGGAAGCCTCCGTCAACCGAGTTCAAATCAACTTAACTTTCTCCTCTGTCTCTGAAACCAATCTCGGACCCAACATCTGACGCTCACCCAACTCAGTCCAGCAAGTAGGAGTACGACACCTCCGTCCATACAACGCTTCATAGGGCGCCATCTGAATACTAGACTGGTAGCTGTTGTTGTATGCGAATTCTGCCAACGGTAAGGACTCCTCCCAACTACCCTTGAAGTCAATAACACAACCTCTCAACATATCTTCCAAGACCTGAATTACCCTCTCAGACTGACCATCAGTCTGTGGATGAAATGTTGGGCTGAAGTCTAGTCTTGTACCCAATGCTTGATGCAGCGCCTTCCAAAATCGCGACGTAAACCTAGGGTCTCTGTCTGATATGATAGACACTGGTACCCCATGTAACCTTACAATCTCTGCCACATACAGCTTAGCCAGCTTCTGCAATGAATAGTCGATACAAACAGGTATGAAATGGGCTGACTTCGTCAACCGATCAACAATTACCCATATCGAATCTTTCCTAGTAGGCGTAACAGGTAGCCCACTAACAAAATCCATCGTTATCCTCTCCCATTTTCACTGTGGAATCTTCACCGGCTGCAACAACCCCGAAGGTAGCTGATGCTCTGCTTTCACTTGTTGACACGTTAAGCACTTACCTACAAACTTGGTAATTTCTCGCTTCAATCCAGGCCATCAAAACTGTCCACGCAGATCCTGATACATCTTATTCCCACCAGGGTGCATAGCGTATTGGCTGCTATTCGCCTCCTAAAGAATCATCTGTCTCAACTCCACATCCTTCGGCACACAGACCCTTTTACAAAAACACAATGCCCCATCACTGTGCAACTTATAATCCTCTACCCCACCATTCTGTACTTGCAGAAGTCTCACACTCAAGACATCATCTGATAACTACTTCTCTTTAATCTGACTTACCTACGTCAGCTTCACTTGGAGTTCAGCTAACACATTTCCATCATCGTACAGACTGAGATGAGCAAACATTGCCCTCAAATCCGATATCACCTTCCGACTCAACACATCCACCACTACATTAGCTTTACCCGAGTGATACTTGATAGAGCAGTCATAGTCCTTCAATAGCTCAATCCACCTCCGCTGTCTTAAATTCAACTCCTTCTAAGTAAGGAGATATTTTAAACCCTTGTGGTCAGTGTAGATAATGGACTTTTCCCCCATACAGGTAGTGTCTCCAAATCTTCAGAGTGAACACTACCGCAACCAACTCCAGATCATGTGTGGGATAGTTCATCTCATGCTGTCTTAACTGCCGAGATGTATATGCAACCACCTTCCCACCTTGCATCAACACGTACCCTAACCTCGTGTTCAAAGCATCACAATAGACAACAAACTCTTTTCCAGCCTCAGGCTAAATCAAAACCGGAGCTTCCGTCGAGATCCTTTTCAGCTTCTCAAAGCTTTCCTGCTACTTAGCAATCCAAACAAATGACACCCCTTTCTACAATAACTTAGTTAATGGTGCTGTAATCAAGGAGAATCCCTCAACAAACCTTCTGTAGTACCCGGCCAATCCTAAGAAACTTTGAATTTTCGGCACAGACTTAGGCGGTTTCCAGTCCAGCACAGCTTCAATTTTCGGGGGATCAACCCTAATCCCCTCTGCAGATACAACATGACCCAAAAAGGTAACTTCTTTCAACCAAAATTCACACTTACTAAATTTGGCGTACAGTTGCTTCTCCCTTAGAATCTGCAGAACCACCCGAAGATGCGAATCATGCTCTTCTTTTGTCCTGGAATATACCAAGATGTCGTCTATGAACACCACAATAAACCGGTCCAGATAGGGTTGGAATACCCGGTTCATCATATCCATAAACGCAGCTGGTGCATTCATCAACCAAAACGGCATTACTAAAAACTCATAGTGACCATAGCGAGTTCGAAACGCCGTTTTATGAATATCCGCCTCCTTGACCTTAAGCTGATGATATCTTGACCTCAAATCTATCTTCGAGAAGACTAAAGCCCCTTTGAGCTGATCAAACAGATCGTCAATCCTCGGCAGCAGGTACTTATTCTTAATCGTCAACTTATTTAACTGGCGGTAGTCAATGCACATACGCATCATCCCGTCCTTTTTCTTCACGAACAGCACTGGCGCTCCCCACGAGGAAACACTTGGTCAGATAAAACCACGATCCAACAATTCCTGGATCTGAGCTTTAGGTTCTACCAGCTCCTTCGGCGCTATCCTATAAGGGGCGATAGACACCGGAGCCGCACCCGGAAGTAGCTCAATTCCAAACTCCACTTCACGATCTGGAGGCAACCCCGGAAGCTCCTCAGGAAAGACAGCCATGAATTCCCTCACTGTTCTAACACCATTAACAGTCACTTCTTTTGCATCCAAAGCACTGATAAAAGCTAGGAATGCCTTGCACCCTTTCCGAACAATTTTAACAGCCCTTAATGCGGAAACCACGTTAGACAAATAATTCCTTCTTTCTCCTATCACCACTACCTCTTTGTCCTTTGGGGTTCTCAACACCATTCGCTTAGTCGCGCAATCCAAATTAGCATGATGTTTAACTAGCCAATCAATGCCTAAGATGAGGTCAAACTCACCGAATGGTAAATCCATTAAGTCAGCCGGAAACAATACTCTTTGAATTTTTAAAGGCACCTCCCTAAATAATTTGTTCACTACTACCGATAGTCCTAATGGGCTAACCACAGTCATTTCTCTAGCAGCAATTTTAGGCTCTAAATTCAAAGTCTTAGATACGGTACAGGCAACATATGAATGGGTCGATCCAATATCAATTAAAGCAATAAACAGTTTATCAACAATAAGAAACGTACCGGTTATAAGGTCTGGTGCGTCGCCCTCTTCTCGCTGTAGTGCTCCATAGACTAGACCCAGCTGTCTTGCTTCTGCGTTACCGAAACCCCTGCCTGGTGTTCCACAACCCCAACCAAAACAATTTCCCCTTCCAACCGGACCACGACCTCTCGGCGGTTGCTACCCACTTTTCCTGAACTGTGTAAAACCCTAACCTAATGGCCGCACCTTATCTAACTCCTGTGGGCAGTCTCTAATCATATGGTCCTTAGATCCACACTTGAAGCATCCCCCAGTTCTTTTTCAACATCCCCCGGGTGCATCTTCCCACACTGAGCACATGGACGAAACTGACCCACTGCGGCAGGCGTCGGAACTCGAGCTGGCCCATCAAACCTAGGCCTTTTTTGAAAACCCCCAGATGATCCTGTCGACCCAAAACTTCTCTTGTTTTTACCCCGATCTTTATCCCTATTCTGGCTCTTCGTTTGCTTTACCTCCTCGGCTATTTTAGCTTTCTCAACCAAAATGGAAAAAATCCCTCTCCCGCTGTGGAGCTATCAATACCCTCAACTCATCCCGCAACCCATCTTCGAACCGCACGCAACGCTCATAGTCAGTCGCCACTATTTCTCGGGCGTAACGGCTCAAGCGCAGAAATTCTGCCTCATACTTAGCGACGGATTTGCGTACTTGTACCAAATTCAAGAATGCTTTCCTCTGAGCATCCACATAACTTGCCCCAACGTATTTCCCTTGAAATATCGTCTTGAAGAAATTCCAGTCAATTCGATTCGCTGAAGTACCCTCTCTTATTGTGAGCCACCACTAGTATGCCTCATCCCAGAGAAGAGACACTGCTCCTTTCAATTTCTCCTACGCCGTGCAGTCTAGATCGTCCATAATCTGCTCGACTGCCTCAAGCCAATACTCAGCTACATTTGGGGCCACACCATAAATACCCCTAAACATTTCAGCTCCGTTTGCTCAAAGTCGCTCAAGAATAGACTTCCGAGATACAGTCCCAGTGCTTGCCCCAGCAACTCGCTCCAACACACAGAGCATTGCTTGAGACAAGGCATCATCCCCACCAGTTCTATCTTGAGATCCTGCTTCTGCCACAGGTGATGCTGGCGCTTCACCTTCAAGCTCATGCCTTGCTTCCGAAAACTCAGCCTCAACACCCCGGCCACTACTACAGCCGCGTGCAACACGTCCACGCCCTCTGGCACTCATGCCTACCATTTCATCTTAATATGGTTTACAAATTTTATGAATTAGCATTTCTTTCCACTGTTGATTAATGAGTAGTTTTATGAGAATAGAGTTCTAAGTAGTTTTCCGCAAAACACATGTATACCTAAAGGTTTCTATAGTTCCTTAATTCTAGCTTTCTTAGCACAATATAACTACTTCATGCAATTCACCCAATTCAGTCAGAAAAACTTACCGTATAGACTTGGTGCCGGAGACTCGAGTGCCATGCTTCTAGAAAAACTTGCATACATATCTATATATATTTTTCTAAGTCACTTTTAGACCAGCTTTGGAAAATGTTTTGAACCCAAAACCCATGGTCAAGCTTTTAAAAGCTGGTTCTGATACCAAAATTGTAACACCCTAAACCTGGCCCAAACGCAACGACCGGATCTAGTATGTCACATAAAAAGATTCTTATAAAACTTCGTAGTCGTCTGAATAATTTTAAAATCTCTTTTGACAGATTTCAAACTGGGTGGTTCTTCGGAAAACTTAGTGTTCATTTTATAAAACAATTATAGTTAGCCCAAATCTTGCATTTAGGTGACGTTTGAAAACACTTGATGTTACTTTAAGATAACTTAATTTTGTTGTCTTGTTATCGATTGTAAATTCGTCGGTTAAACTTTGAGAAAACTTAATTTGCATTTTATTTAAAACATTTACCAATCAACTTATCAATTAAAGTGTGTAAAGTTCCAACTAAAACAAACCAAACATATTAGAGGCCTTATTACATAACAGAATCCCAACAATTAAAGAAAAGAAAAGTTCTATTTAATAAAATCGTTAATGGCAACCTCGAAGTCCTCTTCGGCCCAAATCCACTGCACTAAGTATTACCTGCAAAAAGATTAAGCAGAAGGGGTGATTCAAGAAGACTCAGTGCGCAATTACCTCACATGCACCAGTACTGGGCCCGAGCCCATTCACATACCATCTGGGCCTTAGCCCCTTACGAAATCACATTGGGCGAAGCCCATTCAAAATCGGATTGGGCCGTGGCCCTATAGCACAGTATAGCAGATAACATATGCAAAATGATGCAAAACCCAACCCAGCCTAAATAACCAACCGCTACACACCACCCGTTCCTGCCAATCACACCAATGGGGATTTCTACAATCGACCCTCACCGCTACACACCATAGATTGCAATCATGCTGCAGTCAGCTGCTCATCGCCGAAATATGTGGCATAGCCACCGATATTATGTGACAACGTCACCGGAGTATGTTGCAAAGCCACCGAAATAATTGTGACAGTGTCACCAGGGTATGTGGCATAGCCACCGAAAACACTGCCCCTTTCATCATTATGATATCCCCATGTCCATTCAACATACGATCATAATGGTATGAATGCAACATATAATGCAACATATAACAGCATACTTAAAATATTCAAAGCATGTGCATATTCATGCCAATGACATTACTTCTCAAACATAATCCGAGAATAACTCACCTGGTGTTCTGATTCTTACCCTCTATGGGTAATAGCTATTGCTGCGTTTTTGGCTGTCAAACCACAACATATATATTTACTACAACATAGAAAAGAAAGTGTGGGAATTACACACCTGTAAACACAAAGAACTAGACTTTCAATCTCATTAACAGCCTCACTCGCAGAGATCACAGTGGTCTGCCTATCCCGATTCGAAGCCAGCTCATAACCCGGTGGAAAATCTCGAACGGCTAACACTTCGCGTCGTTTGAACATAGGGGTAGGGAGTACGAGTCCAACCCCCCTTACTTGGCTGGCATTCGAATCCATGAAAAGATCTTGATCAGAAGATCGGGATAAGGCATTGAAGAAGATGAAAGAGAGAATAGATGCTCAAAACGAAGAAGTTTCTTACCTACGTCGATAGAAACCGAAAGCTAATAGACTTGTATTAAGAAATCGATTGAGTCCCTACACAAACACCATATAAGAATCGATTCTCCAAAAAAGATTAAAATGAGTGGCCTTTCAGCCAAACAAGTTGGTAAGAACCACCTTACCTTGATCGACCAAATCCAGTTGCCCCCAAAGATCTTCCAAGCGCTGGCCAGATGCAGAAAAGAATATGAAGATGAGGCCCCCTACATTCGGCCAATGCACCAAAGTAGGAAGATAATGCCGTCGGTTTAACAACCAGCAAAAGGAAGGAAAGAACTGAAAAAGAAGAAGAGCACTTACCACCAAACAAGAAGAAGCCGATTTGTGAAGGTTAGAGGAATGAGTGATGGAAATCCAAAGAAACAAGAACGAGGGAAGAGAAACAAACGCACAAGGGAGATTCGGCAATAGTGAAAAGTAAAAACAAAGTTCAACGAGAAAGAATGAGGGATAGGTTTCGATTTTTAGAAGAAGAAATAGAGGAGAAGGATGGATCATCAAGAAGTGGCATGAAGGTTCGGCTATAAAGAAGCAAGAAGAAGAAATATGAAGCAAGTAGGTGTTTCGGCTTTTGGTTGAAAAAGGAATGAATGCAAAACTAAGAGTCCAAAAGATGGTTTCGGTTTTGATAAATGAGAGAAGAAAACAAATATTCGCAAATGCAAACAAGAATGAAAGGTTTCTAAGCTTGATTTGCTAACACTCTACTCAAAATGACCTTTGGAAGAATCGGCACACACACACACCTAAAGACCGAAAGTGCACAAAAGAGATGGAAGAAAGGCCTAAGACTCACGGGACTTTCGGCACACTCACCTCACCTAGCCCCAACACCAAAAACCCCCTTCAACCATACAACCTTCGGTCAACAACCCCTCCAAAAAGCCACCAAATCCCTTGATTATCTCCGACATTCACTCTCCTCCCACCATTTGAATCGGTTTGACTCATTCAAACCCCATTACTTCCTCATGGCCTCTCATTCAAAATATTCGACTAATTCCACCAACCACCTTGGAGAGAATTTGTCGAAACCACCACTTTAACCTCCTAAACGCAAAAATAAAGCTCCTGAATGCTGTCGATGCGACTCGAACCCCTTCCCCATGCTACTCCCTTATGACGCCACTTATCTGCACCCTAAGTGGCGTCTCCTTGCCACTTTACCACTTCACTTCTTGTGTCAACAAACACAAGCAATAATCCTTAAAGCCTGTCCCAGCTAGCTCTCCCCTAAAGTGCCCAAAAATGAAATTTTCACCAAGGGTCAAACTCAACCCCGAGCCTTCTCGGGGCCCCTAACATAACAAATTAACAGATAAAGCATACCAACCACAGAGAAATATGGCAAATGCAAAGCCCCTAATTCCCTGATGTTACATCCTCCGTCTCCGAGATCAACTCAGGACTCAATAATTGTCACTCCCCCATCTCAGTCCAGCAAGTAGGAGTACGACACCTACGACCATACAACGCCTCATAGGGTGCCATCGGGATACTGGATTGATAGCTGTTGTTGTATGCAAACTCTGCCAATGGTAGAAAATCTTCCCAACTACCCCTGAAGTTGATCACACACCCCCTTAACATATCTTCTAGAATCTGGATTACTCTCTCAGACTGACCATCAGTTTGCGGATGAAACGTCGTGCTGAAATTTAGCCTTGTACAAAAAGCTTCATGTAAAGCCTTCCAGAACGGTGATGTAAACCTAGGATCCCTGTCTGATATGATAGACATCGATACCCCATGCAACCTCACGATCTCTACTACATACAACTTGGCCAACTTCTGCAACAAATAATCCGTACGAACAGGTAGGAAATGAGCAGTTTTTGTTAATCAATCCACTGTCACCCATACTGAATCTTTCTTAGTAGGTGTTAAGGGTAACCCACTAATACAGTCTATTGTTATCCTTTCCCATTTCCATAGTGGGATATTCACCGGTTGCATTAACCCTAAAGGCAGTTGATGTTCCGCCTTCACCCGCTGATATGTCAAGCACTTGCTCACGAAGTCGATAACCTCCCTTTTCAACCCTAGCCACCAATACTGCTCACGAAGGTCTCAGTACATTTTGTTTCCCTCGGGGTGCATAGCATATGGGCTACTATGCGCCTCACGCAGAACCATTTGCCTCAATTCCAAATCCCTGGGCATACAAACTCTTCCGTGGAAATACAATACTCCATCACTATTCAATCCAAAATCCCCTATCTCACCACCTTCCACTTACTGAAGCCGAGAACCCAGCCTTTCATCTAACAACTGCTTTTCCTTAATCTGATTTACCCATGCAGGCTTCACCTGAGGTTCTGCTAACAGGCTACCATCTTCATAAAGGCTGAGATGAGCAAACATTGCTCTCAAATCCGATATCACCTTACGACTCAATGCATCTGCCACTACATTAGCTTTCCCTAGATGATACTCGATTGAGAAGTCATAATCTTTCAATAGTTCTATCCACCTCCGCTGTCTTAAGTTCAACTCCTTCTGGGTAGGAGGTACTTCAGATTCTTATGATCCGTATAGATAATCGACTTCTCCCCGTACAGATAGTGTCTCCAAATCTTTAGAGCAAACACCACTGCAGCTAACTCCAAATCATGAGTGGGATAGTTCACCTCATGCGACCTTAATTGACGAGATGCATAAGCCACCACTTTTCCCACTTGCATCGACACACATCCTAAGCCAACAATAAACTCCTTACCAGCCTCAGGTTGAATCAATACTGGCACTTCTATCAGAATCTTCTTCAATTTCTCAAAGCTCTCTTGCTGCTTATCTGCCCACACAAACGGTACTCCCTTACGCAATAGTTTAGTTAGGGGTGCAGTAATAAACAAAAACCCCTCAACGAATCACCTGTAATACACAGCCAAACCTAGAAAATTTTGGATTTCTGCCACTGACTTTGGTGGCTTCCAGTCCAACGCAGCCTCAACCTTCCGGGGATCAACTTTAATTCCTTCGACAGACACAACATGCCCCAAAAAGGTCACTTCCCTCAGCCAAGATTCACACTTACTGAATTTGACATACAGTTGCTTCTCCCTTAATATCTGAAATACGACCCATAAATGCGAATCATGCTCCTCTTCAGTCTTTGCGTACACCAAATATAACACCCCTAACCTGAAACCGTCGCTGGAATAGGGTTAAAAGGCATTACCAGACAATGGAATCATTCCACAACCCATTTACGACACAAAGTCAATAATCATCAATCACATTCAATTACAATCGTGGTGTCCCATATCAAGGTCTACGAGACCTAAGTTACATACTAAAGAGGGGTAGGGACTAAACCGAATACACAAAGAAATTCTCATACATTTAAATTTTTCTTCTAAAATTCAGGGGATACACACTTGTGGGAGGAGACCGTGTGCCCTCCACGGCTTCTAGACACCCTCGTGTGTCCTCTCGTGTCCATATACTGACTATATCAACAAGGTCACTAAGCACGCCCGTGTGCCATGGTCGTGGCTAGCTACTGACTTGTGCACCACGGCTAGCTGACACCCCCGTGTCAAGGCCGTGTGCTACTAAGCTACATCCTGCGAATTCACCCACGGTCTTTAGGCACGCCCGTGCGCCTAGACCGTGTGACATTATAGGCCATATTGCAAGGCCAAAATGCCACCCACTTAAGGTCAAACCTATAAACAACACATACCAAAACATATCATGCTCACAAGGCAACCCAAAACTTACCAACATGACTATTCAATCTATGTATTCAATACCAATTCCAACCATGGCAATTTCACTACTAAAACTTATCTCATCACAAGCATAATACATTCCCTTCCAAATATCATTTTTACTCTCAATTTCACTAGCATTTAATCAACACAAAGTTACTATTCAAGAAACAATTTCTCAACCCACAAATAATACCAAAAGATGCATCACATATACCAAGTTCGTTCATTTTAAAACTAGCACATATCTAGCCACATCTCATGGCTACTTACAAACATTAAACATGATCCAAATGACCAGCCTATACATGCCATATTTTAACTATGTACATCATTCCAAAATAGCCCAAAATAAATTACCGATAGTGTGACAGAGAAGTTGACGATCCCCCGATTCGAGCTAGCTTTACTGACACTGCAAAGTAGAGAAACAAATCACACAGTAAGCTTTATAAAGCCTAGTAAGTTCATAACATAATGCATAATATCAACATGTCATTACATAGGTTAATTTTACTATCACAAATATAATACCTTTCACAACCAACATGTTCAATTAACTCATCCCCAACCACTATCATAGTTTCACCAACCACATAGGTTTCGATCGTACCTTAGCCAACACTTAGTTGTCAAATACTTTTGCTAACCAATAATCACGATTCATTTCAATCCACATTCGTTTCTTCCTCGATTCATTCGCACACTTAGTGCCTAAATAGCTAACCGAAACCTAATTAGCATCATACACTTAGTACATCCATCTCACCCCGAACTTAAATCGGCATCGCACACACAGTGCCAACCACAAAGCCGAAGCTTTATTACTCCGCACACACAGTGCTGTTTATTCCGATCATGTTTTCGAATATGCACACTTAGTTCCATTTAACTCAATCTACCACATATAATTCACTTTATAATAATATCATACCATTTATTTCATAGCATTAAACATAGCTAAATACAGGTATTATGTCCGAACTTACCTCGGACGTCAAACTATCGATACGGTTGATTAATCGAGCACTTTATCTTTGCCTCGATCTCGATCCGAACCTCTTCTCTCTTGATCTATACACATTTAAAATCAATCCATTCCATCACCATTTCATTCAATTTAGCCCACATACACACATTTAAGGCATTTGGCATAATAGCCCTCACATTTTCACATTTCAACACTTTAGTTCCTAATTCACAAAATCATCAAATTCACCAAATTCCACCTAGCACAAGCTTAGCCAATTTTTACTAATATCCATACAAACCCGCACATTTCATTTATTTTACATTCTAACCCTTCAATTTACTATTTTCACAATTTAGCCCTAATTAGCTAAATTAACCAAAAATTCAAAAACAACACATGTTAATCCAACACCAAGCTCTCATATTTACTACTAACTAGCACATAGGTCAAATGTTCATCAATGGCTCATCACAAAACATCATCAATTCATGAAATTACAACATGAGTTAGCTAGAGCACGAAGCAACGATTACGAAAACGTAGAAATTATAAAAAATCGAGCTCAAACATACCTTGAATTAAGCTAAATAAGTGCCAAAAATCATAGAGCTTCAATGGCTATCTCTTTTCTCTAGTTTCGGTGGAAGAAAGATACGAAAATGGCCATCAAATTGTTTTGTTTTTCATTAATAATAACTTATTAAACAATTACCAATTTTGCCCTTTAATAAAACATATAAAACAAATACATTTTATGGCTAATTTGTCATTTAACACTCCACTATCTTAAAAATGGTTCATTAACAATATAAGGCCTCCTCCTTAAAAAGCCATCAACATTTAAGTACTTATAAATTAGCACACAACTTTTACTCTTTACACGATTTAATCCTTTCTCTTATTTCGACATATAAATGATTAAATTATCACACAGAATTTTCACACAGACTATATCATATAATATTCACACAGAAAATAATATTAAAATATTTTTACGACCTCGGTTTGTGGTCTCGAACCACTGTTCCGACTAGGGTCTAAACCGGGATGTTACAACTCTCCCCCTTAGGGATTTTCGTCCCCGAAAATCTTACCAGTGAATAGGTGTGGGTATTGCTCTCTCATAATGTTCTCAGATTCCCACGTAGCCTCTTCAACCCCGTGTTTGTGCCATTACACTTTCACTAAGGAAATTCTTTTGTTTCTCAACTCTTTAATCTCTCGTGCCAAGATCTGGATTGGTTTTTCACTATATGACAAGTCTGACTGAATTTTAACCTCAGTAGGAGCAATCACATGAGACGGATCTGGTCTCTATCGTTGAAGCATTGACACATGAAACACGTTATGAATCTTTTCTAACTCAAATGGCAATCTCAATCTATAAGCAACCAGTCCAACTCGTTCAATAATCTCGTACGGCCAGATGAAACTCGGACTCAGCTTGCCCTTTCGGCCAAATCGAAGTATTTTCTTCCACGGAGACACTTTCAAAAACACTTTATCACCAATCTTAAACTCGATATCTTTTCGTTTCAAATCTGCATAAGATTTCTGACGATCTGAGGCCGCTTTCAAACTATCACGAATTACCTTCACTTTATGTTCAGTCTCTTTTATCAAATCAACCTCGTGAATCTTATTCTCACTCAGCTTAGTCCAATATAATGGAGTTCGACACTTTCAACCATAAAGAGCCTCATATGGTGCCATATTAATGCTAGATTGAAAACTATTGTTATACGCAAACTCAATCAAGGATAAATGCTTTTCCCACGTATTCTCAAATTCAAGTATGCAACATCTCAGCATGTCTTCGAGAATCTGAATGATTCGTTCGTATTGACCATCCGTTTGCGGATGAAAAGCAATACTGAAATGCAATTTTGTACCTAAAGCATCTTGCAATATCTTCCAAAATCGCGAAGTAAATCTCGGATCTGTGTCAGATACTATAGATAATGGTACTCCATGTAATCTCACAATCTCATCAATATACAATTCAGCTAGTTTATCTAAAGAATAATCGGTTCTCACCGGAATGAAATGAGCTGATTTCGTCAATCTGTCCACTATCACCCAAATTGCATCTTTCTTTCTCAGAGATAAAGGCAATCCCGACACAAAGTCTATCGTGATTCTTTCCCATTTCCACTCAGGAATCATAATCGATTGTAACAATCCAGACGGAACTTGATGTTCAGCTTTAACTTGCTGACAAACTAAACATTTTGATACAAAGTCAAAAATGTCTCTTTTCATGCCATGCCACCAATAGAACTGTTTCAGATCATTATACATCTTCGTACTCCCCGGATGTACAGTCAAATGGCTATTGTGAGCTTTAGTCAAAATCATCGAAATCAACCCTGAATTTCTCAGAACACAAATCTGATTTCTGAATCTCAAACAATCATCACTACCAACTCGATCTGAATCACACTGAATTCTTTTTGCTAACAACTCATTATCACTCTTCTGAGCCTCACAAACCTGTTGTTAGAACAATAGTTTTACTTTCAATTCAGCTACCACCGCATTATCATCACACAGATCTATCTGATTACTCAAAGCTCGCAAAGCATATAACGATTTTCGACTCAAGGCATCAGCTACAACATTAGATTTACCCGGGTGGTAATCTATCACAAGTTCGTAGTCTTTCAACAATTCTATAATCTTCTCTGTCGTAAGTTTAAATCTTTCCGAGTCATCAAATACTTTAAACTCTTTTGGTCAGTATAAATATGACATTTCTCACCGAATAAGTAGTGACACCAAATCTTTAACGCAAACACAGTTGCAGCTAACTCAAGGTCATGTGTCGGATAATTCTTTTCGTGCGGCTTTAACTGTCTCAAAGCATAAGCAATGACTTTCCCTTCTTGCATCAGCACACAGCCCAAACCATTCAACGATGCATCACTGTAAACTACGACTCTTTGCCTGACTTGGGTTGAATCAACACTGGTGCTTCTGTTAACAACACTTTCAACTGCTCAAAACTTTGTTGGCACTTCTCTGACCACTCGAATCTAACATCTTTCAGTAACAAATTTGTCAATGGAGTCTCAATCATTGATAAACCTTTCACAAATCGTCTATAATATCCTGCTAGTCACAAAAAACTTCATATTTCAGACACATTTCTTGGAGGCTTCCACTCCAAAATAGCGGAGATTTTACTCGGATCTACTCGTATCCCAGCAGCTGATACAACATGTCCCAGAAAACTAACCTCATGTAACCAAAATTCACATTTGCTAAACTTTGCATACAACTGCTTCTCACGTAGTGTTTGTAGCACAGTTCTCAAATGTTCAGCATGATGCGTCTCATCGCATGAATAAATCAAAATGTCATCAATGAACACCACTACAAAGTGATCCAAATACGGTCTGGATATCAAATTCATCAAATCCATAAGCACTGCAGGAGCATTTGTTAGTCCGAAAGGAATCACTAAAAATTCATAATGTCTGTACCTCGTTCTGAAAGCAGTTTTCGGCACATCAGCTTCCTTAACCCTTAACTGATAGTAAGCAGACCTCAAGTCTATCTTAGAAAACACTGTAGCTCCTTTCAACTGATCAAACAAATTATCGATACGAGGCAACGGATATTTGTTCTTTATTGTCACTTTGTTCAACTGCCAATAATAAATACACATTCTCATAGTTTCGTCTTTCTTTTTCACAAATAACACAAGAGCTCCCCAGGGTGAGAAACTCGGTCGTGCAAATCCTCTGTCAGTCAACTCTTACAACTGTGACTTTAGCTCTTTCAATTCTGTTGGTGCCATTCTATATGGAGATATAGAAATGGAAGTAGTCCCAGACACTAATTAAATACCAAATCCCACTTCTCGAATTGGAGGTAATCCCGGTAGCTCTTCAGGAAACACATCTGGAAACTCGCATACCACAGGCACGGATTCAACTTTCTTTTCCGACACTTTTGTATCAATCACGTATGCCAAATAAGCTTTACAACCCTTTCCCACATAGTTCATGGCTTTCATCGCAGATACGACAGTTGGTAATCCTTTCATATCACTAGATTCAATTCAAACTAGCTCACCCTTCTGACTCTTCAACTGAATACTCTTTCTTTTAAAATTCACGATGACATTATGCAGAGTAAGCCAGTCCATACCTAGAATTATATCAAATTCATCAAAGGGAAGTAACGTCAAATTGATCGGAAAACATATATCCCGAAACATCAATGGGCAATTCTTGCACACCTTATCCACCAAAACACACTTGCCTAAAGGGTTCGATACTCTAATCATGAATTCAGTAGACTCAACAGGTAAAGTCTTATTAAATATTAAATTCATACACATATAGGAATCAGTTGATCTTGGATCTATCAATGCAATGACATCAGTATTAAATAAAGTGAAAGTACCGATGATGACGTCTGGAGATGATGCTTCCTCTCGTGCACGTATAGCATAGGTCATAGAGCCCAAGTGAATTTTGTGAAAATTTTTGTGAAATGAGCAGGTTTTCTGGCATGGCACCTGAGTCTCCGACCCGAAGTCCACCAGGTAAGTACCCCTAACTGTTGTGTGATTTACAGTATGATTTGTAGAAGGGTATAATGGGAACATAGATTAGTATATTAAGTTCTTGAACCTTAGGATTAGTCTACCCCAACACAAGAATCACATAAAACTTTAATGCCTAATTAAACAAACCTGTGGCTAAGTCGCCGAGTTAGGGTGTGGCAACCATTGTGCGCATGTCTAGGATTGGATCAGGAAGAGCCTAGTATTTAAGCAGTCCTAGTGACTCACCTCCTCTTCGCTCGAATCCTACCTGGTGCGTAGTGACGGTTCACCCTAACCAAGAGGACTTATTCACGGGCTAAACTCAATAATTAAAACCCGAAAGGGACTAGCCATACTGTTTTATAAAAGCCCTAGTTTTAAAAATCCTCAAGTTACCTCTTGATTTGTAAGAAAATTATTTTTGAAAATTTTTCCAAAATATTCCTGATTTACAAAATTGCCCAAATGCCCCTGGTTTGTGAATTACTAATACCCTTGGTTTATAAAATTTCGGAGTGCCTTTTTAGATTTTTGGAAATTACCCCAATTTATTACCAAAATACCCCTGTAGGACCAATGACGAAAATACCCCTGGGATAAGAACAGACAAAAATGTTCGAAGAGTGAATGTGTATGGTAGATACTATTGAATGGATGTGTTTCTTTGAATTAGGACAGAAGACTTGAAACTCAGAATGATCGAAAAAACTACTACTAAAACTCCTTTTCATAAAACTTCTTCGCGGATAATCAGTGGAATAAAGGCTAATGCATAAAACTTTCTTAAAACAAATTAAAGCGCGATCGTAAAAATGAGCTCTAGGGGACGTGGTCGTAATGTGCGAGGACATGGTAGAGGTTGAATGACCTTATCGAAACCCGTTAGGTCGGGTCAAGGGTCTGAAAATGAGGTACCACCACCCCCACCACCAGCTGTGGGTGTTGAACAGCAAGATCAGACTGGGGATGATGCAGTATCGCAGGCAGTGCTATGAGTTCTTGAGATGGTGGCTAGAGCAATTGGAAATATGGGAGCTCGAAAACCTGTACCCAAGCGACTCCGAGCCAATGGAGCTGAGGTGTTCCGTGGTGTATTTGGTGTGGCACCCAGTACGGCTGAGTATTGGTTGGAGGCGACTGAACGAATTATGAATGAGCTCGATTTAACTGCTGAGGAGAAGCTGAAAGGGATGGCGTCGCTTCTCCGTGATGAGTCATATCAATGGTGGCTCACAGTTCGGGATGGTGCTACGGTTGAGGAACTCACTTGGGAATATGTTAAGACGGCATACCAGAAGAAGTATGTTGGTACTAACTACATTGATGCGCAGAGGAAGGCATTTCTAGGGTTGGTTCAAGGGAACAAGTCTGAAGCAGAGTACGAGGCTAAATTCTTAAGGTTGAGCCGGTATACTCGAGGAATAGTGGCTACGGAGCATGAACGGTGTGTCCAGTTTGAGGACAGACTGAGAGATGATCTGAGGTTATTGATAGCCCCACAATAAGAGCAGGAATTTGCTGTGTTGGTAGAGAAGGCTAAGGTAGCCAAAGGAATTAAGGACTCTGTGAGGCAGAACGCTGATCGGAATAGGCAGAAGAGAGGTTTTGGATCAGCAGGGTCGTCTGGGAATGTGCAAAAGCGGCCTAGAGTTGATGGGCCGCGAGGTCAGCAGGCTGCGATAGGAGGACGGTACCGTACTTGTGCTAAGTGTGGAAAGATGCATTTAGGAGAGTGTTGGAAGAAGACAGGGGGCTGTTTTGAGTGTGGATCCAAGGATCACATGATTAAGGATTGTTCTATGAAACCAGATAGGAATCGACCAGCAGCTCAGGGTTTTAATCAGGCTGGAAGAGGTGGACAGCAGCCTCAGCGGGGTCGAGGTTTGAATGGTAGAGGTAATGGTTCTGGAAGAGGACGGGGAACCCCGGGCAGAGGTGTTGGTAATACAGAGGCAAGACAGCCAAGGTTGGTGTATGCTGTTCACCGGAGGGAAGATAGAGACGCACCAAACGTCATAACCGGTACATTCCTTATATTTGGCAAGCCTTACTTTGCTTTGATTGATGCAGGCTCGACCCATTCTTATGTTGCATGTAGAGTAGTGGAAACTCTAGGCATAGCCTCTGAACTATCTGATAGGGAGATAACTGTAGTAAGCCCGTTAGGTCAAACTGTAGTGGTGAACAAGATATTTTAGAGTGTACCTCTAGAGTTTCAGGGAGTGATATTTTCTGCCGACTTAATGGAACTACCCTTCGGAGAATTCGATTTTATACTTGGCATGGACTGGCTGGTGGAACATCGAGCTATATTGGATTGTGCCACTAGGCGAATGGAGTTAAGGACCCCGGAGGATGAGGAAATCATTATGATAGGAGAAAGAAGAAACTACCTGTCTAACGTAGTTTCAGCACTAAAGGCTGGTAAGATGGTTCGGAAAGGATGCAAGGCATTCTTGGCTTTCTTAGTGCTTTGGATGCAAAAGAAGGGGGAGTTAGTGGAGTTAGAACCGTAAGGGAATTTGTGGATGTCTTTCCGGAGGAGTTACCTGGAATAACCCGGATAGGGAAGTGGAGTTCAGAATTGATTTGCTGCCGGGTACAGCTCTTGTGTCAATTGCCCCGTATAGAATGGCATCAAAGGAGTTGGTTGAGCTCAAGGCTCAGATTCAGGAGTTACTCGATCGTGGGTTTATTCGACCCACTGTGTCTCCATGGGGAGCACCGGTCTTGTTCGTGAAGAAGAAGGACAGAACTATGCGTATGTGCATAGATTATCGTCAATTGAATAAGCTGACCATCAAGAACAAGTACCCTTTGCCAAGGATAGACGACTTGTTCGATCAGCTTAAGGGGGCTGCGGTTTTCTCGAAGATAGATTTAAGGTCTGGATATCATCAGCTTAAGGTGAAGGAAGTGGATATCCATAAGATGGCTTTCCAGACAAGATACGGGCATTATGAGTATTTAGTAATACCATTCGGGTTGATGAATGCCCCAGCCGCGTTCATGGATATGATGAACCGGGTTTTTCAACCCTACTTGGATAGGTTCGTCGTTGTATTCATAGACGACATCCTAGTGTACTCCAAGTCAGAGGAAGAACATGATGAGCATCTCCGGGTTGTTTTGCAAGTGTTGAGGGAGAAGAAGCTCTATGCGAAATTCAGCAAGTGTGAATTTTGGCTTAAGGAAGTTGCGTTCTTAGGACATGTAGTGTCTGCCGAAGGAATAAGGGTGGATCCTAGGAAGATTGAGGCAGTGTTGGATTGGAAACCACCTAAGTCGGTGGCTGAGGTTCGTAGTTTCTTGGGATTGGCAGGCTACTACAGAAGGTTTGTGGAAGGATTCTCATCGATAGCCGCACCTTTGACAAAGTTGTTGAGAAAGGAAGTACCTTTTGTATGGACAGATAAGCAATAGGAGAGCTTTGAGAAGCTTAAGAGGGTTTTGACTGAAGCTCCAGTTTTGATTCAGCCTGAGGCAGGAAAGGATTTCGTGGTGTATTGTGACGCTTCTCATACAGGATTGGGATGAGTATTGATACAAGGTGGGACGGTAATTGCTTATGCGTCTCGGCAGTTAAGGCCGCACGAGGTTAACTACCCGACGCATGATTTGGAGCTGGCGGCTGTGGTCTTTGCTCTTAAGGTGTGGAGGCACTATCTTTATGGAGAAAAGTCAGTGATCTACACAGGCCATAAGAGCCTTAAGTATCTACTGACTCAGAAGGAGTTGAACCTGAGACAGCGAAGGTGGGTGGAATTATTGAAAGACTACGATTGTTCTATAGAGTATCACCCGGGCAAGGCGAATGTAGTGGCGGATGCTCTAAGTCGGAAAGTAGTGCCAGATCTGAGGGCGATGTTTACACATCTGAGCTTGTATGATGATGAAAGTCTGCTGGCAGAATTGCAAGTCAAACCGACATGGTTGAAGGAGGTGAAGGAAAGTCAGTTAATGGATGAGGATCTAAGTACTAAGTTACGGCAAGTACAGAATAGAGAGTTGGAAGATTATGGTATTAATGACGAGGGAGTATTGTGTTTCAAGGGTAAGGTCTGTATGCCGAAGAATGAGGAGTTAAGGTAGAGGATTCTTCAGGAATCGCATAGTAGCCCTTATGCTATGCATCCTGGAGGAAGTAAGTTGTACAGAAATTTAAGGGAACAATTTTGGTGGCCTGGACTTAAGCGGGAAGTTACAGAGTTTGTAGGCAAGTGCTTGACGTGTCAGCAAGTCAAGGATGAACACCAAGTTCCGTCAGGATTGCTTCAACGAATAAGAATTTTGCAGTGTAAGTGGGAGAGAATCATCATGGACTTCGTTAGTAGGCTTCCCCTTACGCCTACTAAGAAGGACTCAGTATGGGTGATAGTGGATCGATTGACAAAGTCCGCGCATTTCATTCCAGTACGGGTTGATTATTCCTTGCAGAAGTTGGCAAGGCTGTATGTGGCAGAGATTGTGAGGTTGCATGGAGTGCCAATATCGATTATCTCGGATAGGGATCCGAGGTTTACGTCTCGGTTTTGGAGAGCACTACATCAGGCTTTAGGCATCAAATTAGACTTCAGTACGACATTTCATCCACAGTCGGACGGTCAGTCTGAACGGGTAATTCAAGTGTTTAGGATATGTTGAGGGGCTGTGTGATAGACTTCAGAGGAAGTTGAGAAGAGTATTTGCCTTTAGCAGAATTTGCATACAACAACAGCTATCAAGCCAGTATTCGGATGGCACCGTATGAAGCGTTGTATGGTCGGAAGTGTCTCACTCCTACATGTTGGACAGAATTAGGGGAATGTCGAGTTTTGGGTCCAGAGATTGTGGCAGAATTTGAGAAGAAGGTTGAGGTAATTCGGGCACGATTAAAGGAAGCATCTGATAGACAAAAGTCGTACACAGATCTCAAACAGAAAGAAATAGAATTTGCTGTGGGAGATCAAGTGTTTCTTAAAGTGTCGCCTTGGAAGAAGGTGATGAGATTTGGTCGCAAAGGGAAGTTAAGTCCAAGGTTTATAGGACCTTATCGGGTATTGAAGCGGGTTGGACCAGTGGCATACTAGTTAGAGTTGCCTTCGTAATTGAAGCAGATGCACGACGTATTACATGTTTCTATGTTACGTCGTTATCGATCGGATCCATCTCATGTAATACCAGATGAGGAGGTGGAATTAAGACCAGATTTGTCCTACGAGGAAGAGCCGATTCAGATTTTGGAGCAAGATGTGAAAGTGCTACGGAGGAAATCAGTTCCTTTAGTCAAATTGTTATGGCGTAATCATGGATCGGAAGAAGCTTCGTGGGAGCTGGAAGAAGCGATGCGACAACAATACCCTCACCTATTCTAGCCAGGTAAATTTGAGGTCGAAATTATTTTAAGGGGGGTAGAACTGTAATATCCGGGATTTATGGCTTATGCATTAATGCTAAATTGTATGAAGTAGCATGTCTATATGTGTTCTGATTGTGTTGTATGAATTTTGAGAACTTTAGGGTGTAGGTGAATGCCTTAAAAGTTATTTAATTTTAAGTCTTTAAAAGGAAGCTAGGCAGAGGAGGCCTTAAGAAAATTAGTAGGGGAAATATGACACAAAAATGGGCTTGTCAAAATGGCTTAGAGGCGCCACTTAGGGCCTCAGTATGTGACGCCACAAGTAGGGTGCAAGGGCCTAGGTTCGAGCAACGTGGGAAGCAAATAACAGAGTTTTATTTTGCTGCAAGGAGCAAGAGAGGTGGACGGCAATGGGGCACTAAAGGATGAGTTTAAGATATGGTTTAATCCTTTTAAAATACGGCTAAGATAAGAGATAAATGTGGATTTATTTTTATTATTTTAAATAAGGTGATAAAGAGAAAAATAAGGGAGCTGATAAGGGGGGAAGTGTTGGCCGGGCTAGGGACTCCTTTGTGGTGATTTTTTGGCCAAGTTTAGTAAGGGAGAATAGCCGAAATTCATTAAGCATTTGAGTCTCTCTTTCAATTACTCTTTTCTCTCCAAAGCCATCACTTTTCTCTTCTTTTTCTTGTTCTAGCTGAAACCCCTCTCTAAAGACCTCCATTGTTGATTCTTCTTGAGTTCCATACCCTTCCTTTTCACTCTTGTTGAAGCCGATTTCTTATTAAGCTCCAAAAGCCGAAACTTGTTGATCATTACCTAGCCTATAGCCGAATCTCTCAAGTGGTGTCAGGAAGGAAGACTGTCGATTTCAACATTAAAGGTAAGACTGAGTGTTGTTCGATTTCCTATCTTTTTCTTTTAGCCGAAAGTTAAGGACTAATCCCATTAATATTCTTGTTTTCTGAAACTTGGAAGGATCTTTCAGGATTTTTGGAGTAGCCGACTTCTAAGGAGGAGATCTTCGGGATTTCAGATCTAAGGTAGGTAAAATGTAAGATTAGGCCGAAGGACATTTATTTGAATGGTAGAATTGGATCTAACATATGCCATAGGGATTTCGACAGAGACCAAGGGCAAGTGATATTTCGGGATTTAGATCCACAAGGTAAGTGCATGTGATATTCGGCCAAGGCCCTACTTAGTGACTTAGATATGTTTCTTATTTATTCAAAAGCCGAAAACTAACTAGTTAAGGGATTTGGTGTCTAGTCGATTGTAAGAGGGAATATCACGGAGTTTCGGGATTTGATTAGTAATCAAATCGGCAACAAGGTAAGGATTTTGGTTGCAATAATCCTTCGGGATTTGATTATTTAGCCGAATGGCTTGTTGCTAACATGCTTAAGGATGGCCGAATGTAGGAACTGAGGATCTAGAGTATTAGATCAGGATTTTCGGGATTTCAGTGAACTCGTTAAGTGAACCAGGTGTGTACCCCACACTGACTCTTAATAAATTTATGGCATCAATTTAATATATGTGTTTATAATAATGTGAAATGTGGTCAAAGGTACCATGCAGTGGTACAAAGTGCTCAGGTACGTAATCTTAACATTATGTTAATAAATGATATGAATATTTGGAATTTGGCACATATGTGAATATTGATAAGAATGTGAAATAAGGCATGATTTGCATAATTTGTATGACATGGGGCATATGGGTGATATGAAAAGGGGAAGTAATCCGGTGGTTTATGTAATACCCTAGAATTAGGGGTTATGCATTTAATGCATAATTCATGAGTTAGTAGGTTTAGTGTATGGTTGAGTGTGTTTGAGGGGTTTTGAGAACCCTAGGATGTAGGAGAAGGCTTTAGGAAATTATTGAATTTAAGTGAAAGAGGGGAAGCTAGGCTAAGGAGGCCTTAAGGGAATTTGTATGGGATTTATGACATGAAGATGGGCTTGGTAAAGTGGCTGCAAGGCGCCACTTAGGGCCTTGGTGATTGACGCCTCAAGCAAGGGGAAGGGCTCAGGTTCGAGTCATGTTGGTAGCATGGAGTGTGTTTTTATTTTTGGGCTTTTGGCGTCAAGGGAACGGGGAAGAGATGGACGGCTTTGGGACTTTGGAAGGTAAGGATAAGCTTAGTTTTTCTTTTAAATTTCGACTAAAGAGTAGGATAAATGTAGTTTTATTTTATTTATTTTAAGTTGGTAGATATAAGATAATTGTAGTTTTATTTTATTTATTTTGAATAGGTGATTAAGAGATTAGATAGGAGAAATATGAGGGATGTGATAGAAGAAGATTAAGTGGCCGGCCAAGGGACTCTTTTGTTAGCATATTCGGTCTTGATAGGGGGCTTAACTGCCGAATTTTGTTGTGTTTTCCCTTAGTCTCTCTTGTCGAATTTTTGTAGTCAAGGAAATCCTCTCATTTCTTCTTTTATTTTGTTAAGGCCGAAATTCCATCTTCATACACCATTGTCGAATTCTCCTAAGTCTCCTCTCTTCATCTTTTCTTCTCCAAACCTCAAAGAAACACCATTAGCCGAAATCTCTCTTACATTTTCCCCTATTGCCGAAACTGCTTCAACTCCATACTTGTTCATTTGAAAGCCGAATGTGCATCACCATTTAAAGCCTTGCCGAATCTTTCAACCTCTCATTCTCCCTCCTCTTTCGCAGTCTTAAAAGTCGAAGCAGTTACCCGGAATCTTTTCTCTTTTAGCCTCTGCAAGCAAACGATAGTGGTAAGTATCTCTTTAAGCAATCAGTTTTATTCTTTCTTCAAGGGTGTGTCGAAATCAATAGTTGGTTTTGATCTTTAGAGCATGGCCGAATGTTCATAGTGCCTTAAGCGTGTTCTTTTGTTGGTGCCAACGGTAGGGAGCGTTAAAGGAGGTCTTTCAGGATTTGTAATACTCAAGGTAAGCAAGGAGGTAAGTAGCTCTAATATTCGGCCAAAGGCCATTCTCATGGATTTATTGTGTAGCCGATTCTAACAAGTTGATTAGTAGGATTTCGACAGTCTCAAGGAGAAAGCAAGTATTTTGGGATTTGATTCATCAAGGTAGGTAAGTGTAGCATTCGGCCAAGGGCCATTTTGGTTATTAATGGTAGCCGATTGTAACTATGAGTATGTAGGGGCAAATCGACAAGTTGTAAGCAAGCCTTCGGGATTCTAGATCGTTTCGGTAAGTATGCTAGATTATAGTTTATTCGATTATAGATCTCGTGTATTGTGGTTTAACCGAATGTTTTGATTAAGTGACTTTCAATGGACGTGAATGCCAGTCAAGGAGGACAAGGGGTAGTCCCTATCCCTAAATTCAAGAAGAGATCCGTTTCTGCATTTCGGGATTGGCCACCGGGGTGTGGGCCAGCGTCAGAACAAGAAAGTAGGCAGATAGCCGTAGTGTCGCTTAGCGATAGTATCGGGATTGAGGGCATAACGCTTCAAGTTATCAGGTGTGTAGTTAGCCTACCGTTTTCTGGGATATATGATATGTATGTGATATGTGTATGTGTTATGAATGTGCTATCTAGTGCAGTGGAAATTGTGATATGGATACCCTCAGGGGGTATGTCGATAATCCGGTAAGTACCAAATTTGATGAAATGTGATTATTAATATGAATATGTGATGAAATGCTTGATGAACATGCTCATGCATCATTATGTCATGTCATTATTTTATGTTGCATGTGCATGGGTGGGATATGATTATGAAAGAAGGACAGGGTGTACTTCGAGTACGTGGTTGATATAGGCTCTGTGCCATATCGTGGTTAATGATGGCTTTGTGCTCATCATGGTTTTGATGTTAGCTACGGGCTACATCGTGGATTGGCGCTGACTGAGGTTGCGTTGTGGATTATTTGCGATTTAGTTCGCATGGCTGGCATTAGTTGCCAAAATTGGTGTGTAGCGGTTGGAGGGTGATTTAGTAATCCCCTGGTGTGTGGTGGCTGGATACGGGGGTGTGTAGAGGTTGGACCCTAGGCTGGGTGGGTGCATGTTGCATGAACTTATTATCTGACATATGAATTAATGTGAAATGGTCCAAGCCCAATATGTGATGTGGATTAATGTGAAATGGGCCAAGCCCAATATGTGATGAGGATTAATGTGGTAATGGGCCAAGCTCATTATGTGGAAACACGTGGTTAATTATTCGATATGTGGTATGAAAGTGGGCCAAGTCCAATCTGTAAAATTATGTGAATAAGTTGTATTGTTATA
This sequence comes from Gossypium australe, assembly GCA_005393395.2. Taxonomy (NCBI): domain Eukaryota; kingdom Viridiplantae; phylum Streptophyta; class Magnoliopsida; order Malvales; family Malvaceae; genus Gossypium; species Gossypium australe. Next base: position 20,451,120 of record CM016618.1, read on the forward strand.
AGATATGTGTTTTGATGTGGTTATGGGCCAAGCCCACTAAGTGAAGTTTTGTGAATAAGTTGCGTTGATATCTGATATGTGGGTAAATATGTGGTTTGATATGTGGGTGGAATTCAGTGGACTAATTGCACACTGAGTCTGTTTGACCCACCCAAATTTTATCAACCTTACAGGTGATGCATATAGCTCGGACCGGGTTGGAGTGGATACGAGGTGGCCCATGCAGAAGATGTTTCAATTGTTTTACACATTTTATATTTTCAGTATTTTTAAGTATTTATTTATTGTAATAAGGGCCACTTAAATTATTTAAGGCTATTACTATTTCTAAGGTGGATTGACAATTACATTACTATTTGGAAATATTTTTATTCTCAACGACTATATCTTAAAAACCTGTGATAAAGTTTAAGTTTTAAATCCGTAAGTTTGTATCAACTTAGTTTTAATTGAAATTTTAAAATACGCAAGATTTTACAAACCGCCACTAATTTCGATGTTTTTACCTTAAGTCAAAATATCTTTTCGAACGTTTTCCGCAGTGGCATTCTAAATTCGGCCGTGACTCGTGGGCCGGGTTTGGGGATGTTACAGTTTATACCACAAAATCCGAATGTGGTGACTTATGTCACAAAGTATTATCTGGTGGCTATGCCACAAAATTTATAAGGGCGATAAGCAAGTTGTCTCCAGCGACTGCCTTCGATGATGTGTAGCAGATAGAGGGTCGACTTAGTAGTCCCCACAGTGTGATGGTTGGTACGGGTGATGTGTAGCGGACGATTATCTATGTTTGGGTTCGAGATTGCATCATTATTTATAATTGTTATATGTATATGTATGATCTGATATGCCTGAATCGTTGGGACTTAGTGTTGGCTGTTACACACTGAGTCTGTTTGACTCACCCCGTTGTGGGATGTTTTTCAGGTGATGCTCAGTGATGGACCGGGTCGGCAGGAGCTTAGTGGTGCCCATGCTCAGCACAAAATTTATTTTATTTGGATTTTCTATTTTTAAGTACTTTGAATTTATTTTGGGTTTTGTTTTTGATGTAATAAGGCCACTGGTATGCAACTGTTTATGCATGCATTTTAATTATTTTATTATGACACGATTCCTATCAAATTAAAGTTTAAGTAACTTTTCTTAAAAATAAAACTTAAAATGTTTTGACACCTAACACAAATGGTTTCCAGTTTAAACAGTAAACTCTAAGAACTCGGCAATGTTTTTAACTTAATATTTTGTAAATAAAGTTTTAGTAAAATCTAGACTTCAAAAATAAACTCGTTTACAACTCGAACACAACACCAATCAATTTTTCTCCAAAATCACCCAAAGTTTTCCAAAGAAACAAACAAGTTTTGAACCGTTTTACTAAAGGAACATACCAAATCCGTTCAAGGCTCGTAGGCCGGGTTTGGGGTGTTTCATCTTTACTAATGCTGAGTGGCAAACTTTTCCCAACACAACAAGTTCACCGCAACACTTGTTAGAAATACTCCCTATTTGGAAAATAGCCATGAAATCTTCTAGAACACATGGCAAACCCATTTTAGTGTCACATTTATTTTCTTTAATAATCTGGTTGTTCTCCTTCGTAGCCATTACTGCCCCGCAAGTTAAGAATAAAACCAGTAGGACGGAATAAACATTAAGGCTTGCCATACTACGCGAATCTGATGTTACTAGTTAAATTTGGTTCGTAAAATTAATTTCGAACAAGATTCGCAGGGAAAAAAGCTGGCATTTATAGGAAATGTTATAACCACATTAGACTAGAATACGTTACAATAAAAGAAAACATTAAATATTTCAGTTTAATTAGCATTAATTTTAATTACTACAAATCTAAATATTAATTCAAAGACACACATTTATACTTCCCTTTATAATTCTTAAATTGCTTTAAACGGATCACGAAAAGAAGGTTCAATAAAGATGATTATGTCGTACATGGGTTTCTGCGTTGAAACTGGGATTGAACTGTTACGTCCACTCCAAACCAATCACCAGGACGATAATAACATATTGAAAAAGCAATGTGAGATATAGTACACTTGCATTATAGGCATACATATTCGTTATGTGTGTCGTCCTATTTTTCTAATATTTTGGAGTTGTGTATGCACTTGCTATGTTGATGGTTAAAAATTCATGTGTATCTCAAAATTGAATGAGCTATACCAGATTCCTTTACCAGTGATATGTATGTGCTACAATGTACAAATAATTATGCGAAGCGTAAATTCTTATAACCTTGTTCTTGTTAAAATGTAACACCCCAAACCCGGCATAGACGTTACGACCGGATCTGGCATGTCACATGAAAGGAATGTCTAAAAAAATTGTGCGTTTGTTATAAAGTTCGTATTCTTTTTGAAACTCCGCATTTTGTGGTTTGTTTATAAAAGCCGATTCATTTCAATGCCCATGTTACAAAGTTGTTATTAATTTGAATAAAATTGTATTTGTTGTGAAAATCGAGCTTAAGTAATTTTGAATAAAAAACAGTTTATTATCATTTTAGGAAAATCCTATATTGAACATTTAATAATAAATAGTAACCAAATTGAAAGCTAAAACCAAATAAAATACCAAAGGCCTTATTACATATCAAAATCCCAAAATTAAAAGTAAGTTTAAATATAAGAAACGAGTTTACGAGAAAACATTGCAGGGCCACCACAAGTCTACCTCGGCTACCAAATCCGCGATCTAATGATTACCTGAAACATTTAAAAAGAGGGGGTGAGTTTACGAAAACTCAGTGTGTGTTTCCCCTTACGAGTGATAACTGGGTCTAAGCCCACAAAAGCAGATTGGGCCCTAGCCCTCACAATAACATACTTGGCCGAAGCCCACATAAATCGAATCAGGCCGTAGCCCTAACATCACAGTATAGCAGATAATCAAATAATCGATGCGATATGATGCATATACAGATGATAATGCAGAACCCAATCCCAGCCTAAATTTCCATCCGCTACACATCACCCGTACCTGCCAATCACACCGTGGGGATTACTAAATCGACCCTCCATCTGCTACACACCATCGAAGGCAGTCGCTGCAGTCAACTGCTCATCGCCCTTATAATCGTGGCATAGCCACCAGATAATGTGAAAGAGTCACCAGATAATAATATGTGACATTAGTAACCAGATTCAGATTATGTGACATGAGTCATCAGATAATGTGGTAAAAACCACCAGAACACTTCCCCTTTATCAATATCACCCATCTGCCTATGCAACATAAATATTATTCAAATATTATGCAATGTGTCATGTATGCAAAACATATATCAAATATAAGAATAACATGAGTTACCACCATAATCAGATAGACATAAAACAATAAAATCAAGCTAATCAACCACCAAGGATATAATCGTAATTTTACCTACCAAGTGTATTTTCGTAAATTACAAACCAAGGGTATTTTCGTAAATTTGAACCTGCAATGGCCTTTTCGAAGGCCTAATGTCGCCACTAGCGGCTCATCTACCATTTCCAGTCGTACCGGGAAATTGGGCTTAAAACCCGATTTCGGCCCATTCGGGCCCACACGCTCCTGTGGCCCACCTAGCACAAATCTAGCCACGTATAGAAGTTCCACCTAGTCTAGTTCACTATACAATTTACTCATTTGGGCCCACGGGCCCATTGGGCCCACTTCGACCCATCGTGGCCCAAGCAGCCAAACCCACAAGAATACTACTAATGGCCTCAACTATCGCGTCGAAGCCCCACACGTGCGCTCGCACGCTCGTGTGGCTACTATTGCGTGACCGGCACTTCGGCATTTGCGACTCTACAACTAGAGTAGAGAGAGTTACACACACACTTGATAGGAGTCTGGTGCTAATCCACGCTCCGACCACTCCTGTGCCCAAACGCCCTCCAAGGTATGTTAACTCTCCTCCTGGAATGCTCTTTATATAGCTAGCTCTTCACCTTCCTTTTTTGTATCTTTCCGATGTGGGATCCCTTCGTCAGTAGAGTTTAAATTCAACTAAAACTCTTGCCGTCCAATTCGCAAAATAAATACTCCTTTGCTTCTCACGAGATTCGAGCCCAGGCTCCCTTGCAACATAATCCACGCCGCTAACCACTTGGCCACAAGCTCCTCTTGTGTCTTAAAACCATACGCAACTAAATATAGACTATGGCCCAAATTCTAAGATCCAAGTAAAAAGAAACCAAAATGCAAAAGCCAAGACTTGAACCTTAGACCTCCTTCCTTCCTTGTGGCATCACTCCCTTGTCCCCTAAGTGGCGTCAGTTTGCCACTACAGCACACCTCCACTTGTGTCATTTTTCTTCATATTTTATTCTTAAGGCCTACCTGCCAACTTCCAGGGTTTTTTTCACCTAAAACCAAAATTTCCCCAAAGCCAATATTTGATCACGTGACTTCATAGAAGCCCTCTAACCTTTCAAAATCACTTATCTAATAAGTCTAACTTGTAGTAATGCCGTTCTCAAAAATTTTAAACGCTCCTACGCCTAAGGCCCATTGGGCTCAATTCTTCTAAGCCCAATTTCAGGATGTTAAAAATCTACCCTCCTTAAAGAAATTTCGTCCCTGAAATTTCCAACTATAGGTACAGTCACACATCCTAACCTACAACACTACGCTCACGCTGCGCACTCTGATCTTAATAAAACTAATATACTTTCCAACTAAATCTTGGAATCCTTCACATAACCAACTATCTAACACCGGAGCAAACAGATATTTTTCCCACATACATACAATTCCTATAGTCAAGCATCACATCCACACATCGCAGAATAAATACAATCATTCAGCATATAATAAAATATAGTAGAAAGGAAACTTACGGATCTGGTACCGGAGACTCGGATGCCATACTTCCAGAAAACAGATATATATTTTTCTAAACTAATTTCCAAACCATCCTTTGAAAACATTTTTGAACCCAAACCCACAGCCGAGTTTTTGAATGTGGGCTCTGATACCATAATTGTAACACCCTAAACCCGGCCTAGACGTTACGACCGGTTCTGGCATGTCACATGAAAGGAATGTCTTAAAAAAATTGTGCAATCGTTAAAAAGTTCGTATTCTTTTTTAAACTCCGCGTTTTGTGGTTTGTTTATAAAAGTCGATTCATTTCAATGCCCATGTTACAAAGTTGTTATTAATTTGAATAAAATTGTATTTGTTGTGAAAATCGAGATTAAGTAATTTTGAATAAAAAACGGTTTATTATCATTTTAGGAAAATCCCATATTGAACATTTAATAATAAATAGTAACCAAATTGAAAGCTAAAACCAAATAAAATACCAAATGCCTTATTACATATCAAAATCCCAAAATTAAAAGTAAGTTTAAATATAAGAAACGAGTTTACGAGAAAACATTGCAGGGCCACCACAAGTCTACCTTGGCTCCCAAATCCGCGATCTAATGATTACCTGAAACATTTAAAAAGAGGGGGTGAGTTTACGAAAACTCAGTGTGTGTTTCCCCATATGAGTGACAACTGGGCCTAAGCCCACAGAAGCAGATTGGTCCTTAGCCCTCACAATAACATACTTGGCCGAAGCCCACATAAATCGAATCAGGCCGTAGCCCTAACATCACAGTATAGCAGATACTCAGATAATCGATGCCATATGATGCATATACAGATGATAATGCAGAACCCAATCCCAGCCTAAATTTCCATCCGCTACACATCACCCGTACCTGCCAATCACACCGTGGGGATTACTAAATCGACCCTCCATCCGCTACACACCATCGAAGGCAGTCACGGCAGTCAACTGCTCATCGCCCTTATAATCGTGGCATAATAATATGTTACATTAGTCACCAGATTCAGATTATGTGACATGAGTCACCAGATAATGTGGTAAAAACCACCAGAACACTTCCCCTTTATCTATAGCGCCCGTATGCCCATGCAACATACATATTATTCAGATATTATGCAATGTGTCATGTATGCAAAACATATATCAAATATAAGATTAACATGAGTTACCATCATAATCATATAGACATAAAATAATAAAATCAAGCTAATCAACCTTTAAGGGTATAATCGTAATTTTACCTACCAAAGGTATTTTCGTAATTTACCCACCAAGGGTATTTTCGAAAATTCGCACCTGCAATGGCCTTTTCGAAGGCCTAATGTCGCCACTAGCGACTCAGCTACCATTTCCGGTCGTACTAGACAATTGGGCCTAAAACCCGATTTCAGCCCATTCGGGCCCACACGCCCGTGTGGCCCACCTAGCACAAATCTAGCCACGTATATAAGTTCCACCTAGTCTAGTTCACTATATACTAAACATTCATACAATTACTCATTTGGGCCCACGGGCCCATTGGGCCCACTTCGGCCCATCGTGGCCCAAGTAGCCCAACCCACAAGAATACTACTAATGGCATCAACTATCGCGTCGAAGCCCCACACGTGCGCTCGCACGCTCGTGTGGCTACTATTGCCGTGACCGGCACTTTGGCATTTGCCGCTATACAACTAGAGTAGAGAGAGTTACACACAAACCTGATAGGAGTCTGGTGCTAATCCGCGCTGCGACCACTCCTGTGCCCAAACGCCCTCCAAGGTATGTTAACTCTCCTCCTGGAATGCTCTTTATATAGCTAGCTCTTCACCTTCCTTCTTTGTATCTTTCCGATGTGGGATCCCTTCGTCAGTAGAGTTTAAATTCAACTGAAACTCTTGCCGTCCAATCCGCAAAATAAATACTCCTTTGCTTCTCACGAGATTCGAACCCAGGCTCCCTTGCAACATAAACCATGCCGCTAACCACTTGGCCACAAGCTCCTCTTGTGTCTTAAACCATGCGCAACTAAATATAAACTATGACCCAAATTCAAAGATCCAAGTAAAAAGAAACCAAAATGCAAAAGCCAAGACTTGAACCTTGGACATCCTTCCTTCCTTGTGGCGTCACTCCCTTGTCCCCTAAGTGCCGTCACTTTACCACTACAGCACACCTCCACTTGTGTCATTTTTCTCCATATTTTATTCTTAAGGCCTACCTGCCAACTTCCAGGGTTTTTTTTCACCTAAAACCAAAATTTCCCCAAAGCCAATATTTGATCTCGGGACTTCATAAAGCCCTTTAACCTTTCAAAATCACTTATCTAATAAGTCTAAATTGCAGTAATGCCGTTCTCAAAAATTTTAAATGCTACTACGCCTAAGGCCCATTGGCTCAATTCTCCTAAGCCCAATTTCGGGATGTTACAAATATACCCTCCTTAAAGAAATTTCGTCCCTGAAATTTCCAACTATAGGTATAGTCACACATTCTAACCTACAACACTACACTCACATTGCGCACTGTAACACCCCAAACCCGGTCAAAACGCCATGATCGAATCTGGCATGCCATAGAGGAAAACGTTTTGAAGAAAATCGAGTTAACGATTAAATTTTAGAAAACAGGTGCATAATTAGTTAAAAATCGATGGTTTACTTTTAAAATCCCGTAAGTAAAGCTTTAAAACTTAGTTGCATTTTAAAAGATCCCGAATGGTTAATTTGAAAACCGTTTCTATTTGAGTTTGGAAACCTAAGTTTGGAAACTGTTTGAGTTGTCGAAAACAATTAAGTTGTTATATACTTATCAAGTGATTTAAAATACCCGATAGTAAAGTTTTGAAAATCCTTTGCGTTTTGTAGTTTAGAAAACTTTTGCGCTTATATTATTAAATTAATCAAGTGATGTACTTAATCATGTTTAAAATAAATCCAAAACATATAAATAATCCAAAACGTAATTTAAATGGCCTTATTACAAACCCAAAAATAAATATGAAACCAAATTTAAATAAAGTAAAGTACCCAAACCAAAGTTCATGTAGAACCGAATTTATTAAATGCATGGCCACCTCGAGTTCATCCGGCTCCTCATCCGCGGTCTACGAATCACCTGAAAAGATAAGGGAGAAGGTGAGTCACCAAGACTCAGTGCATAAATCCTTCCCCGAGTGATGCAACATACTTACACAATTTATAATCAAGTAATATATATATAATGCACCCAACCTAACCATCCATAACTCTTTTTCTACCCCGTGTGGTACCAAACCACTGGTGGTGCCAAACCACTGGTGACCCAAAGTCACGATATCCAATAATGTGATGCCAAATCACTGGTGACCCAAAGTCACGAATAATCAAGTTGTGGGGCCAACCCACGTGTGATACCAAATAACTGGCGACGATCTCAATACATCAAATGTGGGGCCAACCCACGGTGGTGCGAAACCACTGGGACGAGTCGCTATGAGGTGCCAAACCTCTGGTGTCCCAAAGACACGAAATATCAACGATCCAAGTGTGGGGCCAACCCACGTGTGATACCAAATCACTGGCGACGATCCCAATACATCAAATGTGGGGCCAACCCACGGTGGTGCGAAACCACTGGGACGAGTCGCTATGAGGTGCCAAACCTCTAGTGTCCCAAAGACACGAAATAAATGTGGTACCAAACCACTGGAGGTGCCAAACCTCTGGTGTCCCAAAGGCACGGATATCAAATCCTTCCCCCTCCACTCATATTCCCAAACCAATGTATTAAGAATATAAATCATGCCATCATACTTGTTATGAACATATAACATATATAAATCGTAGATCATGATATCAAATAACAAATGACAATATCATATCGAAACGGACTTACCCGAATCCTTGTTCATACCCATCAAGGTATCATATCAAAATCTCATAGATTTCCACTTTAATAACATGATTAGTTAATATATATGTATATAACCTGAATTATAAAGTGTGTAAGGTACACACCTGACACTAACGCAAGCACTAAAATCCAAAGACCCGATCTACCGCACTAGATCACCTTGTCCTACATTCAGCCAATACTTAGGTTATAAACAAAGGCCATTCAGCCATACCACTAAATCCCGATGAGTTAACATTTGAAATACCAAGTCTTACCTAAAAGCTTACCCAAAACGATTGTCAATAACTGAGGCTTAGATTGATTGCTTCCAACGTCCCGAGGAGCCTAAAAGAAATCGGTTTCTAAGAATGATTAGAACCTTGTTAACAAGTGCCCAAAAATTCGGCCCTTGTCCTCAAGAGAAACGACATAAAAAGAGAAAAGAAACAAAGGAAGATACGGCCATGAACACATACCTATCTTCCAAAACCGACTGAGGAAAACCAAATGAAGTCCTACCCTTGATGATATTCGGCCAAGACAAACCAAATAGGATATGAGAAGTTTCGGCTATGGTTTTGAAAGAAGAAAACAATTGATGTAAGGCTAAAAAGAAATGAAGTACATGAGTGGCAAAGAAAATCAAAATAAGAAAGAGAGGATTCGGTTTTAGCAAACAATGGAAGAAAAATCAAGAAGAATGGTGAAGAAAGAGATTCGGCCAAGAAGAGAGTAAAAGAAATGTGATTTTGAACAATATCAAAAGAAAGAAAAGAGAAAAATAGGAGTAAGAAGTTCGGCCAACACCTAGTTTACCCAAGAAGAAAAGTGCACAAAGTTCAAATGTAGTTTTGGTTTCAAGAGGATAAATGAAAGAAAGAAAAATAGGATTTGGTTCCAACAAAATAAGAGCTAAAACATAACAAAATTGCACCTAAAGATCAAGGTACATTCGGCTAAGGAGGATAGCTTTGGAGAGGAAAAGAAAAAGCAAAAAGGTGCACAAAAATGCTAAAATGGCCAACCAATTCCCCCCAAACTTCCTATCAACATTCGGCCACCCTCTAGCCACACATGCCGTCCACATTCATGGACTAATGGCCTAAGATTAGTTTCCAAAACACTCCCCATCATCCAAGCCTTTTGTCCCCCCATCCTACCATAAATCTTAAGATTCTTATCCCCAAATACATGCTTTCCTAAACTAATATTCAACTTGCCGTAAAAATTGAAAGTCCAACCTACCATAATTAGAGTTTGACCGACACTTAATGCTAAGGTGCATAAAAATTAAGTCTTCCAAATGCAATCCATGCAACTCGAACCTCTTCCCTCAAGCAACCCTTCATGCATCTTAACCACCTTGCCACTAACTCCTCATGTGCTAGAATTTAACACTTAAATTAACTTAAGTGTCAGGTTCACCTAATCCACTTCACTAAATATACAATACTAAGAATTATTCTAGCTTCATAAATAAAATCAAGCCTTCACAAGACTATGCTAAACACACAAAAATTCATACCCGAGCCAACACAAATAATAAAAATAATACTCTAATTTTTCCTAAAACCCAATTAAACTCGAGAATTCATGAAAACCTCGTAACCTTCCAAATCCACTTAACTAATAAATCCAATTAGCAAAAACACCATTCTCTTAATCCTGCAGATTTTAAACACTCCTAAGCCCAAGCCCAATCCTACTAGGCCCAATTTCGGGATGTTACACGCACTCTGATCTTAATAAAACTAATATACTTTCCAACTAAATCTTGGAATCCTTCACATAACCAACTATCTAACACCGGAGCAAACAGATATTTTTCCTACATACATACAATTCCTATATTCAAGCATCACATCCACACATTGTAGAATAAATACAATCATTCAGCATATAATAAAATATAGTAAAAAGGAAACTTACGGATTTGGTGCCGGAGACTTGGGTGCCATACTTCCTGAAAACAGATATATATTTTTCTAAACTATTTTCCAAACCATCCTTTGAAAACATTTTTGACCCCAAACCCACAGCCGAGTTTTTGAACCTGGGCTCTGATACCATAATTGTAACACCCCAAACCCGGCCTAGACGTTACGACCGAATCTGGCATGTCACATGAAAGGAATGTCTAAAAAAAAATTGTGCGTTCGTTAAAAAGTTCGTATTCTTTTTGAAACTCCGCATTTTGTGGTTTGTTTATAAAAGCCGATTCATTTTAATGCCCATGTTACAAAGTTGTTATTAATTTCAATAAAATTGTATTTGTTGTGAAAATCGAGCTTAAGTAATTTTGAATAAAAAACAGTTTATTATCATTTTAAGAAAATCCCATATTGAACATTTAATAATAAACAGTAACCAAATTGAAAGCTAAAACCAAATAAAATACCAAAAGCCTTATTACATATCAAAATCCCAAAATTAAAAGTAAGTTTAAATATAAGAAACGAGTATACGAGAAAACATTGCAGGGCCACCACATGTAACACCCCTTACCCGAGACCATCGCCGGAGTTGAGTAAGAGGCATTACTAGACTTGACTACAAGTTCAAGACATAAAATGTTAAAGCTGTCAAACTGTGTCATGCCGACTAAATTGGCTGTAACTCGAGTTACAAAACTCGAAATTCAGATCCGTAAATTTTCCTTGAAACTAGACTCATATAAATCTTCACCATAATTTTTTCAGAATTTTTCAAGTGGCCAATTAGTACAGTTTATTCGTCAAATTTGCCCTTATTACACAGCTTGACAATTCTGACCTGGCTCTACAAAAATGCAGTTATCTCATTGCAAAAATTTCATATACTGTTCTTGTTTATACCAATGAAAAATAGACTCATTAAGGGTTCTACACATATAAACCATAATTCCTAATTATTTTTGTACAATTTTTGATAATTTTTCCAAAACAGGACAGTGACTCACGAATTCATTCAGAGCAGGTCTCGTTAAAACTTGATTATCTCATAATACATAAATCTTTTGCCTACTTTGTTTCTTTCATGTAAAAATAAACACAATAAGGTTTAATATCATATCTCATTCACCTTCAAATTCAATATACCCTATTTTTGGTGATTTTTCTAACTCACATCACTGCTGCTACTACAAACTGTGTAGTGGCATTTTATGAAAGACCTAGTTACTAACCGAATCTACTGACAATCCAACTTTAAGGATTCATTTCATACACAAGTATTTCTTAACAAAAACGATTAAACCTGGATTAAGAATTTCATAAACATTGTACTTACTAAAAATTTAGCCATATTCGCATGGCTATTATATACATGTTCAAGGTCAAACATCGTATGTTTCTAAGACTTCATCTAGCCTATACATGCCTTCTAATTTGTAACCAAAATTCAAAATACCAAAGGAAGGCGATAGTGTGGTGGACTTCTTGAAGATCCTTCTCGAGCCCGCTACGTGACCAAAATCTATAAAACAAGGGAAAACGTTTCACATGATTAAGCTTACTAGCTTTGTAAGTCCTAACTCATGATAATGAATCATAAAAAAAAATTAACGCATTGAAAACAATAAGCTTATAGCATTTCACATAGGCAATTTAGTAAATTATTTATACAAAGCCAAATAGTAGTAATTAGTTAAATCAAGTAAATTTGGAATCATTTTCTTCAACCTGAAATTCTTAAATTTCATATAAACATCTCGCAAGCAAATCTCCTTTCCTAACATTTATACTTGAGAACTAATTGTTCCATGAGATTACACCCATCAATATTAACTTCGAACATATATATATATAACACAGTTCTCATATTATATATTCAACCCAAATGATATTGAGCATAGCATACCTTACATGCTTACCTGAACCATATACTCATTAAATTATCATTTAGTTGTCTTGATCAATGATTTGATTTCTCTTTTGTAGAATACGTCACCAGCATTATGCCTGCTAGGCGTAAAAGCCTGAAAAGTAACACCGGCACAAGGCCTGCTAGGCGTAAAAGCCCGATTATGTCACTGGCACAAAGCCTGCTAGGCATAAAGCCCGATAAATAACACCGGCACGAGGCCTGCTAGGCATAAAGCCCGATTGTCGGAATAGTTTTACATGGTCTACACATCTCACTGTCACATATCGAAATATATGCACTTATTCACATTGCATTAAATATATTCAAAAAAAAATCAATCCAATCCATCATTATCACATTAGGCCAACTCATGGTCTTACACCAAACTCATACAATTCTATCATCCATTAGGTGTAAATAACCTTAAAACATAAGATAGCTCAAGAACTTACTTATTCACCTTGCATTAGTCAAATAAATTCACTTCAATACTATACATTCACATTCGGCTAATCACGAGTTTATACTCTAAATTTCCCACAATTCATCATTCACTAAATTCATAGTTAATTTATTTATATACTTTAGCTAAAGGACTTACCTCGGTTGTCAATATGCTTAAAATTTTCTGCTATTCAGTCACCTTAGCCTTCCCTCGATCAAGTTCTTTCTTCTTTTGATCCCGATCTATGAAATATCAAGTAAGTTTTATTTACATCCATTCTATCCATTTGCTCAACTCAAAAATGCACATAATTTAAAACAATAATCATACCAAAAATTTAAACACTCAACTTATTCGATTTAATCTGTAATGTACCACGATGCAAAAATACAACACATTGAGGTTTCTCCTCAATGGCCGAATGGCTATTAGACTCCTACGAGTCTCCATAATCTTCCCTTTTATCATTTTAGTCCTTCTTATATTTAATTTAGGCAATTGACTTCTCATACCATTTCACCCAATAGTCCTATCTAAAATAATCATTCATCCTTGACCGATTTCACAATATATATATATCCTAGTATCAAATTCATAGAAAAATTTCATAAACAATCTTCTTCACCTTAGGCCGAATATAAGGCATCATCATGCATAAATTAAAACAATCTTTTTACACTCTTAACTACTTCTTTTATAATCGAATTTTGTTAACTCAATGTACCCATGTGTATTCTTCAATATAAAACCGAACAACAAGCTAAATGTTCACCATTTATAATCATCCATTTCAACCGAATAATAAGAGCATTTTTATGCTCAATTCCAAAATAATTTCTATAATTCCCATATAATTGAAATCACAAGTCTTAAATTTATTTAAGTCTCATAAGTAATTCATGTTGTTTTTGAATCAATATTAAACATTTTTTTCAAATCAAAATACACACAAGAGTACTCATCCTAGGCCGAATATTAACGTGCCAAATATCAAAATTTTAACATGATTTCCTTTGCATTCAAAGCAACCGAATTCAATATGTAAAAATTTTTCCACACTCAAGCTAAAATACTCACCTTACTACTACATGCAAGCCGAAACAATGGAGGTTTCAAGTTTTCTTCTCTTCTTTCAATTTGAATCGGTGAAGAAGGTGGGGAGAGAAGAGAAATTAAAATAGGAAAATACTTCTTTTTGTTTTTAATTTCCTAACACATATTAGCATGCTTATTATAATATACTACTTTAGTTATAAAATACTAAAACTATAATTTTCATAGCATGCTTACCGTCCACCATACTAAATTGTGGGAAACTTGACATGCAAGTCCTCCCAAGCAGGAGAAAAAAATCAATTTACCCCTTTTCACTAGCTAAAATCGGCCATGAGAGAATGAAGAAGATTGTGGCATTATTTTATGTTTTATTTAACATGCACACTAACATTATTTCTTTATAAAATACTAACATAAGCATAAAATAAAAATATAATTAAACTAACACATATTCCTATCTAACTTAGCCCATTACCGTCCATCCCTATGGTAAATGGCTAATTGCCCTTTTAGGACACTCGCTTAAAAAGCCACAAGCAATTTAGTACATTACACTTTAGCATGCAACATTTACGCTTTTCGCGATTAAATCCTTTTTATCAAATTAAGCACTTAAACGATAAATCTCTTCTACGAAACTTTCACCCATATTAATTCACATATAATAGACATAAAATAAATTATTAGAATATTACTCGGGCTCGGATTCGTGGTCCCGAAACCACCGTTCCGATTAGGGTCAAAATTGGTCTGTCACACCACAAGTCTGCCTTGGCTCCCAAATCTGCGATCTAATGATTACCTGAAACATTTAAAAAGAAGGGTGAGTTTACGAAAACTCAGTGTGTGTTTCCCCTTACGAGTGATAACTGGGCCTAAGCCCACAGAAGCAGATTGGGCCTTAGCCCTCACAATAACATACTTAGTCGAAGCCCACATAAATCGAATCAGGCCGTAGCCCTAACATCACAGTATAGCAGATAATCAGATAATCGATGCGATATGATGCATATATAGATGATAATGCAGAACCCAATCCCAGCCTAAATTTCCATCCGCTACACATCACCCGTACCTGCCAATCACACCGTGGGGATTACTAAATCGACCCTCCATCCGCTACACACCATCGAAGGTAGTCGCTGCAGTCAACTGCTCATCGCCCTTATAATCGTGGCATAATAATATGTGACATTAGTCACTAGATTCAGATTATGTGACATGAGTTACCAGATAATTTGGTAAAACCACCAGAACACTTCCCCTTTATCAATATCACCCATATGCCCATGCAACATACATATTATTCAGATATTATGCAATGTGTCATGTATGCAAAACATATATCAAATATAAGAATAACATGAGTTACCATCATAATCAGATAGACATAAAACAATAAAATCAAGCTAATCAACCTCTAAGGGTATAATCGTAATTTTACCTACCAAGGGTATTTTCGTAATTTACCCACCAAGGGTATTTTCGTAAATTCGCACCTGCAATGGCCTTTTCGAAGGCCTAATGTCGCCACTAGCGACTCAGCTACCATTTCCGGTCGTACCAGACAATTGGGCCTAAAACCCGATTTCAGCCCATTCGGGCCCACACGCTCGTGTGGCCCACCTGGCACAAATCTAGCCACGTATATAAGTTCCACCTAGTCTAGTTCACTATATACTAAACATTCATACAATTTACTCATTTGGGCCCACGGGCCCATTGGGCCCACTTCGGCCCATCGTGGCCCAAGCAGCTCAACCCACAAGAATACTACTAATGGCCTCAACTATCGAGTCGAAGCCCCACACGTACGCTCGCACGCTCGTGTGGCTACTATGGCCGTGACCGGCACTTTGGCATTTGCCGCTCTACAACTAGAGTAGAGAGAGTTACACACACACCTGATAGGAGTCTGGTGCTAATCCGCGCTCCAGCCACTCCTGTGCCCAAACGCCCTCCAAGGTATGTTAACTCTCCTCCAGGAATGCTCTTTATATAGCTAGCTCTTCACCTGCCTTCTTTGTATCTTTCCGATGTGGGATCCCTTCGTCAGTAGAGTTTAAATTCAACTGAAACTCTTGCCGTCCAATCCGCAAAATAAATACTCCTTTGCTTCTCACGAGATTCGAACCCAGGCTCCCTTGCAACATAATCCACGCCGGTAACCACTTGGCCATAAGCTCCTCTTGTGTCTTAAACCATGCGCAACTGAATATAAACTATGGCCCAAATTCTAAGATCCAAGTAAAAAGAAACCAAAATGCAAAAGCCAAGACTTGAACCTTGGACCTCCTTCCTTCCTTGTGGCGTCACTCCCTTGTCCCCTCAGTGGCGTCACTTTGCCACTACAACACACCTCCACTTGTGTCATTTTTCTCCATATTTTATTCTTAAGCCATTCCAGGGTTTTTTTCACCTAAAACCAAAATTTCCCAAAAGCCAATATTTGATCCCGGGAGTTCATAGAAGCCCTCTAACCTTTCAAAATCACTTTTCTAATAAGTCTAACTTGCAATAATGCCATTCTCAAATATTTTAAATGCTACTACGCCTAAGGCCCATTGGGCTCAATTCTCCTAAGCCCAATTTCGGGATGTTACAAATCTACCCTCCTAAAAGAATTTTCGTCCCCGAAATTTCCAACTATAGGTACAGTCACACATCCTAACCTACAACACTACGCTCACACTGCGCACTCTGATCTTAATAAAACTAATATACTTTCCAACTAAATCTTGGAATCCTTCACATAACCAACTATCTAACACCGGAGCAAACAAATATTTTTCCCACATACATACAATTCCTATAGTCAAGCATCAAATCCACACATCGCAGAATAAATACAATCATTCAGCATATAATAAAATATAGTGAAAAGGAAACTTACGGATTTGGTGCCGGAGACTCGGGTGCCATACTTCCAGAAAAAAAAAATATATTTTTCTAAACTATTTTCCAAACCATCCTTTGAAAACATTTTTGAACCCAAACCCACAACCGAGTTTTTGAACCTGGGCTCTGATACCATAATTGTAACACCCCAAACCCGGCCTAGACGTTACGACTGGATCTGGCATGTCACATGAAAGGAATGTCTAAACAAAAATTATGCGTTCGTTAAAAAGTTCCTATTTTTTTGAAACTCCGCGTTTGTGGTTTGTTTATAAAAGCTGATTCATTTCAATGCCCATGTTACAAAGTTGTTATTAATTTAAATAAAATTGTATTTGTTGTGAAAATTGAGCTTAAGTAATTTTGAATAAAAAAAAGGGTTTATTATCATTTTAGGAAAATCCCATATTGAACATTTAATAATAAACAATAACCAAATTGAAAGCTAAAATCAAATAAAATACCAAAGGCCTTATTACATATCAAAATCCCAAAATTAAAAGTAAGTTTAAATATAAGAAACGAGTTTACGAGAAAACATTGCAGGGCCACCACAAGTCTGCCTTGGCTCCCAAATCCGCAATCTAATGATTACCTGAAACATTTAAAAAGAGGGGGTGAGTTTACGAAAACTCAGTGTGTGTTTCCCCTTACGAGTGATAACTAGGCCTAAGCCCACAGAAGCAGATTGGGCCTTAGCCCTCACAATAACATACTTGGCCGAAGCCCACATAAATCGAATCAGGCCGTAGCCCTAACATCACAGTATAGCAGATAATCAGATAATCGATGCGATATGATGCATATACAGATGATAATGCAGAACCCAATCCCAGCCTAAATTTCCATCCACTACACATCACCCGTACCTGCCAATCACACCGTGGGATTACTAAATCGACCATCCATCCGCTACACACCATCGAAGGCTGACGCTACAGTCAACTGCTCATCGCCCTTATAATCGTGGCATAATAATATGTGACATTAGTCACCAGATTCAGATTATGTGACATCAGTCACCAGATAATGTGGTAAAAACCACCAGAACACTTCCCTTTTATCCATATCACCCATATGCCCATGCAACATACATATTATTCAGATATTATGCAATGTGTCATGTATGCAAAACATATATCAAAACATGAGTTACCATCATAATCAGATAGACATAAAATAATAAAATCAAGCTAATCAACCTCTAAGGGTATAATCGTAATTTTACCTACCAAGGGTATTTTCGTAATTTACCCACCAAGGGTATTTTCGTAAATTCGCACCTGCAATGGCCTTTTCAAAGTCCTAATGTCACCACTAGTGACTCAGCTACCATTTCTGGTCGTACCAAACAATTGGGCCTAAAACCCGATTTCAGCCCATTCGGGCCCACACACTCGTGTGGCCCACCTAGCACAAATCTAGCCACGTATAGAAGTTCCACCTAGTCTAGTTCACTATATACTAAACATTCATACAATTTACTCATGGGCCCACGGGCCCATTGGGCCCATCGTGGCCCAAGCAGCCCAACCCACAAGAATACTACTAATGGCCTCAACTATCGCGTCGAAGCCCCACACGTGCGCTCGCACACTCGTGTGGCTACTATTGCCGTGACCGGCACTTCCGCATTTGCCGCTCTACAACTAGAGTAGAGAGAGTTACATACACACCTGATAGGAGTCTGGTGCTAATCCGCGTTCCGACCACTCCTGTGCCCAAACGCCCTCCAAGGTATGTTAACTCTCCTCCTGGAATGCTCTTTATATTGCTAGCTCTTCACCTTCCTTCTTTGTATCTTTCGGATGTGGGATCCCTTCGTCAGTAGAGTTTAAATTCAACTGAAACTCTTGCCGTCCAATCCGCAAAATAAATACTCCTTTGCTTCTCACGAGATTCGAACCCAGGCTCCCTTGCAACATAATCCACACCGCTAACCACTTGGCCACAAGCTCCTCTTGTGTCTTAAACCATGTGCAACTAAATATAAACTATGGCCCAAATTCTAAGATCCAAGTAAAAAGAAACCAAAATGCAAAAGCCAAGACTTAAACCTTGGACCTCCTTCCTTCCTTGTGGCGTCACTCCCTTGTCCCCTAAGTGGCGTCACTTTGCCACTACACCACACCTCTACTTGTGTCATTTTTCTCCATATTTTATTCTTAAGGCCTACCTGCCAACTTCCAGGGATTTTTTCACCTAAAACCAAAATTTCCCCAAAGCCAATATTTGATCCCGGGAGTTCATAGAAGCCCTCTAACCTTTCAAAATCACTTATCTAATAAGTCTAACTTGCATTAATGCCGTTCTCAAAAATTTTAAACGCTACTACACCTAAGGCCCATTGGGCTCAATTCTCCTAAGCCCAATTTTGGGATGTTACATAAAAAGTTTTAATCACACTTATCATATTAGTAAAATGGAAAATTGCAACTAAATGATTGAAATTCAAAATTAATAAATCAAAAATATTTCCCGTCCTGAAATTAAGCCGATGTATGTCTTTATCGTGGGACTCCAATTCTGTTATTGTATTCTTCATTGTACGTTAAGTTTTTTCGGTGTAAGCATTTCAACCCAATTTTACTGAAATATGAATGGAAGCTTTTAGTGGAATAAGTAATGGAAATTGGAAAATGAAAATTTCTCTTAGAGAGTCAAATTAGAAATAATAAATGATGTTACGTTTCTATAACTCTCGTAGGTATTGCCCAAATAATGGATAGGATTTAGTTTTTATATAAATTGAACCTTTTTTAATAGGGAGAATGTGAGACGTACGTCACCGACATATTTGGAGTTTCATTCTCGATATTGATAAAAAAGGTAATCTAAAGAAAGAAGAATAAGAAAATCAAGTTAAGACTTTGAAGCGTTACATCACTTTCGAAGATGATTTCAAGATTGCCTCTCCTCTACGGAACAGAAAGAGGATAAAACTAACAGATTAGTATCGAAGAAGTGAAAATGGAAAATGAAACAAGGAGTCCATACGCAATGAACTACTACAAATTATAGTGCATGTCTCTTGGAGGATATTTCTTGCCACGATATGTGTCTTTTCAGAACTTCGAGAAGTCAAGGTTTTCTTTCCTTAAAGGCAATGTGAGTTTCAATTGGATAATGACTGTAATATCCTGGATTATAGCTTATGCATTAATACTAAATTATATGAAATAGCATGCTTATGTGTGTTGTGAATGTGTATTATGAATTTTGTGAACCTTAGTGTGTAGTCAAATGCCTTAGAAATTATTCGATTTTTTAAGTTTAAAAGAGGAAGCTAAGTCTGATAAGGCCTTAAGAAAATATGTACGGGATTTATGACATGAAATTGGGCTTGTTAAAGCGGCTGCAAGGCGCCACTTAGGACCTTAGTAAGTCACGCCACAATCAAGGGGAAAGGGCCTAAGTTCGAGTCACAAGGGAAGCAAAAAGGAGTTTTATTTTGCTGCATGGATGAGCAGCAGTGGACGGCACTAAGGCACTTAAGGGATGAGTTTAATCCTTTCTAAAATTCGGTTGAGATAAGAGATTAATGTTGGATTATTTTTATTAATTTGAATAAGGTGATAAATAGAGAAAAGAGGAGAAAAATGAGGAAGCTGATAAGGGAAGAGTGCGGCCGGCCTAGGGACTCTCTTAAGGTGAATTTCGGCCAAGCTTAGTAAAGGGAATAGCCGAATTTCATTTAGCAAATTAGCCTCCCTTTTCGTTTACTCTTTTTCTCTCCAAAGTTCTTCTTCTCTTCTTCTTTTATTCTAGCCGAAATCTTCCTCTCCCTAAAAGATCACCATTGCCGAAACTCCTAAGCCTCATACTCCTCTCTTTTTGTTCTTGTGGAAGCCGAATACTCAAGTAACCCCTAACCCCTAGCCGATTTCTCATTAAGCCTCAAAAGCCAAAATTGTTGATCCACATCTTGGCCTTAGCCGAATAGCTTTGGAGGTTCAAGTGAAGGTGTTGCCGATTTTAATATTAAGGGTAAGGATGCTATTGTCATCATTTTAGTTCTTTTTTTTTTAGCCGAAATCAAGAGTCTAACCCTATTTGTAATCCGGGTTCTAGGGGTTATGCATTTAGTGCATAACTCAAGTAATGGTAGGCTTATTGTGTGTTTGGACGAGTTTTGGGGGGGTTTGGAGAACCATAGAAGGTAAGAGATGCCTTAGGAAATTTTTGAATATTTTAGTGCTAAGAAGGGGAGCTTGGGTTTAGAGGTCTTAAGAGAATTATTTGGGAGGTTAAGACGCAAGAATGGCTTTAGTAGAGTGGCAAGGAGGTGCTACTTGGGGCTTTGGGAAGGTGACGCCTCAAGGGTGCTAAGGGGTCTCAGGTTCGAATTGCAAAGGCAGCAATTTGGCCTTTGTTTTTGCGTTAAGGGGGGGTTAGGAGTTGGGCGGCTTTTGGATGCTTAAAAGATGAGGGAAGACTTGGTCTTTTCTTTTTGAATTTCGGCTAGGAAGGTAGGATTAAGGTTTGACTCATTCAAACTTTTTGAATAAGTGTCAAGGAGGAAAAGTAGGAGGAGATTTTGGGATTTTAGAGGAGGGGAGCTAGTGGCTGATTTTGGGGAGCTTGAGGAGGGTATTTTCGGCTTTGTTGGAGGGTGTTAGGTGGGTGCCGAACCTAGTAGTATAAGTAGGAGGTGCTCTGTAACACCCCTTACCCGAAACCCTTGCCGGAATCGAGTACGTGGCATTACTAGACGTGACCATTAACTCGGGGAGTAAAATTTTTAAGGCTGTCCAACTGCATCACGCTGACTAAATCGACCATAACTCGAGTTACAAAACTCGAAATTTGGATCCGTAAATTTTCCTTGAAACTAGACTCATATAACTATTCACCATAATTTTTCCAGAATTTTTCATGCGGCCAATTAGTACAGTTTATTCTTCAAAGTTACCCTTATTACACTGCTGGACAATTCTGACCTGTCCCTATAAAACTGCAGTTATCTGATTTCACAAATTTCCTATGATGTTCTCGTTTATACCAATGAAATATAGACTCATTTAGGGTTCTACACATATAAACCATGATTCCTAATTATTTTTGTACAATTTATATCAATATTTCCAAGACAAAACAGGAAATCACGAAGCCATTCGGAACCAGTCTCACTAAAATTTAAATATCTCATAATATAAAATTTCTTTTTCCTACTTTGTTTATTTCTTATAAAAATAGACATAATAAACTTTAATTCTATATCTTATTCACTCTCTAATTCCATTTCTCCTATTTTTGGTGATTTTTCAAAGTTCACGTTACTGCTGTAACCAAAAATTGTTTCATTTAAACTCCAAACATTAATTATACTTATACACAAGGGTATAGCCATTTTCGCATGGCTTATACAAATATATACAACTTCAAAACCAGCAATATCGAAACTAGACTATACATGCCACGTAACTAAATCTCCAAGCATTTATTTACCGAAGCAAAAATTGGATAGTGTGATGAGATCTCCTTTGACTTCCAACCCGAGCAAGTCTTTGAATCTCTATAAACATAGGAAAATTACACAAAGTAAGCTTTGAAAGCTTAGTAAGCCATAAGCAAATAATTCATCATAGAACCATATATAATTCAATTCAAAAAGGGCGAATTTAGTTAATAACATACACCTATACAATCACTGTTCCTCGTTAAGTAACTTCACTTACTCATAATTCATATCATCATTCGTAAACTTTCACCTCTTATAGCCTTAAGGCCAAACACTCATACATTCAATAATAGATTTCACATCGATCTGTAAATCATTTTTCCCATCTCAAAACATTTAATATATATACATATACATTTGTTCACGTATGTACATATTAACTACCAAATTTTCTTTTCAACATCTAAAACTTACTTATTAGATCAAATACACATGATTCATTATACCATCACTTATGGCCCAATATACTAGTTTAATCCATTATCATATATATATATATATGACCAATCATCCAAAGTTAATTAAACTATCACATGTACTCATATATTCGAATTTAATATAATATCACATACAACCACTATTGCACAACTTCAATTCATCATCACATATACACATACCTTTGTGACCGAACCTATAAGGTCAATTAAATCAACTTACTTGATGATAACGGATTCGTAATTTCAATTACATATATCATGCTACCATTCAACAACTATCTTGATCAATAGGTCTCAAAAATCAACTACCAACATACCATTCATTTATTCAATCAAACTCATAGATTAATAATAACCTCTCGATACTTTAATTTCGTATACAAGAACAACTTACCTCATTGATATTTAAATTACACAATTATCATACATCCCTTACCTATCTATTACTTTTCGGATAGCTCCCTTTATTGAATTATATCTCCGTAAAATACGTAAATCCGCACACACAGTGTAATTGGTGTAACGTATTGCACACTTGGTGCCATTACTATTTTAACTTCTAGTAATGTACCGCTCACATAGAGCCGTTACTTAAATTTTACACATATGGTACTCATTGAACCGTATTACTCAATGTATGCTTCTCTTAACTTGTTATTCCCTCAATATGCATAATATATATATATATATATAAATATATAATTCACATTTACTTTACACACAAGAATATACACTTATATATGTATAAAGTATATATCAAAGTGTTCAATATCCAAGTACTATACTGCATTCGGCCTATACCACATCAAACCATCATAAACTCCGTTTCGTATGCTTGAATCTCATTATAATTTCATCATTAAAATTTCCTATTTCATGCTTATAATTACAACAACCAAGTACTATCACCTTCAACCATTTCTTATCGATTTCAAATCAATATATATATATATATATTCGGTAATGCCTTGGAATAATCATCAACATTCAATTTAAACTTATAAGTAAGCATTACTTCAAATTAATTCCATTGCTTAAAACTTACTCAAGTAGTTCCTTGAACATATCAATTATCATCCCTCACATTCGGTAATAGCAATTATAATTGTAAGCATTTCAATTCAGCATGAATAATTTACATTTATTTAAAATTAAGAACAACCATTTACTTATAGACTTACACATACCTGAACATCGAACTTATTTACCAAATTTAAGTTCCACATCATCAAAAATCTATTTAAGCATATACTTATAATAATTCACCGGCATATAGCCTGCTAGGCATAAAGCCCGATATTATCCACCGGCACAAAGCCTGCTAGGCTTAAAGCCCGATATTATCCACCGGCACAAAGCCTGCTAGGCTTAAAGCCTGATATTATCCACCGGCACAAAGCCTGCTAGGCTTAAAGCCCGATATTATCCACCGGCACAAAGCCTGCTAGGCTTAAAGCCCGATATTATCCACTGGCACAAAGCCTGTTAGGCTTAAAGCCCGAATACTTTCACTGGCACAAAGCTTGCTAGGCTCAAAGCCTGAATATCATATTATAAAGCTATTTCGCAACCAATTCATATATCAAAACTTTTATATACTTCATAATCTTTGTACGAATTTTTCGAACATCATATCTCGAGCTTGTTACTTATCCACATTCATATATACATTCATAAAGCTTAAACCTCAACCACATAGATACATATATTTTCAGTAAAATTATATACATCAATTTAGATAAATTCTATGCAATACGATTGCTTAAAAACTTACCTCGAATATCGACGGACTTCATTTCCCGACTATTCAATTAATTCCTCCTTTTGGACTTGATCTAAAAGATTCAAATTCAACTTATTCAACTACATATTCATTCAATTAAATATCAAATCATATAAGTGTACAATTTACTAATTTACCCCCCAAAATTTCAATATTTACAATTTAATCCCCATAACTTTAAACACCAAAAATCAAGAATTTAATTATCCCATTTAAGGGTCGAATATTTACCATTCTCATACAAGTCCTTACAAAACATTTTTTTTTCTTTTTTTTATATATATATATTCTAGCACCATTAATTTCACAAAGGCCGAATACTCATAATTGATTTCTTAATAATTCATGACCGAATATACTAACTAAATACATGTAAATATACATTCATATATTATTACCCCTTTTTTTTTCAATATGTGACCATATATACTAGCTAAATAATCATCGTATATACTCACTCCATTTTGGCCGTATATGAAGAGTATTATTAAGCTCAAATCAAAATAAATTCCATAGTATTTATACAATTTAAACCACTATTATTCATATCATCAAATTTCCTACTCAAGTCATTTTGTTTTTTAAACCTAGACTAGACATTTTTCCATCAAGCACCACAACCTCACGAATACTCATCCCTGGCCGAATCCAACATGCTTCAATCTCAATAATTTTAACATATTTTTGATAGTACTTAAGATCACCCACTCCAATATGTAAAAATTTTCTAAAACAAAAAAAATCAAATACTTACCTTACTAACACATGAAATGGCCGAAAATGGAGATTCAAACTCCCTTCTTTTCTTTGTTAAAAATTCGGCAAGATGAAGAAAGAAGATGGAAGGTGAGTTTTTCTCTCATCTTTTCTTTGTTTTTATTATTATAATCAAATTATAATACTAATGTCATGCCACTATCTAAAATAAATGAATTAAAAAAAAGAAACTTAATCATCATACCGTCCACTACTATAAGAAATAGGGCATTTGACATGCAAGTCCAATCTTTCAAGGAGCAATTCAATTAAACCCTCCTACTTAATACAAGCTACTTTTATTATTTATTTCCATTTTATAATATAAAGCATCCACTTAGTACTATTTTATTACACTAGCCGTCCACTATATAATCAAAATGGCTAATTTATCACTTCAATACCTACTTCAAAGAAGACAATTCAATTTGGCCACTAATTGCATAAAAGCTATTATTTTCTACTTGTTCGATTTAATCCTTTCACTTAAATTAAACACTCAAACGATAAAATTTTTATACGAAACTTTCACACATCATAAATCACATATAATTAGCACCCAAAATAATATTTAAAAGTTTTTCAGACTCGGATTCGTGATTTCGAAACCACCGTTCCGATTAGGGTCAAATTCGGACTGTTACATGCTCACCCCTTTGGCCACCATTTTCCTCCATTTCTTCTCTCTTTGCCGAAATTGTATCCCCATTTCTTTGGTGCCGAATCACTTTGTTTCTTCCCCAGTCTCTTGCCGAAAGTATGTCAAAAGAAAACACTCTCTTTTCTCTTATATCCTTGAAGCTAAAACCGAAAGTGGGCATAACGTTTTGTGTACCTATTTCCTCTCCCTTCGCACCTTTCTTTTAAACTTTGCTTAAGCTGAAATCACCCTAAAGTTGCCTTTGCTGAATATCTCAACTCCATCTAAGAGTCATTGCTGAATCATTCATTCTCTCATTCTCTCCACTTTGTTGCAAGTCCCTGAAGCCGAACCTTATTTCTTGCGGTGGCCGATTCTTGGTTAGAGCAAAAGGGAGTGGTTACTAAGGGAAGTGAAGCAAGAGCACTTAACGTGTGGAGGCTTGTGTTCAAGGGACGTTAGGAGCAAGTGGCAGTCTCAGGTTTGTTAAGCAAGTCGACAGAAGCATTAGGTAACCTTCGGGATTCAAGGTTTTGGTAAAAAATATTTGGTAAAGATTCTATACTTAGATTTATGACTTGGATTTATGATTTTGAGGTTTAACCGGTTTATCTGATTAAGCGTTTTGATGGAGGCATCAACCAGTCAAGGAGGGCAAGGGAAAGTCCCTGTTTCGAAGTTCAAGAAGAGAGCTGTCTCAGCGGTTCGAGATTGGCCACCAGGGTGTGGGCCAGCAGCAGGGGATAGCTATAGGCAGATAGTTGTAGTCTCGTTTAGTGATAGCGTTGGGATCGAGAGTTTAGAACTCCAAGTGATTAGGTGCGTAATCATCGCACTATTTCTTCGGTTATTTGCTTGCTAACGTTTTTACATATGTATGATGTGTGGTAGCCGATCATAATGGCTTAAGTGGTGAATACCATATTTTGGGTAATCGGATATCAGGTGAGTAAGTTTGTGATATTAAGTTTTTATGATATATATATATGATATGGTAATGATATGAGATGTATACTCATTTTGTATGACGATTTGACATGAGGCATTCACATACATGCATGGGAATTAGAGTTGATCGAGGAAGGAAGGGTGTACACATTGATGTACGTGGTCTAATGTTAGCCTCGGGCTACATTAGCACTTGATGAGTTGCTGTGTGCATCATCAAGGGAGATGTTGGCTTGGTGCCTATCTCGGCGGTTGATAGCTGAGTGCATCACCGTAGACAAATTACTGTTGGGATCACTTACGTGATCGGTGGCTCAGCCACGGCCTTGTGCAGCAGGTCTGCCGAGGTATGATATGTGGGATCACTCGGTTGTGATCGGTGGATTAGCCACGGCCTTGAGCAGGGAGTCTGCTAAGGTTGGTGTAATGGATGGACCTAGGTTGGGCTGTGATGCATGATTGCATGAGTGGTTCGTGGATTGTATAGATATGGGCCAAGCCCATACGTGTGGAACTATGTGTTATGATTATGCACTGAGTCTGTGGACTCACCCAATATTTCTTAACCATTTCAGGTGATTCATGAGTTGGACCGGGTTCGGAGAGGACACAGGGTGGCCCATGCAGAAGAAGATATTTTGATTATTTTAAGCATTTTTAATATTAAGTATTTGTTTAAATATTGGGTCGTAATAAGGGCTTTATTATTTGGTTTTATTCAATTTATGGCTTGATTAAATTGAAGTACTACATGAAGATGATTCTATTTTTAGCAACTTATTTATTCAAGTTATATAGATATGTTTAATAAAGTTTTTTTAATTCAGACATTTTATAACATTAAGGTTTTCATATTATTTTAAATAGAAATGATTTTCAAAAGTTAACAAATTTTCATGTTTTATCCTAAGTCAAAAAGAGATTTTTCAATCGTCTTTCCGCAGTGGCATTCCAAATTCGATCGTAGTGAATGGGTCGGGTTTGGGGATGTTACACTATTAATGTCTTTTGCCGAAACCATGAAGGAGATTTCGGGATCTGTCTCTAGTCGACTATAAGGAGGTTCCGGGATTTCAATATCTAAGGTAAGTCATGTATAATATTCGGCCAAGGACCATTTGGTGATTAAATGTTAGAAATTGAGCTAACATGTATCCATAGGTATTTCGACAGATACCTCAACCAAGGATTAATTTCGGGATTTAAGATTTGCAAGGTAAGAGCATGTGGTATTCGGCCAAGGTCCTATTTTAGTATTTAGATCTGTTTCTTATTTATTCAAAAGCCGGAAACTAATTAGTTAAGTGATATAATATCTAGCCGATTGCAAGAAGGAACATCACAAGTTTCGGGATTTGATTAGCAGTGAAGTCAGCAGCAGGGTAAGACTTGGGTTGCGATAAATCCTTCGGGATTTGAACTTATAGCCGAATAGGCTTTTTGATAAAATACTTGGTATTGGTCGAATGTAGGGACTAAGATCTAGAGCGTTAGATCGGGATTCTTCGGGATTTCAGTGAACTCGCTAAGTAAATCAGGTGTGTACCCCACACTAGATCTTGATAGATTTATGGTAATGTTTTAATTTATGTGTTTATAATAATGTGAAACGTGGCCAAAAGTACGATGCAATGGTACAAAGTACTCAGGTACGTTATCTTAACATTATGTTAATAAGTGATATCAATAGTGGAATATGGCCCATATGTAAATAATGATAAGAATGTGAAATAAGGCCTATGGCATGAGATTGCATGATATATGGGGCATATGGGTGATATGTTAAGGGGAAGTGATCTGGTGGTTTTATACCACAATATCTGAATGTGGTGACTTATGTCACGAAATCTGAATGTGGTGACTCATGTCACAAAATATTATCTGGTGGCTATGCCATGAATTTATAAGGGCGATGTGCCAGCCGACTGCAGCGACTGCCTTCGATGGTGTGTAGCGGATGCAGGGTCGACTTAGTAGTCCCCACGGTGTGATGGTTGGTACGGGTGATATGTAGCGGATGGTATCTAGGCTTGGGTTCAGGTTTGCATCATTATGTTTAATTGCTATATGTATGTATGTATGATCTGATATGCCTGAATCGTTAGGACTTAGTGTTGGTGGTTATACACACTGAGTCTGTTTGACTCACCCCGTTGTGGGATATTTTTTAGGTGATGCTCAGTAATGGACCGGGCCGGCAGGAACTTAGTGGTGGCCATGCTCAGCTCAGAATTTATTTTGTTTTGGACTTTTTATTATTTTAAGTACTTTGAATTTATTCTGGTTTTGTTTTTGATGTAATAAGGCCACTTAGTGGTGGCCATGCTCAGCTCAGAATTTCTTTCGTTTTGGACTTTTTATTATTTTAATTACTTTGAATTTATTCTGGTTTTGTTTTTGATGTAATAAGGCCACTAGTATGAACTGTTATGTATGCATTTTAATTATGTTATTATGATACGAATTTTTGTCAACTTAAAGTTTAAGTAACCTTTCTTAACAATAAGTGATAAATGTTTTGACACTTAAATCCAAATGATTTACAAATTAATTAGTAAACTTTATAGACTCGACTTTTATCGGTAACTTATAGTTTTGAAATATGACAATACAGTTTTAACAAAACGAAATCTTTGAAAATAACGATGTTTTCAAATTGAACCCAAATCAAATTTTTCTCTAAAATCACTAAAAGTTTTCCAAAGGAATAAACAAGTTTGAATCGTTTTTCTCGAGGAACATACCAAATCTGGTCGAGGCTCGTGGGCCGGGTTTGTGGTGTTTCAATGACTTTCAAGGAATCAAGATTGTTTCAATTTCACACCACGCTAGAACATTCCAATTTCACATTATTGAAATGATCTTAATGTTTATAATAATTATATTTATGCAAATTTAACCAATGTGAAACAGTATCTAGTGCTCGATTTGAGATGGTTATCGAGTTCTAGTGCTATAAAATTAAAAATAATGGCTTGTATAAAATCATAGTGTATTAAGTAATGGCTTCTCTAGAACCATTAAATTTCAGTACAACTAAATATAATTTCACTGGGCTTAAATCCCATGACGCATTTTAAGGAACAATTCGGATCAATATAAAAAATAGAGGCAAAAAACAATTTTTGGCCCGTTACGTCTTGTAACCGTTTGTTAGCTTAAGCAGACGGAGATGGTGAATCGATCAATGCAAGGCAATTATTCCATGTATTAATGCTCTTCGCTATAATTGTCGCTGGGTTTAGGTCTTTGAATAGAGGGTTTTCAAGGGTCCTCTTTACTAATGCTGAGTGGCAAACTTTTCCCAACACAACAAGTTCACCGCAACACTTGTTAGAAATACTCCCTATCTGGAAAATAGCCGTGAAAGCTTCTAGAACACATGGCAAACCCATTTTAGTGTCACATTTATTTTCCTTAATAATCTGGTCGTTCTCCTTCGTAGCCATTACTGCCCCGCAAGTTAAGAATAAAACCAGTAGGACGGAATAAACATTAAGGCTTGCCATACTGCGCGAATCTGATGTTACTAGTTAAATTTGGTTCGTAAAACTAATTTCGAACAAGATTCGTAGGGAAAAAAGCTGGCATTTATAGGAAATGTTATAACAACATTAGACTAGAAAACGTTACAATAAAAGAAAACTTTAAATATTTTAATTTAATTAGCATTAGTTTTAATTACTACAAATCTAAATATTAATTCAAAGACACACATTTATACTTCCCTTTATAATTCTTAAATGGCTTTAAACGGATCACAAAAATAAGGTTCAATAAAGATGATTATGTCATACATGGGTTTCTGCTTTGAAACTGGAATTGAACTATTACGTCCACTCCAAACCAAACACCAGAACGATAATAACATTTGGAAAAAGCAATGTGAGATATAGTACACTTGCATTACAGGCACACATATTCGTTATGTGTGTCATCCTATTTTTCTAATATTTTTAAGTTGTGTATGCACTTGCTATGTTGATGGTTAAAAATTCACGTGTATCTCAAAATTGAATGAGCTAGACCAGATTCCTTTACCAGTGATATGTATGTGCTACAATGTACAAATAATTATGCGAAGCGTAAATTCTTATAACCTTGTTCTTGTGAAAAAGTTTTTATCACACTTATCCTATTAGGAAAACGGAAAATGGCAACTAAATGATTGAAATTCAAAATTAATAAATCAAAAATATTTCCCGTCCTGAAATTAAGCCGATGTATGTCTTTATCGTGGGACTCCAATTCTGTTATTGTATTCTTCGTTCTACGTTAAGTTTTTTCGGTGTAAGCATTTCAACCCAATTTTACTGAAATATGAATGGAAGCTTTTAGTGGAACAAGTAATGGAAATTGGAAAATGAAAATTTCTCTTAGAGAGTTAAATCGGAAATAACAAATGCTGTTACGTTTCTATAACTCTCGTAGATATTGCCCAAATAATGGATATGATTTAGTTTTTATATAAATTGAACCTTTTTTAATAGGGAGAATGTGGTACGTACGTCACCGACATATTTGGGGTTTCATTCTCGATATTGATAAAAAAAGTAATCTAAAGAAAGAAGAATAAGAAAATCAAGTTAAGACTTTGAAGCGTTACATCACTTTCGAAGATGATTTCAAGATTGCCTCTCCTCTACGGAAAAGAAAGAGGACAAAACTAACAGATTAGTATCGAAGAAGTGAAAATGGAAAATGAAACAAGGAGTCCATACGCAATGAACTACTACAAATTATAGTGCATGTCCCTTGGAGGATATTTCTTGCCACGATATGTGTCTTTTCAGAACTTCGAGAAGTCAAGGTTTTTTTTTCCTTAAAGGCAATGTGAGTTTAAATTGGATAATGACTTTCAAGTAATCGAGATTGTTTCAATTTCACACCACGCTAGAACATTCCAATTTCACATTATTGAAATGATCTTAATGTTTATAATAATTATATTTATGTCAATTTAACCAATGTGAAACAATATCTAGTGCTCGATTTGAGATGGTTATCGAGTTCCAATGCTACATAATTAAAATTAATGGCTTGTATAAAATCATAGTGTATTAAGTAATGGCTTCTCTAGAACCATTAAATTTCGGTACAACTAAATATAATTTCACTGGGCTTAAATCCCATGACGCATTTTAAGGAACAATTCGGACCAATATAAAAAATAAAGGCAAAAAACAAGTTTTCGCCCGTTACGTCTTGTAACCATTTGTTAGCTTAAGCAATCCTATATCCTTAAGCAGACGGAGATGGTGAATCAATCAATGCAAGGCAATTATTCCATGTATTAATGCTCTTCGCTATAATTGTCGCTGGGTTTAGGTCTTTGAATAGAGGGTTTTCAAGGGTCCTCTTTACTAATGCTGAGTGGAAAACTTTTCCCAACATAACAAGTTCACCGCAACACTTGTTAGAAATACTCCCTATCTCGAAAATAGCCGTGAAAGCTTCTAGAACACATGGCAAACCCATTTTAATGTCACATTTATTTTCCTTAATGATCTGGTCGTTCTCCTTCGTAGCCATTACTGCCCCGCAAGTTAAGAATAAAACCAGTAGGCCAGAATAAACATTAAGGCTTGCCATACTGCGCGAATCTGATGTTAATAGTTAAATTTGGTTTGTACAATTAATTTCGAACAAGATTCGCAGGGAAAAAAGTTGGCATTTATAGGAAATGTTATAACTACATTGGACTAGAATACGTTACTATAAAAGAAAACATTAAATATTTTAGTCTAATTAGCATTAATTTTAATTACTACAAATATAAATATTAATTCAAAGACACACATTTATACTTCCCTTTATAATTCCTAAATGGCTTTAAACGGATCACGAAAATAAGGTTCAATAAAGATGATTATGTTGTACATGGGTTTCTGCATTGAAACTGGGATTGAACTATTACGTCCACTCCAAACCAAACACCAGGACGATAATAACATATGGAAAAAGCAATGTGAGATATAGTACACTTGCATTACAGGCACACATATTCGTTATGTGTGTCGTCCTATTTTTCTAATATTTTTAAGTTGTGTATGCACTTGCTATGTTGATGGTTAAAAATTCATGTGTATCTCAAAATTGAATGAGCTATACCAGATTCATTTACCAGTGATATGTATGTGCTACAATGTACAAATAATTATGCGAATTGTAAATTCTTATAACCTTGTTCTTGTTAAAAAGTTTTTATCACACTTACCATATTAGTAAAACGGATAATGGCAACTAAATGATTGAAATTCAAAATTAATAAATCAAAAATATTTCTCGTCCTGAAATTAAGCCGATATATGTCTTTATCGTGGGACTCCAATTCTGTTATTGTATTCTTCGTTCTATGTTAAGTTTTTTCGGTGTAAGCATTTCAAACCAATTTTACTGAAATATGAATGGAAGCTTTTCGTGGAATAAGTAATGGGAATTGGAAAATGAAAATTTCTCTTAGAGAGTTAAATCGGAAATAACAAATGATGTTACGTTTCTATAACTCTCGTAGGTATTGCCCAAATAATGGATAGGATTTAGTTTTTATATAAATTGAACCTTTTTTAATAGGGAGAATGTGGGACGTACGTCACCGACATATTTGGAGTTTCATTCTCGATATTGATAAAAAAAAGTAATCTAAAGAAAGAAGAATAAGAAAATCAAGTTAAGACTTTGAAGGGTTACATCACTTTCGAAGATGATTTCAAGATTGCTTCTCCTTTACGAAAAAGAAAGAGGACAAAACTAACAGATTAGTAATATAAGAAGTGAAAATGGAAAATGAAACAAGGAGTCCATACGCAATGAACTATTACAAATTATAGTGCATGTCCCTTGGAGGATATTTTCTTCCACGATATGTGTCTTTTCAGAACTTGGAGAAGTCAAGGTTTTTTTTCCTTAAAGGCAATGTGAGTTTAAATTGGATAATGACTTTCAAGGAATCGAGATTGTTTCAATTTCACACCACGCTAGAACATTCCAATTTTACATTATTGAAATGATCTTAATGTTTATAATAATTATATTTATGTCAATTTAACCAATGTGAAACAATATCTAGTGCTCGACTTGAGATGGTTATCGAGTTCCAATGCTATAAAATTAAAAATAATGGCTTGTATAAAATCATAGTGTATTAAGTAATGGCTTCTCTAGAACCATTAAATTTCGGTACAACTAAATATAATTTCACTGGGCTTAAATCCCATGACGCATTTTAAGGAACAATTCGGATCAATATAAAAAAATAAAGGCAAAAAATAATTTTTGGCCCGTTACGTCTTGTAACCATTTGTTACCTTAAGCAATCCTATATCCTTAAGCAGACGGAGATGGTGAATCGATCAATGCAAGGCAATTATTCCATGTATTAATGCTCTTCGCTATAATTGTCGCTGGGTTTAGGTCTTTGAATAGAGGGTTTTCAAGGGTCCTCTTTACTAATGCTGAGTGGCAAACTTTTCCCAACACAACAAGTTCACCGCAACACTTGTTAGAAATACTCCCTATCTGGAAAATAGCCGTGAAAGCTTCTAGAACACATGGCAAACCCATTTTAGTGTCACATTTATTTTCCTTAATAATCTGGTCGTTCTCCTTCGTAGCCATTACTGCCCCGTAAGTTAAGAATAAAACCAGTAGGAAGGAATAAACATTAAGGCTTGCCATACTGCGCGAATCTGATGTTACTAGTTAAATTTGGTTCGTAAAACTAATTTCGAACAAGATTCGCAGGGAAAAAAGCTGGCATTTATAGGAAATGTTATAACCACATTAGACTAGAATACATTACAATAAAAGAAAACATTAAATATTTCAGTTTAATTAGCATTAATTTTAATTACTACAAATCTAAATATTAATTCAAAGACACACATTTATACTTCCCTTTATAATTCTTAAATGCCTTTAAACGGATCACGAAAATAAGGTTCAATAAAGATGATTATGTCGTACATGGGTTTCTGCGTTGAAACTGGGATTGAACTATTACGTCCACTCCAAACCAAACACCAGGACGATAATAACATATGGAAAAACCAATGTGAGATATAGTACACTTGCATTATAAGCACACATTGTAACATCCTAAAAATTTGAGTATCATTATGCTGCTTGTGTTAGCTCGGGTTTACTTGGAGTTAGAATAAATTTTAGTAAAGAGTACTTTAATGTAGAGGAATCAGGTGACCTTGAGGGTTAAGTTAATTAAGTGATAAAAGATGGCATAAGATGAGTAATTGGCAAAGTGGTGATGGCGCCATAAGTTGGACTTGAGGGGAGAGGTTCGAATCTCCTAGCATGCAAATTGGGAGCTTTTATTTTTTGATTTTTCCTAGATGGGTCGGCCAAGCATCAATTTTGGATAAGATAGACTAATTTTTCTTTTATGGCAAGAAGACTTAAGGTTATGGTAAGCATGAAATAAGGGATAGAATTGCTAGATTGTGGGGATAGAATTTCTTTAACTTTGGGAAAGTAGAGGATTACAAGTCATGTATCTAGGTGGATGTTTTGGAAATTATTTCATGGCCATTTTGACCATGAACATGGATGGCATTATGGACAAAGGGGGGAGCCAAATTTTGGTGTTTAGTTTTGGAAAAGTTAGTAGCTTGAGAGAGTTTTCATTTTGGTCATTTTGCTCTTCCAAAAACATTTTCTTTTCTCTCATCTTTTCCTCTTGGCCGAATGTGCATGGTAAGGTTTAGGCAATTCCTTGTGCGATTTCTTTCTTGATAGCTTTTGTGTTCTTTTTCTTTTGAGACCGTAAACCAAATAAGTGACCATTCGTGCATCTCTCTCTTTTGATCATCTCTCCCTTCCCTTTATTTTACTTAAGCCGAACCTCTCATCCATTCTATTTCACCATTGCCGAAACCTCTAAAGCCTCACACTATTCTTCTTTTTATTCTTTTGTTAAGCCAAATCTACCATCTTTCTTCTTTTCTTTTCTTTTTATTATGTTTAGGCCGAACCTCTCTCTCCCAAAGTTCACCATTGCCGCAACCTCTTCAACCCAAAACACCATCATTGCCGAATCTCCCTAAACTCCATTTCTTTTCTCCTTATTTGTTAGGGCTGAATCTCTCTTTGGATACCAAAGCTTAATCGCATCAGATCTCAACCTTTTCTCTTCATAATCTTCGTGACTAGTTAGAAAATTGAATCGTAGTGTTAAGGTTTTGAGGCAAACAAAATAGGTTCGAAAAGAGCGATAAATAATGTTTGGAAGAGGGGTGGTTCTGCTATACCCTCAAATTTCAAACGAAGGGCTGTGTCGGGAATCCGAGACTTTCCATCGGGTTGTGGACCCTCTGCCGGCAAAAAATCGATTATTTGAAGTCATACGTACCCCCGAGCCATTGTTTGTTCTTGGTTCTTCATCGGGTTATGAACCATCAATCGGAGTGAAATTGCATATAGTTGTTGTTCGAGATTCCGAGAGTAAGGATTTAGATTACTTATCATTTGTATAGTTTTATAAGTATTAGTGTTCTAATCAAGCGTGATAAATATTTAGGTGTCGACGAGCGGGAAAGTATAATTCTCATTGTTATCAGGTGTGTAGCCTTACACAAAATTTCTGATAGATTAATAGTATTATTGATAAACATGTATTAATAAGTAATATGAATGATTATGGCTTCGGGTACCATTCAGTGGTACATGATATTCAGGTACGTTAAACCCCTAATACTTCATTAATGATGCTATAAGCATGGATATGAAATAAATATGATTCTGTTATGAATTTGGGGTATATTGCATAATATCTGAATAATATGTATGTTGCATGGGCATATAGGTGATTTTGATAAAGGAGAAGTGTTCCGGTGGTTTTTACCACATTATCCGGTGACTTCGGTCACATATTATGAATCCGGTGACTTCGGTCACATATTATGAATCCGGTAACTCTGTCATAATTATCTGGTGGCCATGCCACAATTTATAAGGGCGACGTGCAGTTGACTGTAGCGACTGCCTTCGATGGTGTGTAGCGGATGGAGGGTCGATTTAGTAATCCCCACGGTGTGATTGGCAGGTACGGGTGGTGTGTAGCGGATGGATATCTAGGTGGGCTCGGGATTGCATTTCATTTTATATATACATGTGATTATCTGATTTGCTATATTATAGGCTTATGGCTAAATGTGATTTAAATGGGCTTTATTGCTATGATCGATTGGGTTTTTAGTGTACTGTTGCACATTAAGTCTGTTCACTCACCCTTCGTGGGATATCTTTTTCAGGTGATACTTAGCGTGATGGACTGGATCAGCGAGAACTACGTGGTGGCCATTGCTCAACTCAGTATATGGGTTTTCTTTTAATTAAACTTATTATGTTTTTCATTTATTATATCGGGATTTATTTTGGGTTATGTTTTTATAATAAGGCCGCCATAAACTGTTCTATTTATACGTTTTAAATTTTTATTCTGCTACGTTAAAATTTAACTAAATAATTAAATAATTTCGATAACCGAATTAAACTATTTTGACACATAAATACCTATGGTTTTCAACTTAATAATAAGTTTTAAATTCGGTTCTTCTTTTGAGTAATAAATTTTATAAAAACATAAAGTTAACGATTTTATAAGATACAAACTTAAATCACAACCTGGTTTTCAACAAGATTGTACTTTAAATCTATTCTCTTACCACAAAAATCACATGTTTTCCAAAACGACAAAACGAGTTTTTCTCAAGAAGCATAATAGATCCGGTTGGGGCTTGTGGGTCGGGTTTGGAGTGTTTCAACTTGGTATCAGAGCCCAGTCTTAAACCCTCGTCCTTGGGTTTTGAAGTCCACAACATTTTCAAAATTAAGCCCAAATGAGTTTTTTGTGAAAAGTTTTGGTTAAACTGGTTTTTATGGAAGCATGGCACCCTAGTTCTCGGCCCAGGTCCGCCAGGTAAGTACTTTTTTTGATACTTTAGTTGATAAGCCTAAGGAAACTATACTTTAGAGACATGGACCCTAGATATAGGTGTACTTCTACGGAAAAACCACTGATTAAAACTCTGTTGCATAAAATTTTCTTTAAACAAGAAAGTGAAAAGTCTCTAATGCATAAAATTTTCGTAAAAACAGATAAGACGCGAAGTAGACATGAGTTCTAGGGGACGTGGTCGTCGTGGACGCGGTAGAGGCAGAATGGTTGTGTCGGAACCAGTTAGGTCTGGTCAGGGTTCTGAAAATGAGGCACCGCCACCGGCTGTTGGGGCGGAATTTCAAGAGCAAACTGGAGGAGATGACGCAGTATCGCAGGCTATGCTGCGAGTTCTAGAGCGAGTAGCGGGAGCTAGTATGGGAAATAGAGCTCGAAAGTCAGTAGTTGAGAGACTTAGATCAAATGAAGCGAGGTTTTTAGGGGAGTATCTGGAGTAGCTCCGAATGTAGCGGAGTATTGGTTAGAGGCAGTCGAGAGGATCATGGACGATTTGGACTGCACTGCTGAGGAAAAGCTAAAAGGTGCTATTTCGCTGCTTCGAGATGAGGCCTACCAGTGGTGGCTCACTGTCAAGGAGAGTATCCCTGTGGATCGAGTGGATTGGGGGTATTTTAAGGTTAAGTTTGAAGGGAAATACGTTGGAGCTAGCTACATCGACTCTCAAAGAAATGCATTTCTGAATTTAGTGCAAGGACATAAGTAGGTAGCTGAGTATAAAGCGGAGTTTCTGCGGTTAAGTCGGTATGCTAGAGGGATTGTAGCTACTGATTATGAGCGGTGTGTCAGATTTGAGGATGGTTTAAGGGATGAGCTACGAGTGTTGATTGCTCCGCATCGAGAGAGGGACTTTGCAGTCTTAGTGGATAGGGCGCAGATAGCTGAAGAAGTTAAGTGGATCGAGAGACAGAACCGGGACAGAGGTCAGAATAAGAATAAGAGGAGTTATGGGTCTTCAGGGTCATCTGGGAATTTCCAAAAGAGACCTAGAGTTGATGGGCCGCGAGGTCAGCAGGTTGCTACGGGAGGACAATAC
Source organism: Gossypium australe (assembly GCA_005393395.2). Lineage (NCBI taxonomy): Eukaryota > Viridiplantae > Streptophyta > Magnoliopsida > Malvales > Malvaceae > Gossypium > Gossypium australe. The sequence continues at coordinate 20,490,102 of CM016618.1, forward strand.
CGTACTTGTGCTCAGTGTGGAAAGATGCACTCGGGTGAATATTGGAAAAAGACGGGGGGATGTTTTAAGTGCGAGTCCAAGGACCATATGATTAAGGATTGTCCGATGGATACAGATAGGAATCACCCAGCAGGTCAGGGTTATAATCAGGCTGGCAGAGGTGGACAGCAGCTGTCAAGGGGTCATGGTCCAAATGGCAGAGGTAATGGTTCTGTTAGAGGTCGCGGGACTCCGGGCAGAGGCAGTGGTAACTCTGAGGCTAGACAGCCAGGTCTGGTATATGCGGTTCGTCGAAGGGAAGATAGTGACGCACCTGATGTTATAACGGGTACGTTCCTTATTTCTGGGTTACCCTTTATTGCTTTGATAGATATAGGGTTAACTCATTCATACATCGCTAGTGAAGTATCTAGAACTCTGCATGTGAACTCTGAGACTGTACCTAAGAAGATAACTGTGCTTAGTGCTTTAGGGCAGACTGTAGTAGTAGATAAGCTCTTTAAGGAAGTGCCTTTAAAAGTGCAAGGGACGCAGTTTCCGGTTGACTTAATGGAGTTGCCATTCGGGGAATTTGATCTAATCTTAGGCATAGACTGGTTAGTGAAGTATCGTACGAATGTAGATTGTGCTGCTAAGCGCCTGTCATTGAGAACCTTTGACGATAAGGAAGTTGTGGTGATGGGCAAGAAACGGAATTACTTTTCAAATGTGGTATCTGCCCTTAAGGCAGAAAAGATGGTAAGGAAGGGTTGTTTGGCTTTTCTAATGTTGGTCAGTGCCTTGGAGGCTAAGGAGGCAGCTGTTAAAGGGGTCAGAACTATAAGAGAATTCGTGGATGTCTTTTCGGAAGAACTTCCAGGGTTGCATCCGGATCGGGAGGTGGAATTTGGGATTGACTTGTTGCCTGGTACGGCACCAGTATCTATCGCTCCGTATAGAATGGCACCGAAGGAGTTGGTTGAGCTTAAGGCTCAAATCCAGGAGTGACTTAATCATGGGTTTATTCGACCCAGTGTGTCTCCATAGGGAGCACCAGTCTTGTTTGTGAAGAAGAAGGACGGGACTATGCGTATGTGCATAGACTACCGTCAGTTGAATAAGCTGACCATCAAGAACAAGTACCCTTTGCCAAGGATAGACGACTTGTTCGATCAGCTTAAGGGAGCGGCGGTATTCTCAAAGATAGATCTTCGGTCGGGATATCATCAGCTTAAGGTGAAGGAAGTGGATATCCATAAGACAACTTTTCGGACAAGATATGGGCATTATGAGTTCTTAGTAATGCCATTCAGATTGACGAACGCCCCAGCTGCGTTCATGGATATGATGAACCGAATTTTCCAACCCTACTTGGATCAGTTTGTCGTTGTGTTTATAGACGACATTCTAGTGTATTCCAAGTCCGAGGTAGAGCATGATGAGCATCTTCGGATAGTGTTGCAAGTGTTAAGGGAGAAGAAGCTCTATGCCAAATTCAACAAGTGTGAATTTTGGCTGAAAGAAGTTGCGTTATTAGGGCATGTGGTGTCTGCAGAATGGATAAGGGTGGATCCTCAGAAGATTGAGGCAGTGTTAGATTGGAAACCACCTAAGTCTATAGCTGAGGTCGTAGTTTCTTGGGTTTAGCAGGCTACTACAGAAGGTTTGTAGAGGGGTTTTCATCGATAGTTGCACCTTTGACGAAGTTGTTGAGAAAGGAGGTACCTTTCGTGTGGGCAGATAAGAAGCAAGAGAATTTTGAGAAGCTTAAGAAGGTTTTGACTGAAGCTCCGGTTTTGATTCAGCCTGAGGCAGGGAAGGATTTTGTAGTGTATTGTGATGCTTCTCACACAGGATTAGGATGTGTTCTGATGCAAGACGGGAAGGTTGTCGCTTATGCATCTCGGCAATTGAGGCCACGTGAGGTTAATTATCCGACGCATGACTTGGAGTTGGCTGCTGTGGTCTTTGCTCTTAAGGTATGGAGGCATTATCTATATGGAGAAAAGTCAGTGATATATAAGGACCACAAGAGTCTTAAGTATCTGCTGACTCAGAAGGAGCTGAATCTGAGACAGCGAAGGTGGGTGGAGTTGTTGAAAGACTACGATTGTTCTATAGAGTATCACCCGGGCAATGCGAATGTAGTGGCAGATGCCTTAAGTCAGAAAGAAGTGTCGGATTTGAGGGCGATGTTTGCACATCTTAGTCTTTATGACGATAGAAGTTTGATAGCAGAGTTGCAGCTAAAGCCGACATAGTTGAGTCAGGTGAAAGAGAGGCAGTTGGTAGACGATGATCTAAGTGCTAAGCTACGGCAAGTGCAGAGTGGGAAGTTGGAAGATTATGATGTTAATAGCGATGGAGTGTTGTGTTTCAAGGGTAAGGTCTGTATGCTGAAGGATGAAGAACTTAGACGGAGAATTCTTCAGGAATCGCATAGTAGCCCTTATGCTATGCATCCTGGAGGAAGTAAGTTATACAGAGATCTACGGGATCAGTTTTGGTGGCCTGGTCTTAAGCGGGAAGTTACAGAATTTGTAGGAAAGTGCTTAACGTGTCAGCAAGTTAAGGCTGAACACCAAGTTCCGTCAGGATTGCTTCAGCCGATAAAGATTCCGCAGTAGAAGTGGGAGTGAATCACCATGCACTTTGTTAGCGGGCTTCCCCTTACGCCTACTAAGAAAGACTCGGTATGGGTGATAGTGGATCGATTGATGAAGTCAGCACATTTCATACCAGTGCGGGATGATTACTCTTTGCAGAAGTTGGCAAAGTTGTATGTGGCAGAGATTGTGAGGTTGCATGGAGTGCTGGTGTCGATTATCTCAGATAGGGATCCGAGGTTTACGTCTCTGTTTTGGAAAGCAATGCATCAGGCTTTGGGCACCAAATTGGACTTCAGTACGGCATTTCATCCACAGTCAGACGGCCAGTCTGAGCGAATAATCCAAGTGTTAGAGGATATGTTAAGGGGATGTGTGATAGATTTCAGAGGAAGCTGGGAAGAGTTTTTGCCTTTAGCAGAGTTTGCATACAACAACAGCTATCAAGCCAGTATTCGGATGGCACCGTACGAAGCGCTATATGTACGGAAGTGTCGCACTCCTACGTGTTGGACAGAATTGGGGGAACGTCAAATTTTGGGTCCAGAGATTGTGACGGAATCTGAAGAAAAGGTTAAGGTAATTCGGGCTCGGTTAAAGGAGGCATCTAACAAGCAAAAGTCGTACGCAGATCTTAAGCAGAAGGAAATAGAGTTTGTTGTGGGAGATCAAGTATTTCTTAAAGTTTCGCCTTGGAAGAAGGTGATGAGATTTGGTCGCAAGGGAAAGTTAAGTCCCAGGTTTATAGGACCTTATCGGGTTTTGAAGCGGGTTGGACCAGTGGCATATCAGTTAGAGTTGCCTTTGGAGTTGAAGCAGATGCACTATGTGTTCCATGTTTCTATGCTACGTCGTTGTCGATCAGATCCATCTCATGTAGTGCTAGTTGAGGAGGTGGAGCTAAGACCAGATTTGTCCTACGAGGAGGAGCCGATTCAGATTCTGGAACGGGATGTGAAGGTGTTATGGAGGAAATCAGTTCCTCTCGTCAAAGTGTTATGGCGTAACCATGGATCGGAAGAGGCTTCGTGGGAGCCGGAAGAGGCAATGCGACAGCAATATCCTCACTTGTTCTAGCCAGGTAATTTCGAGGATGAAATTTTCTTTAAGGAGGGTAGAGTTGTAACATCCTAAAAATTTGAGTATCATTATGCTGCTTGTGTTAGCTCAGGTTTACTTGGAGTTAGAATAAATTTTAGTAAAGAGTACTTTAATGTAGAGGAATCAGGCGACCTTGAGGGTTAAGTTAATTAAGTGATAAAAGATGGCATAAGTTGAGTAATTGGCAAAGTGGTGATGGCGCCATAAGTTGGACTTGAGGGGAGAGGTTCGAATCTCTTAGCATGCAAATTGGGAGCTTTTATTTTTTGATTTTTCCTAGCATGGGTTGGCCAAGCATCAATTTTGGATAAGATGGACTAATTTTCTTTTATGGCAAGAAGACTTAAGGTTATGGTAAGCATGAAATAAGGGATAGAATTGCTAGTTTGTGGGGATAGAATTTCTTTAACTTTGGAAAAGTAGAGGATTACAAGGCATGTATCTAGGTGGATGTTTTGGAAATTATTTCCTGGCCATTTTGACCATGAACATGGACGGCATTATGGACAAAAGGGGGGAGCCGAATTTTGGTGTTTAGTTTTGGAAAAGTTAGTAGCTTGAGAGAGTTTTCATTTTGGTCATTTTGCTCTTCCAAAAACATTTTCTTTTCTCTCATCTTTTCCTCTTGGCCGAATGTGCATGGTGAGGTTTAGGCAATTCCTTGTGCGATTTCTTTCTTGATAGCTTTTGTGTTCTTTTTCTTTTGAGACCGTAAACCAAATAAGTGACCATTCGTGCATCTCTCTCTTTTGATCATCTCTCCCTTCCCTTTATTTTGCTTAAGTCGAACCTCTCATCCATTCTATTTCACCATTGCCGAAACCTCTAAAGCCTCACACTATTCTTCTTTTTATTCTTTAATTAAGCTGAATCTACCATCTTTCTTCTCTTCTCTTCTTTTCTTTTCTTTTTATTATGTTTAGGCCGAACCTCTCTCTCCCAAAGTTCACCATTGCCGCAACCTCTTCAACCCAAAACACCATCATTGCCGAATCTCCCTAAACTCCATTTCTTTTCTTCTTATTTTTTAGGGTCGAATCTCTCTTTGGATAACAAAGCTTAATCGCATCAAATCTCAACCTTTTCTCTTCATAATCTTCGTGACTCGTTAGAAAATTGAATCGTAGTGTTAAGATTTTGGGGCAAACCAAATAGGTTCGAAAAGAGCGGTAAATAGTGTTTGGAAGAGGGGTGGTTCTGCTATACCCTCAAATTTCAAACGAAGGGCTGTGTCGGGAATCCGAGACTTTCTATTCGGTTGTGGACCCTCTGCCGGCGCAAATCGATTATTTGAAGTCGTACGTACCCCCGAGCCATTGTTTGTTCGTGGTTCTTCATCGGGTTATGAACCATCAATCGGAGTGAAATCGCATATAGTTGTTGTTTGAGATTCCGAGAGTAAGGATTTAGATTACTTATCATTTGTATAGTTTTATAAGTATTAGTGTTCTAATCAAGCGTGATAAATATTTAGGTATCAACGAGTGGGAAAGTATAATTCTAACTGTTATCAGGTGTGTAGCCCTACACTAAATTTCTGATAAATTAATAGTATTATTGATAAACATGTATTAATAAGTAATATGAATGATTATGGCTTCGGGTACCATTCAGTGGTACATGATATTCAGGTACGTTAAACCCCTAATACTTCGTTAATGATGCTATAAGCATGGATATGAAATAAATATGATTCTGTTATGAATTTGGGGTATATTGCATCATATCTGAATAATATGTATGTTGCATGGGCATATGGGTGATTTTGATAAAGGGGAAGTGTTCCGGTGGTTTTTACCACATTATCCAGTGACTTCGGTCACATATTATGAATCCGGTGACTTCGGTCACATATTATGAATCCAGTGACTCTGTCACAATTATCTGGTGGCCATGCCACAATTTATAAGGGCGATGTGCAGTTGACTGCAGCGACTGCCTTTGATGGTGTGTAGTGGATGGAGGGTCGATTTAGTAATCCCCACGGTGTGATTGGAAGGTACGGGTGGTGTGTAGCGGATGGATATCTAGGTGGGCTCGGGATTGCATTTCATTTTATATGTACATGTGATTATCTGATTTGCTATATCATAGGCTTATGGCTAAATGTGATTTAAATGGGCTTTATTGCTATGATCGATTGGGTTTTTAGTGTACTGTTGCACATTGAGTCTGTTGACTCACCCCTCGTGGGATATCTTTTTCAGGTGGTACTTAGCGTGATGGACCGGGTCAGCGAGAGCTACGTGGTGGCCATTGCTCAACTCAGTATATGGGTTTTCTTTTAATTAAACTTATTATGTTTTCTTTTATTATTTCGGGATTTATTTTGGGTTATGTTTTTGTAATAAGGCTGCCATAAACTGTTCTATTTATACGTTTTAAATTTTTATTCTGCTACGCTCAACTTTAACTAAATAATTAAATATTTTCGATAACCGAATTAAACTGTTTTGACACCTAAATACCTATGGTTTTCAACTTAATAATAAGTTTTAAATTATGTTCTTCTTTTGAGTAGTAAATTTTCTAAAAACATAAAGTTAACGATTTTATAAGATACAAACTTAAATCACAATCCGATTTTCAACAAGATCGTACTTTAAATCTATTTTCTTACCACAAAAATCACATGTTTTCCAAAACGACAAAACGAGTTTTTCTCAAGAAGCATACCAGATCCGGTCGGGACTTGTGGGCCGGGTTTGGGGTGTTTCACACATATTCGTTTTGTGTGTCGTCCTATTTTTCTAATATTTTGAAGTTGTGTATGCACTTGCTATGTTGATGGTTAAAAATTCATGTGTATCTCAAAATTGAATGAGCTATACCAGATTCCTTTACCAGTGATATGTATGTGCTACAATGTACAAATAATTATGCGAAGCGTAAATTCTTATAACCTTGTTCTTGTTAAAAAGTTTTTATCACACTTATCATATTAGTAAAACGAAAAATGGAAACTAAATGATTGAAATTCAAAATTAATAAATCAAAAATATTTCCCATCCTGAAATTAAGCCGATGTATGTCCTTATCGTGGGACTCGAATTCTGTTATTGTATTTTTCGTTCTACGTTAAGTTTTTTCGGTGTAAGCATTTCAACCCAATTTTACTGAAATATGAATGGAAGCTTTTAGTGGAATAAGTAATGGAAATTTGAAAATGAAAATTTCTCTTAGAGAGTTAAGTCAGAAATAAAAAATGATGTTACGTTTCTGTAACTGTAGTAGTTATTGCCCAAATTGTAACATCCCGAATTATTGGGCCTGTGCATTTTAGGTGATGTATGCTTAAAATATTAAATTGGGAATTGGAGGTGCAAATTGGGCTCAAGTTTGGGCTGAGGCCTTTATTAAATATCCTCTTTAGACACTTTAGGACTTAAAATGTTGTATCTATAACTTAAATGGAAAATTGGGCTAATGGCCCAGTAGCATGGGGCGCAATAAGGGGAGAGCTATAGGTGGCATCAACAGGCAAGGGGAGAGGCCCAATTTGTGGCCGTTTGGAGCCCATAATGTTGGGCCAAATTCGGCACTTAAAAGGGAGCCATAGGGGGACGGCAACAAGGCTATGAAATAGGGATTTTTAATGTTTAATTTATGAGGATAATAAGCTGATAAAGGAGTGAAACACCCCAAACCTGGCCCACAAGCCCCGACCGGATCTGGTATGTTCCTTCAGAAAAACGGTTCAAAACTTGATGGTTACTTTGGAAAATTTGGGTGTTTTTGAAGAAGTTTGATTGTGTTGGGTTCGAATTGAAAATGATGTAATTTTTGAAGTCTAAAATTTTATGAAAACATTATTATATTGCAAATCATAAGTTACAAGAAATGTCGAGTTGTTTTATAGTTTACCTTTAATTTGAAGATCATTTGTGATTAAGTGACAAAACACTTAGAATTTATTTTCAAGAAAAATTACTTAAATTTTGTTTTGATAAAAATTGTATCATACTAAAATAAATAAAAATGCATGCATAAACAGTTCAATACTAATGGCCTTATTACATCCAAGAAAACCCGAAATAAATCCAAACTTAGATAAATAGTTTTTAAATAAAATAACTCTGAGCTGAGCATGGCCACCTCTAAGTTCCTACCGACCCAGTCCATCACTGAGCATCACCTGAAAAGATATCCCACAACGGGGTGACTCAAATAGACTCAATGTGTAACAGCCAACACAAAGTCCCAATGTCCCAAACGATTCAGGCATACAAACATATATAAAACACATATAATCAATGATGCATTCCCGAACCCAAACCTAGATAACCATCCGCTACACATCACCCGTACCAACCAATCACACCGTGGGGATTACTAAATCGACCCTCCATCCGCTACACACCATCGAAGGCAGTCGCTGCAGTCGACTGGCACATCGCCCTTATAGATTCGTGGCATAGCCACCAGATAGTAATAATTTGTGACATAAGTCACCACATTAAGATTTTTGTGACATGAGTCACCAGATATTGTGGTAAAAACCACCAGATCACTTCCTCTTAAAATATCACCCATATGCCCCATGTCATACAATTCATACAAATATCATGCCTTATGCCTTATTCCACATTCTTATCAATATTCACATATGTGCCATATTTCACATGTTCATAACATTTATTGACGTAATATTAAAGATTACGTACCTGAATATTCTGTACCAATTTATGGTACCTTTAATCACTTTTTTAGATTTTCATTAACATATACAGAATATTAGTACCATAAATCTATTGAGAATTAGTGTAGGGCTACACACCTGGTTTACTTAACGAGTTTACTGAAATCCCGAAAGTCTATCAAAACTGATTGCACTCCTTCCTAAAATCTAATGTTAGAATCGGCTAAACACTTAACAGACAAAAAGGCCCTTGGCCGAATATCAAGGCTCCCTTACCTTGATTATCTAGATCCCGAAATCGCTATCTGTTTAATGGAGATGTCGAAATACCTACAAGCCTTATGTTAAATTCCATTCTAACATTTAATCACACAACAAATTGGCCTTGGCCGAATACCACACATGACTTACCTTAGATCCTTAAAATCCCGAAGACCTCCTCCCTTATAGTCGACAATAACAGAATCCTGAAACCCTCCTTTAGAGTTTCGGCCAAAGTACATTAACAGGATTAGTTCCTATATTTCGGCTAAAAGAAAAGGAATAAAACAAAAATAATTGATCCTTACCCTTACTGCTAAAATCGACAGCACTCCTGCTTGACACTACTGAGAGATTCGGCTATAGGCTAAGTGTTGATCAACAGTTTTTGGCTTTTGGGGTTTAATGAGCAATCGACTAGGAGTTACCTTGATGGTTCGGCTTTGAGTGAATTTGCAAGAAGAAGAGAAAGGTTGATGATGAAGATTCGGCTTCAATGGAGGAGAAAGAAAAGTATGAGGCCTTAGGGAGAATCGGCAATGATGGGATTTTGGGAGAGGGATATTCGGCCTTTGATGAAAAGAAGAAGAGAACGTAGTTTGAGGAGTTTCGGCTTGTGAAAGTGAGTAGCAAAAAGGAAGAAAAAGAAAAAGAACTCAAGTTGATTTCTTTGGGACTTTCGGTACAAATGAGAAAGGTGAGAAAAGAAGCAAATTCGGTACACCTAGGCTACTAATCACCAACCGAAAATGCCATCAACAATCCCTTGGCTGGCCACCTCTCTTCCCTCTATCTAATCCCTTCCTCTTCTTCTAAAACTTCTCTACTTTACCCATAAAAAATAATTTAGATAAATCAATAATTATCCTTAGCTTAGTCGAATTTTTAAAAGGTATTAACCAAGTCTAATCCTCATCTAAATAAAGTCCCTATGCCGTCCACTACTGCTCCCCATTGCCGTAAAATAAAAGCTCCCTTTTTGCTTCCCTTGTGGCTCGAACCAAGGCCCTTCACCATTGCTTGTGGCGTCACCTACCAAGGCCTTAAGTGGCGCCTTGCAGCCACTTTACCAAGCTTATTTTTATGTCAAATCTCCCCTACTATTTCTCTTAAGGCCTATCAGCCTTAGCTCCCTCTTAGAATTTTAAAATCAAATAATTTTTAAGGCATTCACCTACACACTAAGGTTCACAAAAAATTCATAAAACACATTCAAAACATACATAGGCATGCTACTTCATACATTTAAGCAATACGCATAGGCCCTAAATCCCGGATATTACAGTTCTACCCCCTTAAAATAATTTCATCCTCGAAATTACTTGGCTGAAATAAGTGAGGATATTGCTGTCGCATTGCTTCTTCAGGTTCCCACGAAGCTTCTTCTGATCCATGGTTACGCCATAACACTTTGACAAAAGGAACCGATTTCCTTCGTAACACTTTCACATCTCGCTCCAAGATCTGAATCGGCTCTTCCTCGTAGGACAAATGTAACACCCTGGTTTAGGGGTTATGCGTTTGGAGCATAACCCGAGCATTTAGTAGGCTTAAGGTCCTGTTGGAGGAATTTTAGGGGTTTTGGAGAACCCTAGAAGGCAAGGGATGGCTTAGGAAAAATTTTAATTTTTGGGGTTAAGAAATGGAGCTGGGCTTTAGAAGGCTTTAAAATAAAATTTGGGAGTTTAGGACACATGAAAGGATTTGGCAAAGTGGCTCCATGCGCTGCCTAAGGGGCTAGAAGTAGCGCTAAGGAGGGCCTGGGTTCGAGTCCAGGCGGAAACAAGGGTGTTTTATTTTGGGTTTTGGGCGTTAGGCCTAGGAAGGCCTTATAATTAAATTTGGGGGCCTTATGGACATGGAAGGCAGGTTGGCAGAGTGGCACTCATGCGCCACTTAGGTGCTGGAGGGAAGGAGGTCGCGGTTTCGAGGGGCAGGAGAAGCATTTGGCGTTTTATTTTTGTTGTGTGGTAATGGGCTGGCGTTGGAAGGGTTTATAATAAAATATTGGGCCTTTATGACATTAAAGACAATGTGGCCGAGTGGCCTGGGCATTGGCGGTAGAGGCTTGCAGCAGCTTGGTCCCAGGTTCGAACCTGGAGAAGGGCTTTTGGAGTTTTATTTTTTTTTGTTCTTCTTGCTGCTGATTTGCATGAAGGTGGACGGCACATGGGAGAGCCAAGGTGGGTTGATTCTTCTTGAATTCAGCTGGAGTGATAAGGGTGGGTTTTATTTTTTTTTTATTATTTATTATAGATAATAGGATAAATGTAGGAGTATTTTAATAGGATTAGATTAGTGGTTAGTTTTTTTTTATTCGGCTGGGGGGGTAGCTTTGTTAGTTTATTATTTAGATAATTATAGAATTATTTTAATTAGTTTATGTTTAGTAAATTGAGATAATGGCTGCTGGTGGATTAATATTTTTTGGGATTAAGTGATAGAATTAATAGGAAGTTGGCTAATTCAAATCAATTTGAATTAGTGGCAGCCGATTGGGAGTCTTCAAGGGGGGAAGCTTGTGTCGAACGTGCTATTTAATGGGCAACTTTCTTCTTGATTTCCTTTTGAACCTTTAGCCGAATTTTAGTCTTTTCTAAACCGTTATTTTCTTTTCCTTTTCATACTCTATTCTCACCAAAACCATCTCTCCTTCTCAAATATTATTTTGGCCGAACATCCCAACTCCATTTAGGAGTCATTGCCGAAACATTTAGCCTCTCGTTCCCTCTGCCTTGTTTACAAGTCCCTGGAGCCGAACCTATTCCTTGTGGTGGCCGATTATTGGTTGGGCAAAGGTTGGAGCGTTGGGTCGTTGAGAAAGGTAAGGATTTATGTTATTAATCTCTCTCTTTTATATAGTGGTTAATCAAAAGGTGGTCTTAGTGTGGGTTGGCCGAATGCTCTATAGGCTATAAGTGATGTGTTTTGCTTGTTTGTAGCCAACGCCAAGGAGCCTAAAGGAGAGTCTCGAATTGTTGGACTCATCAAGGTAAGGGTGGTAAGGTATTCGGCCAAAAGGGCCTTTTTCATGAATTTTGGTTATAGCCGATTTTAATAGTGATATAGCAGGGATTTTCAGGCAATTTCTTAAGACCGTTGGAGTTCTGGGATCCAAGTTTATCTTTCGGTAAGGATGTTAGTAAGCGGTTTAGATTCGTATTAGTAGAATATGACTTTGTTGATTAATCGCGTGGATCTGATTAAGCTTTTGATGGAGACCAATACCAGTCAAGGAGGGCAAGAGAAAGCCCCTATTTCGAAGTTTAAGAAAAGTGCCGTCTCGGCAGTTCGTGATTGGCCACCGGGGTGTGGGCGTGCAGCAGAAAACGATAGGCAGATAACGGTAGTCTCGCTAAGCGATAGTGTCGGGATCGAGGGTTTAGAGCTTCAGGTTATAAGGTGTGTAGTTAGCCATTGTTTCCGGGATTTGCGTGATATTTGCCTGTTTTATATGTTTGCTAACAAATGCAGTAAATGTGAAAAAGATACCCTTGAAGGGGGTATGGTGATGACCAGGTAAGTAGTAAATTTGCTAATATGTGATAATTGGTTTTAAATATGTGAGTATGCCTATATTTGTGAATATCATGCACATGCATCATCTCAGCATTATATTACATTACATGTGCATGGGTGGGTTATGAAAAGAAGGTACGGGTGTACTTCGAGTACGTGGTAGATGTCAGCTTTGTGCTACATCGTGGATTGGCGCTGACTGAGGTCGCGTTGTGGATCTTTGCGATTTAGTTCGCGTGGTTACCTTAATTGATATCGGCTTTATGCCATATCGTGGCTTGATGGATTGCTGTGTGCTCCATCTTGGTTTGATGTTAGTTATACGCTACATCGTGGATGGCATTGGTTGCCTTTTTGGAGGGAAAAGGAGAGGGTGACTCGATAGTCCCCTGGTGTGTGGTAGGCTGGATAAGGGGGTGTGTAGCGGATGGACCCTAGGTTTGGGTTGGGAATCATGTTGCTTTATTTTTGTAATAATATGGAAATGGGCCAAGCCCAATATGACATGTGGATAGGTATGTTTTGGGAACATACGTGGAGATGGGCCAAGCCCAGTTGATATGTGGTTTACTGAGGAATGGGCCTAGCCCAGTATTTGAGTATGATTTGATTGTGGGCCAAGCCCAGAGTGTGATATTGTCTAATTGATTACATTACCTGTTGCATTTGATAATTGGGATATTATGTGGCTTACATGTGGGTGGATATCAGTGGTTTAATTACACACTGAGTCATTATGACTCACCCAATTATTTTCAAATATCGCAGGTGATATGTTGATCGGACCAGGTTGGAGAGGATGCAAGGTGGCCCATGCCGAAGGAGATTGATTTAATTATTTTTAAGCAATTTTAAATACTAAGTGTTTTGTTTACTATTGGTTGTAATAAGGGCCACTTTGGTTTAAAGTACTTTATATATTATTCTTATTATTGTTATTGTTATTTTGTTGATATTATTATATATTATGTTTTACTTAAAATATATTACTATGTGAAAATGATTTTTATTATAGCAATATTTTATTCAAAGTATTTATATATTTTATACTAGAGTTTTAATATGAATTATTTTTAATAACAAAAATACTAGAGTATTTTCACTAACATAACCAGACTCGGTCGTAGTGAATGGGCCGGGTTTAGGGATGTTACAGTTTGGTATCAGAGCCCGATTCAAAACTCGGCTTTGAGGGTTTTGGGCCCAAAAACATTTTCAAAATGGGATTTTCAAAAATATGGGCTTTTAAGAGATTTTTCAGGTATTCTGGCATGGCACCTGTACCTCCGGCCCGAGTCCACCAGGTAAGTACTTCAGACTTGTGAAGTAGCTTGTTATATGAACTGTTATGGGCTTAGTTGGGCTCGTAGATTAGTGAACTAGGATCTATTGAACCCTAGGACTAGTCTACTCAAACATATACATAAGACTTAAAGTTACTAAACAAACCTACGACTAAGTCGCCGAGTTAAGGTGTGGCAACCTGTGTGCGCATGTCTAGGATTGGATCCGAAAGAGCCTGGTACTTAAGCAGTCCTCGTGACTCACCTCCTCTTCGCGGGATTCCTACCTGGTGCGTAGCTTCGGTTCACCCTAACCAAGAGGACTCAGTCATAGGCTAAACAATAAATAAAACCCGAAAGGGATTGGCCTTGCTGTTTTAAAACCCTTAGTTTTTTTTTAAAACTTTCAAACTTACCCTTTTATTTGTAAACCCTAAATCTGATTTTGAAAAACGATTTCTTAATTTACCAAAATTACCAAAATGCCCCTAGCGGTAAAATTACAAAAATACCCCTGTGTTGTAAAATTACCGCACTACCCTCAACTTTTGTTAACATAATTTTTACTTTGTAAAATATCAAAATCTCTAGCTTTCAAAATATCAAGATACCCTGATTTGGGAAAATTTACAAAAAGAAAACCCCTATGTTGGAAATTACTATAATACCCCTGACTTTCAAAATTTCCGGTTTGACCCCAACTTTAATAAAATTTCCCGACTTGGCAAAAGTATTCAAAAATGCTATTTTGTGAAAATTCAAGACACCTTGATAAAAAAATAATTTACAAAACTACCCCTGATTGACAAAATTACCAAAATACCCCTGGTTTTTAAAATCCTGCTATATCTTCAATTTGCGAAATTTTCAAAAATACTCTTCAATTTTGGGAATTTCAAAAAGATCCTGACTTATTAAAGTTTTTGAATCGCTCTGGTTTATTACGAAAATGTCCCTGTAGGACAAAATGACGGAAATACCCCTGGGGTAGAAACGAGCAGAAAGGTCCGAATAGTGAATGTGGGTGGTAGATACCACTGAGTGTGCCTTTGCTGAGGAAAGAATGTATTCTTGTTGATGAACGGATGTGTGTGTGAATGTGATTCTTGAACAAGAGTAGTAAACTCGAACTGAAACTTTGTGTGATCGAAAGAACTACTTCTGAATACCCTTCTTTCATAAAAATTTGCTCGCGATTAAATAGTGGAACAAAATTTCTAATGCATAAAATTTGTTAATCAGATTAAATCGCGACAATAGAGATGAATTCTAGGGGGCGCAGTAGAGGTAGAATGGCAGCATCGGAACCGATAGGGTCTGGCCATGGGTCAGAAAGTGGAGTGCCGCCAGCAGTGGACATGGAGGAGCAAGACCAGACAGGAGAAGATGACGCAGTATCGCGGGCCATGTTGCGAGTGCTAGAGCGAGTAGCGGGAGTTAGTAGAGGAAATGGAACTCGGAAGTCGGTATCGGAAAGGCTTAGATCGAACGGAGCCGAGATCTTTAGAGGAGTGTCAGGAGTAGCTCCTAATGTAGCGGAGTACTGGCTAGAAGCAGTCGAAAGAATCATGGACGATTTGGACTGCACCAAGGAAGAAAAGCTGAAGGGTGCTGTTTCGTTGCTTCGCGACGAAGCTTATCGTTGGTGGCTCACTGTCAAGCAAAGTGTACCTGCAGATCGACTGGATTGGGACTTCTTTAAGGTTAAGTTTGAAGGAAAGTACGTAGGAGCCAGTTATTTGGACTCGCAAAGGAAAGCGTTTCTGAATCTAGTACAAGGAAGTAAGTCGATAGCTGAATACGAAGCGGAATTTGTGCGGTTAAGCCAGTATGCTAAGGGAATTGTGGCCACTGATTATGAGAAGTGCGTCCGGTTTGAGGACAGATTGCGAGATGAACTTCGAATGCTGATCGCTCCGCAGAGGGAGAGAGACTTCGCGGTGCTAGTGGAGAAAGCTCGGATTGCTGAAGAGGTTAAGAAGACTATAAGAGAAAACCGAGAAAAGAATAGGAACGAGAATAAGAGAAGGCTTGAACCGTCAGCATCGTTTGGAGATGCTCAGAAAAGACCGAGGGTTGAGAATACGGTACGTCCACCTGTGCCAGTTGCTGAGAATCGGAATCGTTCCTGTGCTCGATGTGGGAGACCTCACATAGGAGAGTGTTGGGGAAATAGTAAAGAATGTTTTCGGGGTGGATCTAAGGCACATCTGGTTAGGAATTGTCCTCGAGCAACGAAGGGTCGTGGTTCTAGTCAAAGTCAACCAAGGATGTGATATCGGGTAAGCTCTTTTGTTTTGGAATACTCTTTAATTGTTCTCCTTGTTTGTAAGTTAATTCTTTCCTGTATGATTTGGATCTTGAGTGAGAACTTAGAGACTACGTTTGGGAAGTATGATGAATTGAAATCAGAGTGCGCAGCGGAGGCGTAGAGTAGGGAGTTAGGATTGCATGGTAGTAAGTAATTTCGAGGACGAAATTATTTTAAGGAGGGTAGAATTGTAACACCCTGGTTTAGGGGTTATGCGTTTGGAGCATAACCCGAGCATTTAGTAGGCTTAAGGTCCTGTTGGAGGAATTTTAGGGGTTTTGGAGAACCCTAGAAGGCAAGGGATGGCTTAGGAAAAATTTTAATTTTTGGGGTTAAGAAATGGAGCTGGGCTTTAGAAGGCTTTAAAATAAAATTTGGGAGTTTAGGACACATGAAAGGATTTGGCAAAGTGGCTCCATGCGCTGCCTAAGGGGCTGGAAGTAGCGCTAAGGAGGGCCTGGGTTCGAGTCCAGGCGGAAACAAGGGTGTTTTATTTTGGGTTTTGGGCGTTAGGCCTAGGAAGGCCTTATAATTAAATTTGGGGGCCTTATGGACATGGAAGGCAGGTTGGCAGAGTGGCACTCATGCGCCACTTAGGTGCTGGAGGGAAGGAGGTCGCGGTTTCGAGGGGCAGGAGAAGCATTTGGCGTTTTATTTTTGTTGTGTGGTAATGGGCTGGCGTTGGAAGGGTTTATAATAAAATATTGGGCCTTTATGACATTAAAGACAATGTGGCCGAGTGGCCTGGGCATTGGGGGTAGAGGCTTGCAGCAGCTTGGTCCCAGGTTCGAACCTGGAGAGGGGCTTTTGGAGTTTTATTTTTTTTGTTCTTCTTGCTGCTGATTTGCATGAAGGTGGACGGCACATGGGAGAGCCAAGGTGGGTTGATTCTTCTTGAATTCAGCTGGAGTGATAAGGGTGGGTTTTATTTTTTTTTTATTATTTATTATAGATAATAGGATAAATGTAGGAGTATTTTAATAGGATTAGATTAGTGGTTAGTTTTTTTTTATTCGGCTGGGGGGGTAGCTTTGTTAGTTTATTATTTAGATAATTATAGAATTATTTTAATTAGTTTATGTTTAGTAAATTGAGATAATGGCTGCTGGTGGATTAATATTTTTTTGGATTAAGTGATAGAATTAATAGGAAGTTGGCTAATTCAAATCAATTTGAATTAGTGGCAGCCGATTGGGAGTCTTCAAGGGGGGAAGCTTGTGCCGAACGTGCTATTTAATGGGCAACTTTCTTCTTGATTTCCTTTTGAACCTTTAGCCGAATTTTAGTCTTTTCTAAACCGTTATTTTCTTTTCCTTTTCATACTCTATTCTCACCAAAACCATCTCTCCTTCTCAAATATTATTTTGGCCGAACATCCCAACTCCATTTAGGAGTCATTGCCGAAACATTTAGCCTCTCGTTCCCTCTGCCTTGTTTACAAGTCCCTGGAGCCGAACCTATTCCTTGTGGTGGCCGATTATTGGTTGGGCAAAGGTTGGAGCGTTGGGTCGTTGAGAAAGGTAAGGATTTATGTTATTAATCTCTCTCTTTTATATAGTGGTTAATCAAAAGGTGGTCTTAGTGTGGGTTGGTCGAATGCTCTATAGGCTATAAGTGATGTGTTTTGCTTGTTTGTAGCCAACGCCAAGGAGCCTAAAGGAGAGTCTCGAATTGTTGGACTCATCAAGGTAAGGGTGGTAAGGTATTCGGCCAAAAGGGCCTTTTTCATGAATTTTGGTTATAGCCGATTTTAATAGTGATATAGCAGGGATTTTCAGGCAATTTCTTAAGACCGTTGGAGTTCTGGGATCCAAGTTTATCTTTCGGTAAGGATGTCAGTAAGCGGTTTAGATTCGTATTAGTAGAATATGACTTTGTTGATTAATCGCGTGGATCTGATTAAGCTTTTGATGGAGACCAATACCAGTCAAGGAGGGCAAGAGAAAGCCCCTATTCCGAAGTTTAAGAAAAGAGCCGTCTCGGCAGTTCGTGATTGGCCACCGGGGTGTGGGCGTGCAGCAGAAAACGATAGGCAGATAACGGTAGTCTCGCTAAGCGATAGTGTCAGGATCGAGGGTTTAGAGCTTCAGGTTATAAGGTGTGTAGTTAGCCATTGTTTCCGGGATTTGCGTGATATTTGC
Organism: Gossypium australe; assembly: GCA_005393395.2. NCBI lineage: Eukaryota > Viridiplantae > Streptophyta > Magnoliopsida > Malvales > Malvaceae > Gossypium > Gossypium australe. The sequence continues at coordinate 20,507,942 of CM016618.1, forward strand.
CTGTTTTATATGTTTGCTAACAAATGCAGTAAATGTGAAAAAGATACCCTTGAAGGGGGTATGGTGATGACCAGGTAAGTAGTAAATTTGCTAATATGTGATAATTGGTTTTAAATATGTGAGTATGCCTATATTTGTGAATATCATGCACATGCATCATCTCAGCATTATATTACATTACATGTGCATGGGTGGGTTATGAAAAGAAGGTACGGGTGTACTTCGAGTACGTGGTAGATGTCAGCTTTGTGCTACATCGTGGATTGGCGCTGACTGAGGTCGCGTTGTGGATCTTTGCGATTTAGTTCGCGTGGTTACCTTAATTGATATCGGCTTTATGCCATATCGTGGCTTGATGGATTGCTGTGTGCTCCATCTTGGTTTGATGTTAGCTATACGCTACATCGTGGATGGCATTGGTTGCCTTTTTGGAGGGAAAAGGAGAGGGTGACTCGATAGTCCCCTGGTGTGTGGTAGGCTGGATAAGGGGGTGTGTAGCGGATGGACCCTAGGTTTGGGTTGGGAATCATGTTGCTTTATTTTTGTAATAATATGGAAATGGGCCAAGCCCAATATGACATGTGGATAGGTATGTTTTGGGAACATACGTGGAGATGGGCCATGCCCAGTTGATATGTGGTTTACTAAGGAATGGGCCTAGCCCAGTATTTGAGTATGATTTGATTGTGGGCCAAGCCCAGAGTGTGATATTGTCTAATTGATTACATTACCTGTTGCATTTGATAATTGGGATATTATGTGGCTTACATGTGGGTGGATATCAGTGGTTTAATTACACACTGAGTCATTATGACTCACCCAATTATTTTCAAACATCGCAGGTGATATGTTGATCGGACCGGGTTGGAGAGGATGCAAGGTGGCCCATGCCGAAGGAGATTGATTTAATTATTTTTAAGCAATTTTAAATACTAAGTGTTTTGTTTACTATTGGTTGTAATAAGGGCCACTTTGGTTTAAAGTACTTTATATATTATTCTTATTATTGTTATTGTTATTTTGTTGATATTATTATATATTATGTTTTACTTAAAATATATTACTATGTGAAAATGATTTTTATTATAGCAATCTTTTATTCAAAGTATTTATATATATTTTATACTAGAGTTTTAATATGAATTATTTTTAATAACAAAAATACTAGAGTATTTTCACTAACATAACCAGACTCGGTCGTAGTGAATGGGCCGGGTTTGGGGATGTTACAACAAATCTGGCCTTAGCTCCACCTCCTCAACTGGCACTACATGAGATGGATCCGATCGGTAACGACGTAGCATAGAAACATGGAATACATCGTGCATCTGCTGCAATTCTGAAGGCAACTCTAACTGATATGCCACTGGTCCAACTCGCTTCAATACCCGATAAGGTCCTATAAACCTTGGACTTAACTTCTCTTTTCGACCAAATCTCATCACCTTCTTCCAAGGCGAAACTTTTAGAAACACTTGATCTCCCACAGCAAATTCTATTTCCTTCCACTTGAGATCTGCATACGACTTTTGCTTATCCGATGCCTCCTTCAACCGTGCTCGAATTACCTCCACCTTCTCCTCGGATTCCGCCACAATCTCTGGGCCCAAAACTCGACGTTCCCCCAATTCGGTCCAACACGTAGGAGTGCGACACTTCCGTCCATACAGTGCCTCATATGGTGCCATCCGAATACTGGCTTGATAGCTATTATTGTACGCAAATTCCGCTACGGGCAAATATTCTTCCCAACTTCCTCTGAAGTCTATCACACAGCCCCTCAACATATCCTCCAATACTTGGATTACTCGTTCCGACTGACCGTCCGACTGTGGATGAAATGCCGTACTGAAGTCTAATCTGGTCCCAGCACTTGATGTAGTGCTTTCCAAAACCGAGACGTAAACCTTGGATCCCTATCCGAAATAATCGATACCAGCACACCATGCAACCTCACAATTTCCACCACATACAACTTTGCCAACTTCTGCAAAGAATAGTCAACCCGTACTGGAATGAAATGCGCGGACTTTGTCAACCGATCCACTATCACCCTACGAACTCTGTAACTTCTCGCTTAAGACCAGGGCACTAAAACTGTTCCCTTAGATCCCTATACAACTTACTACCTCCAGGATGCATAGCATAAGGGCTACTATGCGATTCTTGAAGAATTTTCCGCCTTAACTCCTTATCCTTAGGCATACAGACTTTACCCTTGAAACACAATACTCCATTACTGTCAACACCATAATCCTCTAACTTCCCAATCTGCACTTGCCGCAACTTAGCTATTAAATCATCGTCTACCAACTGACTCTCTTTTACCTCATTCAACCATGTCAGCTTGACTTGCAACTCCACCAGCAAACTTCCATCGTCATATAGGCTAAGATGTACAAACATCGCCCTCAGATCCGACACAACCTTTTGACTTAGGGCATTCGCCACTACATTTTCCTTGCCCGGATGATACTCTATGGAACAATCGTAGTCCTTTAACAACTCCACCCACCTACGCTGTCTCAGGTTCAACTCTTTCTGAGTCAGCAGATACTTAAGGCTCTTGTGGTCTGTGTAGATCACTGACTTTTCTCCATATAGATAATGCCTCCATACCTTAAGAGCAAAGACCACTGCCGCCAATTCCAAGTCATGCGTTGGATAATTAACCTCATGTGGCCTTAATTGTCGAGGCGCATATGCGACAACCTTCCCGTCTTGCATAAGAACACATCCTAGTCCCGTGTGAGAAGCATCACAGTACACCACAAAATCCTTCCCTGCCTCCGGCTGAATCAAAATCGGAGCTTCAGTCAAAACCGTCTTAAGCTTCTCAAAGCTCTCCTGTTGCTTATCTGTCCATACAAAAGGTACTTCCTTCCTCAACAGCTTCGTCAAAGGTGCGGTTAACAACGAAAACCCTTCTACGAACCTTCTGTATAGCCTGTTAATCCCAAGAAACTACGAATCTCCGCCACAGACTTAGGTGGTTTCCAATCCAACACTGCTTCAATCTTCGGGGGGTCCACCCTTATTCCTTTCGCAGACACCACATGCCCTAAAAATGTCACCTCCTTCAGCCAAAATTCACACTTGCTGAATTTGGCATAGAGCTTCTTTTCCCTTAATACTTGCAACACTATCCGGAGATGCCCGTCATGTTCTTCCTAAGACTTGGAATACACTAGGATGTCGTCGATGAACACAACGACGAACCTATCCAGGTAAGGTTGAAAAACCCGGTTCATCATATCCATGAACGCAGCTGGGGCATTCGTCAATCCGAACGGCATTACTAAGAACTCACAATGCCCGTACCTTGTCCGGAAAGCTGTCTTATGGATATCCACTTCCTTCACCCTAAGCTGATGATATCCAGAACGCAAATCTATCTTTGAGAAAACCGTAGCCTCCTTTAGCTGATCGAACAAGTCGTCTATCCTCGGCAAAGGATACTTGTTCTTGATGGTCAGCTTATTCAACTGACGATAATCTATGCACATACGCATAGTTCCATCCTTCTTCTTCACAAACAAGACCGGTGCTCCCCATAGAGACACACTAGGTCGAATAAACCCACGATCAAGCAACTCCTGGATTTGAGCCTTGAGCTCAACCAACTCCTTTGGCACCATTCTGTACGAAGCAATTGACACAAGAGCTGTACCAGGTAGCAAGTCAATTCTGAACTCCACCTCCCTATCCGGGGGTATTCCAGGTAATTCCTCCGGAAAAACATCCACAAAATCCCTTACTGTTCTAACTCCACTGACTCCTCCTTCTTTCGCATCCAGCGCACTAACGAAGGCCAAGAATGCCTTGAACCCTTTCCGAACTATCTTATCAGCCTCTAGTGCTGAAACTACGTTAGACAGGTAGTTTCTTCTTTCTCCTATCATAATTACCGCCTCATCCTTCGGCGTCCTTAACTCCATTCGCTTAGCTACACAATCCAATATAGCTCGATGTTCCACCAGCCAATCCATGCTAAGTATGAGATCGAATTCTACGAAAGGTAGTTCTATTAAGTCAGCAGGGAATACTACTCCTTGAATCTCTAGAGGTACTTTCCGAAATATCTTATTCACCACTACAGTTTGACCTAACGGGCTCACTACAGTCATCTCCCTATCAGACAGTTCAGAGGCTATGCCTAGAGTTTCAACTACTCTACATGCAACATAAGAATGGGTAGAGCCCACATCAATTAAAGCAAAGTAAGGCTTGCCAACTATAAGGAACGTACCGGTTATGACGTTGTAACATCCTGAAATTGGGCCTAGTAGGATTGGGCTTGGGCTTAGGAGTGTTTAAAATCTTCAATAATATGATAATGGTGTTTTTGCAAATTGGATTTATTAGTTAAGTGGATTTGGAAGGTTACGAGGTTTTTATGAATTCTCGGGTTTAATTGGGTTTTAGGAAAATTTTGAGGATTTGTTGGCTACTTGTGTTAGCTCGGGTAGTATTGTTTGTGTGCTTAGCATAGCCTTATGAAGGTTTAGATTTATTTTATGAAGCTAGAATAATTCTTAGTTTTGAAATTTAGTGAAGTAGATTAGGTGAACCTGACACTTAAGTTAATTTAAGTGTTAAATTCTAGCACATGAGGAGTTAGTGGCAAGGTGGTTAAGATGCATGAAGGGTTGCTTGAGGGAAGAGGTTCGAGTAGCATGGGTTGCATTTGGAAGACTTTATTTTTATGTATCCTAACATTAAGTGTCGGCCAAGCTCTAATTATGGTAGGTTGGACTTTCAATTTTTATTGCAAGTTGAATAGTAAATTAGAAAAGCTGGAATTTTGGGGATAAGAATCTTAAGATTTATGGAAGGATGGGGGGACAAAGGGCTTGGATGATGGAGAGTGTTTTGGAAACTATTATAAGGCCATTAGTCCATGAATGTGGACGGCATGGGTGTCTAGGGGGGTGGCCTAATGTTGACAGGATGTTGAGGGGGATTAGTTGGTCTATTTTAGCATTTGTGCATCTTTTGCATTTTTTTTTCTTTTCCTCTCCAAAGCTTTCCTCCTTAGCCGAATGTACCTTTGTCATTAGGTGCAATTTTGTTTTGTTTTAGCTCTCATTTTTTTTGAACCAAATTCTAATTTCTTTCTCTCATATCTCTTTTGAAACCGAAACCACACTTAGCACTTTGTGCACTTCTCTTTTTCGGCAAATAAGGTGTTGGCCGAACCTCTTTCTCCCATTTCTCTTTTTTCTTTCTTTTGATATTTGTTCAAAACCACATTTCTTTTTACTTTCTCTTGGCCGAATCTTCCTCCTCCCTAGTTCCCTTCTCTTTCACTTTTGCTCAAAGTTAAAAACATCCATCCTCATTCTATTTACTTCTTCCATTTTCTTCTTTCTTCTATTTCTGAATCCTCCTTCTCCTATTTTCACTATTATTTTCCTTTCTTTTTCTCCACTAAAGCCGAGTCCTCTTTACTTCTTTTCTCTTTGTCTTGGCCGAATATCATCAAGGGTAGGTCTTCATTTGGTTCTCTTTAATCGGTTTTGGAAGTGGTGGTATAGTGGAGTGCTGATCATTTCTTTATTAATAGTCGACTATAGCCATGCTAAGAACGAGTGGAAAAGGATTTCATCATTCAAGGTATGGGATAATGATATTCGGCCAAAGGCCATGTGTTTTGGTTCATTAATATTAGAAATCGAATCTAACTTATATCTTATAGGATTTTGAAGAACTCCTTAGGCAAGTGACGATCTTCGGAATTGAATTGAAGTGTTAAGATTTTTGAGGCAATCAAATGGGTTCGAAAAGAGCAGTTAATAGTGTTTGGAAGAGGGGTGGTTCTGCTATACCCTCAAATTTCAAACGAAGGGCTGTGTCGGGAGTCCGAGACTTTCCACCGGGATGTGGACCCTCTGCAGGCAAAAATCGATTATTTGAAGTCGTACGTACCCCGAGCCATTGTTTGTTCATGGTTCTTCATCGGGTTATGAACCATCAACCGGAGAGAAATCGCATATAGTTGTTGTTCGAGATTCCGAGGGTATTGACGAGCGGGAAAGTTTAGTTATCACTATTATCAGATGTGTACCTTACACACTTTATAACTCGGTAATATATATATATATATATATAAATATACTAATCATGTTATTAAAGCCGAAAACTGTGAGATCTTGATATGATACTTTGATGGTTATGAGCAAGGATTTGGGTAAGTCCGTTTTGATATAATGTTGATATATGTTGTTTAATATCATGATCTATGATATATTTGTTATATGTTCATATTAGAGCATGATGGTATGATTTGCATAATAATTGCATGGTTATGGGTGATATGAGAGGAGGGGGAAGGATTTGATATCCGTGTCTTTGGGACACCAGAGGTTTGGCACCTCCAGTGGTTTGGTACCACAGATTATTTCGTGTCTTTGGGACACCAGAGGTTTGGCACCTCATAGCGACTTGTCCCAGTGGCTTAGTACCATCGTGGGTTGGCCCCACATTTGATGTATTGGGATCGTCGCCAGTGATTTGGTATCACACGTGGGTTGGCCCCACACTTGGATCGTTGATATTTTGTGTCTTTGGGACACCAGAGGTTTGGCACCTCATAGCAACTCGTCCCAGTGGCTTAGTACCACCGTGGGTTGGCCCCACTTTTGATGTATTGGGATCGTTGCCAGTGATTTGGTATCACACGTGGGTTGGCCCCACAACTTGATTATTCGTAACTTTGGGTCCCCAGTGGTTTGGCACCACATTATTGGATACCGTGACTTTGGGTCACCAGTGGTTTGGCACCACCAGTGGTTTGGTACCACACGGGGTAGAAAAGGAGTTATGGATGGCTAGGTTGGGTGCATTATATATATATTGCTTGGTTATGAATTGTGTAAGAATGTTGCATTAACTGGGGGAAGGATTTATGCACTGAGTCTTGGTGACTCACCTTCTCCCTTATCTTTTCAGGTGATTCGTAAATCGCGGATGAGGAGCCGGATGGACTCAAGGAGGCCATGCAATAAAAATTCGATTTTACACGGATTTTGGTTTGGGTACTATATTTTATTTAAATTTGGTTTTTCATATTTATTTGGATTTGTAATAAGGCCTCTTTAATTATGTTTTTGGATTATTTATATGCTTTAGACTTGATATTTTAAATATGGCTTATAAAATACATGGTTGATATAATAATTTGAGCACAAAGTTTTCTAAACTACAAAACGCAATGGTTTTCAAAACGTTACCATCGGGTAATATAAATCATTTGATAATATTTAACAACTTAAGTGTTTTCGATAACTCATACTATTTTCCAAAACTCAAGTTTCCAAATTTCAATTAGAAACGATTTTCGCTTTGGTTCCTTTTAAAATTATAAAAGGTTTTCTAATCTATGGATTTGCAACTATGTTTTAAAGATTTATTTATGGAATTTCAAAGTGAATTATCAGTTTTTAACTTATTATACACCTGATTTCTACAAACATGGAACAACAAAGAGTTTTTCACTAAAATTTAATTGTTAACTCGATTTTCTTCCAAAACGTTTTCCTCTGTGCCATGCCAGATTCGGTCATGGCGTATTGACCGGGTTTGGGGTGTTACAGACGTCCGGTGCGTCTCCATCTTCCCTGCGGCGAACTGCATACACCAGTCCCGGCTGTTTAGCCTCTGTATTACTGACACCTCTGCCTGGTGTTCCCCATCCTCTTCCAGCAGCATTACCTCTGCCATTCTTACCTCGACCCCGCTGAGGCTACTGTCCACCTCTTCCAGCCTGATTAAATCCCTGAGCTGCTGGTCGATTCCTATCTGGTTTCATAGGACAGTCCTTGATCATGTGATCCTTAGATCCACACTTAAAACAGCCCCCTGTCTTCTTCCAACACTCTCCTAAATGCATCTTTCCACACTGAGCACAAGCACGATACTGTCCTCCCGTAGCAGCCTGTTGTCCTCGCTGCCCATCAGCTCGATGCCTCTTTTGAACATTCCCAGATGACCCTGACGATTTGAAACCTCTCTTTTGCCTATTTTGATCCGAATTCTGCCTTACAGAGTCTTTAATCCCTTCGGCCACCTTATCCTTTTCTACCAACACGGCAAACTCCCGCTCCTGCTGTGGAGCTATCAACAACCTCAGGTCATCCCTCAGTCCGTCCTCAAACCGGATACATCGTTCATTCTCCGTAGCCACAATCCCTCGAGCATACCGACTTAACCTTAAGAATTCAACCTCATACTCCGCTACGGACTTGTTCCCTTGAACCAGCCCCAGAAATGCCTTCCTCTGCGCATCAACATAACTAGTTCCAACATACTTCTTCTGATACGCCGCCTTAACATACTCCCAAGTGAGTTCCTCAGCTGTAGCACCATTCCGAACTGTGAGCCACTGATATGACTCATTGTGAAGAAGCGACACCATTCCTTTCAATTTCGCCCCAGCGGTCAGATCCAGCTCATCCATGATTCGCTCTGTCGCCTCCAACCAATACTCAGCCGTACTGGGTGCCACACCAGATACACCATGGAGCACCTCAGCTCTATTGGCTCAGAGTCGCTCGGGTATAGATTTCTGAGCTCCCATACCTCCACCTGCTCCAACCACCATCTCAAGAACCCGCAGCACCGCCTGCAATACTGCGTCATCCCCCGTCTGATCCTGATGCTCAACTCCAGCAGTTGGTGGAGGGGGTGGTGGTACCTCATTCTCGAACCCTTGACCAGACCTAACGGGTTTCGATATGGCCATTCTGCCTCTACCACGCCCTCGCACATTACGACCACGTCCCTTAGAACTCATGTCAACGATCGCGATCTGATTAAAAAGTTTTATGCATTAGTCTTTGTTCCACTGATTATCCGCGAAGAAGTTTTATGTAAAGAAGTTTTAGTTCCAAGTCTTCTATCCTAATTCAGAGAAAACACATTCATTCAATAGTACCTACCACGCACCTTCATCATTCAAACATTTTTGTCTGTTCTTATCCCAGGGGTATTTTCGTAATTTGTCCTACAAGGGTATTTTGGTAAATTTCCAAATCGGGGTACTTTGGTATTTTACAAATTAGAGGTTTTGGTATTTTTTTTGTAAAATAACGATATCTTGGTAAAAATCGAGGGTAGTATGGTAATTTTATAAACCAAGGGTATTTTGGTAATTTTGCACAAACCAGGGGCATTTGGGTAATTTTGTAAATCGGGAATATTTTGTAAAAATTTTCAAAATTTAATTTTTCTACAAATCAAAGGGGTAATTTGATGATTTTTAAAACTAAGGTTTTTATGAATCAGTATGGCTAATCCCTTTCGGGTTTTAAATTATGGAGTTTAGCCCGTGAATAAGTCCTCTTGGTTAGGGTGAACCGTCACTACGCACCAGGTAGGATTCGAGTGGAGAGGAGGTGAGTCACTAGGACTGCTTAAATACCAAGCTCCCACCGAAACCAATCCTAGACATGCGCACAATGGTTGCCACACCCTAACTCGGCAACTCAAACACAGGTTTGTTTAATTAGGCTTTAAGTCTTATGTAGTTCTATGTTGGAGTAAACTAATCCTAGGGTTCAATAACTTAGTATACTAATCTACGTTCCCGTTATACCCATATACAAATCATATAATAAATCACACAATAGTTAGGGGTACTTACCTGGTGGACTTCGGGTCGGAGACTTAGGTGTCATGCCAGAAAAACCTGCTTAATTCCAAAAATTTTCATAAAATCGTATTGGGCTTTATTTTGAAAACATTGTGGGCTTTAAACCCAAGGCCGAGAGTTTAAAACTGGGCTCTGATACCAAACTGAAACACCCCAAACTCGGCCCATAAGCCCCGACCGGATCTGGTATGTTCCTTGAGAAAAAGGGTTCAAAACTTGATGGTTACTTTGGAAAATTTAGGTGTTTTTGAAGAAGTTTGATTGTGTTGGGTTCGAATTGAAAATGATGTAATTTTTGAAGTCTAAAATTTTATGAAAACATTATTATATTACAAATCATAAGTTACAAGAAATGTCGAGTTGTTTTATAATTTACCTTTAATTTGAAGGTCGTTTTTGATTAGGTGACAAAACACTTAGAATTTATTTTTAAGAAAAATTACTTAAACTTTGTTTTGATAAAAATTGTATCATACTAAAATAAATAAAAATGCATGCATAAACAGTTCAATACTAATGGCCTTATTACATCCAAGAAAAACCGAAATAAATCCAAACTTAGATAAATAGTCTTTAAATAAAATAACTCTGAGCTGAGCATGGCCACCTCTAAGTTCCTGCCGACCCGGTCCATCACTGAGCATCACCTGAAAAGATATCCCACAACGGGGTGAGTCAAACAGATTCAATGTGTAACAGCCAACACAAAGTCCCAAACGATTCAGGCATACAAACATATATAAAACACATATAATCAATGATGCATTCCCGAGCCCAAACCTAGATAACCATCCGCTACACATCACCCGTACCAACCAATCGCACCGTGGGGATTACTAAATCGACCCTCCATCCGCTACACACCATCGAAGGCAGTCGCTGCAGTCGACTGACACATCGCCCTTATAGATTCGTGGCATAGCCACCAGATAGTAATAATTTGTGACATAAGTCACCACATTCAGATTTTTGTGACATGAGTCACCAGATATTGTGGTAAAAACCACCAGATCACTTCCCATTAAAATATCACCTATATGTCCCATGTCATACAATTCATACAAATATCATGCCTTATGCCTTATTCCAAATTCTTATCAATATTCACATATGTGCTATATTTCACATGTTCATAACATTTATTGATGTAATATTAAAGATTACGTACCTGAATATTCTGTACCAATTTATGGTACCTTTAATCACTTTTTCAGATTTTCATTAACATATACAGAATATTAGTACCATAAATCTATTAAGAATTAGTGTAGGGCTACACACCTGTTTTACTTAACGAGTTTACTGAAATCCCGAAAGTCTATCAAAACCGATTGCACTCCTTCCTAAAAACCAATGTTAACAGACAAAAAGGCCCTTGGCCGAATATCAAGGCTTCCTTACCTTGATTATCTAGATCCCGAAATCACTATCTGTTTAACGGAGATGTCGAAATACCTACAAGCCTTATGTTAAATTCCATTCTAACATTTAATCACAAAACAAATGGCCCTTGGCCGAATACCACACATGACTTACCTTAGATCCTTCAAATCCCAAAGACCTCCTCCCTTGTAGTCGACAATTCAGAATCCCGAAACCCTCCTTCAGAGTTTCGGCCAAAGTACATTAACAGGATTAGTTCCTATATTTCGGCTAAAAGAAAAGGAATAAAGCAACAATAATCGATCCTTACCCTTACTGCTAAAATCGACAGCACTCCTGCTTGACACTACTGAGAGATTCGGCTATAGGCTAAGTGTTGATCAACAGGTTTCAGCTTTTGGGGTTTAATGAGCAATCGGCTAGGAGTTACCTTGAGGGTTCGGCTTTGAGTGAATTTGCAAGAAGAAGAGAAAGGTTGATGACGAAGATTCGGCTTCAATGGAGGAGAAAGAAAAGTATGAGGCCTTAGGGAGAATCAGCAATGATGGGATTTTGGGAGAGGGATATTCGGCCTTTAATGAAAAGAAGAAGAGAATGTGGTTTGAGGAGTTTCGACTTATGAAAGTGAGTAGCAAAAGGAAGAAAAAGAAAAAGAACTCAAGTTGATTTCTTTGGGACTTTCGGCACAAATGAGAAAGGTGAGAAGAGAAGCAAATTCGGCACACCTAAGCTACTAATCACCAACCGAAAATGCCATCAACAATCCCTTGGCCGGCCACCTCTCTTCCCCCTATCTAATCCCTTCCTTTTCTCCTAAAACTTCTCTACTTTACCCATAAAAAATAATTTAGATAAATCAATAATTTTCCTTAGCTTAGCCGAATTTTTAAAAGGTATTAACCAAGTCTAATCCTCATCTAAAGAAAGTCCCTATGCCGTCCACTACTGCTCCCCATTGCCGTAAAATAAAAGCTCCCTTTTTGCTTCCCTTGTGGCTCGAACCAAGGCCCTTCACCATTGCTTGTGGCGTCACCTACCAAGGCCTTAAGTGGCGCCTTGTAGTCACTTTACCAAGCTGATTTTTATGTCAAATCTCCCCTACTATTTCTCTTAAGGCCTATCAGGCTTAGCTTCCTCTTAGAATTTTAAAATCAAATAATTTTGAAGGCATTCACCTACACACTAAGGTTCACAAAAAATTCATAAAACACATTCAAAACACACATAGGCATGCTACTTCATACATTTAAGCAATATGCATAGGCCCTAAATCCCGGATATTACAAGGAGGGAGGAGTTGGAGCTAATTAAGTCTCTTTTAGATGCGTTAGTAGATTAAGATAAAGGAGAAAATATAGGATTTATCTGCAAGGTTAGGTAAGTGCAAAAATTTCTATAAATAGGGGGGATAGATAATCAATTCTGGCATTGGAACCCTACTCTTTCTTCTCCTCCTGTGCCGAAAATTTGAAGGCCATCTCACTTGTTTTCTTTTCTCATCTTTTCTCTTCCAAAAGCCAAAAATCACCATTGTTCCCTCACCTTTTGTTTCTTTTTCTTTAAAATTTCCTTTTAGCCGAATCTTCTGATTTCCATTGTTGTTCTTCTCCCATTCAATAAAAGCTGAAACTCCTCATTCAATTCTCCTAAAAGCAGAAAAACACATCAGCCTTCTCTTGTTCATACTTTTTCAGGATTTTCTTAAAAGCTGAAATCCCTAGATCTCATCTCCTGTGATTGCCAAGACCATTCTTTGGTGTCTGCTTGTGCCGAATCTTGAAGAAAACTAAAGGTAAGTGTCGATTCGTGAGATTTCAATCTTTTTTCGGCTTTTAGAGATCTTAGCCGAATGGCTATATGGTTAACTAATCGGGTGTTTCCTCTCAATTGCGGCATTTCAGGATTTGAAGGGGACTCAATCGCTTAGATTTCTAAGCCAGAGTTCAGTAGCACTCGGATCGTATTGCTTTCAGGATTTTAAGGTAAGGAGATCTGTTAGTTTAAACGTATAATTCGGGTAAAACACTAACCCTTGGCCGAATATAGGAGAGGTCTTATCTTCGCATTATTCCGGCTTTTTGAGCAAAGTTATAGATAGAAGGCAGTAGATCTAATTAGCGAGGGTATCGGCATAGAGGGTAGTCCTACGCATTAATCAGGTGTGTAACTTCTCACACCATTTAGATTGTCTGCTAATATGTGTTATTAAATCTGCTCATACGGTTGAAAACCCGAGGAGGGTAAAAGCAAATCACCAGGTTAGTGATCTCTGTCATTCATAAGTGAATGTTTCTGCTGATGAGATGTTTCTGTGATTATACGGGGTTGGGTGATTGACGAAAGGGGAAGTGTTCTGTTGTAGTGGCTTTTGCCATGATCTGTTGTAGTGGCTTTTACCATGATCTGTTGTAGTGGCTTTTTGCCATGATCTGTTGTAGTGGCTATTGCCATGATCTGATGATGAGCATGTAACATCCTGAATTTTTGGGCCTATGCGTTTAGTGTGTGAATATGTTTAAAGTGTTAATTTAACTGTTAGAGGAGCAAATTGGGCTCAGGAATGGCCGAGGTCTTGGCTAAATATTTTGTTTAGACACTTTAGGGCTTAAAATATTGTATCTATAGTTTAAAATATCAAGTTGGGCTTGTGGCCCAGTGGCAAAATGGTGCCACTAAGAGGGAAGGGAGTTGGCGTCACTGGCAAAGGAGGAGGCCCAAGTTTTGGCCACTTGGAGCCCATGTTTTTGGGCCAAATTCGGTATCTATAGAGGAGCTAGAGGGGGGACAGCACAAGGCTATTATTTAGGAGATTTTAATGTTTTTAATTTGTGGATAATAAGCTGATAAAGAAGGGAGGAGTTGGAGCTAATTAAGTCTCTTTTGGATGAGTTAGTAGATTAAGATAAAGGAGAAAAGATAGGATTTATCTGCAAGGTTAGGTAAGAGCCGAAATTTCTATAAATTGGGGGATATCTCATCAATTCCGGCAATTGAACCCTACTCTTTTCTTCTTTCCTTGTGCCAAAATTTGCTGTATAGTTCTCTTTATCTTTTTTCTTTTCTCTATCGAAACCTCCACTCCATTCTCCCTCTCAACTTTCTTTCTTTTCTTTTTCCCTTATTGGCCAAACTCTCTGACAATCTTTTCCTCATCTCTTTCAAATATTTTAGCTGAAATCTCTAAGCCTTCTCTTGATTTCTTTTTACTTTCTTTCTAAGCCAAAGCCGAAACACTCTATTCAGATATTCTAAAAGTCAAAAACGCATCAATTCATCTTTTTTGGGATTTCCATAAAAGCCGTTCTCTCTGTGATATCTGCTTGTGCCGAAACTCGAAGGAAACTGAAGGTAAGTATTGATTCATAAGACTTCAATCCTTTCCGGCTTTTTAGGGACTCTAACCGAATGGCTATAAGGAAACTAATCTTAAGTTTTTCTCTTATTTGTAGCATTCCGGGATTTGAAGGGGGATTCATTTGCGTAGATCTCTAAGTCAGAGTTCTGTAACACTCGAATCGTGTTACTTTCGAGATTTCAAGGTAAGGAGATCTATTGTTTTTAGCATATAAATTCAGGTATTTATTAACCTTGGCTGAATGTAGGGGAGGCCAAATCTTCGTATTCTTTCAGCTTTTGAGCAAGGTTTTAGACTAAGGGAGTAAAACTACGCGATATCAGGTGTGTAACACTTCCACACCATTTAGATTACCTGTTAAAATATGTTTAATAATCTATTATATTCTGATAAATGCCGAAATCCTGGCATAATGATTGAAACCCAATAAGGGTAAAAGCGAATCACCAGGTTAGTGATCTCTGTCATTCCTAAGTGAATGTTCCTGTTAAGATGACATATGTGATAAGTATGCTATTTTCTATGATTGCATGGGGTTGGGTTTATTGAAAGGGGAAGTGTTCTGTTGTAGCGGCTTCTGCCGTGACCTGTTGTAGCGGCTTCTGCCGTGACCTATTGTAGTGGCTTCTGCCATGACTTGTTGTAGTGGCTTTTGCCATGACCTGTTGTAGTGGCTACGGCCATGATCTGACGATGAGCAGCATGACTGCCATCAATGGTGTGTAGCGGTGTGGGTTGATTGTAGAAATCCCCAATAGTGTGACTGGCAGGTAAAGGTGGCGTGTAGCAGATGGAAACTTAGGATTTGGGTTGGGCTTTGCATATTTTCTGATATATTATATTCTGTTATATGTTCTGTGGGGTTAAGGCCTAAATCTAATGGTGCAAGAGGGTTACACACTGAGTCTTGTGACTCACCCTATTATTTAACCATTTCAGGTAGCACATAGTGCATTGGACCAGGCTGGAGAGGAGCGCGAGGTGGCCATGCGAGAGAGTACTTGATCCAGCAGAAGATTTTACTTAGAATATTGTTTTTAATATTTTTTATTAAGGGTTTAAATTTCGTTGTAATAAGGCCTTGGGCCACTAGACTATTATTTATGTTTTGGTTTTATGTTGGGCTTTTATCACTGGGTATTTAATTTTTATGTTTAAATGAAGTTAAGACATGTACAAAATTTCGATTTTTATATAAAATTCACCAAGGCATTTTATAACTTTATATCTTATATGAATTAGTAAATTATTAAGTTTTTGGTATAAATATTTGAACCTAATAATTGTTTTCCAAAAATGCGACATGTTTTACTAAAACTTCTTAGTGACATACCAGATCCGGTTGTAGTGCTTGGGCCGGGTTTGGGGTGTTACAGAGCAGCTAACAGCAGCATGACTGCCATCGATGGTGTGTAACGGTGTGGGTTGATTGTAGAAATCCCCAATGGTTTAACTGGCAGGTAAGGGTGGTGTGTAGCGGATGGAAACCTAGGATTGGGTTAGGCTTTACATTATATCAATTGCATGATAATCTGTTACTCTATTCTGTGGGGTTAAGGCCCAAATCTAATGGTGCACGAGGGTTGCACACTGAGTCTCACGACTCAACCTATTATTTTAACATTTTCAGGTAGCACCTAGTGCATCGGACCGGGCTGGAGAGGAGCGCAAGGTGGCCATGCGAGAGAGTAATTTAATACAGCAGAAGACTTTACTTAGAAGATTTATTTTTAATATCTTTAATTAGTGGGTTCTAAATTTCATTGTAATAAGGCCATGGGCCACTAGCTTTATATTTCTTTTCGATTTTATTTTGGGTTCTTAATATTATTAGACATTTAAACTTACTTTTAAGTAAGCTAAGGCATATATCAAATTTCGGTTTTTAATTCACCAAGGCATTTTATAAAATTTACATCTTATATGAATTCTTAAATTATTAAATTTTCCGGTACAAATGTTTAAACCTGATAATTATTTTTCCAAAGTGCGACATGTCTTATAAGATTTCCATAGTGACATACCAGATCCGGTCGTGGTGTTTGGGCCGGGTTTGGGGTGTTACAAATTGGTATCAGAGCCCGGTTCAAAACTCAGCTTTGGGGTTTTTTTGGCTCAAAATGTTTTCTAGAGATGGGTTTTGAAAACATGCATATTTTTAAATGATACAGGATGGTTTTTCCGGCATTGCACTTACGTCTCCGGCCTAAGTCCGCCAAGTAAGTATTCTGAACTCCCTGTGTGTTATATATGTATGTGGGCTTGATGGGCTTTATGGGACGTAGACTATTTAGATTAGAACTTGATGGACTTTAAGCTTAGCTGAAACAACTCCTTAAATCTCATAAGACTTAATTTCACTAAACAAACCCGTAAACGAGTCGCAAGACTAGGGTGTGGCAACAGGCATGCGCATGTCTAGGATTGGATCCGGAAGAGCCTGGTACATAAGCAGTCCTAGTGACTCACCTCCTCTTCGCTGGAATCCTACCTGGTGCGTAGTGACTGTTCACCCTAGCCACGAGGATTTGTTGACGGGCCAAAATCTATAATTAACACCCAAAAAGGACCAGTCACCTTATTTTTAAAAAATTGCTAAAATACCCGTATTTTGAAAAAAACAAATACCAAGATACCCATGATTTGCAAATATGCCCCGATTTACAAAGTCAACAGAATTTTTCCTTGGAAAAAAAAGAAACACACACAACACACGACAACAATCAAAAACCCACAAACACCTGAACACTACTATTATTCTTTTGAAATCAAATTCTCCAAGATACCCCTGTTGTAAAAAAAATACCCCCTTAGTTTTGTAAAATTTTTGAAAATATCCCTGATTTGTAAAATTACCAAATTACCCCTGATTTGTAAAATGACCAAAATATCCTGATTTGTAAGATGACCAAAATACCCCCGGATAATAAATTATCAAAATACCCCCCGGATCACAAAATTACCGAAATACCCCTGGATTACAAAAGTTACCAAAATACCCTTACTTTATGAAATCAACAAGGAACTCTATTTTGAAAATTACAAAAATGCCCATGTAGGACAAAATTATGAAAATACCCCTGGGTAGTGGAATAACGAAAATACCCCTATATGTTGAATGTGGGTGCATGGATGTTGTCTGTATGTTGATTGTTGAATGTATGTAGTTTCTAGAATTAGGAGATGCGAACTTGAGACTGAATTGAAGATATAACTGTGAATTAGAAAGAACCACTCTTAAAACTACTATTCATAAGATTGTTCGTGGTTAATCAGTGCAAAGAATTAATGATTCATAAAATTCTTAATCAGATAAACGCCAATCGGAAGAATGAGTACAAGGGGTCAAGGACGTCCGCCGCGTGGACGCGGTAGGGATAGGATGACTTTGTCTCAGCCAGTAGGGTCTGGCCACGGGTCAGGAAATGAAATGCCGGATCTTCCAGCTATGGAGGGAGAGTTACAAGATCAAGCGGCCGGAGATGATGTGGTATCTCAGGCGATGTTGCGGGTTCTCGAAAGAGTTGCTGGGGTAGGCACGGGTTCAAGAGTTCAGAAATTCGTTTCGGAACGACTCCGAGCCAACGGAACGGAGATATTTAGGGGTGTGTCTGGCGTAGTCCCTAATACAGATGAGTATTGGTTAGAGGCAAGTGAGCGTATAATGGATGACCTTGACTTCACTGTAGAGTAGAAGTTGAAGGGGGTCGTGCCTCTTCTTCGAGACGAGGCTCATCAGTGGTGGCTCACGGTAAAGGAGGGTACCACCGCAGACTGGATTGACTGGGATTACTTTAAGGAAACGTTTCAAGGAAAGTATGTTGGGGCCAGCTTTGTGGACGCCCAGATGAAGGCATTTCTGAACTTGGTACAGGGAAGTAAGTATGTATTTGAATACGAGGTGCAGTTTTTGCGGTTGAGCCATTACGCTCGAGGGATTGTGGCGACTGATTATGAACGTTGTGTACGGTTCAAGGATAGACTAAGGGATGGGCAGTGGGAAAGGGACTTTACGGTTTTGGTTGAGAAAGCTAAGATATCTGAGGAGGTTAAGCAGACTGAGAAAAAGAATAAGGATAGGAATAGGGATAAGAGGAATTTTGGGCCGTCGGGATCATCTGGAAATTTTCAGAAAAGGCCTAGGTCTGATGGGCCAGCTCGTGCTCCACAACTACTACTGGAAGCCAGAATCGATCATGTAACTTGTGTGGGAAGGTACATTATGGGGAGTGCAGAAGGAGAACTGGTGGATGCTTCAGGTGTGGATCCACGGAGCATATGATTAAGGACTGCCCACAGGTGAATCAGGCACAGCCCGCGGGACGAGGTTCTGATCAGGCTGGAAGAGGTGATCAACAACCACCAAGGGGCCACGGACAAGCCAGGGGCGATAATTGTAATGAACGCGATCGTGGAGCACCAGGTAGAGGTGTAGGTTATGCTGAGGCGAGGCAGCCAGCTTTGGTCTATGCAGCACATCGCCAAGGGGAAGGAGACGCTCCAGATGCGAATAAAGGTGCGTACACTACCATAGTATACTAAGTGTTTATTTTGGCTTTAGAATTAGAGTGCACAGCGAAAGCATAGTGGTGAGACTTAGGTAGTACGATTACTAGGTAGTTGGAAATTTCGAGGACGAAATTTTTTTAAGGAGGGTAGAACTGTAACATCCCAAATTATTGGGCCTGTGCATTTTAGGTGATGTATGCTTAAAATATTAAATTGGGAATTAGAGGTGCAAATTGGGCTCAGGTTTGGGCTGAGACCTTGATTAAATATCATGTTTAGACACTTTAGGACTTAAAATGTTGTATCTATAGCTTAAATGGCAAATTAGGCTAATGGCCTAGTAGCAAGGGGCGCAATAATGGGAGAGCTGTAGGTGGCGTCAATGTAACACCCTGGTTTTAGGGGTTAGATTTCTGGTGCTTAGCTCAGGTGTTGGCACACTTCAGTGTGTGGTTGGGTGAGTTTTAGGGGTCCTGAGAACCCTAGGTAGTGGTGGAATGATTTGAAAAATTTTTAGTTTTAGGGGTAAAAAGGGCAGCTTGGCAAAGTTGGGCCTTAAGAGAATTTTTGTGGAGTTTTGGCACAAAAGATTGGTGTGGCAGAGTGGCAAGGAGGCACCACTCTAGAGCTTGGAAGGTGACGCCACTTGAAAGGGAAGGGGCCAGTGTTCGAGTTGCAATGATGGCATTGTGGGTTGTTTTTTTGGCGTCATGGAGGAGAGGTGTTGGACGGTTTTGGGAGGCTTAAAAGATGGAGGAAGACTTGGTCTTCTCTTTTTGAATTTGGCTAGGTAGGTAAGGAGAAAGGTTTGACTTATTCAAATATTTTTGAATGGGTGATTGGGAGGTATTTTAGGAGTGAAATGTGGGGATTTGATGGAAGGTTGAGTTGGTGGCCGGTTTTGGGAAGCTAGGGAAGGGTATTTTTGGTTTTATTAAGGGTGTTAGGTAGCTAGTAGTATAAATAGGGGGTGTTCACCTTTTTGGTTTTTCACCATTAGTGCTCCCTTGCCGAATTGTTGTTCCCCATTCCTTTGGTTGCCGAAACCTTCTTCTCCAAAGCTTGTTCTTCTTTTTCTCTCAAACTTGCTAGGTGGCCGAATCCTTGCTCTCCCTATTTCCCTTCCTTTTTACTTCTAAACCAAAAGTACACCCCCACATCTTTTCTTTCTCATTTCTCAAACCTTTTTAGCCGAAACACCTAGTCCCTTTCCTTTGTTTTCTTACATTGTTAGCCGAACCTACACCTTATCTCTTTGCCGAAATCCCTTCCTATTATTAAACTCACATTGGCCGAATATTAGAAGTAGTATAGACTTCTTCGGGTTTTCTTTTGTAATCGTTGGGTGAAGGTACTTTGGGATTTGAAGTAGCCAGTCAAGCCTCCTTTTGTTAGCAATCGAATTTGGTAAGGATGTTGTTTTAATAAGCTATGTATTTAGTATTCGTTTAAGCCTAAGGTTTTGATGCTAAGGCCGATTGTAGGGGGAGGCAGAGCCTAACGCAGGAGACCTTTTTGGAATTCGTATAGTCAACATTTGCAGAGTTTTAGTCAAGTGACGTTTCGGGATTTGATTGCTTGTATTCGTTAGGTGCGTAATCATCGCACTATTTCTCTGTTATTGCTTGCTAATGTTATTCATATGCATGATGTGTGATAGCCAATGATGATGGCTTAAGTGGTAAATACCATGGTTTGGGTAATTGACTATCAGGTAAGTAAAGTCTTTGATATTAAGTTATTCATGATGAATATACATGCTATGGTAATTTACATGTGATGCCTACTCTTTTTGTTATGATCTAACATGTTATATATATATTTTTTACACACATGGGAGGGGGAGTTGATTGAAGAAGGAAGAAGGTACACATTATGTACGTGGTCTAATGTCAGCTCAGGCTACATTAGCGCTTGAGGGTTAGCTTTGTACTACCTCAAGGGAGATGTTGGCTAGGTGCCCATCTCGGCGGTTGATGGCTATGTGCATCACCGTAGACGGAGTATGTTGTTGGATCACTTTGGTTGATCGGTGGCTCAGCCACGGCCTTGAGCAGCGAGTTGCCAAGGTAAGGTTTATGGATCATGATGTGATCAGTGGTGGACTAGCCACGGCCTTAGGCAGGGGGAGTCTGCTAAGGTTGGTGTCACGGTTGGATAGTAGGTTGGGCTAAAATGCATTCTTGCATGATCTGTTTCGATGGCTGTGTGGGTATGGGCCAAGCCCATACGTGTGGAAATCTATGTTGTGATTATGCACTGAGTCAGTGGACTCACTCTATTTTTCTAACCATTTCAGGTGATGCGTAGATTGGACCGGGATCGGAGAAGACACATGGTGGCCCATGCAGGAAGAGAAGTTTAAATACTTTTAAAGCTTATTTATATTTGAAGTATTTGGGTTTAAATATTGTGTAATAAGGGCCTTTTATTTATTTTTATTTACTTTGGAAATTACTTAATTATTATTTTGGGTACTATTTTATTTTAATTTGATTATGACTTGGTAAAATTAAATTACTAGCTTGTGAAAATGATTTTATTCTAATCTACTTATTCAAAGTATTCATAAGTTAATAAAGTGTTTTAATTTGGACATTTTTACAATATCAAGTCTAAAGTATATTTTTAAAAGAACATGGATTTTCAAAGGTTAATAAATTTATTGTTTTATTTTAAGTCAAAGAGAATTTTTCCACCGTCTTTCCGCAGTGACATAACCGGATTCGGTCGTAGTGAATGGGCCGGGTTTGGGGATGTTACAGTCAACAGGCAAGGGGAGAGGCCCAATTTGTGGCCGTTTGGAGCCCATAAAGTTGGGCCAAATTCGGCACTTAAAAGGGAGCCATAGGGGGGACAGCAACAAGGCTATAAAATAAGGATTTTTAATGTTTAATTTATGAGGATAATAAGCAGATAAAGGAGGAAGGAGTTGGAGATAATTAAGTCTCTTTTAGATGAGTTAGTAGATTAAGATAAAGGAGAAAAGATAGAATTTATCTGCATGGTTAGGTAAGTACCGAAATTTCTATAAATAGAGGGGATAGCAAATCAATTCTGGCATTGGAACCCTACTCTTTTTTCTCTTCCTGTGTCGAAAATTTGAAGGCCATCTCACTTGTTTTCTTTTCTCATCTTTTCTCTTCCAAAAGCCAAAAATCACCATTGTTCCCTCACCTTTTCTTTCTTTTTCTTTGAAATTTCCTTTTAGCCGAATCTTCTGATCCCCATTGTTATTCTTATCCCATTCACTAAAAGCTGAAACTCCTTATTCAATTCTCCTAAAAGCCGAAAAACACATCAGCCTTCTCTTGTTCATACTTTTTTGGGATTTTCTTAAAAGCTGAAATCCCTAGATCTCATCTCCTGTGATTGCCGAAATCCTTCTGTGGTGTCTGCTTGTGCCGAATCTTGAAGAAAACTAAAGGTAAGTGTTGGTTCGCGAGATTTCAATCTTTTTTGGCTTTTAAAGATCTTAGCCGAATGGCTATATGGTTAACTAATCGGGTGTTTTCTCTCAATTGCGGCATTCCAGGATTTTAAAGGGATTCAATCGCTTAGATTTCTAAGCCAGAGTTCAGTAGCACTCGAATCGTATTGCTTTTGGGATTTTAAGGTAAGGAGATCTATTAGTTTAAACGTATAATTCGGGTAAAACACTAACCTTTGGCCGAATATAGGAGAGGCCTTATCTTCGCATTATTCTGGCTTTTTGAGCAAAGTTGTAGATAGAAGGCAGTAGATTTGATTAGCGAGGGTATCGACATAGAGGGTAGTCCTACGCATTAATCAGGTGTGTAACTTCTCACACCATTTAGATTGTCTGCTAATATGTGTTATTAAATCTGCTCATACTCTGTTAAATGCCAAAATCCTGGCATAACGGTTGAAAACTCGAGGAGGGTAAAAGCGAATCACCAGGTTAGTGATCTCTATCATTCATAAGTGAATGTTTTTGCTAATGATATGTTTCTGTGATTGCACAGGGTTGGGTAATTGACGAAAGGGGAAGTGTTCTGTTGTAGTGGCTTTTGCCATGATCTGTTATAGTGGCTTTTGCCATGATCTGTTGTAGTGGCTTTTTACCATGATCTGTTGTAGTGGCTATTGCCATGATCTGACAATGAACAGCTAACTGCAGTGTAATATCCGGGATTTATGGGTTGTGCATTTTTGCTTAAATGTATGTGGAAGCATGCTTATGTGTTGTTTGAATGTGTTTTGGGAGTTCCGAGAACTTTAGAATGTAGGAGAATGCCTTAGGTAAATATTGGATTTTAAGTCTTAAAGGGGAGCTAGGCAAATGAGGTCTTAAGAAAATTTGTAGGGGAATTTGGACATAAGAATTGGCTTGATAAAGTGGCAAGTAGGCGCCACTTAGAGCCTTAAAGGTGTGACGCCCCAAGCAGTGTGCAGGGCCTAGGTTCGAGCAGCAAGGGAAGCAAATGGGAATTTTATTTTGCTGCAAGAAGAAGCAGAGGTGGACGGTACAAGGACTTCAGATGGATGAGGATGAGACTTGGTCTTATTCTTTTAAAAATTTGGATAAAGGGAGAGGATAAGTGTTGACTCATTCAAGATATTTTGAATGAGTGTGGGGGAGGAAAAGTAGGAGAAAAAGAAGGGATTTGGGTGAGGAAAGAGGTGTTGGCCAAATGTGGGGTATTGAGGGTGGCATTTTCGGTTTTTGAGTAGTAGTGGGGTGTGTGTGCCGAAACTGAGTGGTGAAAAGGGAGTGATCATCTTTTGGCATTCTTTTCCTTCTTTAGTTTTCTTTCTGCCGAAAATTTGGTTCTCTCATTCAACTTGTTTTCTTTGCCTTTCCTCTTCTATAGACAAAAGCCGAAATTGTGAATACCTTGTTCTTTTTCTTTTCTCCCCTTTGCTATTCACTTTCAGAATCCGAATCTTCTATCTTGTGGCCAAAACCGATTGCATCTCTACCCCTACCGATTTATTCATTAGACCAAGAGCCTATCATCTTTCTCATCTTAACCGATTTCTGTACTTCAGGTTCTTTTGGTGCCGATTTCTTGAAGGTTATCGACCATTTGCATTTGGCCATTACTTTTTCGGTAAGGATCTCTCTTGGTTGATTTCTTGTTCTTTTCTTTCTCTAACAGTCGAAAATCAAGACTCTAATCCCTCCTATAACTTTTTGGCCGAAGCTTTGAAGAGGGATTTCGGGATTTGTTTGTAGCCGATTGCAAGGGGAGATCTTTCGGGATTTCGAGATCCAAGGTAAGCCATGTGTAGTATTTGGCCAAGGGCCTTTTCTATAGATTTTGTACAATAAAGGCTGACTCTATCATGGACCATATAGGAATTTCGACATCTCCAAGGACAAGTGGTATTTTCGGGATTTAGATCCGCAAGGTAAGGCGGTATTAGTATTCGGCCAAGGCCATATTAAGTGTTAATGTTGGCCGATTCTGACTATGGTTTATAGGGAGGAGTACAACCTGTTTCGGTAGATTTTTGGGATTCAGTAATCGCATTAGTATCAGGTGTGTAGCCCTACACTAATTTCCTGATAGATTAATAATGATAATATTATGCATGAGTTAATGGAAATATGAAAAATGTGGCTAAGGGTACCATTTAATGGTACAATGTATTCAGGTACGTTAACCCTTAATACTCTGTTAATAATGTTATTTAACATTTGATATGACACATGTGTGAATTCGTTATGAATTTGGGTAAGGTACATTGCATGATTTGTATGACGCATGGGCATATGGGTGATAATGAAAAGGGGAAGTGATCTGGTGGTTTTTACCACATTATAGGGTGACTCATGTCACATAATCTGAATCTGGTGACTAATGTCACATATTATTATCTGGTGACTCTGTCACATTATCTGGTGGCTATGCCACGATTATAAGGGCGATGTGCAATTGACTGCAGCGACTGCCTTCGATGGTGTGTAGCGGATGGAGGGTCGATTTAGTAATCCCCACGGTGTGATTGGCAGGTACGGGTGATGTGTAGAGGATGGTATTTAGGTAGGTTTTGGATTGCATCATTACTTATAATCGTTATATATGATATGATATGCCTAAATCGTTTGGGAGTTTGTGTTGGTTGTTACACACTGAGTCTGTTGACTCACCCCTCGTGGGCTAACATTTTGCAGGTGACACTCAGTAATTGGACCGGGTCGGCAGGGACTTAGTGGTGGCCATGCTCAGCTCAGTATTTATTTTATTTTGGGTTTTTACATTAAGTTTTGGATTTATTTCGGGTTTTGCTATTGTTGTATTAAGGCCATTACTGTTAAACTGTTTTATGCATGCGTTTTAGTTTTATTATGATACGATTAATATTAAACCAAAGGCTAAACAACTTTTCTTTAAAATAATTTCAAATGTGTTGACACCTAAACCCCAACGATTTTCAACTTAATGCTACGCTCTAAAATCTGGCATTTCTTTTAACTTATAGTTTTGAAGTATGAAAATAATGTTTTAATAAAATATAGACTTCAAGAATGACACCGTTTTCAATTTAATCACAACACAAATCGATTTTTCTTCAAAACTGCAAAAATTTTCTGAATTGACAAACAGACTTTTGAAATGTTTTACTCAAGGAGCATGCCAGATCCGGTCGAGGCTCGTGGGCCGGGTTTGGGGTATTTCAGTTTGGTTTTAGATTCCAGTTTTAAACTCTCGGCCTTGGGTTCAAAGCCCACAACGTATTCAAAATATAGCCCAAATAAGTTTTTGTGAAAATTTTTTGAATTGAGTAGGTTTTCTGGCATGGCACC
Organism: Gossypium australe; assembly: GCA_005393395.2. Taxonomy (NCBI): domain Eukaryota; kingdom Viridiplantae; phylum Streptophyta; class Magnoliopsida; order Malvales; family Malvaceae; genus Gossypium; species Gossypium australe. The sequence goes on from CM016618.1 coordinate 20,533,616, forward strand.
TAAGTCTCCGACCCGAAGTCCACCAGGTAAGTACCCCTAACTATTGTATGATTTGTATTATTGTATGATTTGTATGGGGGTATTACGGGATCGTAGATTAGTACATTAGGAGTTAATGAACCCTAGGATTAGCTTACTCCAACATAGAATCACATAAAATTTAAGGCCTAATAAAACAAACCTGTGAGTGAGTCGCCGAGTTAAGGGTGTGGTAACCATTGTACGCATGTCTAGGATTGGATTCAGGGAGAGCTTGGTATTTAAGTAGTCCTAGTGACTCACCTCCTCTTCGCTCGAATCCTACCTGGTGCGTAGTGACGGTTCACTCTAACCAAGAGGACTTATTCACGGGTTAAATTCAATAATTAAAATCCGAAAGGGACTAGCTACACTGTTTTATAAAAACCTTAGTTTTTAAAATCACCAAATCACCCCTTTGATTTGTAAAAACTATTTTGAAAAATTTTTTCGAAATATTCCCGGTTTACAAAATTACCCAAATACCCTTGGTTTATAAAATTTCCATACTACCCTAGATTTTTACCAGGATATCCTTACTTTACAAAAATACCAAAAATCCCTATTTGTGAAACATCAAGATACCTTGATTTGGAAAATTACCAAAATACCCCTATAGGAAAAATTACGAAAATACCCCTGGGTTGGAACGGACGAAAAGGTTCGAGTGGTAAATGTGTGTGGTTGATACTATTGAATGAATGTGTTTCTCTGAATTAGGGTAGAAGACTTGAAACGAAAACTCTGAAGTGATCGAAAGAACTACTACTAAATTTCTTTACATAAAACTTCCTCGTGAGTAATCAGTGGAACAAAGACTAATGCATAAAACTTTTTAAACCAGATTAGATCGCGATCATAGACATGAGTTCTAGGGGACGTGGTCGTAATGTGCGAGGGCGTGGTAGAGGCAGAATGACCGTATCGGAACCCGTTAGGTCTGGTCAAGGGTCTGAGAATGAGGTACCACCACCACCAGCTGCTGGTGTTGAACATCGGGATCAGACGGGGGATGATGCAGTATTGCAGGCGATGCTGCAGGTTCTTGAGAGGGTGGCTGGAGCAGGTGGAGGTATGGGAGCTCGGAAATCTGTACCCGAGCGACTCTGAGCCAATAGAGCTGAGGTATTTCGTGGTGTATCTGGTGTAGCGCCCAATACGACTGAATATTGGTTGGAGGCAACAGGGCGAATTATGGACGAGCTGGATCTGACTGCTGAGGAGAAACTGAAAGGAGTGGTGTCGCTACTTTGCGATTAGTCATATCAATGGTGGCTCACAGTTCGGGATAGTGCTATAGCTGAAGATCTCACTTGGGAGTATTTCAAGGCGGCGTATCAGAAGAAGTATGTTGGGACTAGCTATATTGATGCACAGAGGAAGGCATTTCTGAGGCTGGTTCAGGGTAGTAAGTCCGTAGCGGAGTACGAGGCAAAATTCTTGAGGTTGAGCCGGTATGCTCGAGGAATCGTGGCTATGGAGCATAATTGATGTGTCCGGTTTGAGGACGGACTGAGGGATGACCTAAGATTGTTGATAGCTCCACAGCAGGAGCGGGAGTTGGCCGTGTTGGTGGAGAAGGCTAAGGTAGCCAAAGGGATTTAGGAATCTGTGAGACAGAATACGGATAGGAATTGGCAAAAGAGAGGTTTTGGATCATCAGGGTCATTCGGGAATGTTCAGAAGGGACATAGAGTGGATGGGCCGTGAGGTCAGCAGGTTGTTACGGGAGGACAGTACCGTACTTGTGCTCAGTGTGGAAAGATGCACCTAGGAGAGTGTTGGAAGAAGACAGGGGGATGTTTTAAGTGTGTGTCCAAGGATCACATGATTAGGGACTATCCTATGAAAACAGACGGGAGTCGACCAGCAAGTCAAGGTTTTAATCAGTCTGGAAGAGGTGGACAGCAGCCACCGCGGGGTCGTGGTCCGATTGGCAGAGGTAATGGTTCTGGAAGAGGACGAGGAACACCGGGCAGAGATGTGGGTAATACAGAGGCAAGATAGCCGGGTCTAGTGTATGCAGTGCGCCGGAGGGAGGATGGTCACGCACCGGACGTCATAACCGGTACGTTCCTTATAGCTGATAAGCCTTACTTTGCTTTAATTGATGTTGGCTCGACCTACTCATATGTTGCATGTAGAGTAGTTAAAACGCTAGGTGTAGCATCTGAACTGTCTAATAGGGAGATGACTGTAGTGAGCCTGTTAGGTCAAACGGTAGTGGTGAATAGGATATTTCGGAGTGTACCTTTAGAGATTCAGGGAGTGGTATTCCCTGCTGACTTGATGGAACTACCTTTAGGAGAATTTGATCTCATTCTTGGCATGGATTGGCTAGTGGAACATCGGGCGAAATTGGATTGCGCAGCTAAGCGTATGGAGTTAAGGACCCCAGAGGATGAGGAGATAATTATGATAGGAGAAAGAAGAAACTATTTGTCTAACGTAGTCTCCACATTTAAGGCTGATAAGATGGTTCGAAAAGGGTGCAAGGCATTTTTGACCTTCGTTAGTGCGTTGGATGCAAAGGAAGAGGGAGTTAGTGGAGTTAGAACAGTAAGGGAATTTGTGGATGTTTTTTCGGAGGAGTTACCTGGGATACCCCCGGACAGGGAGGTGGAGTTCGGAATTGAGTTACTACCGGGTACAACTCCTGTGTCAATTGCTCCGTATAGAATGGCACCAAAAAAGCTGGTTGAGCTCAAGGCCCAGATCCAAGAGTTGCTTGATCATGGGTTTATCCGACCCAGTGTGTCTCCATGGGGAGCACCGGTCCTATTCGTGAAAAAGAAGGACGAGACTATGCGCATGTGCATAGATTATCGTCAGTTGAATAAGCTGACCATCAAGAACAAGTATCCATTGCCGAGGATAGACGACTTGTTCGATCAGCTTAAGGGGGGCGCAGTATTTTCGAAGATAGATCTACGGTCTGGATATCATCAGCTCAAAGTGAAGGAAGTGGATATCCATAAGACAGCTTTCCAGACAAGGTACGGGCACTTTGAGTTCTTAGTAATGCCGTTCAGATTGGCGAACGCCCCAGCTGCGTTCATGGATATGATAAACCTGGTTTTTTAACCTTACTTGGATCAGTTCGTCGTTGTGTTCATAAACGACATCCTAGTTTATTCCAAGTCTGAGGAAGAACATGATAAACATCTCCGGATAGTGTTGCAAGTGTTAAGAGAGAAGAAGCTTTATGCCAAATTCAGCAAGTGTGAATTTTGGCTGAAGGAAGTGGCGTTTTTAGGGCATGTGGTGGCTGCAAAAGGGATAAGGGTGGATCCTCGGAAGATTGAGGCAGTGCTAGACTGGAAACCACCTAAGTCCGTGGCTGAGGTTCGCAGTTTCTTGGGGTTAGCAGGGTACTACAGAAGATTCGTAGAAGTGTTTTCATCAATAGCTGCACCTTTGACGAAGTTGCTAAGGAAGGAGGTACCTTTTGTATGGACAGATAAGTAGCAGGAGAGTTTCGAAAGGCTTAAGAAAGTTTTGACAGAGGCTCCAGTTCTGATTTAGCCTGAGGCAGGGAAGGATTTTATGGTGTATTGTGATGCTTCTCACACAGGATTGGGATGTGTTCTAATGCAAGACGGGAAAGTAGTCGCTTATGCGTCCCGACAATTAAGGCCACATGAGGTTAATTACCCGATGCATGACTTAGAGTTGGTAGCGGTGGTCTTCGCTCTTAAGGTATTGAGGCATTATTTATATGGAGAAAAGTCAGTGATCTACACAGACCACAAGAGTCTTAAGTATCTGCTGACTCAGAAGGAGCTGAATCTGAGACAGTGAAGGTGGGTAGAATTACTGAAAGACTACGATTGTTCTATAGAGTATCACCTGGGCAAGGCGAATGTAGTGGAGGATGCCCTAAGTCGGAAGGTTGTGTCGGATTTGAGGGTGATGTTTGCACATCTTAGCTTGTATGACGATGGAAGTTTATTAGCAGAGTTGCAAATCAAGCCGACATGGTTGAATGAGGTGAAAGAAAGGTAGTTGGTAGATGATGATTTAAGTGCTAAGCTACGATAGGTACAGAATGGGGAATTGGAAGACTATGGTATAAGCAGTGATGGAGTGCTGTGTTTTCACGGCAAGGTCTGTATGCCTAGGGATAAGGAGTTAAGGTAGAGAATTCTTCAAGAATTGCATAGTAGCCCTTATGCTATGCATCCTGGAGGTAGTAAGCTATACAAAGGTCTACGGGAACAATTTTGGTGGCCTGGTCTTAAGCGGGAAGTTACAGAATTTGTAGGGAAGTGCTTAACATGTTAGCAAGTCAAGGCTGAACACCAAGTTCAGTCAGGATTGCTTCAGCCTATAAAGATTCCGCAGTAGAAGTGGGAGAGAATCACCATAGACTTCGTTAGTGGGTTTCCCCTTACGCCTACTAAGAAGGACTCGGTTTGGGTGATAGTGGATCGGTTGACGAAGTCTGCATATTTCATTCCAGTGCGGGTTGATTATTCGTTGCAGAAGTTGGCGAAGTTATATGTGGCAGAAATTGTGAGGTTGCATGGAGTACCGGTGTCGATTATTTCGGATAGGGATCCGAGGTTTACATCTCAGTTTTGGAAAGCATTACATCAGGCTTTGGGCAACAGATTAGATTTCAGTACGGCATTTCATTCGCAGTCGGACGGCCAGTCTGAGCGAGTGATCCAAGTGTTAGAGGATATGTTGAGGGGCTGTGTGATAGACTTCAGATGCAGTTGGGAAGAGTATTTGCCTTTAGCGAAATTTGCATATAATAACAGCTATCAAGCCAATATTCGGATGGCACCGTATGAAGCGTTGTATGGACGGAAGTGTCGCACTCCTACGTGTTGGACAAAATTGGGGGAACGTCGAATTTTGGGTCCAGAGATTGTGGCAGAATCCGAAGAGAAGGTTAGGGTAATTCGGGCACGGTTGAAGAAAGCATCTGATAGGCAAAAGTCGTACGCAGAGCTTAAGCGGAAGGAAATAGAGTTTGTTGTGGGAGATCAGGTGTTTCTTAAGTTTCGCCATGGAAGAAGGTGATGAGATTTGGTCGCAAAGGGAAGTTAAGTCCCAGGTTTATAGGACCTTATCGGGTATTGAAGCGAGTTGGACCAGTGCCATACCAGTTAGAGTTGCCTCCGGAGTTGAAGCAGATGCACGATGTATTCCATGTTTCTATGCTACGTCGATACCGATCAGATCCATCTCATGTAGTGCCGGTTGAAGAGGTGGAACTAAGGCCAGATTTGTCCTAAGAGGAGGAGCCGATTCAGATTTTGGAACGAGATGTGAAGATGTTGCGGAGGAAATCAATTCCTCTGGTTAAGTGTTATGACGTAATCATGGATCGAAAGAAGCTTCTTGAGAGCCGGAGGAAGCAATGTGACAGCAATACCCTCACCTATTTTAGTCAGGTAATTTCGAGGTCGAAATTATTTTAAGGGGTAGAACTGTAATATCTAGGATTTAGGAGTTGTGCATTTTTGCTTAAATGTATGTGGAAGCATGCTTATGTGTTGTTTGAATGTGTTTTGAGAGTTCCGGGAACATTAGAATGTAGGAGAATGCGTTAGAAAAATATTGGATTTTAAGTATTAAAGGGGAGCTAGGCAAATGAGGTCTTAAGAAAATTTGTAGGGGAATTTAGACATAAGAATTGGCTTGGTAAAGTGGCAAGGAGGCGCCACTTAGAGCCTTAAAGGAGTGACGCCACAAGCAGTGTGCAGGGCCTAGGTTCGAGCAGCAAGGGAAGCAAATGGGAGTTTTATTTTGCTGCAAGGAGGAGCAAAGGTGGACGGAACAAGGACTTCAAATGGATGAGGATGAGACTTGGTCTTATTCTTTTAAAAATTCGACTAAAGGGAGAGGATAAGTGTTGACTCATTCAAGATATTTTGAATGAGTGTGGGGGAGGAAAAGTAGGAGAAAAAGAAGGGATTTGGGTGAGGAAAGAGGTGTTGGCCGAATGTGGGGCATTGAGGGTGGCATTTTTGGTTTTTGAGTAGTAGTGGGGTGTGTACGCCGAAATTGAGTGGTGAAAAGGGAGTAATCATCTTTTGGCATTCTTTTCCTTCTTTAGTTTTCTTTCTGCCGAAAATTTGGTTCTCTCATTCAACTTGTTTTCTTTGCCTTTCCTCTTCTATAGACAAAAGCCGAAATTGTGAATACCTTGTTCTTTTTCTTTTCTCCCCTTTGCTATTCACTTTCAGAAGCCGAATCTTCTATCTTGTGGCCAAAATCGATTGCATCTCTACCCCTGCCGATTTATTCATTAGACCAAGAGCCTATCATCTTTCTCATCTGAACCGATTTCTGTACTTCAGGTTCTTTTGGTGCCGATTTCTTGAAGGTTATCGACCATTTGCGTTTGGCCATTACTTTTTCGGTAAGGTTCTCTCTTGGTTGATTTCTTGTTCTTTTCTTTCTCTGACTGTCGAAAATCAAGACTCTAATCCCTCCTATAACTTTTTTGGCCGAAACTTTGAAGAGGGATTTTGGGATTTGTTTGTAGCCGATTGCAATGGGAGATCTTTTGGGATTTCGAGATCCAAGGTAAGCCATGTGTAGTATTCGGCCAAGGGCCATTTCTATAGATTTTGTACAATAAAGGCTGACTCTATCATGGACCATATAGGAATTTCGACATCTCCAAGGACAAGTGGTGTTTTCAGGATTTAGATCCGCAAGGTAAGGGGGTATTAGTATTCGGGTAAGGCCATATTAAGTGTTAATGTTGGCCGATTATGACTATGGTTTTTAGGGAGGAGTACAACCTGTTTCGGTAGATTTTTGGGATTCAGTAATCGCATTAGTATCAGGTGTGTAGCCCTACACTAATTTCCTGATAGATTAAGAATGATAATATTATGCATGTGTTAATGGAAATATGAAAAATGTGGCTAAGGGTACCATTTAATGGTACAATGTATTCATGTACCTTAACCCTTAATACTCTGTTAATAATGTTATTTAACATTTGATATGACACATGTGTGAATTCGTTATGAATTTGGGTAAGGTACATTGCATGATTTCTGCATGATTTGTATGACACATGGGCATATGGGTGATAATGAAAAGGGGAAGTGATCTGGTGGTTTTTACCACATTATCGGGTGACTCATGTCACATAATCTGAATCTGGTGACTAATGTCACATATTATTATCTAGTGACTCTGTCACATTATCTGGTGGCTATGCCACGATTATAAAGGCGATGTGCAATTGACTGCAGCGACTGCCTTCGATGGTGTGTAGCAGATGGAGGGTCGATTTAGTAATCCCCACGGTGTGATTGGCAGGTACGGGTGATGTGTAGAGGATGGTATTTAGGTGGGTTTGGGATTGCATCATTGCTTATAATCGTTATATATGATTTGATATGCCTAAATCATTTGGGAGTTTGTGTTGGTTGTTACACACTGAGTCTATTGACTCACCCCTCGTGGGCTAACATTTTGCAGGTGACACTCAGTAAGTGGACCGGGTCGGCAGGGACTTAGTGGTGGCCATGCTCAGCTCAGTATTTATTTTATTTTGGGTTTTTACATTAAGTTTTGGATTTATTTCGGGTTTTGCTATTGTTGTAATAAGGCCATTACTGTTAAACTATTTTATGCATGCGTTTTAGTTTTATTATGATACGATTAATATTAAACAAAAGGCTAAACAACTTTTTTTTCAAATAATTTCAAATGTGTTGACACCTAAACCCCAACGATTTTCAACTTAATGCTACGCTCTAAAATTTGGCATTTCTTTTAACTTATAATTTTGAAGTATAAAAATAACGTTTTAATAAAATATAGACTTCAAGAATGACACCGAATTGACAAACAGACTTTCGAAATGTTTTACTCAAGGAGCATGCCAGACCCGGTCGAGGCTCGTGGGCCGGGTTTGGGGTGTTTCATGCAGCATGACTGCCATCGATGATGTGTAGCGGTGTGAGTTGATTGTAGAAATCCCCAATGGTGTGACTAGCAGGTAAAAGTGGTGTATAGCGGAAGGAAACCTAGGATCGGGTTGGGCTTTACATTATATCTATTGCATGATAATCTGTTACTCTGTTCTGTGGGGTTAAGGCCCAAATCTAATGGTGCACGAGGGTTGCACATTGAGTCTCGCGACTCAACCTATTGTTTTAACATTTTCAGGTAGCACCTAGTGCATCGGACCGGGCTAGAGAGGAGCGCAAGGTGGCCATGTGAGAGAGTAATTTAATCCAGCAGAAGAATATATCCTTAAGCAGATGGAGATGGTGAATCGATCAATGCAAGGCAATTATTCCATGGATTAATGCTCTTCGCTATAATTGTTGCCGGGTTTAGGTCTTTGAATAGAGGATTTTCAAGGGTCCACTTTACTAATACTGAGTGGCAAACTTTTCCCAACACAACAAGTTCACCGCAACACTTGTTAGAAATACACCCTATCTGGAAAATAGCCGTGGAAGCATCTAGAACACATGGCAAACCCATTTTAGTGTCACATTTATTTTCCTTAATAATCTGGTCGTTCTCCTTCGTAGCCATTACTGCCCCGCAAGTTAAGAATAAAACCAGTAGGACGGAATAAACATTAAGGCTTGCCATACTGCGCGAATCTAATGTTACTAGTTAAATTTTGTTCGTAAAATTAATTTCGAACAAGATTCGCAGGGAAAAAAGCTGGCATTTATATGAAATATTATAACCACATTAGACTAGAATACGTTACAACAAAAGAAAACATTAAATATTTCAGTTTAATTAGCATTAATTTTAATTACTACAAATCTAAATATTAATTCAAAGACACACATTTATACTTCCCTTTATAATTCTTAAATGGCTTTAAACGGATCACGAAAATAAGGTTCAATAAAGATGATTATGTCGTACATGGGTTTCTGCATTGAAACTGGGATTGAACTATTACGTCCACTCCAAACCAAACACCATGACGATAATAACATATGGAAAAAGCAATGTGAGATATAGTACACTTGTATTACAGGCACACATATTCGTTATGTGTGTCGTCCTATTTTTTTAATATTTTGAAGTTGTGTATGCACTTGCTATGTTGATGGTTAAAAAATCATGTGTATCTCAAAATTGAACGAACTGTACTAGATTCCATTACCAGTGATATGTATGTGCTACAATGTACAAATAATTATGCGAAGCGTAAATTCTTATAACCTTGTTCTTGTTAAAAAGTTTTTATCACACTTATCGTATTAGTAAAACGGAAAATGGCAACTAAATGATTGAAATTCAAAATTGATAAATCAAAAATATTTCCCGTCCTGAAATTAAGCCGATGTATGTCTTTATCGTGGGACTCCAATTCTGTTATTGTATTCTTCGTTCTACGTTAAGTGTTTTTGGTGTAAGCATTTCAACCCAATTTTACTGAAATATGAATGGAAGCTTTTTGTGGAATAAGTAATGGAAATTGGAAAATGAAAATTTCTCTTAGTGAGTCAAATCGGAAATAACAAATGATGTTACGTTTCTATAACTCTCGTAGGTATTGCCCAAATAATGGATAGGATTTAGTTTTTATATAAATTGGACCTTTTTTAATAGGGAGAATGTGGGACGTACGTCACCGACATATTTGGAGTTTCATTAGCGATATTGATAAAAAAAAGTAATCTAAAGAAAGAAGAATAAGAAAATCAAGTTAAGACTTTGAAGCGTTACATCACTTTCGAAGATGATTTCAAGATTGCCTCTCCTCTACGGAAAAGAAAGAGGACAAAACTAACAGATTTGTATCGAAAAAGTGAAAATGGAAAATGAAACAAGGAGTCCATACGCAATGAACTACTACAAATTATAGTGCATGTCCCTTGGAGGATATTTCCTGCCACGATATATGTCTTTTCAGAACTTCGAGAAGTCAAGGTTTTTTTTTCCTTAAAGGCAATGTGAGTTTAAATTGGATAATGACTTACAAGGAATCGAGATTATTTCAATTTCACACCACGCTAGAACATTCCAATTTCACATTATTGAAATGATATTAATGTTTATAATAATTATATTTATGTCAATTTAACCAATGTGAAACAATATCTAGTGCTCGATTTGAGATGGTTATCGAGTTCCAATGCTATAAAATTAAAAATAATGGCTTGTATAAAATCATAGTGTATTAAGTAATGGCTTCTCTAGAACCATTAAATTTCGGTACAACTAAATATAATTTCACTGGGCTTAAATCCCATGACGCATTTTAAGGAACAATTCGGATGAATATAAAAAATAAAGGCAAAAAACAATTTTTGGCCCGTTACGTCTTGTAACCGTTTGTTTGCTTAAGCAATCCTATATCCTTAAGCAGACGGAGATGGTGAATCGATCAATGCAAGGCAATTATTCCATGTATTAATGCTCTTCGCTATAATTGTCGCTGGGTTTAGGTCTTTGAATAGAGGATTTTCAAGGGTCCTCTTTACTAATGCAGAGTGGCAAACTTTTCCCAGCACAACAAGTTCTCCATAACACTTGTTATAAATACTCCCTATCTGGAAAATAGCCGTGAAAGCTTCTAGAACACATGGCAAACCAATTTTAGTGCCACATTTATTTTCCTTAGTAATCTGGTCGTTCTCCTTCGTAGCCATTACTGCCCCACAAGTTAAGAATAAAACCAGTAGGACGGAATGAACATTAAGGCTTGCCATACTGCGCGAATCTTATGTTACTAGTTAAATTTGGTTCGTAAAATTAATTTCGAACAAGATTCGCAGGGAAAAAAGCTGGCATTTATAGGAAATGTTATAACCACATTAGACTAGAATACGTTACAATAAAAGAAAACATTAAATATTACAGTTTAATTAGCATTAATTTTAATTACGACAAATCTAAATATTAATTCAAAGACACACATTTATACTTCCCTTTATAATTGTTAAATGGCTTTAAACGGATCACGAAAATAAGGTTCAATAAAGATGATTATGCCGTACATGGGTTTCTGCGTTGAAATTGGGATTTAACTATTACGTCCACCCCAAACCAAACACCAGGACGATAATAACATATGGAAAAAGCAATGTGAGATATAGTACACTTGCATTACAGGCACACATATTCGTTATGTGTGTCGTCCTATTTTTCTAATATTTTGAAGTTGTGTATGCACTTGCTATGTTGATGGTTAAAACTTCATGTCTATCTCAAAATTGAATGGACTATACTAGATTCCTTTACAAGTGATATGTATGTGCTACAATGTACAAATAATTATGCGAAGCGTAAATTCTTAAAACCTTGTTCTTGTTAAAAAGTTTTTATCGCACTTATCGTATTAGTAAAACAGAAAATGGCAACTAAATGATTGAAATTCAAAATTAATAAATCAAACATATTTCCCGTCCTGAAATTAAGCCGATGTATGTCTTTATCGTGGGACTCCAATTCTATTATTGTATTCTTTGTTCTACGTTAAGTTTTCTCGGTGTAAGCATTTCAACCCAATTTTACTGAAATATGAATGGAAGCTTTTAGTGTAATAAGTAATGGAAATTGGAAAATGAAAATTTCTCTTAGAGAGTTAAATCGGAAATAACAAATGATGTTACGTTTCTATAACTCTCATAGGTATTGCCCAAATAATAGATAGGATTTTGTAACCTTTTTTAATAGGGAGAATGTGGGACGTACGTCACCGACATATTTGGAGTTTCATTCTCGATATTGATAAAAAAACGTAATCTAAAGAAAGAAGAATAAGAAAATCAAGTTAATACTTTGAAGCGTTACATCACTTTCGAAGATGATTTCAAGATTGCCTCTCCTCTACGGAAAAGAAATTTGACAAAACTAACAGATTAGTATCGAAGAATTGAAAATGGAAAATGAAACAATGAGTCCATACGCAATGAACTACTACAAATTATAGTGCATGTCCCTTGGAGGATATTTCCTGCCACGATATGTGTCTTTTCAGAACTTCGAGAAGTCAAGGTTTTTTTTTTCCTTAAAGGCAATGTGAGTTTAAATTGGATAATGACTTTCAAGGAATCGAGATTGTTTGAATTTCACAGCACGCTAGAACATTCCAATTTCACATTATTGAAATGATATTAATGTTTATAATAATTATATTTATGTCAATTTAACCAATGTGAAACAATATCTAGTGCTCGATTTGAGATGGTTATCGAGTTCCAATGCTATAAAATTAAAAATAATGGCTTGTATAAAATCATAGTGTATTAAGTAATGGCTTCTCTAGAACCATTAAATTTCGGTACAACTAAATATAATTTCACTGGGCTTAAATCCCATGACGCATTTTAAGGAACAATTAAGATCAATATAAAAAATAAAGGCAAAAAACAATTTTTGGCCCGTTACGTCTTGTAACCGTTTGTTAGCTTAAGCAATCCTATATCCTTAAGCAGACGGAGATGGTGAATCGATCAATGAAGGCAATTATTCCATGTATTAATGCTCTTCGCTATAATTGCCGCTGGGTTTAGGTCTTTGAATAGAGGATTTTCAAGGGTCCTCTTTACTAATGCTGAGTGGCAAACTTTTCCCAACACAACAAGTTCACCGCAACACTTGTAATATCCTGGATTATAGCTTATGCATTAATACTAAATGATATGAAGTAGCATGCCTATGTGTGTTGTGAATGTGTTTTGTGAATTCTGTGAACCTTACAATGTAGGAAAGTGCCTTAGAAAATATTAAGATTTAAGTTTAAAGGAGGAAGCTAAGTCTGATAAGGCCTTAAGTAAACATGTAGGGGATATATGACACAAAAATGGGCTTGTCTAAGTGGCTTGGAGGCGCCACTTAAGGCCTAGTAAGTGACGCCACAATCAAGGGGGAAGGGACTTAGGTTCGAGTCACAAGGGAAGCAAATAAAAGAATTTTATTTTGTTGCAAGGAGCATAGGAGTTGGACGGCACTAAGACACTAAAAGGATTAGCTTTAGTTGGGATTAAAATCTTTTAATAATTTCGGCTAGGATAAGAGATTAATGTTGGATTATTTTTATTAATTTCAATAAGGTGATAAAGAGAGAAAAAACGAGAAAAATGAGGAAGTTGATAAGGGGATGTGTGTGGCCAGCCAAGGGACTCTCTTAATGTAATTTTCGGCCAAGTTTAGTAAGGGGATAGCCGAATTTCATAAAGCACTTTTGGCCTCTCTTTCGTTTGTTTTTTCTCTCCAAACCATCTCCTTTTTCTTCTTTTTCTTTTAGCCGAAATATTCTTCTCCCTAATCCACCATTACCGATTTTCTCTAAGTCTCATACACTCTCTTCTCTTCTCCTTTTTGATTCTCCAAAAGCTAAATCTCAAGGTACTCTAGCCGAATTTCTCTGTGGATTCAAGTGAAGGTGCCATCGACTACAATATCAAGGGTAAGATCAATTGTTATTTGATTTTCAATCTCTCTTTTAGCCGAAATCTAGGAACTAATCTCAATATTACTCTTTGGCCGAAATCATGAAGGATTCTTTCGGGAATTGCCTATAGTCGACTGCAAAAGAAGGGATCTTTCAGGACTTTAAAATCGCAAGGTAAGAGTATGTGATATTCGGCCATAGGCCACTTTTATGAGTTTTGGATTGAAACTGATTTTAGCAAAGGTTATACAGAGATTTCGACATCTTCATTAGCAGATAGCAACTTCGGGATTTAAGATTTGGAAGGTAAGTGAACATGCACATTCGGCCAAGGCCCTATTTAGTAATTTGGATATGTTTCTTATTTGTTCAAAAGCCGAAATTGATCGGTTAAGTGATTTAGTAGTTGGCTGATTGCAAGAGGGGACATCACAAGGTTTCGGGATTTGATTAGTAGTCAAATCGGTAGCAAGGTAAGATTTTGGTTGCGTTAATCCTTCGGGATTTAAGTATTTAGCTGAATAGGCTTTTTGCTAAACATTAAGTGTTGGCCGAATGTAGGAACTAAGATCTAGAGCATTAGATCCGGATTCTTCGGGATTTTAGAGAACTCGCTAAGTAAATTAGGTGTGTACCCCACACTAGATCTTGATAGATTTATGGTAATGTTTTAATATATGTGTTTATAATAATGTGAAACATGGCCAAAAGTACCATGCAATGGTACAAAGTACCCAGGTACGTAATCTTAACATTATGCTAATAAGTGATATGAATAGTGGAATATGGCATGTATGTAAATAACGATAAGAATGTGAAATAAGGCCTATGGCATAAGATTGCATGATATGTATGATATATGGGGCATATGGGTGTTATATTAAGGGGAAGTGATCTGGTGGTTCATACCACAATATCTGAATGTGGTGACTTATGTCACAAAATTATCACTATCTGGTGGCTATGCCACAAAATATAAGGGCGATGAGCACGTCGACTGCAGCGACTGCCTTCGATGGTTTGTAGCGGATGGAGGGTCGACTTAGTAGTCCCCACGGTGTGACGGTTGGTACGGGTGATGTGTAGCAGATGGCATCTAGGTTTGGGTTCGGGATTGCATCATTAAATTAAATTGCTATATGTATATGTATGACTCGATATGCCATAAACTGTTGGGACTTAGTGTTGGTTATACACATTGAGTCTATTTGACTCACCCCATTGGTGAAATCTTTTTAGGTGACACTAAGTAGATGGATCGAGTCGGCAGGAGCTTAGTGGTGGCCATGCTCAGCACGAAATTTATTTGGACTTCCTATTTTATTTAAGTACTTTAAATTTATTTTGGGTTTTGTTTTTGATGTAATAAGGCCACTAGTATGAACTGTTTATGCCTGCATTTTAATTACTTTATTATGTTACGAATTTTTATCAAATTAAAGTTTAAGTAACTTTTCTTAATAATAAATGAAAAATGTTTTGACACCTAAATACAAATGATTTTCAATTTAATTAACAAACTCTAAAGACTCGACTTTTACCTGTAACTTATGGTCTTGAACTATAACCATGAAGTTTTAACAAAACGAAACCTTTGAAAATAACTATGTTTTCAAATTCAACCCAAATCAACTTTTCTCCAAAATCACTCAAAGTTTTCCAAAGAAACAAGCAAGTTTGAACCATTTTTACCCGAGGAACATACCAGATCTGGTCGAGACTCGTGGGCCAGGTTTGTGGTGTTTCAGCTTGGTATCAGAGCCCAGTTTTAAACTCTCGACCTTGGGTTTAAAGCCCACAACGTTTTCAAGTCGAGCCCAAATAATTTTATGAAAATAATTTTTGAAATTAAGTAGGTTTTTCTGGCATGGCACCTAAGTCTCCGACCCGAAGTCCACAGGTAAGTACCCCTATCCATTGTGTGATTTGTAGTATGATTTGTAGAAGGGTATAAATGGAACGTAGATAGTATATTAAGTACTTGAACTATAGGACTAGCTTACCCCAACAATTACATAAAACTTTAATTCCTAATTAAACAAACCTGTGACTAAGTCGCCGTGTTAGGGTGTGCCAACCATTGTGCGCATGTCTAGGATTGGTTTCGGTGGGAGCTTGGTATTTAAGCAGTCCTAGTGACTCACCTCCTCTCCACTCGAATCCTACCTGGTGCATAGTGACGGTTCACCCTAACCAAGAGGATTTATTCACGGGCTAAACCCAATAACTAAAACCCGAAAGGGACCAACCGTATTTTTATAAAAACCCTAGTTTTAAAATCCCCAAATTACCCTTTTAATTTGTAAAAACTATTCTATAAAATTTTTCTGAAATATTCTCGATTTACAAAATTACCTAAATACCCCTGGTTGAAAAATTACAAAAAAGCCCTTGATTTTTAAAATTACCATATTACCCTTGATTTTCATAAAATTTTCTTACTTTACAAAAGTATCCAAAAACCCTATTTTGCGAAAATTCAAGACCACCCTGATTTGGGAAAATTTACCAAATTACCCCTAGTTTACCAAAATTACCAAAATGACCCCGATTTCCAAAACTACCTCAATACCTCTGATTTGGAAAATTTATTTGTCAAAAATACCCTAGAGTTTTGAAATTTCAAAGTGCCCTAATTTATTAAGATTTTCAAATTGACCCTGATTTATTACCAAAATACCCTGTAGGACAAATGACGAAAATACCCCTGGGATAGGAACAGACAGAAATGTTCGAATAATGAACGTGTGTGTGATAGATACTACTGAATGGATGTGTTTCTGTGAATTAAGGTAGAAGACTTGAAACTTTGATTGATTGAAAGAACTACTACTAAGCTCTCTTCATAAAATTTTTCGCGAATAAACAGTGGAACAAATACTAATACATAAAAATTTCTTAAATCAGACTAAAGCGCGATCATAGACATGAGCTCTAGGGGACATGGTCGTAATGTGCGAGGATGTGGTCGAGGCAGAATGACTGTGTCGGAACCCGTTAGATCGGGTCAAGGGTCTGAAAATAAGGTACCACCGCCACCCCCACCACCAGCTGTTGGTGTTGAGCAGCAAGATCAGACGGGGGATGATGCTGTATCGCAGGCGGTGCTGCGAGTTCTGGAGATGGTGGCTGGAGCCGGTGGGAATATGGGAGCTCGAAAATCTGTACCCGAGCGACTCCGAGCCAATGGAGCTGAGGTGTTCCGTGGCGTATCTGGTGTGGCACCCAGTACTGCTGAGTATTGGTTGGAGGCAACCGAACGAATTATGGATGAGTTGGATCTGACGGCCGAGGAGAAAGTAAAAGGAATGGTGTCGCTTCTTCGCGATGAGTCATATCAATGGTGGCTCACAGTTCGAGATAGTGCTACGGCTGAGGAACTTACTTGGGAATATGTTAAGACGGCATATCAAAAGAAGTATGTTGGTACTCATTACATCGATGCACAGAGGAAGGCATTTCTGGGGCTGGTTCAAGGGAACAAGTCTATAGCGGAGTACGAGGCTGAATTCTTAAGGTTGAGCCGGTATGCTCGAGGGATCGTGGCTACGGAGCATGAGCGATGTGTCCGGTTTGAGGACGGACTGAGAGATGATCTAAGGTTGTTCATAGCTCCGCAACAAGAGTGGGAGTTTACTGTGTTGGTAGAGAAGGCTAAGGTAGCTGAAGAAATTAAGGACTCTGTGAGGCAGAACACGGACCAGAATAAGCAGAAAAGAGGATTTAGACCGTCAGGGTCATCTAGGAATGTTCAAAAGAGGCCTAGAGTTGATAGGCCGCGAGGTCAGCAAGCTGTTACAGGAGGGCAGTATCGTACTTGTGCTCAGTGTGGGAAAATGCACTTAGGAGAGTGTTGGAAGAAGACAGGAGGATGTTTCAAGTACGGGTTTAAGGATCACATGATCCAGGACTGTCCTATTAAGATAGACGGAGGTCGACCAGCAGGTCAGGGTTTTAATCAGGCTGGTAGAGGTGGACAGCAGCCTCAGCGGGGCCGTGGTCTGAATGGCCAAGGTAACGGTGCTGGAAGAGGATGTGGAACACCTTGCAGAGGTGTTGGTAATATGGAAGCAAGACAGCCGGGCTTAGTATATGTAGTTTGCCGTAGAAAGGATGGAGACGCACCGGACGTCATAACTGGTACGTTCCTTATATTTGGCAAGCCTTACTTTGCTTCGATTGATGTGGGCTCGACCTATTCCTATGTTACATGTAGAGTAGTGGAAACTCTAGGCATAGCCTCTGAACTATCTGATAGGGAGATGACTGTAGTAAGCCCATTAGGTCAAACTGTAGTGGTGAATAAGATGTTTCAGAAAGTACCTCTAGAGATTCAAGGAGTAGTATTTCCTGCTGACTTAATGGAACTACCTTTTGGAGAATTCAATCTCATACTTGGTATGGACTGGCTAGTGGAGCATCGAGCTATATTGGATTGTGCAGCCAAGCGAATGGAGTTAAGGACCCCAAAGGATGAGGATGATAGGAGAAAGAAGAAACTACTTGTCTAACGTAGTTTCAGCATTAAAGGCGGATAAGATGGTTCGGAAAGGGTGCAGGCATTCTTGGCCTTTGTTAGTGCATTGGATGCAAAACAAGGGGGAGTTAGTGGAGTTAGAACAGTAAGGGACTTTGTCGATGTTTTTCTGGAGGAATTACCTGGAATACCCCCGGATAGAGAGGTGGAGTATGGAATTGACTTGCTACCTGAAACAGCTCCTGTGTCAATCGCTCCGTACAGAATGGCACCAAAGGAGTTGGTTGAGCTCAAGGCCCAAATCCAAGAGTTACTTGATCGTGGGTTTATTCGACCCAGTGTGTCTCCATGGGGAGCACCGATCTTGTTTGTAAAGAAGAAGGACGGAACTATGCGTATGTGCATAGATTATCGTCAGTTGAATAAGCTGACCATCAAGAACAAGTACCCTTTGTCGAGGATTGACGACTTGTTTGATCAGCTTAAAGGAGCAGCGGTTTTCTCGAAGATAGATCTAAGGTCTGGATATCATCAGCTTAAAGTGAAGGAAGTGGATATCCATAAGACAACTTTCCGGACAAGGTATGGGCATTTTGAGTTCGTAGTAATGCTGTTTGGATTGACAAACGCCCCAGTTGCGTTCATGGATATGATGAACCGGGTTTTTCAACCTTATTTGGATCGATTCATCGTGGTGTTCATCGACGACATCTTAGTGTATTCCAAGTCAGAGGAGGAACATGATGAGCATCTTCGGATAGTGTTGCAAGTGTTAAGAGAGAAGAGGCTCTATGCCAAATTCAGCAAGTATGAATTTTGGCTTAAGGAAGTGGCGTTTTTTAGGACATGTAGTGTCTGCAGAAGGAATAAGGGTGGATCATAGGAAGATTGAAGTGGTGCTAGATTGGAAACCACCTAAGTCGATGGCTGAGGTTAATAGGTTCTTGGGATTGGCAGGCTACTACAGTAGAAGGATTCTCATCGATAGCCGCGCCTTTGACGAAGTTGTTGAGGAAGGAAGTACCTTTCGTATGGACGGATAAGCAACAGGAGAGTTTTGAGAAGCTTAAGAGGGTTTTGACTGAAGCTCCGGTTTTGATTTAGCCGGAGGCAGTGAAGGATTTTGTGGTGTATTGTGACGCTTCTCATATCGGATTAGGATGTGTTCTGATGCAAGGCGGGAAAGTAGTCGCTTATACGTCTCGACAATTAAGGCCACACAAGGTTAACTACCCGACTCATGATTTGGAATTGGCGGCAGTGGTCTTTGCTCTTAAGGTGTGGAGGCACTATCTTTATGGAGAAAAGTCAGTGATTTACACAGACCACAAGAGTCTTAATTATCTGTTGACTCAGAAGGAGTTGAACCTGAGACAACGAAGGTTGGTGGAGTTACTGAAGGACTATGATTGTTCGATAGAGTATCACCCGGGCAAGGCAAATGTAGTGGCAGATGCCTTAAGTCGGAAGGTAGTGTCGGATATGAGGACGATGTTTGCACATCTGAGCTTGTATGACAACGGAAGTTTGCTGGCAGAATTGCAAGTAAAACCGACATGGTTGAATGAAGTAAAGGAAAGTCAGGTAATGGATGATGAGTTAAGTGCTAAGCTACAGCAAGTAGAGAATGAGGAGTTGGAAGATTATGGTATTAATGACGAGGGAGTATTGTGCTTCAAGGGTAAAGTCTGTATGCCAAAGAATAAGGAGTTAAGGCAGAGGATTCTTCAGGAATCGCATAGTAGCCCTTATGCTATGCATCCTAGAGGAAGTAAGTTGTACAGAGATTTAAGGGAACAGTTTTCGTAGCCTGGACTTAAGAAGGAAGTTACCGAATTCGTGGGGAAGGGCTTGACGTGTCAGCAAGTAAAGGCTGAACACCAAGTTCCGTCAGGATTGCTTCAACCAATAAGGATTCCGTAGTGGAAGTGGGAGAGAATCACCATGGACTTCATTAGTGGGTTTCCCATTACGCCTACTAAGAAGGACTCGGTGTAGGTGATAGTGGATCGATTGACAAAGTCCGCGCATTTTATCCCAGTGCGAGTTGATTATTCTTTGCAGAAGTTGGCGAGGTTATATGTGGCAGAAATTGTAAGGTTGCATGGTGTGCCAGTGTCAATTATTTCGGATAGAGACCCAAGGTTTACTTGTCGGTTTTGGAAAGCACTACATCAAGCTTTAGGCACCAGATTAGACTTCAGTACGGCATTTCATCCACAATCAGACGGGCAATCTGAACGAGTAATCCAAGTGTTAGAGGATATGTTGAGGGGCTGTGTGATAGACTTCAGAGTAAGTTGGGAAGAGTATTTGCCTTTAGCGGAATTTGTATACAACAACAGCTATCAAGCTAGTATCCGAATGGCACCGTATGAAGCGCTGTATGGACGGAAGTGTCGTACTCCTACGTGTTAGACGAAATTAGGGGAACGTCGAGTTTTGGGTCCAGAGATTGTGGCAGAATCCAGGGAGAAGGTTGAGGTAATTCGAGCACGGTTGAAGGAAGCATCTGATAGACAGAAGTCGTACGCAAATCTCAAACGGAAAGAAATAGAATTTGATGTGGGAGATCAAGTGTTTCTTAAAGTGTCGCCTTGGAAGAAGGTAATGAGATTTGGTCGCAAAGGGAAGTTAAGTCCAAGGTTTATAGGACCTTATCGAGTATTGAAGTGAGTTGGACCAGTGGCATACCAGTTAGAGTTGCCATCGGAGTTGAAGCAAATGCACGACGTATTCCATGTATCCATGCTACGTCGTTATCGATCGAATCCATCTCATGTGGTACCGGTTGAAGAGGTGGAGCTTAGACCAGATTTGTCCTACGAGGAGGAGCTGATTCAGATTTTGGAACGAGATGTTAAAGTGTTACGGAGGAAGTCAGTTCCTCTAGTCAAAGTATTATGGAGAAATCATGGATCGGAAGAAGCTTCGTGGGAGCCAGAAGAAGCAATGCGACAGCAATACCCTCACTTATTTCAGCCAGGTAATTTCGAGGACGAAATTATTTTAAGGGGGTAGAACTATAATATCCTGGATTATAGCTTATGCATTAATACTAAATGATATGAAATAGCATGCCTATGTGTGTTGTGAATGTGTTTTGTGAATTCTGTGAACCTTAGAATGTAGAAAAGTGCCTTAGAAAATATTAAGATTTAAGTTTAAAGGAGGAAGCTAAGTCTGATAAGGCCTTAAGAAAATATGTAGGGGATATATGACACAAAAATGGGCTTGTCTAAGTGGCTTGGAGGCGCCACTTAAGGCCTAGTAAGTGACGCCACAATCAAGGGGGAAGGGGCCTAGGTTCGAGTCACAAGGGAAGCAAATAAAAGAATTTTATTTTGCTGCAAGGAGCAAAGGAGTTGGACGACACTAAGACACTAAAAGGATGAGCTTTAGTTGGGATTAAAATCTTTTAATAATTTCGGCTAAGATAAGAGATTAATGTTGGATTATTCTTATTAATTTGAATAAGGTGATAAAGAGAGAAAAGAGGAGAAAAATAAGGAAGTTGATAAGGGGATGTGTGTGGCCAGCCAAGGGACTCTCTTAAGGTAATTTTCGGCCAAGTTTAGTAAGGGGATAGCCGAATTTCATAAATCACTTTTGGCCTCTCTTTCGTTTGTTTTTTCTCTCCAAACCATCACCTGTCTCTTCTTTTTATTTTAGCCGAAATATTCTTCTCCCTAATCCACCATTGCCGATTTTCTCTAAGTCTCATACACTCTCTTCTCTTCTCCTTTTTGATTCTCCAAAAGCTGAATCTCAAGGTACTCTAGCCGAATTTCTCTGTGGATTCAAGTGAAGGTGCCGTCGAATACAATATCAAGGGTAAGATCAATTGTTATTTGATTTTCAATCTCTCTATTAGCCGAAATCTAGGAACTAATCTCAATATTACTCTTTGGCCGAAATCATGAAGGATTCTTTCGGGAATTGCCTATAGTCGACTGCAAGAGAAGGGATCTTTCGGGACTTTAAAATCGCAAGGTAAGAGCATGTGATATTCGGCCATAGGCCACTTTTATGAGTTTTGGATTGAAACCGATTTTAACAAAGGTTATACAGAGATTTCGACATCTTCATTAGCATATAGCAACTTCGGTATTTAAGATTTGGAAGGTAAGTGAACATGCTCATTCGGCCAAGGCCCTATTTAGTAATTTGGATATGTTTCTTATTTGTTCAAAAGCCGAAATTGACCTGTTAAGTGATTTAGTAGTTGGTCGATCGCAAGATGGGACATCACAAGGTTTCGGGATTTGATTAGTAGTCAAATCGGTAGCAAGGTAAGACTTTGGTTGCGTTAATCCTTCAGGATTTAAGTATTTAGCCGAATAGGCTTTTTGCTAAACATTAAGTGTTGGTCGAATGTAGGAACTAAGATCTAGAGCATTAGATCAGGATTCTTCGGGATTTCAGTGAACTCGCTAAGTAAATCAGCTGTGTACCCCACGCTAGATCTTGATAGATTTATGGTAATGTTTTAATAAATGTGTTTATAATAATGTGAAACGTGGCCAAAAGTACCATGCAATGGTACAAAGTACTCATGTACGTAATCTTAACATTATGCTAATAAGTGATATGAATAGTGGAATATGGCATGTATGTAAATAATGATAAGAATGTGAAATAAGGCCTATGGCATAAGATTGCATGATATGTATGATATATGGGGCATATGGTTGTTATATTAAGGGGAAGTGATCTGGTGGTTCATACCACAATATCTGAATCTGGTGACTTATGTCACGAAATCTGAATGTGGTGACTTATGTCACAAAATTATCACTATCTGGTGGTTATGCCACAAAATATAAGGGCGATGAGCACGTCGACTGCAGCGACTGCCTTCGATGGTGTGTAGCGGATGGAGGGTCGACTTAGTAGATCCCACGGTGTGACGGTTGGTACGGGTGATGTGTAGCGGATGGCATCTAGGTTTGGGTTCGGGATTGCATCATTAAATTAAATTGCTATATGTATATATATGACTGGATATGCCATAAAACTGTTGGGACTTAGTGTTGGTTATACACATTGAGTCTGTTTGACTCACCCTGTTGGGGAAATCTTTTCAGGTGACACTCAGTAGATGGACCGGGTCGGCAGGAGCTTAGTGGTGGCCATGCTCAGCACGAAATTTATTTGGACTTCCTAGTTTATTTAAGTACTTTAAATTTATTTTGGGTTTTGTTTTTGATGTAATAAGGCCACTAGTACGAACTGTTTATGCATGCATTTTAATTACTTTATTATGTTACGAATTTTTATCAAATTAAAGTTTAAGTAACTTTTCTTAATAATAAATGAAAAATGTTTTGACACCTAAATACAAATGATTTTCAATTTAATTAACAAACTCTAAAGACTCGATTTTTACCGGTAACTTATGGTTTTGAACTGTAACCATGAAGTTTTAACAAAACGAAACCTTTGAAAATAACTATGTTTTCAAATTGAACCCAAATAAACTTTTCTCCAAAATCACTCAAAGTTTTCCAAAGAAACAAGCAAGTTTGAACCGTTTTCACTTGAGGAACATAGCAGATCTGGTCGAGACTCGTGGGCCGGTTTTGGGGTGTTTCACCACTTGTTAGAAATACTCCCTATCTGGAAAATAGCTGTGAAAGCTTCTAGAACACATGGCAAACCCATTTTAGTGTCACATTTATTTTCCTTAATAATCTGGTCGTTCTCCTTCGTAGCCATTACTGCCCCGCAAGTTGAGAATAAAACTAGTAGGACGGAATAAACATTAAGGCTTGCCATACTGCACGAATCTGATGTTACTAGTTAAATTTGGTTCGTAAAATTAATTTCAAACTAGATTCACAGGGAAAAAAGCTGGCATTTATAGGAAATGTTATAACCACATTAGACTAGAATACGTTACAATAAAAGAAAAAATTAAATATTTCAGTTTAATTAGCATTAATTTTAATTACTACAAATCTAAATATTAATTCAAAGATACACATTCATACTTCCCTTTATAATTCTTAAATGGCTTTAAACGGATCACGAAAATAAGGTTCAATAAAGATGATTATGTCGTACATGGGTTTCTGCGTTGAAACTGGGATTTAACTATTACGTCCACTCCAAACCAAACACCAGGACGATAATAACATATGGAAAAAGCAATGTGAGATATAGTACACTTGCATTACAGGCACACATATTCGTTATGTGTGTCGTCCTATTTTTCTAAAATTTGGAAGTTGTGTATGCACTTGCTATGTTGATGGTTAAAAATTCATGTGTATCTCAAAATTGAATGAGCTATACCAGATTCCTTTACCAGTGATATGTATGTGCTACAATGTACAAATAATTATGCGAAGCGTAAATTCTTATATCCTTGTTCTTGTTAAAAAGTTTTTATCACACTTATCGTATTAGTAAAACGGAAAATGGCAACTAAATGATTGAAATTCAAAATTAATAAATCAAAAATATTTCCCATCCTAAAATTAAGCTGATGTATGTCTTTATCGTGGGACTCCAATTCTGTTATTGTATTCTTCGTTCTATGTTAAGTTTTTTCAGTGTAAGCATTTCAACCCAATTTTACTGAAATATGAATGGAAGCTTTTAGTGGAATAAGTAATGGAAATTGGAAAATGAAAATTTCTCTTAGAGAGTTAAATCGGAAATAACAAATGATGTTATGTTTCTATAACTCTCATAGGTATTGCCCAAATAATGGATAGGATTTAGTTTTTATATAAATTGAACCTTTTTTAATAGGGAGAATGTGGGACGTACGTCACCGACATATTTGGAGTTTCATTCTCGATATTGATAAAAAAAAGTAATCTAAAGAAAGAAGAATAAGAAAATCAAGTTAAGACTTTGAAGCGTTACATCACTTTCGAAGATGATTTCAAGATTGCCTCTCCTCTACGGAAAAGAAAGACGACAAAACTAACAGATTAGTATCGAAGAAGTGAAAATGGAAAGTGAAACAAGGAGTCCATACGCAATGAACTACTACAAATTATAGTGCATGTCCCTTGGAGGATATTTCCTGTCGATATGTGTCTTTTCAGAACTTCGAAAAGTCAAGTTTTTTTTTTCCTTAAAGGCAATGTGAGTTTATATTGGATAATGACTTTCAAGGAATCGAGATTGTTTCAGTTTCACACCACGCTAGAACATTCCAATTTCACATTATTGAAATGATATTAATGTTTATAATAATTATATTTATGTCAATTTAACCAATGTGAAACAATATCTAGTGCTCGATTTGAGATGGTTATCGAGTTCCAATGCTATAAAATTAAAAATAATGGCTTGTATAAAATCATAGTATATTAAGTAATGGCTTCTCTAGAACCATTAAATTTCGGTACAACTAAATATAATTTCACTGGGCTTAAATCCCATGATGCATTTGAAGGAACAATTTGGATCAATATAAAAAATTAAGGCAAAAAACAATTTTTGGCCTGTTACGTCTTGTAACCGTTTGTTAGCTTAAGCAATCCTATATCCTTAAGCAGACGGAGATGGTGAATCAATCAATGCAAGGCAATTATTCCATGTATTAATGCTCTTCGCTATAATTGTCACTGGGTTTAGGTCTTTGAATAGAGGATTTACAAGGGTCCTCTTTACTAATGATGAGTGGCAAACTTTTCCCAACACAACAAGTTCATCGCAACACTTGTTAGAAATACTCCCTATCTGGAAAATAGCCGTGAAAGCTTCTAGAACACATGGCAAACCCATTTTAGTGTCACATTTATTTTCCTTAATAATCTAGTCATTCTCCTTCGTAGCCATTACTGCCCCGCAAGTTAAGAATAAAACCAGTAGGACGGAATAAACATTAAGGCTTGCCATACTGCCGGAATCTGATGTTACTAATTAAATTTGGTTCTTAAAATTAATTTCGAACAAGATTCGTAGGGAAAAAAGCTGGCATTTATAGGAAATGTTATAACCACATTAGACTAGAATACGTTACAATAAAAGAAAACATTAAATATTTCAGTTTAATTAGCAATAATTTTAATTACTACAAATCTAAATATTAATTCAAAGACACACATTTATACTTCCCTTTATAATTCTTAAATGGCTTTAAACGGATCACGAAAATAAGGTTCAATAAAGATGATTATGTTGTACATGGGTTTCTGCTTTGAAACTGGGATTTAACTATTATGTCCACTCCAAACCAAACACCAGGACGATAATAACATATGGAAAAAGCAATGTGAGATATAGTACACTTGCATTACAGGTACACATATTCGTTATGTGTGTCGTCCTATTTTTCTAATATTTTGAAGTTGTGTATGCACTTGCTATGTTGATGGTTAAAAATTCATGTGTATCTCAAAATTGAATGAGCTATACCAGATTCCTTTACCAGTGATATGTATGTGCTACAATGTACAAATAATTATGCGAAGCGTAAATTCTTATAACCTTGTTCTTGTTAAAAAGTTTTTATCACACTTATCGTATTAGTAAAACGGAAAATGGCAACTAAATGATTGAAATTCAAAATTAATAAATCAAAAATATTTCCCGTCCTGAAATTAAGCTGATGTTTGTCTTTATCGTGGGACTCCAATTCTGTTATTGTATTCTTCGTTCTACGTTAAGTTTTTTCGGTGTAAGCATTTCAACCCAAATTTACTGAAATATGAATGGATGCTTTTAGTGGAATAAGTAATGGAAATTGGAAACTGAAAATTTCTCTTAGAGAGTTAAATCGGAAATAACAAATGATGTTACGTTTCTATAACTCTCGTAGGTATTGCCCAAATAATGGATAGGATTTAGTTTTTATATAAATTGAACCTTTTTTAATAGGGAGAATGTGAGACATACGTCACCGACATATTTGGAGTTTCATTCTCGATATTGATAAAAAAAAGTAATCTAAAGAAAGAAGAATAAGAAAATCAAGTTAAGACTTTGAAGCGTTACATCACTTTCGAAGATGATTTCAAGATTGCCTCTCCCCTACGGAAAAGAAAGAGGACAAAACTAACAGATTAGTATCGAAGAAGTGAGAATGGAAAATGAAACAAGGAGTCCATACGCAATGAACTACTACAAATTATAGTGCATGTCCCTTGGAGGATATTTCCTGCCATGATATGTGTCTTTTCATAACTTCGAGAAGTCAAGTTTTTTTTTTCCTTAAAGGCAATGTGAGTTTAAATTGGATAATGACTTTCAAGGAATCGAGATTGTTTCAATTTCACACCACGCTAGAACATTCCAATTTCACATTATTGAAATGATATTAATGTTTATAATAATTATATTTATGTCAATTTAACCAATGTGAAACAATATCTAGTGCTCGATTTGAGATGGTTATCGAGTTCCAATGTTATAAAATTAAAAATAATGGCTTGTATAAAATCATAGTGTATTAAGTAATGGCTTCTCTAGAACCATTAAATTTCGGTACAACTAAATATAATTTCACTGGGCTTAAATCCCATGACGCATTTTAAGGAACAATTTGGATCAATATAAAAAATAAAGGCAAAAAACAATTTTTGGCCTGTTACGTCCTGTCACCGTTTGTTAGCTTAAGCAATCCTATATCCTTAAGCAGACGAAGATGGTGAATCGATCAATTCAAGGCAATTATTCCATGTATTAATGCTCTTCGCTATAGTTTCCGCTGGGTTTAGGTCTTTGAATAGAGGATTTTCAAGGGTCCTCTTTACTAATGCTGAGTGGCAAACTTTTCCCAACACAACAAGTTCACCGCAACACCTGTTAGAAATACTCCCTATCTGGAAAATAGCCGTGAAAGCTTCTAGAACACATGGCAAACCCATTTTAGTGTCACATTTATTTTCCTTAATAATCTGGTCGTTCTCCTTCGTAGCCATTACTGCCCCGCAAGTTAAGAATAAAACCAGTAGGACAGACTAAACATTAAGGCTTGCCATACTGCGCGAATCTGATGTTACTAGTTAAATTTGGTTCGTAAAATTAATTTCAAACAAGATTCGCAGGGAAAAAAACTGGCATTTATAGGAAATGTTATAACCACATTAGACTAGAATACGTTACAATAAAAGAAAACATTAAATATTTCAGTTTAATTAGCATTAATTTTAATTACTACAAATCTAAATATTAATTCAAAGACACACATTTATACTTCCCTTTATAATTCTTAAATAGCTTTAAACGGATCACGAAAATAAGGTTCAATAAAGATGATTATGTCGTACATGGGTTTCTGCGTTGAAACTGGGATTTAACTATTACGTCCACTCCAAACCAAACACTAGGACAATAATAACATATGGAAAAATCAATCTTGCATTACAGGCACACATTGTAACACCCCTAACCCATATCCGTCGCCGGATTAGGGTTACGAGGCATTTTCAAAGAAAATACAGCTTTCGTACATTCACATAATTACATAGAACCTATTCACAAATACATATATAAATCATGAGCTTATCATTATAATGACATTCGAATATTTAATAACTATTAATCACTTATTCTCGTAAATATATACATGAACTTAATAGACCAAACAAAACATTTCACAAAGTTTAATATCCAATATCATATGCGGTATTGGAAATGGTCATTATGAACAAATAAACTTGGCACAATTATTAAAGACTAAACATTCCTCTTTTCTATTTACAAGACCTTGCGCATGTGACCATTTTAATTTAAACCATTTGAAAGCACAAAACAACTAATAGTGTACTCAATTCATGTAACACCTATCTTACACATAATCGCATTTTCTTTAATAAATCAGACGAAAACATGACATTTAATCATTCATATACATGATTAAGTGATACTTTGATCTAACAATTTAAGATCGTCTTAATATAATCCATAAAAACAAAATGGATACTTAAGTTATTTGAAAAGACATATTCGAACCAAGCATATAATATTTATTAGTCATGTACAAATGCAATCCAAAACCAAATATAACATCCAAGTACATTTTCTACTTAATACCATGTATTGCCGAATACATAACTCATGAGATTGATCTTTTTTTTTCTATAATTCATATTCAAGCAAAACATGCATATTTAATTTGATCGATATTACACAACTAAACACATCACACATATATGCCATGACCAACCTATGAGTATATATATATATATATGATATGCACCTAGATTATAACCGAATATACCTAAATACAATTCCTAATATCCATGCATCATAATAATATACTCATATGCATCACTATATCATTAAACCATGTCTCCACATTAATAAATATAGAACATAAGCCATATTCATATGGCTATAATACATATAATAATAAGGTTTCTACTCAAACAAGGACATATTCCCTCCTACACATGCCTTTATCTACAATAAAGCAAACTAAAGGAGTACCAAAAGAGTTGATAGTGTGGTGGACTTCAACGTTGATCCTCTTAACCAGTAGCTTGACCAGAATCTAACCAACAGAACAATTAAACAAAAACGGAGTAAGCTCATTAGCTTAGCAAGTCTCAAGCATTATTATAATTCTTAACCAACCAAACCTAATATAAACTAATCCATGATATTAACATTTATACTTTATTTGCAAGTACTTATAACAGGGCATCATCACTTCACATAACTTAGTGATATAACTTTACTTACATGAACATTTTAATCACACTCAAATTTCGCATGTCTATTAACCACTTGACATAATATATATATATATATTTCGCATTTATAACATCACAACCAAGTATATAATATAACTCATTCTTTCATTTTTTTTTCTATTCGATCACAACTATAGCACATGTATACTTAGTATTAACATATAAAATGCATACCTTGTGGCCGAAATAACAAGTTCATTTCCAAGAAATAAACTTACCTTTATTGCTTAAAGGTCTTGACTACGTAAATAAAGTACAAACGAGAAATTCACCGGTATAAAACCTTCTAAGCTTTTTAATTGAACTTCACATACTGGCCCCAGGCCTATGTAACTCAAAATCTGTAACTTAAAACACCGGCATTAAGCCTGCTAGGCAATGAGCCCGAATATGTCACCGGCATGAGGCCTGCTAGGCGATAAGCCCGAATATGTCACCGGCACGAGGCCTGCTAGGCTCAGAGCCCGAAATAAGTCACCGGCACTAGGCCTGCTAGGCTTAAAGGCGGAGATATCAACATTTTCAACACGTCAATGAACATTTCAATAGTATCATAACCACTTATCACTTAAATTTCATAATTCTATCACATTTCCAATTCAACTATGCTTATTCACTTTTCACAAAATAAAAATATTATAACATTGTATAACAAAACATATCCAATTCAATGCAATATTTTTACATTCGGCTATCACATGAAAATATACCCAAATTTATCAAAAATTGTCATTAAATACATTCATAATGCATTCTTTAATATAATCCAGCTTAGGGACTTACCTCGACAGTCGACGGACCGCGTAGACTGGCTATTCAATAACCTTCGTCTTTCCCCGATCCAAATTTGTTTTTCTTTGTTCTTGATGTAAATACATTAAAATTGAGCTCATTCAAGTACATTTCATTTCAATTTAGTCCCTAAGCACATAAATTGTGTAATATCCCGGGTTAGGGGGCTATTTTTATTTGTGACTTTGTTTGCATGTTGTCGGCTTTCTATGTGGTTGTTTTGATGTTTTAGGGGCTTAGTTGTAGGCTAGGAGTAAGCCTGAGTAGGTAGGAAAATCTTAGTTTTAAGCCTTATGTGAGAGGAGCTGAAGGAGCTGGGGTTTATATATTTTATTTGGTGTTTTTGAGCACAAAAGGTGAGCTGGCAAAGTGGCAAGGCATGTGCCACTTGGAGCTTGTGGTTGGCGTCATATGCAAGGGGGGAGGTCTTGTGTTCAAGCTGCGAAAATCCCCTATTTTGCATCCATTTTGACGGCATGGAAGGAAGAGGTTGTAGGCAGTTCAAACTCTGCCTTGGACTTGGTCTACCCATTTGAATGGTGGGTAGAGAGTGGATTTAGGAGGAAGACTTGGTCAAGCTAATTTGAATGTGTGGTTGGGAGCTAATGGGGGGTTGTGACCGAATTTTGGGGTGTGTTTGGAGGTGTTGGCCGAAACTTGGGAAGCTTGTGGGGGAGTGGACGGTTTGGTAAGCATGGGAAATGGGTGTGCCGAAAATTCAATTGGCATATTTGGTTTTTCTTTTTTTTCTCTTTTCGGTCATTTTTGTTTGAAGCCATTGTTTTTTTTCTTTCTCTCTTGTTGTCAATAGTAGCCGAATTTTTCAAGTAAGTGTTCTTTTGTGTTTTCTTCTTGAAACCGATAGACCAACTTCTAAAGCTTGCCGAAATTTACCATTTGTTCTTAACCGAATTCTTCATTCATTTTCTCCATTCTATTGAGCCGAACCCATATTAGTTTGTCTTCTCAAACCCTCATTTCTTTTCTTCTTTCTCAAAACCTTCTAGCCGAAACTCTAATCATTCACATCTTCTACTTCTCTTTTCCATCCAAGCCGCACGCAAGAGTGTTGAACACCTAAGACCGAATTCTTTTCTTCTTGTATAAAGAATTGGCCGAATCTTTCCTCTCTTCTAGTAGTCTCTATTTTGGCCGAATATCAGCCTCTCTTTCCACCTTTCTCTTGCGTTTTTCTTTCTTGGGTAAGTTCTTGGCCGAATGGCCATTTCTCTTTTCTCTCTAGTGCTATGTTGATTTCGGGTTGGTTAAGTCTATGTTGGATTCGGTTGGAAGGAGTTAACCATTTGTTGAACATTTCGATATAGGGCATTCGGGATTCGAAGCAGTCGACAAAACTTTTATCTGGACTTGATTGATCGGTAAGTGATGGTGAGATGTTTGTTCATGGTTTATTCGTTTAGTCTCGATTAAGTCTAAGGTTTCAAAGGATTATTTGTTCTCTTTCTAGGTGGTGGTCGATTGTCAAAGGAGAACCACTGTTGGTTCGAGGTTTGGTAGGAAACCAAACCATCTGCAAGGTAAGGGTTAAGCGATACACCCTTGGGTTTATTTGGTCTTAGCCGAATGGTATAGATGGCTAACCTATGTTGTGGCTAATTGATTTTTATGATCAAGTTGTCGAGGTGATTGAGGGATTTTCGACCGGTTCTTTGGAATTAAGACCTTCGTTATTCCAGGTGTGTAAACTAACACACTTCTGTTTAGTAATGTGATTAATAACCTGTATACTTATTAAAGTGAAACGATATGATTGATGGATTTGGTACCCGATGGGGTATAAGCACGGATACGGGTAAGTCCGTTTCATTATGAGATTTGTATTGCTATATGAGATATCATGTTATGATGTAAATATTATGAGATGCCATGATTGAGCATGTTAGCATGATTACATATTTTATATCATTTGCATTAGTATGACATGTGTGGGTGATATGAGAGGAGGAGGATATGATATCCGTGTCTTTGGGACACTGTGTCTTTGGGACACCAGAGGTTTGGTACCTCCAGTGGTTTGGTACCACAGATGACATTTTGTGACTTTGGGTCACCAGAGGTTTGGCACCTCAGCATCTCGTCCCAGTGGCTTAGTACCACGGTGGGTTGGCCCCACAGTTGATTATACGGGATTGACGCCAGTGATTTGGTATCACACGATGGGTTGGCCTCATCATCGAATTTGTGACTGCGGTCACCAGTGATTTGGTATCACACTGTATCTTTGGGACACTAGAGGTTTGGCACCTCATTGCGACTCGTCCCTGTGGTTTGACACCACCGTGGGTTGGCCCCACTTGAGAGATACGGGATTGTCGCTAGTGATTTGGTATCACACGATGGGTTGGCCCCATCATTGGATTATTCGTGACTTTGGGTCACCAGTGGTTTGGCACCACACTTATGGATATCGTGACTTTGGGTCACCAGTGGTTTGGCACCACCAGTGGTTTGGTACCACGCGGGGTAGAAAAGGCGATACGGATGGTTAGGATCGGGTTGCATTAATTATATTGCTATGTTATGATGTGTGTTAGCATGTTATATTATCGGGAGTGGGATTTATGCACTGAGTCTTGCGACTCACCCTCTCCTTTGACATTTCAGGTGACACTTAGACGCGGACATAGAGCCGGGATGGACTCGAGGTGCTCATGCCATGCTTAAATAAAGATTTGCTCAGACTTTATAAAATTTGGTACTTTAGCTTATTTATTACTATTTGGTTTTATTTTGGATTGTAAATGGCCTTTAAATTATGTTTTGCTATGTTATGCTTAAAGTAGATTTTTAATAAGCCTTAACAAATTAATTGAGTTAAAATTTGCTAAAAACTTGGAAAGACAACGATTTTAAAACTATAATGCGATATGTTTTAAACTATACCATCGGGTATCATACTATGATTTGATATTAAGGAAACTCAAATGGTTTTCAAACCAAAACTCAATTTTCTTCTAAGTCAAAATGTTTTAAGTAACAACAAGAAATTACTTGAATCTTTAAATGAAATAAACTTGTTTAATTTCTTATTTGATTAAGTTTTCAATAATTTCTGAGTTTTCAAAATGATCTATGAAGTTTTCAACAATCATGCCCAAGATTTCTACACGTCCAAAACTTTTTCTAGAGTTTTATCAAACTTTTAAGCGAAAAACCCAACCTCTCAAATACGTTTTTCCTCGTAACATACCAGATTCGGTCGTGGTGTCTTGACCGGGTTTAGGGTGTTACAATTGTGGTATCAGATCCAAGTTCAAAGGCTCAGCTGTGGGCCTGAGGCCCAAAATGTTTTAAAAGTCTGTTTTGATAGTTTTGTTTTTAAAAGCATGGTTTGAAAGGCATGGCACCGAGTCTCCGGCACCAGTTCGCCCAGGTAAGTACCCCTTACTATTGCTTGTGATTTGTTGGATGTAATGTGATTTGATGATTAGCAATAGTGCATTACCTTAGAGAATGAAACTGATAGGATTCTGTGAACTCGCGAAAACAAAGCTTCTTAAATATTCATAAGACTTGCTTTAAAACAGTGGAATAAATACTGATGCATAAAACTCTTAAATCAGATACGTAGAGATTTAGTCATGAGTGCTCGAGGTGGACGCGGTCGTGGACGTGGTCGTGGTAGGATGACGATTTCTGAACCCGTAGGATCTGGTCAGGGGTCAGAAAATGAGATACAGGTACCGCCACCAGCTGGAGGTGGTGAGTTCCAAGATCAGACCGGGGATGACGCGGTGTCACAGGCGATGCTGCGAGTGTTGGAAAGGGTAGCTGGTGTAGGTGGTGGCGCAGGAGTTAGGAAATCTGTGCCTGAGCGACTCCGGGCAAACGGGGCCGAATTCTTTCGAGGTGTTTCTGGTGTTACTCCCAGCACTGCTGAGTATTGGCTGGAGGCAACTGAGCGGATCATGGATGATCTGGACCTGACTGCTGAAGAGAAGCTGAAGGGCATCGTGTCGCTTCTTCGGGATGAGTCATACTAGTGGTGGCTCACGGTTCGGGACAGTATGGCAGCGGAGGATCTGACATGGGATTATTTTAGGGCTGCATATCAGAAGAAGTACATTGGAGCTAGTTATATTAACTCCCAACGAAAGGCATTTCTGAGGTTAGTCCAGGGGAGTAAGTCTGTTTCCGAGTACGAGGTCGAGTTCTTGAAGTTGAGCCGGTATGCTAGGGGTATTGTGGCTACTGAGCACGAGAGGTGTGTTCGTTTCGAAGATGGTCTGAGAGACGAGTTGAGACTGCTGATTGCTCCTCAGCAGAAGCGTGAGTTTGCTGTCTTGGTTGAAAAGGCTAAGGTAGCCAAGGGTGTTAAGGAGTCAGTGAGGCAGGGCATGGACAGAAACAGGCATAAGAGGAGCTTTGGGTCTTCTGGATCGTCGGGTAATCCGCAGAAAAGGGCTAGACCGAGTGGGCCGAATCAGACTGGTAGGTTTGTTGCTGCTAGGCAGGGACCGCCGCAGTGTAACCAGTGTGGGAAATCTCATTGGGGAGGTTGTTGGACCGGCGGAAAAGGTTATTTTGAGTGTGGTTCTCTGGATCATCGCGTGAGGGACTGTCCGCGTAAGTTGGCCAGGATTCAGTCTGAGAGTCAGGGCCGTAATCAATTCAGGAGTAATGGACTGCCGCCGCAGAGGGGCCGTGGTAATGGCAGAGGTGGTAATGGTTCTGGTCGGGGCCGTGGAGCACCGGGCAGAGGTGTCGGTAGTTCTAAGGCCAGACAGCCTGGATTAGTGTATGCAACGAGGCGCCGAGAGGAGGGCGACGCACCAGACGTCATAACCGGTACGTTTTTGATCTTTGGTTCTCCATTTACTGCTTTGATTGATGTGGGTTCGACGCACTCTTATGTTGCTAGTAGTATAGTAGAGACCACAGACTTAGACTCTGAGATATCTTCTAGGCAGATGACTGTAATTAGCCCTTTAGGTCACTCTGTGGTAGTAGATAAGCTGTTTAGAGATGTACCCCTAGAACTCTAAGGGGTAGTGTTTGCTGCTGATCTGATGGAACTGCCGTTTGGGGAGTTCGATCTGATTCTTGGGATGGACTGGTTGGTCAAGTACCAGGCGAAGTTGGATTGCGCGGCTAAGCGCATGGTTCTTAAGACATCTGAGGGTAATGAAGCGGCTATGATAGGTAATGGGAGAGATTACTTATTAAATGTGGTATCTGCTCTGAAAGCGAAGAAGATGGTCAGGAAGGGTTGTGAAGCGTATGTGGTTCATGTGTATGCCTTGGAGGCTAAAGAGTCTACGGTAGAGAAAGTTCGTACAGTTAAGGAATTTGCTGATGTGTTTCCTGAGGAGCTTCCGGGTTTGCCGCCAGATCGTGAGGTAGAGTTCGGGATAGATCTGTTACCCGGAACTGCGCCAGTGTCTATTGCTCCGTATAGGATGGCGCCAAAGGAATTGTTGGAGCTTAAGGCTCAGATCCAGGAGTTATTGGATCGAGGTTTTATCAGGCCAAGTGTTTCGCCGTGGGGTGCGCCGGTACTCTTTGTTAAGAAGAAAGATGGTACGATGCTGATGTTTATAGACTACCGCCAGTTGAACAAGCTGACGATTAAGAACAAGTATCCGTTGCCACGGATAGACGACTTGTTTGATCAGCTGAAGGGGGCAGCGGTATTTTCGAAGATCGACTTGAGGTCTGGGTATCACCAGTTAAAGGTTAAGGAGGCTGATATCCATACGACAGCATTTCGGACTCGGTATGGGCACTACGAATTTCTGGTAATGCCGTTCGGGTTGACTAACACGCCGGCAGCATTCATGGATATGATGAATAGGGTGTTTCAGCAGTATCTGGATCAGTTCATTGTGGTTTTCATAGACGACATCTTAGTGTACTCAAGGACAGAAGAAGAGCATGATGCGCATTTGCGAGTGGTGCTGCAGATTTTGAGGGAAAAGTAGCTCTATGCTAAGTTCAGTAAATGCGAGTTCTGGCTTAGAGAAGTGACTTTCTTGGGTCATGTAGTGTCGGCGGAGGGGATTCGAGTAGATCCTCGGAAGGTTGAGGCAGTTTTGGATTGGAAGCCACCGAAGACAGTGGCTGAGATTCGGAGTTTTCTGGGTTTGGCTGGATACTACCGAAGGTTTGTAGAAGGGTTCTCGTTGATCGCAGCGCCGATGACCAAGTTGTTAAGGAAAGAGGTTCCGTTTGTATGGACTGAGAAACAGCAGGAGAGTTTCGACAAGCTTAAGAAGATTTTGACTGAGGCTCCGGTTCTAATTCAACCTGAGGCTGGTAAGGAATTCACAGTATATTGCGATGCATCACATACAGGATTGGGTTGTGTGCTGATGCAGGAAGGTAAGGTTGTGGCTTACGCATCTCGGCAGCTGAGGCCACATGAGGTCAACTATCCGACGTACGATTTGGAGCTAGCGGCTGTGGTCTTCGCCTTAAAGACTTGGAGGCACTACTTGTACGGAGAGAGATCGGTAGTCTACACAGATCACAAGAGTCTAAAGTACCTCTTGACTCAGAAGGATTTGAATTTGAGGCAGCACAGATGGGTTGAGTTGCTTAAAGATTACGACTGTTCGATTGAGTATCATCCGGGCAAGGCTAACGTGATGGCAGATGCGTTGAGCCGTAAGGTTGTTTCGGACTTAAGAGCGATGTTTGCCCATTTGAGCTTGTATGACGACGGAAGTATTCTGGCAGAGTTGCAGGTTAGGCCTACTTGGGTTG
This sequence comes from Gossypium australe, assembly GCA_005393395.2. Lineage (NCBI taxonomy): Eukaryota > Viridiplantae > Streptophyta > Magnoliopsida > Malvales > Malvaceae > Gossypium > Gossypium australe. The sequence continues at coordinate 20,570,646 of CM016618.1, forward strand.
AGCAGATCAAAGAGAAACAGTTAGAGGATGAGGTTCTGAGTGCGCAGAGGTTACAAGTGCAGAATGGTGGTTTAGCAGGTTACAGCTTGTCTAGTGATGGGGTGCTGTGTTTTCAAGGTAAAGCTTGTATGCCTAAAGATGTTGAGCTGAGGCAGAAGATTCTTCAGGACGCACATAGCAGTCCTTATGCTATGCATCCTGGAGGTAGCAAGATGTATAGGGATCTTAGAGAGCAGTTTTGGTGGCCGGGTTTGAAGAAGGAGGTGACAGAGTTTTTAGGAAAGTGTCTGACATGTCAGCAGGTCAAGGCTGAACATCAGTTGCCATCAGGTTTGCTTCAGCCTGTGAAGATTCCTCAGTGGAAGTGGGAAAGGATAACCATGGATTTTGTCAGTGGATTACCGCTTACGCCAAGCAAGAAGGATTCAGTTTGGGTAGTGGTGGATCGTCTGACTAAATCAGCTCACTTTATTCCGGTGAGGGTTGACTACTCACTTCAGAAGCTAGCGAAGCTGTATGTGTCAGAGATAGTGAGGTTGCACGGTGTGCCAGTTTCGATAATCTCGGATAGGGATCCCAGATTTACGTCAAGGTTCTGGAAAGCGTTGCATCAGGCTTTGGGTATGCGTTTGGATTTCAGCACGGCTTTTCACCCGCAGTCTGACGGGCAATCGGAAAGGGTCATTCAGATCTTAGAGGATATGCTGAGAGGTTGTGTTCTGGATTTCAGAGGTAGTTGGGAGGAGTTTCTGCCATTAGCTGAGTTTGCCTGCAACAACAGTTACCAAGCGATCATCAAGATGGCACCGTACGAGGCGTTGTATGGTAGGAAGTGTCGCTCACCTACGTGTTGGACGGAGTTAGGTGAACGTCAGTTGTTGGGACCCGAGTTGGTTGCTGAGACCGAAGACAAGGTTAAGTTGATTCAGGCTCGATTGAAAGAAGCTTCGGACCGGCAGAAGTCTTATGCCGATCTTAAATGGAGAGATATAGAGTTTGCTGTAGGGGATAAGGTCTTCTTGAAGGTCTCGCTGTGGAAGAAGGTGTTGAGGTTCGGAAGGAAAGGCAAGCTAAGTCCGAGGTTTATTGGGCCGTATAAGGTACTGAGACGAGTGGGACCAGTGGCGTATCAGCTGGAATTGCCAGCAGAGCTTAGTCAAATTCACGACGTTTTCCATGTTTCGATGCTTCGGCGTTATCGTTCAGATCCGTCGCATGTGGTTGCAGTGGAAGAGATCGAGGTAAATCCAGATTTGACCATGGAAGAAGAACCTGTGCAGATTCTAGATCGGGATGTGAAGGTGCTGCGTAGGAAGTCTGTGCCTTTGGTCAAGGTTCTTTGGCGGAATCATGGCGTGGAAGAAGCTACGTGGGAACCCGAGGATGTGATGAGACAGCAATACCCGCAACTCTTTTGATCAGGTAATTTCGAGGTCGAAATTATTTTAAGGGGGTAGAACTGTAATATCCCGGGTTAGGGGGCTATTTTTATTTGTGACTTTGTTTGCATGTTATCGGCTTTCTATGTGGTTGTTTTGATGTTTTAGGGGCTTAGTTGTAGGCTAGGAGTAAGCCTGAGTATGTAGGAAAATCTTAGTTTTAAGCCTTATGTGAGAGGAGCTGAAGGAGCTAGGGTTTATATATTTTATTTGGTGTTTTTGAGCACAAAAGGTGAGCTGGCAAAGTGGCAAGGCATGTGCCACTTGGAGCTTGTGGTTGGCGTCATATGCAAGGGGGGAGGTCTTGTGTTCAAGCTGCGAAAATCCCCTATTTTGCATCCATTTTGACGGCATGGAAGGAAGAGGTTGTAGGCAGTTCAAACTCTACCTTGGACTTGGTCTACCCATTTGAATGGTGGGTGGTGAGTGGATTTAGGAGGAAGACTTGGTCAAGCTAATTTGAATGTGTGGTTGGGAGCTAATGGGGGGTTGTGGCCGAATTTTGGGGTGTGTTTGGAGGTGTTGGCCGAAACTTGGGAAGCTTGTGGGGGAGTGGACGGTTTGGTAAGCATGGGAAATGGGTGTGCCGAAAATTCAATTGGCATATTTGGTTTTTCTTTTTTTTCTCTTTTCGGTCATTTTTGTTTGAAGCCATTGTTTTTTTTCTTTCTCTCTTGTTGTCAAATAGTAGCCGAATTTTTCAAGTAAGTCTTCTTTTGTGTTTTCTTCTTGAAACCGATAGACCAACTTCTAAAGCTTGCCGAAATTTACCATTTGTTCTTAACCGAATTCTTCATTCATTTTCTCCATTCTATTGAGCCGAACCCATATTAGTTTGTCTTCTCAAACCCTCATTTCTTTTCTTCTTTCTCAAAACCTTCTAGCCGAAACTCTAATCATTCACATCTTCTGCTTCTCTTTTCCATCCAAGCCGCACGCAAGAGTGTTGAACACCTAAGACCGAATTCTTTTCTTCTTGTATAAAGAATTGGCCGAATCTTTCCTCTCTTCTAGTAGTCTCTATTTTGGCCGAATATCAGCCTCTCTTTCCACCTTTCTCTTGCGTTTTTCTTTCTTGGGTAAGTTCTTGGCCGAATGGCCATTTCTCTTTTCTCTCTAGTGCTATGTTGATTTCGGGTTGGTTAAGTCTATGTTGGATTCGGTTGGAAGGAGTTAACCATTTGTTGAACATTTCGATATAGGGCATTCGGGATTCGAAGCAGTCGACAAAACTTTTATCTGGACTTGATTGATCGGTAAGTGATGGTGAGATGTTTGTTCATGGTTTATTCGTTTAGTCTCGATTAAGTCTAATGTTTCAAAGGATTATTTGTTCTCTTTCTAGGTGGTGGCCGATTGTCAAAGGAGAACCACTGTTGGTTCGAGGTTTGGTAGGAAACCAAACCATCTGCAAGGTAAGGGTTAAGCGATACACCCTTGGGTTTATTTGGTCTTAGCCGAATGGTATAGATGGCTAACCTATGTTGTGGCTGATTGTTTTTTAGGATCAAGTTGTCGAGGTGATTGAGGGATTTTAGACCGGTTCTTTGGAATTAAGACCTTCGTTATTCCAGGTGTGTAAACTAACACTTCTGTTTAGTAATGTGATTAATAACCTGTATACTTATTAAAGTGAAACGATATGATTGATGGATTTGGTACCCGATGGGGTATAAGCACGGATACGGGTAAGTCCGTTTCATTATGAGATTTGTATTGCTATATGAGATATCATGTTATGATGTAAATATTATGAGATGCCATGATTGAGCATGTTAGCATGATTACATATTTTATATCATTTGCATTAGTATGACATGTGTGGGTGATATGAGAGGAGGAGGATATGATATCCGTGTCTTTGGGACACTGTGTCTTTGGGACACCAGAGGTTTGGCACCTCCAGTGGTTTGGTACCACAGATGACATTTTGTGACTTTGGGTCACCAGAGGTTTGGCACCTCAGCATCTCGTCCCAGTGGCTTAGTACCACGGTGGGTTGGCCCCACAGTTGATTATACGGGATTGACGCCAGTGATTTGGTATCACACGATGGGTTGGCCCCATCATCGGATTTGTGACTGCGGTCACCAGTGATTTGGTATCACACTGTGTCTTTGGGACACCAGAGGTTTGGCACCTCATTGCGACTCGTCCCTGTGGTTTGACACCACCGTGGGTTGGCCCCACTTGAGAGATACGGGATTGTCGCTAGTGATTTGGTATCACACGATGGGTTGGCCCCATCATTGGATTATTCATGACTTTGGGTCACCAGTGGTTTGGCACCACACTTATGGATATCGTGACTTTGGGTCACCAGTGGTTTGGCACCACCAGTGGTTTGGTACCACGCGGGGTAGAAAAGGCGATACGGATGGTTAGGATCGGGTTGCATTAATTATATTGCTATGTTATGATGTGTGTTAGCATGTTATATTATCGGGAGTGAGATTTATGCACTGAGTCTTGCGACTCACCCTCTCCTTTGACATTTCAGGTGACACTTAGACGCGGACATGGAGCCGGGATGGACTCAAGGTGCTCATGCCATGCTTAAATAAAGATTTGCTCAGACTTTATAAAATTTGGTACTTTAGCTTATTTATTACTATTTGGTTTTATTTTGGATTGTAAATGGCCTTTAATTTATGTTTTGCTATGTTATGCTTAAAGTAGATTTTTAATAAGCCTTAACAAATTAATTGAGTTAAAATTTGCTAAAAACTTGGAAAGACAACGATTTTAAAACTATAATGCGATATGTTTTAAACTATACCAACGGGTATCATACTATGATTTGATATTAAGGAAACTCAAATGGTTTTCAAACCAAAACTCAATTTTCTTCTAAGTCAAAATGTTTTAAGTAACAACAAGAAATTACTTGAATATTTAAATGAAATAAACTTGTTTAATTTCTTATTTGATTAAGTTTTCAATAATTTCTGAGTTTTCAAAATGATCTATGAAGTTTTCAACAATCATGCCCAAGATTTCTACACGTCCAAAACTTTTTCAAGAGTTTTATCAAACTTTTAAGCGAAAAACCCAACCTCTCAAATACGTTTTTCCTCGTAACATACCAGATTCGGTCGTGGTGTCTTGACCGGGTTTGGGGTGTTATAAATAAGCAAATTACCATTTTACCCCTAGGTTTTCACATTTTTACAATTTAGTCCTATTTGCATAAAACTCAAATTACACAAAATTTCAATACAACATTCAAGGGCAGAATATGTATAAGGACTATATAAGTCCATTTCTTTCATCTATTTTGCATTTAAGCCCTCTCAAATTTTTATTTTTACAAATTAACCCAAAATACTCAAATTTACTAAAATTTCCAATGCAAATATATACTAATCTTTAACATATCATTTACCTAAAATCATAAAACACCAAAAATCACAAGAACCTAGCAATGGCCGAACCTCATACATGCTCATTTTCAAAAATTTTAACATGGGTCAACTACAGTTCGAAGCAACGATCTCAAAAACATAAAATTTATCGAAAACTAACTAAAAACTCACCTTGAATTTTAGCTTCAAAGTGCCGAAATTTCAAAGAACTTAAAGCTTATTTCTTCCTCCACGTTCGGCCATGGATGAGTGAAAAGATGATGGCTTTCTTTTCTTGGTTATTTTAACATATAATAAATAAATACCAAATTACCAAACTAACCTTATAATTAAAAATAACTAAACATTTTAACTTAAGGACAATGTAACACCCCAAACCCGGCCCATTGACTACGACCGAATTTGAAATGCCACTGCGAAAAGACGGTTGAAAAATATTTTTGGCTTAAGATAAAATATTAAAATTTGTCGTCTTTTAGAAACCATGTCCATTTGAAATTATAAGTAAAACTTTGATGTTACAATTTTTTTTTTCGAATTAAACCTTTATTATGTATATATATATAATTTGAATAAAAATATAAGTTGCTAAAAATAAGATCACCTTCACTTAGTAATTCACTTTAATCAAACCATAATCAAAATAATACCAAATATAATAATAAGGCCCTTATTACAATCAATACTTAAACAAAGTATTTAATATAAAAATTCATAAAATAATTAAAACATTTTCTTCTGCATGGGCTACCTTGTATCCTCTCCAACCTGGTCCGAGCATCATGCATTACCTGAAATGTTGGTAAAAATTTGGGTGAGTCCACAGACTCAGTGCATAATCAATACACATGTCTCCACATAATCAGTTATGCAAAAATGCATCCCAACCAATCCTAAAGTCCATCCGTACACCAACCTTAGCAGACTCCCTGCCCAAGGCCGTGGCTAATCCACCACCGATCACATCGTGATCCACATATCCTACCTTGGCAGACTTGCTGCTCAAGGCCGTGGCTGAGCCACCGATCACATGAGTGATCCCAATATTAATACGTCTACGGTGATGCACATAGCTATCAACCGCCGAGATGGGCACCTAGCCAACACCTCCCTTGATGAAGCACACAGCTAATCATCAAGCGCTAATGTAGCACAAGGCTAACATTAGACCACGTACATAAATATGTACACTCCGTCCTTCCTCCGTCCTTCCTCGATCAAATCCAATCCCCATGCATATATGTAAGTGTATCATGTCAAATCAACATATAGAATGAGTATACATCACATGCTCATTACCATATCACCCATACATCATAAATAATTTAATATCACAAACTACTAACCTGTTAATCGATTATCCCAAACATCGGTATCCACCACTTAAGCCATTATTGTCGGCTATCACACATCATACACAAGTACACATTAATAAACAATTAACCGGAGAAATAGTACGGTGATTACGCACCTAATTACTCGAAGTTCCAAACTCTCGATCCCTACACTATCGCTAAGCGAGACCACAGCTATCTGCCTATAGCTTTCTCCTGCTGCTGGCCCACACCCCGGTGGCCAATCCCGAACCGCCGAGACAGCTCTTTTCTTAAACTTCGGGATAGGGACTTTCCCTTGCCTTCCTTGACTGGTATTCGCCTCCATCAAAACACTTAATCAGAACAACGGTTAAACACCCAAGCCATAAATCTAGGCAACGAATCTTACTAAAATATTCTTACCAAATAACTTGAATCCCGATTGCTCCTACAACCCTGTCGAAATCCTAAAATAATACCACATTAGTTTCGGCCCCTATACCAACAAGCATTAGAAAGTGCCTTTGGCCGAATACTACCCTTACCTTGAGTAATCGAACCTAAGAGTCCTCTTTAATGCTCCTCCTCGCTGGCTAAACACAAAAGAACCAAGATTATGGCCTTCAGCCATCCAATAAAACCAATACCAAACACTTGTTTCGGCACCTAAATAGAAAGAAGCAAAAACCAATCAACTAAAGTAGAGATTACCTACTACCTCACGTTCGAAAAGACTAAGGGAGTGTAGTTGATGGCCCCAAAGAATCAGCTTCGAGAGATGACTAGAAGAGAATCAGTTCAAAAGGTATCAAAGAAGTAAACTTTCGACTCAAGAGGAAAAATGATAAAAGATTCGGATATGGTTTAGTGCCAATGAACAATCGGTTATGGGAAATAATAGTAAAAGAGTATGGTAACCGGCTTTTGAAAGAACTATGAGAAAAAGAAGTAAATGTTGAGGTGCTTCAAGAGGTGTTGCGGCAACAGGGAATTGAGAGAGATTTCGGTTTAGGAACAAGTGAGATGAAGAAGAAAATGGAAGGAAAAGTGGCTTTGAACTTTCGGCCAAGGTGAACAAGTGAAGAAAAAGAGGTGTTTTTGGTGTGGGTAGTGTATGAGAAGAAACGAGTGAAGGTGAAGGAGAAAGGGCTAAAATTCGGCACAAGAGAGCTCACCACCCTTTTATAACATTCGACCACTTCCCCCCCAACCTTCATGACCGAAATAGCCTCATGAAAACCCCTTTAGCCATCCAACTCCTCTCTCCTCACCCACTCCCTTTATTTCCTCCTAAATTCACTCTACACCCTCCTTTCAAACCAATTCAAACTAAAGCCAACTCATTTAAAACAATTTGAAATAGTCAAATCCTCCTTTTTAGGTGCCAAAACCGAAACCAACACTTTCCTTACTCCTGACGCAAAAACAAAACCAAAATGCTGCCCTCGCAGCTCGAACTCTGGCCCCCCCTGCACCTAGAGGCGTCACCTTCCAAGGCCTCTAAGTGGCGCCTCCTTGCCACTCTTCCAAAGCAATTCTTGTGTCTTAACCTCCCAAATATTTCTCTTAAGACCTCTAAAGCCAAGCTCCCCTTCTTAACACTAAAAATCAAAAATTTCCTAAGGCATCTCTTACCTTCTAGGGTTCTCCAAACCCCTTAAAACTCATACAGCTTCACCATAAGCCTTCCAACACTTGAGATATGCACTAAATGCATAACCCCTAGAACCCGGATGTTACAATTCTACCCTCCTTAAAATAATTTCGTCCTCGAAATTACTTCGCTGCCTAACGGTCGTACATCCTAATTCACCACACTACACTATTGCTGTGCACTCTGATCTTAAAGAGCTATCCATTTTCTAGGCACAGTTTCTAAGTCCACATTCAAGGTTCTAGATACTTTGCTAGCAATAAAACAAATTGCCACTAAAGCAACAAAACAAATAAGAATACCAGACATAAGAAACTTACCAGCTGACTCATCTGGCACATCATTATCCTCCCTCCGACGGACTGCATAAACCAGACCTGGCTGTCCTGCTTCAGTGCCACCATTACCACGGCCTACTGCTCCACGACCTCGGCCGGAACCATTCCCTCCATGGTTCGGACCACGACCCCTTGTCGCCTGCTGACCACCTCTGCCCGGTTGCACATAACCTTGGCCTAATGTCCGAGTCCTATTCGGATCCTGGGGACAATCCTTAATCAAATGAGTCTTAGACTTACACCTGAAACATTCTCGATCCCGATTCCAGCATTCGCCAACATGATACCTTCCACACCGAGCACACAGACGATCTAGATTCCCAGTAGTTGACTTAAAAACACGAGCAGAGTTCTCAACCCTCGGTCTTTTCTGAAGACTCCCAGACGATTCTGACGGTCCATAACTCCTCTTATCCCGGCTCCTTTCTCTATCTCTATTATGCCTCTCGGTCCTCTTGACCTCCTCAGCTATCCGAGCTTTATCTACTAGAATGGAAAAGTCTCTTTCTTGTTGCGGAGCAATCAAAACCCGTAGCTCATCCTACAGCCCATCTTCAAATCTAACGCATCTTTCATAATCAGTAGCCACGATGCCCCGAGCATACCGGCTCAAATGTAGAAACTCAGCCTCGTACTCTGTTATCGACTTGCTTCCTTGCACCAAATTGAGGAACGCCTTCCTCTGAGCGTCCACATAGCTCGCTCCGATATACTTCCCTTCAAACTTGATCTTAAAGTAACCCCAGTCCACCCGATCCGCAGGGGTACTTTCCTTAACAGTGAGCCACCACTGGTAGGCCTCATCGCGTAGCAACGAAACAGCGCCCTTAAGCTTCTCCTCAGCAGTTAAATCAAAGTCGTCCATAATCCTTTCAACTGCCTCTAGCCAGTATTCTGCCACGTTCGGAGCTACCCCAGACACTCCCCTAAAAACCTCGGCTCCGTTCGACCTAAGTCTTTCAGGTATTGGCTTCCGAGTCCCATTGCCCACGTTGGCTCCTGCCACTCGCTCAAGCACCCGCAGCATAGCCTGCGATACTGCGTCGTCTCCTCCTGTCTGATCCTGATGTTCAACCTCAACAGCTGGTTCCGATACTGCCATCCTGCCTCTACCACGTCCGCGAGTATTGCGACCACGCCCCCTAGAACTCATAGCTAGCGTCTCGATTCAATCTGTTTTAAAAGTTTTATGCATTAAAAATCCTGTTCCACTGTTTATCCACGAGCAAATTTTATGAAAAGAAGTTTCCGGAAGTGGTTCTTTCGATCAATCAAAGTTTCACTCCAAGTTCTCTAAAACATTCACATTCTTCACTAAAACACATTCATTCATCCATGTAACCTTCTTGAGCATTCCCAACCCAGGGGTAATTTCGTCATTTTCCTATAGGGGTATTTCGGTAATAAGTCAGGGTCAATTTGAAAATAGTTTTCAAATTAAAGATATTTTAGAATTTACAAAATCTCGGGATCATCTTGAAAATTTGTTTTTCAAACCAGAGGTGTTCCAAAAATTTCAGAAATCGGGGTTATTTCAGTAATTTTGGAAGTTATGGGCATTTTCGTAAATTCTCCCAAATCAGGATAGCTTGATACTTGTAAAACAGAAGTTTTTGATATTTTTGTAAGGTAGGAACATTTTAGTAAGAGTCGAGGGTAATATGAATATTTAGAAACCAAGGGCATTTTGGTAATTTTATCAACCAGTGGTGTTTTCATAAATTTTTCCAAACCAGAGTATCTTGATATTTTGAAAACTCGAGATTTTGGTATTTTTGTAAAGTAAAATTATTTTAACAAAAGTTGAGGGTAGTACGAAAATTTTACAATACAGGGGCATTTTTGTAATTTGCCACTAGGGGCATTTTGGTAATTTTATAAATTGAGAAAACGTCTTTCAAAATTAGATTTAAGGTTTACAAACCAAAGGGGTAAATTTGAAAATTTTAAAACTAAGGGTTTTAAAACAGTAAGGCTAATCCCTTTCGGGTTTTAATAATTGGTTTAGCCTATGAACAAGTCCTCTTGGTTAAGGTGAACCGTAGCTACGCACCAGGTAGGATTCGAGTAAAGAGGAGGTGAGTCACTAGGACTGCTTAAATACCAAGCTCTTACTGAATACCACTCTTAGACATGCGTACTAGGGTTGCCACACCTGAACTCGACGACTTACTTCACAGGTTTGTTTAATAATCCTTAAGTCTTATGCATATGTTTGAGTAGACTAATCCTAGGGTCCAATAGCCCTAATATCTAATCTACGAGCCCAAATAAGCCCATAATAATTGACACAAACAAATCACTTCAATAGCTAGAAGTACTTACCTGGTGGACTTCGGGCCGGAGGTACAGGTGCCATGCCAGAATAACCTGAAAATTTATGAAAGCCCAAATCTTTGAAAAACCTATCTAAAAAAAACATTTTTGGGCCCAAAACCCTCAAAGCCGAGTTTTGAACCTGGCTCTGATACCAATTTGTAACACCCCAAACCCAGACCATTCACTACGACCAAATTTGAAATGCCACTGCGGAAAGACGGTTGAAAAATATTTTTGGCTTAAGATAAAACATTAAAATTTGTCGTCTTTTGGAAACCATGTCCATTTGAAATTATAAGTAAAACTTTGATGTTACAATTTTTTTTCGAATTAAACCTTTATTATGTATATATATATATATTTGAATAAAAATATAAGTTGCTAAAAATAAGATCACCTTCACTTAGTAATTCACTTTAATCAAACCATAATCAAAATAATACCAAATATAATATTACAATCAATACTTAAACAAAGTGTTTAATATAAAAATTCATAAAATAATTAAAACATCTTCTTCTGCATGGGCTACCTTGTATCCTCTCCAACCCGGTCTGAGCATCATGCATTACCTGAAATGTTGGTAAAAATTTGGGTGAGTCCACAGACTCAGTGCATAATCAATACACATGTCTCTACATAATCAGTTATGCAAAAATGCATCCCAACCAATCCTAAAGTCCATCCGTACACCAACATTTGCATACTCCCTGCCCAAGGCCGTGGCTAATCCACCACCGATCACATCGTGATCCACATATCCTACCTTGGCAGACTTGCTGCTCAAGGCCGTGGCTGAGCCACCGATCACATGAATGATCCCAATATTAATCTGTCTACGATGATGCACATAGCTATCAACTGCCAAGGTGGGCACCTAGCCAACACCTCCCTTGATGAAGCACACATCTAATCATCAAGCGCTAATGTAGCACAAAGCTAACATTAGACCACGTACATAAATATGTACACTCCGTCCTTCCTCGATCAAATCCAATCCCCATGCATATATGTAAGTGTATCATGTCAAATCAACATATAGAATGAGTATACATCACATGCTCATTACCATATCACCCATACATCATAAATAATTTAATATCACAAACTACTAACCTGTTAACCGATTATCCCAAACATGGGTATCCACCACTTAAGCCATTATTGTCGGCTATCACACATCATACACAAGTACACATTAATAAACAATTAACCGGAGAAACAGTACGGTGATTACGCACCTAATTACTTGAAGTTCCAAACTCTCGATCCCTACACTATCGCTAAGCGAGACCACAGCTATCTGCTTATAGCTTTCTCCTGCTGCTGGCCCACACCCCGGTGGCCAATCCTGAACCGCCGAGATAGCTCTTTTCTTAAACTTCGGGATAGGGACTTTCCCTTGCCCTCCTTGACTGGTATTCGCCTCCATCAAAACGCTTAATCAGAACAACGGTTAATCACCCAAGCCATAAATCTAGGTAACGAATCTTACTAAAATATTCTTACCAAAAAACTTGAATCCCGGTTGCTCCTACAACCCTTTCGAAATCCTAAAATAATACCACATTAGCTTCGGCCCCTATACCAACAAGCATTAGAAAGTGCCTTTGGCCGAATACTACCCTTACCTTGAGTAATCGAACCTAAGAGTCCTTTTTAATGCTTCTCCTCGCTGGCTAAACACAAAAGAACCAAGATTATGGCCTTCAGCCATCCAATAAAACCAATACCAAACACTTGTTTCGGCACCTAAATAGAAAGAAGCAAAAACCAATCAACTAAAGTAGAGATTACCTACTACCTCACGTTCGAAAAGACTAAGGGAGTGTAGTTGATGGCCCCAAAGAATCAGCTTCGAGAGATGACTAGAAGAGAATCAGTTCAAAAGGTATCAAAAAAGTAAACTTTCAGCTCAAGAGGAAAAATGATAAAAGATTCGGATATGGTTTAGTGCCAATGAACAATCGGTTATGGGAAATAATAGTAAAAGAGTATGGTAACCGGCTTTTGAAAGAACTATGAGAAAAAGAAGTAAATGTTGAGGTGCTTCAAGAGGTGTTGCGGCAACAGGGAATTGAGAGAGATTTCGGTTTAGGAACAAGTGAGATGAAGAAGAAAATGGAAGGAAAAGTGGCTTTGAACTTTCGGCCAAGGTGAACAAGTGAAGAAAAAAGGTGTTTTTGGTGCGGGTAGTGTATGAGAAGAAACGAGTGAAGGTGAAGGAGAAAGGGCTAAAATTCAGCACAAGAGAGCTCACCACCCTTTTATAACATTCGGCCACTTCCCCCCCAACCTTCATGACCGAAATAGCCTCATGAAAACCCCTTTAGCCGTCCAACTCCTCTCTCCTCACCCACTCCCTTTATTTCATCCTAAATTCACTATACACCCTCCTTTCAAACCAATTCAAACTAAAGCCAACTCATTTAAAACAATTTGAAATAGTCAAATCCTCCTTTTTAGGTGCCAAAACCGAAACCAACACTTCCCTTACTCCTGAAACAAAAACAAAACCAAAATGCTGCCCTCGCAGCTCGAACTCTGGCCCCCCTGCACCTTGAGGCGTCACCTTCCAAGGCCTCTAAGTGGCGCCTCCTTGCCACTCTTCCAAAGCAATTATTGTGTCTTAACCTCCCAAATATTTCTCTTAAGACCTCTAAAGCCAAGCTCCCCTTCTTAACACTAAAAATCAAAAATTTCCTAAGGCATCTCTTACCTTCTAGGGTTCTCCAAACCCCTTAAAACTCATACAGCTTCATCATAAGCCTTCCAACACTTGAGATATGCACTAAATGCATAACCCCTAGAACCCGGATGTTACAGACAAACTTGTCCATGGCCGGCCACTAACATCTAAAATGGGTTATTTACCCATTATATACTTCATATTATAAAGCCATGATCAACTAAGCACATTTCACTTTAGTCTGCCACTTTTTCACTTTACGCGATTAGGTCCTTTTTATCAAATTAAGCACTCAAACGATAAAAATTTTCTACGAAACTTTCACACACATTAATTCACATATAATAGACTCAAAATATAATGTTAAAAAATATTTCTCAGACTCGGATTCGTGGTCCCGAAACCACCGTTCCGATAAGGGTCAAATTCGGTCTATGACAACTCTCCCCCCTAAAGGATTTTCGTCCCCGAAAATCTTACTGCTAAACAAGGTTGGATATTGTCGCCTCAATGAATCCTCAGGCTCCCACGTAGCCTCTTCAACTCCGTGTCTATTCCATAATACTTTCACTAACGGTATCCTCTTGTTTCTCAACTCTTTCACCTCTAGAGCTAAGATACGGATCGGTTCTTCATCGTATGTCATATCGGATCGGATTTCAATATTTAACGGTGTGATCACATGTGACGGATCTGATCTATATTTACGAAGCATCAAAACGTGAAATACGTCATATATCTTTTCTAATTCTGAGGGCAACTTCAATCTATAAGCAACAGGCCTGATACGTTCGTTGATTTCATATGGTCCGATAAATCTCGGACTCAACTTGCCTTTCCGACCAAATCAGAGTACTTTCTTCCAAGGAGAAACTTTTAAGAATACTCGATCTCCGACATAAAATTCAATGTCTTTATGTTTCAAATCAGCATAGGACTTTTGACGATCCGAAGCAGCTTTCAAATTGTCTCTAATAATAGCTACTTTCTGTTCTGTTTCTTTAATCAAATCAACCCCGTGTATCTTATTCTCACTGAGCTCAGTCCAGTATAATGGTGTTTGACATTTTCACCCGTACAAGGCTTCATAAGGCGCCATTTTGATACTAGATTGAAAGCTATTATTGTAAGCAAATTCAATCAAAGGTAGGTATCGTTCCCACGTACCTTCAAACTCGAGAACGCAACATCTCAACATGTCCTCAAGTATCTGAATAGTTCGCTCGGACTGACCGTCTGTCTGCGGATGGAAGGCTGTACTAAAATGAAGTTTAGTACCTAAAGCATCTTGCAACTTCTTCCAAAATGGCGATGTGAATCTCGGGTCTCTGTCTGAAATAATGGAACTCGGTACACCATGCAATCTCACAATCTGCGATACGTACAATTCAGCAAGTTTATCCAGTGAAAAGTCTGTACAAACCGGCACAAAATGAGTTGATTTAGTCAGTCTATCAACTATAACCCAGACGGAATCTTTCCTACTCGGTGTCATAGGGAGACCGGATACAAAATCCATTGTAATTCTATCCCATTTCCATTCAGGTATCATGATTGGCTGAAGTAGTCCGGATGGCACTTGATGCTCAGCTTTTACTTGCTGACAAACTAAGCATTTCGAAACAAATTCAGATATATCCCGTTTCATGCCCGGCCACCAATAGAACTATTTCAAATCATTATACATCTTTGTGCTACCCGGATGTATCGACATTCGACTATTATGAGCTTCATCCAACACCATTTGAATCAAGTCAGCATTTTTCGGTACACACAATCGACCTTTATAGTTCAAACAGTCATTTTTATCAATTCAAAATTCTGACTCTGTATCATTTTCACACTGTGCTCGTCTAGAAGTCGTATCTTTGTCAACTTTTTGTGCATCCCTAATTTGCTGAATAAACAACGGTCTAGCCTTCATCTCAGCTATGATCGAACCATCACCCGTCATAACCAAATGTGCGTTCAACGCACGAAGAGTAAACAATGATTTTCTGCTTAGTGCATCTGCAACAACATTAGCTTTTCCTGGATGATAGTAAATTACCAACTCATAATCTTTTAGCAATTCTAACCATCTGTGCTGTCTTAAGTTCAGGTCTTTCTGAGTCATCAATGTAACACCCCAAACCCGGACGAGACACCACGTCCGAATCTGGTATGTTACGGGGAAAACGTTTTTGAGAGATCAGATTTTTCATTTAAAAGCGGGGTGAAAACATGGTGTACTTGAAGAAAATTTAAGTAGGCTTGTTTGAAATCAAATGGTGTATTTGAAACTCGGATATTTTGAAAACTTAGCCAGAATGTGTAGTTAAAACGAGTTTATACCATTTAAAACCTCAATAGTTTCTTAGTGATACATAAAACATTTTTAAACTTAGGAGAACTACAAGTTTGAATTGAAAACCATTTGTATTTGTTTATCATAAAGACTTAGTGTGATACCCGATGGTATAGTTTAAAAACACATTGCGTTATGGTTTTGAAATCATTATCTTTCCAAGTTAGTAAAATTCATACCAACTTATTTTGTTAAGGCATATTAGAATTTAATTAAACATAAACATCATAAAACATAAATCAAAGGCCTTTTACAAAACCAAATTAAAACCCAAATAAAAGTAAATAAGCTAAAGTACCCAAAATATAGAGTCTGAGTAAAAACTTTATTCAGCATGGCATAAGCACCTCGAGTCCATCCCGGCTCCAAGTCCGCGTCTACGAGTCACCTGAAATGTCAAAGGAGAGGGTGAGTCGAGTGACTCAGTGTGTAAATCTCGCTCCCGAAGAAACAACATGCTAACACACATCATACATAGCAACATAATTAATGCAACCCGATCCTAACCATCCATATCGCCTTTTCTACCCCGTGTGGTACCAAACCACTGGTGGTGCCAAACCACTGGTGACATATAGTCACAATGTGTTACCAAAACACTGGTGTCCCAAAGACACAATATCCGTCAATGTGGTACCAAACCACTGGTGTCCCAAAGACACAGTTGTGCTACCAAAGCACTGGTGACCGAAGTCACAAATCCAATGATGATGGGGCCAACCCATCGTGTGATACCAAATCACTAGCAGACGATCCCATATCTCAAGTGGGGCCAACCCACGGTGGTCAAACCACAGGGACAAGTCGCAATGAGGTGCCAAACCTCTGGTGTCCCAAAGACACAATGTGCTACCAAAGCACTGGTGACCGTAGTCACAAATCTGGTGATGGGGCCAACCCATCGTGTGATACCAAATCACTGGCGTCAATCCCGTATCTCACAAGTGGGGCCAACCCACGGTGGTGTTAACCACAGGGACGAGACGCTGAGGTACCAAACCTCTGGAGGTGCCAAACCTCTGGTGACCCAAAGTCACAAAGTGTGTTACCAAAACACTGGTGCTCGTCAGCACAAAATATCACTGCTCCCTCCACTCGTATCACCCATCAACATACCATACTCATGTAATCATGCATATCATACAATCATGCATATCATGCTAAAATGTCTAATCTCATATCCCATGTCACATATATCCACAGCCATGGTAACATATAGATCATCATTAAACTCATAATATTAATGATACTGACTTACCCGAGTCCAAGATCATACCCAAAAGGGTATCATACCAATCCATCAAACTGCCATGATTTTGATAGGCAAACAGGTTTAATAACATTATCACTAAGTATGGGTGTGTTAGTTACACACCTGGTAAATACGAGTCTAGAATCCCAACGAAAACGATCTAAATCCCCTTGATGACTAGCTCCTACAATCGGCCAACATTAGGGGTTAGGCATCTATGACATTCGGCCATCAACAATTAACCAAAGGGGTTAATATCGAACCCTCACCTTGCTATTGGTTTGCTTCCTAACCAATACCCGAACCAACTAATGGTCCCTTTCCACAATCGGCACAACCTTGAAAAGAAAACGGTTAAACCTTAATAACTTGACTAAATCGAAACCAAAAGATTGAATGACCAAAGCCAATACCAATCACTTACCACAACCACTGCCTACCAATCGGTTCAAAGGGTTGAAGACTCTTCTTGGCTACTTTTCAATATCCGAAGACCCTAACATAAGATGATTAACAACAGGTTAATTCCCTTCCAACCACAACCAATAATAAGCTTTTATTCCAACCGAAATCAGCATAGAACTATAAAAGATGAACATGGCCATTCGGCCAAACACTTACCAATACCACCCAAAATTCGGTTAAAAGAGGACTATTAAGAGAGAAGAAGAAAAAAAATATGTGTTCAAGAAGAAAAAGTATCGGTCAAGGTTTGAGAAGAAGAAAGAAAATGAATAGATGCTTTTCGGTTTTGAGAGGAAAGAAATGGAAAGAAAGAATGGAGATTTAGGTTTAGGGACAAGGTAAGTTTCGGCACTAGTGTTCCAAAAGAAAAGAAAGAAAAAAAAATGTGAGATGGAGAGAATGCTAGTTCGGCTTGCACAAAAAAAGGAAGAAGAAGAAAGTGTGAGAAGAAGGGATATAGGTTTCGGCTTATACAATTGAAAGAGAAAGAGTGATGAATGAGCACATTCGGCTATCAAAGAGTTTGAAAGAAGATGAAGTAAATTCGGCAACTAGGCTTTGACTTCACGAAGGAGGGATGAAGGAATTTTCTTGGAAAGTTTCGGCTAGTTTAGGAGTGTGGTATTTCGGTTTTCAAAAGCAAGAAGAATGCGAGCATACTCTTTGAGAAAATCGGCTTCTTTGACAAAAATTGAGAAAACTTTGCTTACCAACAAAAGTGACCGAAAAATGCACCAAAATGCAAGGTACATTCGGCCTTCCCCTCACCCACACTATGCCGTCACTTCCCCCCACTCCAAGCCCCAAAAATTCGGCCACAATCCCCAAACACACTTACCACCACTCATTTCAAATGAGTGGACCAAGTCACACTCCTATCTTCACTCCCCACCTTCCATTTGAAAGTGAAGACCAAGTCATAGGAGGAATTCAATTTGCTCTCTACTTCTTCCTCCCTGCCGTCCAAAAGGAGTGACAAAAAGGAGACTCTACGACTTGAACTCTAGACCCCTGCTCCTTGAAGTTGACGCCACACCAAGCTCCTCCCTTGCCACTCTGCCAGCTCTTCACTTGTGCAATAAAATACCAAAGAAAACCCTTATACCCTAGCTCCAATAGCTCCCCTGACTTAACACCCAAAAACCAAAATTTTCCATTCACTCAAGCATACACCTAGGCTACAATTAAGCCCCTAAAACACCGATATTGTAATATCTCGGGTTAGGGACTGTTCCGTTGTTGCATGTTCTGCATGTTGTTAGTATGCTATGTTGCTATTTCTATGATTCCGGGGCTTAATTATAGCCTAGGTGTATGCCTGAGTAAATGGGGAAATTTTGGTTTTTGGGTGTTAAGTGAAGGGAGCTGAGGAAGCTGGGGTTTAAGAATTATTTTCGTGGTTTTATTGCACAAATAAAGTGTTGGCAAAGTGGTTGAGCAAGGTGCTACTTGGGAGCTAGGTGGCGTCATTCACAGGGGGTGGAGGCCTTGTGTTCGAGCTGCGGAGTGGCCATTTTTGGCACTCTTTTTGGACGGCATGGAGGAAGAGGTTGGGAGCAACTTGAATTCCTCCTATGACTTGGTCTCCACTTTCAAATGGAAGGTGTGGAGTGAAGATAGGAGTGTGACTTGGTCCACTCAATTCAAATGAGTGTATGGGAGCTTTTGGGGGGATATGGCCGAATATTTGGGGGAGTTTTGGGGAGTGGCCGGTTGTGGTAGTAAGTGGGAAGACTAGGCCGAAATTCTATTTGGCATTTTGTTGTTTCGGTTAAAAAAGTAGTGAACAAAATTTCTTCTTTTGTCAATAGCTTAAACCGAAAATTTAAGAGAGTCTCTTATTCTTTTCTTCTTGAAAAAAAACCGAAATACCAAACCTCTAAGGCTTGCCGAATTTGTTTTGCTTTTCTTTCAACCTTCTTGTAGCCGAATGCACTCTTGCATTTTCTCTTCTTCTTCACCTGCATAAGCCGAAACTAGTACCAATTGTCTTCTTATTCATTTTCTTCTCTCTTCTTGAAAAACACTAGTGCCGAAACTCACCATTTCCCCAACCGATTTCTCCATTCTTCTTGTCCATCTTTTTGGTGTACCGAACCCATATCAACTTGCCAAACTTTCTTTTGTTCTTCTCAAAACCTGTTGCCGTAATCTCTAATTCTTCTCTTGTTTACACTCCATTTCTCACCTTTGAAAGCCGAATATAGGTGTGTGTAAAACACCAAGGCCGAACCTTCTCTCCCTCCCCCTAGTGGTTTCTTGGTTGAATATTTGGTTGGTGTTGGTAAGTGCAAGGCCGAATGGCCATATCTCCCTCTTGCGATCTTTGTTGGTTATGTTTTGGTTAAGGGCCGATTATGGCCAGGTTGGAAGGGTGTTAACCGTTTGGTTTAATCTCTTCATTATAGGGTCTTTGGATTGCGGAATCAAGCGGAAGAAGTCATTTCTCTGTTAACCAATTGGTAAGTGAGGGGTAAGTAATTGGAATGTTATTGTGAGTTCAATCCTTAGACTTCGGTTAAGATTATTCAAGTGTTTAACAGTTCTCTTTTTAGGGGTGACCGATTATCAAAGGGGCTATTAGTTGGTTCGGGTTTGGTAGGAAACCAAACATTTGCAAGGTAAGGGTTCAAGCATTAATCCTTTTGGTCTATGTGGTTGTTGGCCGAATGTCATAGTGCCTAATTCTATGTTGGCCGATTGTTTTAGGGGCTTGATAATCAAGGGACTCAGAGTGATTCGTAGGGATCTTTAGACTCGGTTTTACCAGGTGTGTAACTAACACACCCTCTACTTAGTAATGTTCTTAATAAACCTGTTTGCCTGTTAAAATTATAAACAGTATGATGGACAAATGGATACCCAAATGGGGTATGGGTACGATTCGGGTAAGTCTGTTCTATTATGAGTACTAATGATGAAGCATGATATCATGATTTATGTTATGCATCTTATGAGTTGTGATGCTTGGTATGTTGGCATGATATGCATGGTTAGTATGAGATGCATAATCCCATGAGTATGATATGTATGGGTGATACGAGAGGAGGGAGCAGTGATATATTGTGCTGACGAGCACCAGTGCTTTGGTAGCACACTTTGTGACTTTGGGTCACCAGAGGTTTGGCACCTCCAGAGGTTTGGTACCTCAGCGTCTCGTCCCAGTGGCTCAGTACCACAGTGGGTTGGCCCCACAGATGATTATATGGGATTGACGCCAGTGTCTTGGTAACACACGATGGGTTGGCCCCATCACCAGATTTGTGACTACGGTCACCAGTGCTTTGGTAGCACATTGTGTCTTTGGGACACCAGAGGTTTGGCACCTCATTGCGACTTGTCCCTGTGGTTTGACCACCGTGGGTTGGCCCCACTTGAGATATGGGATCGTCTGCTAGTGATTTGGTATCACACGATGGGTTGGCCCCATCATCATTGGATTTGTGACTTCGGTCACCAGTGCTTTGGTAGCACAATTGTGTCTTTGGGACACCAGTGCTTTGGTAGCACATTGACGGATATTGTGTCTTTGGGACACCAGTGCTTTGGGAGCACATTGTGACTATATGTCACCAGTGGTTTGGCACCACCAGTGGTCCACACGGGGTAGAAAAGGAGATATGGATGGTTAGGATCGGGTTGCATTGATTATATTGCTATGTATGATGTGTGTTAGCATGTTGTTCTTCGGGAGTGGGATTTACACACTGAGTCACTCGACTCACCCTCTCCTTTGACATTTCAGGTGACTCGTAGACGCGGACTTGGAGCCGGGATGGACTCGGGGAGCACATGCCATGCCGAATAAAGTTTTTACTCAGACTCTATAATTTTTGGTACTTTAGCTTATTACTTTAAATTGGGTTTTATTTCGGATTGTAAAAGGCCTTTTAAGTTATGTTTTATGCTGTCCATGGTTTAAGTTGATTTTGATATGCCTTAACAAAATAACTCGGAATAAATTTTACTAAAATTTGGAAAGATAATGTTTTCAAAACTAGAACGCAACGTGTTTTAAACTATACCATCGGGTATCACCCTAAGCCTTTTTGATAAACAAATACAACTGGTTTCAATTTCAAACTTGTAGTTCTTCTAAGTTTTAAAATGTTTTATGTATCACTAAGCAACTAATGAGGTTTTAAATGGTTTAAACTTGTTTTAACTATACATTCTGGCTAAGTTTTCAAAATCTCCGGGTTTCGAATACATCAACTGTTTTCCAAATAAGACTACCCAAATTTGTTACAAGTACACCATGTTTTCATCCAACTTTTAAACGAAAAATCTGAACCTCTTAGAAACAATTTTCCCCGTAGCATACCAGATTCGGACGTGGTGTCTTGTCCGGGTTTGGGGTGTTACATTTGTGGTATCAGAGCCAAGTTCAAAGGCTCGGCTGTGGGCCTGAGGCCCAAAATGGTTTTCAAAAGTCTGTTTAAATGTTTGTTTGAAAGTATGGTTTTGAAAGGCATGGCACCGAGTCTCCGGCACCAGTTCGCCCAGGTAAGTACCCCGGACTATTCTTTGTGAATTGATTGGATATGATATGATGTGATGACTAGCAATAGTATACTACCTTAGAGATTGAAACTGATAGGATTCTGTGAACTTGCGAAAACAAATCCTCTTTAATGTTCATAAGACTTGCCTTTAAACAAGTGGAATAAATACTGATGCATAAAATTCTCTAATCAGATACGTAGAAAGATTAGACATGAGCACTCGAGGTGGACGTGGTCGTAATACTCGTGGTAGAGGTAGGGGTAGGATGACGGTTTCTGAGCCCGTAGGATCTGGGCAGGGTTCAGAAAATGAGATACCGGTTCCGCCACCAGCTGGAGGTGGTGAGTTCCAAGATCAGACTGGGGATGACGCAGTGTCACAGGCGATGCTGCGAGTGTTGGAAAGGGTAGCTGGAGCGGGTGGTGGTGCAGGAGTTAGGAAATCAGTTCCTGAGCGACTCCGGGCTAATGGGGCCGAATTCTTCCGAGGTGTTTCGGGTGTTGCTCCTAGCACTGCTGAATACTGGCTGGAGGCAACTGAGCGGATCATGGATGATCTGGACCTGACAGCTGAAGAGAAGCTGAAGGGTATCGTATCGCTTCTCCGGGATGAGTCATATCAGTGGTGGCTCACGGTGCGGGACAGTGTGGCAGCAGAGGATGTGACATGGGATTATTTTAGAACTGCTTATCAAAAGAAATACATCGGGGCTAGTTACATTGACTCCCAGAGAAAGGCATTTCTGAGGCTTGTTCAGGGGAGTAAAACTGTTGCTGAGTACGAGGCTGAGTTCCTGAAGCTGAGTAGGTATGCCAGGGGCATTGTAGCCACTGAGCATGAGAGGTGTGTTCGTTTCGAGGATGGTCTGCGAGACGAGTTGAGGCTGCTGATTGCTCCACAGCAGGAGCGCGAGTTTGCTGTCTTAGTTGAGAAGGCTAAGGTAGCCGAGGTGTTAAGGAGTCAGTAAGACAGAGCATGGACAGGAGTAGGCTTAAGAGGAGCTTTGGGTCTTCTGGTTCGTCGGGTAATCCGCAGAAGAGGGCTCGACCGAGTGGGCAGAATCAGTCTGCTAGGTTTGTTGCTGCTAGGCAGGGACCGCCGCAGTGTAATCAGTGTGGGAAATCTCATTGGGGTGGCTGTTGGACTGGAGGTAAGGGTTGCTTCGAGTGTGGTTCTCTGGAGCATCGCATAAGGGACTGTCCGCGCAGGATGGCCAGGATTCAGTCTGAGAGTCAGGGCCGTAATCAGTTCAGAGGTAATGGACCGCCACCGCAGAGGGGCCGTGGCAATGGCAGAAATGGTAATGGTTCTGGTCGGGGCCGTGGAGCACCGGGCAGAGGTGCAGGTAGTTCTGAGGCTAGGCAGCCGGGATTAGTGTATGCTGCGAGGCACCGAGAGGAGGGCGACGCACCGGACGTCATAACCGGTACGTTCTTGATTTTTGGTACTCCTTATACTGCTTTAATTGATGTGGGTTCTACGCACTCTTATGTTGCCAGTAGTATAGTAGAGACAATGGACTTAGACTCTGAGATAACTTCTAGGCAGATGACTGTGATTAGCCCTCTAGGTCACTCTGTAGTGGTAGATAAACTGTTTAGAGATGTACCTCTAGAACTTCAAGGGGTAGTTTTTGCTGCTGATCTGATGGAACTGCCGTTTGGGGAGTTCGATCTGATTCTTGGGATGGATTGGCTGGTTAAGTACCAGGCGAGGTTGGATTGCGCGGCTAAGCGTATGGTTCTTAAGACGGTGGATGGTGAAGAAGTGGCCATGATAGGTAATAGGAGAGATTACTTATCAAATGTGGTATCTGCTTTGAAAGCGGAGAAGATGGTCAGGAAGGGCTGTGAAGCGTATGTGGTTCATGTGTATGCCTTGGAGGCTAAAGAGTCTGCTGTTGAGAAGGTTCGTACTGTTAAGGAATTTGCTGATGTGTTTCCTGAGGAACTTCCGGGTTTGCCGCCAGATCGAGAGGTAGAGTTCGGGATTGATCTGTTACCCGGGACTGCGCCAGTGTCTATTGCTCCGTATAGGATGGCACCAAAGGAATTGGTGGAGCTTAAGGCTCAGATCCAGGAGTTATTGGATCGAGGTTTTATCAGGCCAAGTGTCTCGCCGTGGGGTGCGCCGGTATTATTCGTTAAGAAGAAAGATGGTACCATGCGGATGTGCATAGACTACCGCCAGTTGAACAAGCTGACGATTAAAAACAAGTATCCGTTGCCACGGATAGATGACTTGTTTGATCAGCTGAAGGGTGCTGCGGTATTTTCGAAGATCGACTTGAGATCTGGGTATCACCAGTTGAAGGTTAAGGAGGCTGATATCCATAAACAGCGTTTCGGACTCGGTATGGGCACTACGAATTTCTGGTAATGCCATTCGGGTTGACTAACGCACCGGCAGCGTTTATGGATATGATGAACAGGGTGTTTCAGCAGTATCTGGATTAGTTCGTCGTGGTTTTCATAGACGACATCTTAGTATACTCAAGGACAGAGGAAGAGCATGATGAGCATTTGAGGGTGGTGCTGCAGATTCTGAGGGAAAAGCAACTCTATGCTAAGTTCAGTAAGTGCGAGTTCTGGCTTAGAGAAGTGACGTTCTTGGGTCATGTAGTGTCAGCTGAGGGTATTCGAGTAGATCCTCGCAAGATTGAGGCTGTTCTGGATTGGAAGCCACCTAGGTCAGTGGCTGAGATTCGTAGTTTTCTGGGTTTGGCTGGATATTACAGAAGGTTTGTTGAGGGTTTCTCGCTAATAGCAGCGCCGATGACCAAGTTGTTAAGGAAAGAAGTTCCGTTTGTATGGACTGAGAAACAGCAGGAGAGCTTCGATAAGTTAAAGAAGATCTTGACTGAGGCTCCGGTTTTAATTCAACCTGAGGCTGGTAAGGAATATACCGTGTACTGCGATGCATCACATACGGGTTTGGGTTGTGTGCTGATGCAAGAAGGTAAGGTTGTGGCTTACGCTTCTAGGCAGCTGAGGCCACATGAGGTTAACTATCCGACGCACGATTTGGAGCTAGCGGCTGTAGTTTTCGCCTTAAAGATTTGGAGGCACTACTTATATGGGGAGAGATCGATAGTCTACACGGATCATAAGAGTCTGAAGTATTTACTGACTCAGAAGGATTTGAATTTGAGGCAGCGTAGATGGGTTGAGTTGCTGAAGGATTACGACTGCTCGATTGAGTATCATCCGGGCAAGGCTAACGTGGTAGCAGACGCGTTGAGCCGTAAGGTTGTTTCGGACTTAAGAGCATTGTTTGCCCATTTGAGCTTGTATGACGACGGGAGTATTTTGGCAGAGCTGCAGGTTAAGCCTACTTGGGTTGAGCAGATCAGAGAGAAACAGTTGTTGGATGAGGTTCTGAGTGCACGAAGGTTGCAGGTGCAGGATGGTGGTTTGGAGGGGTACAGCTTGTCTGGTGATGAGGTTCTGTGTTTTCAGGGTAAGGCTTGTATGCCTAAGGATGTTGAGCTAAGACGGAAGATTCTTCAGGACGCACATAGCAGTCCTCATGCTATGCATCCTGGAGGTAGCAAGATGTATAAGGATCTGAGAGAGCAGTTTTGGTGGCCTGGGTTGAAGAAAGAGGTAACAGAGTTTGTTGGGAATGTCTGACTTGTCAGCAGGTCAAGGCGGAGCACCAGTTGCCATCGGGTTTGCTTCAGCCTGTGAAGATTCCGCAGTGGAAGTGGGAAAGGATAACCATGGATTTTGTCAGTGGGTTACCGCTTACGCCAAGCAAGAAGGATTCAGTTTGGGTAGTGGTGGATCGTCTGACTAAATCAGCTCACTTTATTCCGGTGAGGGTTGACTACTCGCTTCAGAAGCTAGCGAAGC
Organism: Gossypium australe; assembly: GCA_005393395.2. NCBI lineage: Eukaryota > Viridiplantae > Streptophyta > Magnoliopsida > Malvales > Malvaceae > Gossypium > Gossypium australe. The sequence continues at coordinate 20,596,190 of CM016618.1, forward strand.
TGTATGTTTCAGAGATAGTGAGGTTGCACGGTGTGCCAGTTTTGATAATCTCGGATAGGGATCCCAGGTTTACTTCAAGGTTCTGGAAGGCATTGCATCAGGCTCTGGGTACTCGTTTGGATTTCAGCACGGCTTTTCACCCGCAGTCTGACGGACAATCAGAAAGGGTTATTCAGATCTTAGAAGACATGCTGAGAGGTTGTGTCTTGGATTTCAGAGGTAGTTGGGAGGAGTTTCTACCGTTAGCTGAGTTTGCCTACAACAACAGCTACCAAGCGAGCATCAAGATGGCTCCATATGAGGCGTTGTATGGTAGGAAGTGTCGCTCACCTACTTGTTGGACGGAGTTAGGTGAACGTCAGTTGTTGGGACCCGAGTTAGTAGCTGAGACTGAGGACAAGGTTAAAGTGATTCAGACTCGATTGAAGGAAGCTTCGGACCGGCAGAAGTCTTATGCCGATCTTAAGCGAAGAGATATAGAGTTTGCTGTGGGAGATCGAGTTTTCCTGAAGGTTTCGCCTTGGAAGAAGGTGTTGAGGTTCGGAAAGAAAGGCAAGCTTAGTCTGAGGTTCATTGGGCCGTATAAGGTATTGAGGCGAGTTGGGCCAGTAGCGTATCAGCTTGAATTGCCAACAGAGCTTAGTCAGATTCACGACGTTTTTCATGTTTCGATGCTTCGGAGGTATCGTTCGGATCCGTCGCATGTGGTAGCAGTGGAAGAGATCGAGGTAAATCCAGACTTGACTGGAAGAAGAGCCTGTACAGATTCTTGATCGAGATGTGAAGGTTCTGCGTAGGAAGTCTGTGCCTTTGGTTAAGGTACTTTGGCGGAATCATGGTGTAGAAGAAGCGACATGGGAACCCGAGGATACGATGAGACAGCAATACCCGCAACTCTTTTGACCAGGTAATTTCGAGGCCGAAATTATTTTTAAGGGGGGTAGAACTGTAATATCCCGGGTTAGGGGCTGTTCCGTTGTTGCATGTTCTGCATGTTGTTAGTATGCTATGTTGCTATTTCTATGATTCCGGGGCTTAATTATAGCCTAGGTGTATGCCTGAGTAAATGGGGAAATTTTGGTTTTTGGGTGTTAAGTGAAGGGAGCTGAGGAAGCTGGGGTTTAAGAATTATTTTCGTGGTTTTATTGCACAAATAAAGTGTTGGCAAAGTGGTTGAGCAAGGTGCTACTTGGGAGCTAGGTGGCGTCATTCACAGGGGGTGGAGGCCTTGTGTTCGAGCTGCGGAGTGGCCATTTTTGGCACTCTTTTTGGACGGCATGGAGGAAGAGGTTGGGAGCAACTTGAATTCCTCCTATGACTTGGTCTCCACTTTCAAATGGAAGGTGTGGAGTGAAGATAGGAGTGTGACTTGGTCCACTCAATTCAAATGGTGTATGGGAGCTTTTGGGGGGATATGGCCGAATATTTGGGGGAGTTTTGGGGAGTGGCCGGTTGTGGTAGTAAGTGGGAAGACTAGGCCGAAATTCTATTTGGCATTTTGTTGTTTCGGTCAAAAAGTAGTGAACAAAATTTCTTCTTTTGTCAATAGCTTAAACCGAAAATTTAAGAGAGTCCTTATTCTTTTCTTCTTGAAAAAAAAACCGAAATACCAAACCTCTAAGGCTTGCCGAATTTGTTTTGCTTTTCTTTCAACCTCTTGTAGCCGAATGCACTCTTGCATTTTCTTCTTCTTCACCTGCATAAGCCGAAACTAGTACCAATTGTCTTCTTATTCATTTTCTTCTCTCTTCTTGAAAACACTAGTGCCGAAACTCACCATTTCCCCAACCGATTTCTCTCCATTCTTCTTGTCCATCTTTTTGGTGTGCCGAACCCATATCAACTTGCCAAACTTTCTTTTGTTCTTCTCAAAACCTGTTGCCGTAATCTCTAATTCTTCTCTTGTTTACACTCCATTTCTCGCCTTTGGAAGCCGAATAGGTGTGTGTAAAACACCAAGGCCGAACCTTCTCTCCCTCCCCCTAGTGGTTTCTTGGTTAAATATTTGGTTGGTGTTGGTAAGTGCAAGGCCGAATGGCCATATCTCCCTCTTGCGATCTTTGTTGGTTATGTTTTGGTTAAGGGCCGATTATGGCCAGGTTGGAAGGGTGTTAACCGTTTGGTTTAATCTCTTCATTATAGGGTCTTTGGATTGCGGAATCAAGCGGAAGAAGTCATTTCTCTGTTAACCAATTGGTAAGTGAGGGGTAAGTAATTGGAATGTTATTGTGAGTTCAATCTTAGACTTCGGTTAAGATATTCAAGTGTTTAACAGTTCTCTTTTTAGGGGTGACCGATATCAAGGGGCTATTAGTTGGTTCGAGTTTGGTAGGAGCAGGTTTCAAGCATTAATCCTTTTGGTCTATGTGGTTGTTGGCCGAATGTCATAGTGCCTAATTCTATGTTGGCCGATTGTTTTAGGGGCTTGATAATCGGGACTCAGAGTGATTCGTAGGGATCTTTAGACTCGGTTTTACCAGGTGTGTAACTAACACACCCTCTACTTAGTAGTGTTCTTAATAAACCTGTTTGCCTGTTAAAATTATAAACAGTATGATGGACAAATGGATACCCAAATGGGGTATGGGTACGATTCGGGTAAGTCTGTTCTATTATGAGTACTAATGATGAAGCATGATATCATGATTTATGTTATGCATGTTATGAGTTGTGATGCTGGTATGTTGGCATGATATGCATGGTTAGTATGAGATGCATAATCCCATGAGTATGATATGTATGGGTGACGAGAGGAGGGAGCAGTGATATTGTGCTGACGAGCACCAGTGCTTTGGTAGCACACTTTGTGACTTTGGGTCACCAGAGGTTTGGCACCTCCAGAGGTTTGGTACCTCAGCGTCTCGTCCCAGTGGCTCAGTACCACAGTGGGTTGGCCCCACAGATGATTATACGGGATTGACGCCAGTGTCTTGGTAACACACGATGGGTTGGCCCCATCACCAGATTTGTGACTACGGTCACCAGTGCTTTGGTAGCACATTGTGTCTTTGGGACACCAGAGGTTTGGCACCTCATTGCGACTTGTCCCTGTGGTTTGACCACCGTGGGTTGGCCCCACTTGAGATATGGGATCGTCTGCTAGTGATTTGGTATCACACGATGGGTTGGCCCCATCATCATTGGATTTGTGACTTCGGTCACCAGTGCTTTGGTAGCACAATTGTGTCTTTGGGACACCAGTGCTTTGGTAGCACATTGACGGATATTGTGTCTTTGGGACACCAGTGCTTTGGGAGCACATTGTGACTATATGTCACCAGTGGTTTGGCACCACCAGTGGTTTGGTACCACACGGGGTAGAAAAGGAGATATGGATGGTTAGGATCGGGTTGCATTGATTATATTGCTATGTATGATGTGTGTTAGCATGTTGTTCTTCGGGAGTGGGATTTACACACTGAGTCACTCGACTCACCCTCTCCTTTGACATTTCAGGTGACTCGTAGACGCGGACTTGGAGCCGGGATGGACTCGGGGAGCACATGCCATGCCGAATAAAGTTTTTACTCAGACTCTATAATTTTGGTACTTTAGCTTATTACTTTAAATTGGGTTTTATTTCGGATTGTAAAAGGCCTTTTAAGTTATGTTTTATGCTGTCCATGGTTTAAGTTGATTTTGATATGCCTTAACAAAATAACTCGGAATAAATTTTACTAAAATTTGGAAAGATAATGTTTTCAAAACTAGAACGCAACATGTTTTAAACTATACCATCGGGTATCACCCTAAGCCTTTTTGATAAACAAATACAACTGGTTTCAATTTCAAACTTGTAGTTCTTCTAAGTTTTAAAATGTTTTATGTATCACTAAGCAACTAATGAGGTTTTAAATGGTTTAAACTTGTTTTAACTATACATTCTGGCTAAGTTTTCAAAATCTCCGGGTTTCGAATACATCAACTGTTTTCCAAATAAGACTACCCAAATTTGTTACAAGTACACCATGTTTTCATCCAACTTTTAAACGAAAAATCTGAACCTCTTAGAAACAATTTTCCCCGTAGCATACCAGATTCGGACGTGGTGTCTTGTCCGGGTTTGGGGTGTTACAGATATAGCAACACAGCACACCAAACACATGCAATAACATGCAACAACAAAATAGCCCCTAACCCGGGATATTACAATCAAGTACTTCAAACTCTTGTGATCCGAGTAAACGTGACATTTCTTGCCGAATAAGTAATGACGCCAAATCTTCAGTGCGAACACAATGGCTGCAAGCTCTAAATCATGCGTCGGGTAATTTCTTTCATGCGGCTTCAATTGTCTCAAAGCGTAGGCTACTACTTTGCCTTCCTGCATCAATACGCAGCCCAAACCACTTAAGGAAGCATAGGAATACACAACAAATTCTTTACCCGAATCAGGTTGAGCTAACACTGGAGCTTCCGTCAATAGGGCTTTCAACTGATCAAAACTTTTCTGACAATTTTTCGACCACTCGAACTTGACATCTTTCTGTAATAACTTTGTCAAAGGTGTAGCTATCACAGAAAAACCTTTCACGCAAGTCCCAGAAAACTTCGAATCTCGGAAACATTTTTCGGTGGCTTCCAATCCAATATAGCTGAGATTTTGTTCGGATCAACTCGAATACCTGATGCTGAAACCACATGTCCCAAGAAACTGACCTCTTTCATCCAGAACTCACATTTACTAAACTTCGCATACAACTGCTGATTTCGCAAAGTTTGTAGTACTAATCTCAGATGCTCGGCATGCTCGATTTCATCTTTGGGGTAGATCAGTATATCATCAATAAACACTACTACAAACCGATCTAAAAACTGTCTGAAAACTCGATTCATTAGATCCATAAAAACAGCAGGTGCATTAGTGAGTCCAAAAGGCATAACTAGAAATTCAAAATGTCCGTACCTCGTTTGGAATGCAGTCTTTGGTACATCCATATCTCTGAATCGCAACTGATAATAGCTCGATCTCAACTCTACCTTCGAAAATACTGAAGCCCCTTTCAATTGATCAAACAAGTCATCAATCCGAGGTAACAGTACTTATTCTTTATGGTTACCTTATTTAGTTGCCGATAATCAATACACATTCGCATCGTTCCATCTTTCTTTTTCACAAAAAGAACTGGTGCACCCCAAGGAGAGAAGCTCGGTCGTGCAAAGCCCCTATCCGTTAACTCTTGCAACTGTGCTTTCAACTCTTTTAACTCAGTAGGTGTCATCCGATACGGAGTTATCGAGATCGGAGTCGTCCCTGGTACTAATTCAATACCAAACTCAATCTCTCGTACTGGTGGTAAACCCGGTAATTCTTTAGGAAACACATCTGGGTATTCACACACAACCGATACCGATTTAATTTGTTTTTCAGACACTTTATTATCAAATACATAGGCCAAATAAGCTTCACAACCTTTTCTCACATACTTTCGGGCTAACATCAAGGATATTACTGTAGGCAACCCATCCAAATTATTGGATTCAACCCGAATGATCTCACTGTTTTGGCATCTCAAATCAATGATCTTTCTTTTACAATTCACCACAGCATCATACAAAGTTAGCCAATCCATTCCCAGAATTATGTCAAACTCATCGAAGGGCAACAACATTAGCTCAGCTGGGAAACAAGAATCTCGAATCATCAACGGGCAACTTTTACACACTTTATCAACAAGTACACAGCGACCCAAAGGGTTGGACACACGGATCACAAACTCAGTAGACTCAACAGGTAGAGTCTTACTGGATGCTAAAGTTTCACACACGTATGAATGAGTCGAACCAGGGTCAATCAATGCAATCAAAGTAGTATCATAAAGTGTGAAGGTACCAGTAATAACATCTGGGGACGAAGCATCCTCTCTAGCTCGTACAGCATAAGCTCTAGCTGGTGCTCTAGCCTCGGATCGAATTGCAGTGTTCTTCGTTCCTCTCTGACTACCACCTACATTGCTTGAATGTCTGGGTGGTCTGCCTCGCGCTGACGTGTTGCTCGACTTAATGTTCTGAACTGTATTCTGTTTAGCTAACATCAGACATTCTCTAATAAAATGATCTGACGATCCACATTTAAAGCAAGACTGATCATGGAATCTACAACTCCCGGAATGCCATTTCCCACAGTGCTTGCATTCAACTCGATTCTGTGGAGCGTTACCAACACTGGCCATCGAGGTAGCTTGTGCACCCACTGGAGGTCGATCACGTCTAGGTAAATCTGAAGTAGCTTTATGTCAGTTGAAGTCATCTCTGAACTTCTTAGATGCGGAATGGAATATCTTACCCGACGATCTCTTATGAGTGTCTCTAGCTTCTGTCTCAGTCTTTCTTTTCTCCTTCCCGAGCTCTTCAGCTTTGCAAGCTCGCTCGACTAGTGTCACAAACTCTTTGATTTCAAAAATGCCAACAAGCAACTTTAAATCTTCATTCAAACCATCTTCAAACCTTTTGCACATAATGGCTTCAGTTGATACACACTCCCAAGCATATCGGCTCAATCTGACAAATTTTTGCTCATATTTAGTCACGGTCATTTGCCCCTGTTTTAGTTCAAGAAATTCTTTACGTTTCTGGTCGATGAACCTCTGGCTGATATATTTCTTGTGGAATTCATTCTGGAAGAAATCCCACGTCACTTTTTCTTTCAGAACCACTGATACTAGTGTCTTCCACCAGTGATATGCAGTGTCCCGAAGTAAAGATATAGCACACTTCAGGCATTCGTCTGGAGTACAAGATAACTCATCAAGTACCCGAATAGTGTTATCAAGCCACATTTCAGCTCGCTCTGCGTCATCATCATCATTGGCCCTGAATTCTTCGGCCCCAAATTTCCTGCTTTTATCAACTGGAGGCCTACTAAATCTCATCGGATCTATCATCGGGGGTGCTGAAGGTATCGGAGTTAGATTATTCGGGGGTGGAGGTTGGTGTACAGCCGGCTTAGTCTGAATAAACTGGGTAAACCACTCGTTCATCATCTGATAGAAGGCTTGCTTAGCCTCCCCCTCGTGGCTACCCGAAACTGGTCGAGAGTCTACCGGCATTGATCCGTGTGCACGGTCAGGTGCTACACTCTCTACATCATCCGCTACGGCTCTTTGAGGATCAGTGTCCATTTACTATATAAAACACAGTTCAGAATGTCAGAAGTCACCACAGTATCGATATATAATAAAGGCATGTATAGCTAGAATCACACGCGTTACGGTAGTCCTAGAATCGACTAAACCTTAATCTCTGATACCAATTAAATGTAACACCCCTAACCCATATCCGTCGCCGGATTAGGGTTACGAGGCATTTTCAAAGAAAATACAGCTAATCACATAGAACCTATTCACAAATACATATATAAATCATGAGCTTATCATTATATTGACATTCGAATATTTAATAACTATTAATCACTTATTCTCGTAAATATATACATGAACTTAATAGACCAAACAAAACATTCCACAAAGTTTAATATCCAATATCATATGCGGTATTGGAAATGGTCATTATGAACAAATAAACTTGGTACAATTATTAAAGACTAAACATACCTCTTTTCTATTTACAAGACCATGCGCATGTGACCATTTTAATTTAAACCATTTGAAAGCACAAAACAACTAATAGTGTACTCAATTCATGTAACACCTATCTTACACATAATCACATTTTCTTTAATAAATCAGACGAAAACATGACATTTAATCATTCATATACATGATTAAGTGATACTTTGATCTAACAATTTAAGATCGTCTTAATATAATCCATAAAAACAAAATGGATACTTAAGTTATTTGAAAAGACATATTCGAACCAAGCATATAATATTTATTAGTCATGTACAAATGCAATCCAAAACCAAATATAACATCCAAGTACATTTTCTACTTAATACCATGTATTGCCGAATACATAACTCATGAGATTGATCTTTTTTTTTTCTATAATTCATATTCAAGCAAAACATGCATATTTAATTTGATCGATATTACACAACTAAACACATCACACATATATGCCATGACCAACCTATGAGTATATATATTTATATACGATATGCACCTAGATTATAACCAAATATACCCAAATACAATTCCTAATATCCATGCATCATAATAATATACTCATATGCATCACTAGATCATTAAACCATGTCTCCACATTAATAAATATAGAACATAAGCCATATTCGTTTGGCTATAATACATATAATAATAAGGTTTCTACTCAAACAAGGACATATTCCCTCCTACACATGCCTTTATCTACAATAAAGCAAACTAAAGGAGTACCAAAAGAGTTGATAGTGTGGTGGACTTCAACGTTGATCCTCTTAACCAGTAGCTTGACCAGAATCCAACCAACAGAACCATTAAACAAAAACGGAGTAAGCTCATTAGCTTAGCAAGTCTCAAGCATTATTATAATTCTTAACCAACCAAACCTAATATAAACTAATCCATGATATTAACATTTATATTTTATTTGCAAGTACTTATAACAGGGCATCATCACTTCACATAACTTAGTAATATAACTTTACTTACATGAACATTTTAATCACACTCAAATTTCGCATGTCTATTAACCACTTGACATAATATATATATATATATTTCGCATTTATAACATCACAACCAAGTATATAATATAACTCATTCTTTCATTTTTTTTTCTATTCGATCACAACCATAGCACATGTATACTTAGTATTAACATATAAAATGCATACCTTGTGGCCGAAATAACAAGTTCATTTCCAAGACATAAACTTACCTTTATTGCTTAAAGGTCTTGACTACGTAAATAAAGTATAAACGAGAAATTCACCGGTATAAAACATTCTAAGCTTTTTAATTGAACTTCACATACTGGCCCCAGGCCTATGTAACTCAAAATCTGTAACTTAAAACACCGGCATTAAGCCTGCTAGGCAATGAGCCCGAATATGTCACCGGCACGAGGCCTGCTAGGCGATAAGCCCGAATATGTCACCGGCACGAGGCCTGCTAGGCTCAAAGCCCGAAATAAGTCACCGGCACTAGGCCTGCTAAGCTTAAAGCCCGAGATATCAACATTTTCAACACTTCAATGAACATTTCAATAGTATCATAACCACTTATCACTTAAATTTCATAATTCTATCACATTTCCAATTCAACTATGCTTATTCACTTTTCATAAAATAAAACTATTATAACATTGTATAACAAAACATATCCAATTCAATGCAATATTTTTACATTCGGCTATCACATGAAAATATACCCAAATTTATCAAAAATTGTCATTAAATACATTCATAATGCATTCTTTAATATAATTCAGCTTAGGGACTTACCTCGACAGTCGACAGACCGCGTAGACCGGCTATTCAATAACCTTCGTCTTTCCCCGATCCAAATCCATTTTTCTTTGTTCTTGATCTAAATACATTAAAATTGAGCTCATTCAAGTACATTTCATTTCAATTCAGTCCCTAAGCACATAAATAGGCAAATTACCATTTTACCCCTAGGTTTTCACATTTTTACAATTTAGTCCTATTTGCATAAAACTCAAATTACACAAAATTTCAATACAACACTCAAGGGCCGAATATGTATAAGGACTATATAAGTCCATTTCTTTCATCTATTTTGCATTTAAGCCCTCTTAAATTTTTATTTTTACAAAATAACCCAAAATACTCAAATTTACTAAAATTTCCAATGCAAATATATACTAATCTTTAACATATCATTTACCTAAAATCATAAAACACCAAAAATCACAAGAACCTAGCAATGGTCGAACCTCATACATGCTCATTTTCAAAAATTTTAACATGGGTCAACTACAGTTCGAAGCAACGATCTCAAAAACGTAAAATTTATCGAAAACTAACTAAAAACTCACCTTGAATTTTAGCTTCAAAGTGCCGAAATTTCAAAGAACCTAAAGCTTATTTCTTCCTCCACATTCGGCCATAGATGAGTGAAAAGATGATGGCTTTCTTTTCTTGGTTATTTTAACATATAATAAATAAATACCAAATTACTAAACTAACCTTATAATTAAAAATAACTAAACATTTTAACTTAAGGACAAACTTGTCCATGGCCGGCCAGTAACATCTAAAATGGGTTATTTACCCATTATATACTTCATATTATAAAGCCATGATCAACTAAGCACATTTCACTTTAGTCTGCCACTTTTTCACTTTACACGATTAGGTCCTTTTTATCTAATTAAGCACTCAAACGATAAAAATTTTCTACGAAACTTTTACACACATTAATTCACATATAATAGACTCAAAATATAATGTTAAAAAATATTTCTCGGACTCGGATTCGTGGTCCCGAAACCACCGTTCCGATTAGGGTCAAATTCGGTCTGTGACACACATATTCGTTATGTGTGTCGTCTTATTTTTCTAATATTTTGAAGTTGTGTATGCACTTGCTATGTTGATGGTTAAAAATGCATGTGTATCTCAAAATTGAATGAGCTATACCAGATTCCTTTACCAGTGGTATGTATGTGCTACAATGTACAAATAATTATGCGAAGCGTAAATTCTTATAACCTTGTTCTTGTTAAAAAGTTTTTATCACACTTATCGTATTAGTAAAACGGAAAATGACAACTAAATGATTGAAATTCAAAATTAATAAATCAAAAATATTTCCCGTCTTGAAATTAAGCCGATGTATGTCTTTATCGTGGGACTCCAATTCTGTTATTGTATTCTTCGTTCTATGTTAAGTTTTTTCGGTGTAAGCATTTCAACCCAATTTTACTGAAATATGAATGGAAGCTTTTAGCGGAATAAGTAATGGAAATTGGAAAATGAAAATTTCTCTTAGAGAGTTAAATCGGAAATAACAAATGATGTTACGTTTCTATAACTCTCGTAGGTATTGCCCAAATAATGGATAGGATTTAGTTTTTATATAAATTAAACCTTTTTTAATAGGGAGAATGTGGGACATACGTCACCGACATATTTGGAGTTTCATTCTCGATATTGATAAAAAAAAGTAATCTAAAGAAAGAAGAATAATAAAATCAAGTTAAGACTTTGAAGCGTTACATCACTTTCGAAAATGATTTCAAGATTGCCTCTCCTCTACAGAAAAGAAAGAGGACAAAACTAACAGATTAGTATCGAAGAAGTGAAAATGGAAAATGAAACAAGGAGTCCATTCGCAATGAACTACTACAAATTATAGTGCATGTCCCTTGGATTATATTTCCTGCCACGATATGTGTCTTTTCAGAACTTTGAGAAGTCAAGGTTTTTTTTCCTTAAAGGCAATGTGAGTTTAAATTGGATAATGACTTTCCAGGAATCGAGATTGTTTCAATTTCACACCACGCTAGAACATTCCAATTTCACATTATTGAAATGATATTAATGTTTATAATAATTATATTTATGTCAATTTAACCAATGTGAAACAATATCTAGTGCTCGATTTGAGATGGTTATCGAGTTCCAATGCTATAAAATTAAAAATAATGGCTTGTATAAAATCATAGTGTATTAAGTAATGGCTTCTCTAGACCCATTAAATTTCGGTACAACTAAATATAATTTCATTGGGCTTAAATCCCATGACGCATTTTAAGGAACAATTTGGATCAATATAAAAAATAAAGGCAAAAAACAATTTTTTGCCCGTTACGTCTTGTAACCGTTTGTTAGCTTAAGCAATCCTATATCCTTAAGCGGACGGAGATGGTGAATCGATCAATACAAGGAAATTATTCCATGTATTAATGCTCTTCGCTATAATTGTCGCTGGGTTTAGGTCTTTGAATAGAGGATTTTCAAGGGTCCTCTTTACTAATGCTGAGTGGCAAACTTTTCCCAACACAACAAGTTCACCGCAACACTCGTTAGAAATACTCCCTATCTGGAAAATAGCCGTGAAAGCTTCTAGAAAACATGGCAAACCCATTTTAGTGTCACATTTAGTTTCCTTAATAATCTAGTCGTTCTGCTTCGTAGCCATTACTGCCCCGCAAGTTAAGAATAAAACCAGTAGGACAGAATAAACATTAAGGCTTGCCATACTGCACGAATCTGATGTTACTAGTTAAATTTGGTTCGTAAAATTAATTTCGAACAAGATTCACAGGGAAAAAAGCTGGTATTTATAGGAAATGTTATAACCACATTAGACTAGAATATGTTACAATAAAAGAAAACATTAAATATTTCAGTTTAATTAGCATTAATTTTAATTACTACAAATCTAAATATTAATTCAAAGACACACATTTATACTTCCCTTTATAATTCTTAAATGGCTTTAAACGGATCACGAAAATATGGTTCAATAAAGATGATTATGTCGTACATGGGTTTCTGCGTTGAAACTGGGATTTAACTATTACGTCCACTCCAAACCAAACACCAGGACGATAATAACATATGGAAAAAGCAATGTGAGATATAGTACACTTGCATTACAGGCACACATATTCGTTATGTGTGTCGTCCTATTTTTCTAATATTTTGAAGTTGTGTATGCACTTGCTATGTTGATGGTTAAAAATTCATGTGTATCTCAAAATTGAATGAGCTATACCAGATTCCTTTACCAGTGATATGTATGTGCTACAATGTAAAAATAATTATGCGAAGTGTAAATTCTTATAACCATGTTCTTGTTAAAAAGTTTTTATCACACTTACCGTATTAGTAAAACGGAAAATGGCAACTAAATGACTGAGATTGAAAATTAATAAATCAAAAATATTTCCCGTCCTGAGATTAAGTCGATGTATGTCTTTATTGTGAGACTCCAATTCTGTTATTGTATTCTTCGTTCTACGTTAAGTTTTTTCGGTGTAAGCATTTCAACCCAATTTTACTGAAATATGAATGGAAGCTTTTAGTGGAATAAGTAATGGAAATTGGAAAATGAAAATTTCTCTTAGAGAGTTAAATCGGAAATAACGAATGATGTTACGTTTCTATAACTCTCGTAGGTATTGCCCAAATAATGGATAGGATTTAGTTTTTATATAAATTGAACCTTTTTTAATAGGGAGAATGTGGGATTGTAACACCCTGAATTTGGGCCTAGAATAAGTGGGTTCGTGTGTCGAGAGAATGGATTTTGTCGTTAAAAAAAAACTTGTAATTATTGTTTGGATTTAGATTATTGTGTAATCATTGTATACTAATTTTTCCTCCCTTTTAAATGTATTAACTGAATTATAATAAAATTTAATGTGGCATAATATTAATCTTTATGTAGTCAATTTATGCATCAATTTATCAAATAGTTTCCATAATTTTGTCCTTGTCATATAATTAATTATTTTATTTATGTTATCAGTGTGATGAACGAAGTTATAATTTAGAAATATTAATTTTTCTATTATTCTCGATTTAATTTTTATATTTTAATGTAATTTAGTTCTTATATTTTTTATAATATTAATTTCTATCGTTAAATTTTTGTTAATATACAATATGAGTATATATAATTTGAATGTACTAAAAAAATAATATGTGGTTTATACTAAAATAAGATAATGGTCAATTTTTAATTGGCCCCTAGATTATGCTAAAATTTGGGGATTTGATTTATATGCTTTACTTTTTTTTTTACATAGTTTGTCCCTCTACTTTTATGATGTCACTAATACATTTAAATAGTTAATTTTTCTTAAAAATATTATTCAAACAGAAATAAATTATTTTATCATGAAAAGTTTGAAAGGACATTTTCTTTTTAAAAAATTATTATTGCATGTTTAGTTTAATTTTTAGGAGGTAGCAAGGGTTAGTAGTGTTGGAAAAGTCCTAGGCTCGATCTAGGGCTTTAGAAAAAAATGTTTTTTTAGGGAGGTTAGTGGTAGTCATAAGGCTTTTAAAATGTTGGTGGGTTAAAAGATATCACAAAGAAGTAGGTGGTTTGGTGGCTTGGGGCGTTCTCTGTAACATCCTGGAAAGGGCCTATGCATTTTCGGTTTAATTGTACGAAGTGACATGTTTTATGTACTAGGAATAAATTTCGAACATTTCTGGAAACCCGGAAATGAATGGAAATGATTTGGAAATGAACATTTTTGGAAACCTGAAAATGTATAGAAATGTTAAGTTTAAAAATGGAAAGTGAACATTTTTGGAAACTAGGAAATGTAAGGAAATGATTTGGAAATGATTCAAAAGAGGAAAGTGAACATTTCTGGAAACTTGGAAATGTAAGGAAATGTCAAGTTTACAGAGCCGAACGAAAATTTTTGGAAACTTAGAAATGACTTAGAAATGTCTAGTTTTAAAGTTTAAAAGAGGAAAGTAAGGCAAGGTGGCCTTAAAAGAAAAAAGTTTGTGAAATTTGACACATAAACAGGCTTGGAAAAATGGCTTGGAGATGCCACTTAGGGCCTCTGGAAATGGCGCCACATGCAAGGTGTTGGGCCTGGGTTCGAGTCACATGGGAAGCAAATAAAAGGAGTTTTATTTTTGCTTCCAGAAGCAGAGGAGTGGACGGCAAGGCTTCTAGAAAAAGGGAGTTTTATTCCCTTTAAATTTCGGCAATTAATGGGATAAATAAGGGATTTAAATTGGATTATTTTTTTGAAGAGATAATAGATGGATAAATATGGATTTATTTCTTTTATTTTGATAGATAAGGAAGATATAAAAGAGGATTATTATTAGTATTATTTTTATTAAGAGATAAGAGATAATAAAGGATATTTCTTTAATTATTTTAAATTAAAGAGATAAAGCTATCAAAATAGAAGAGTGGTGGCCAAGTAAGGGACTCTAGCCTAGTAATTTTGGCTATAAAAGGCAGAGTAAGGCTATTCTTCATTCATTCTTTTCTCTTCGAGAAAACCTCTGCCGAAATTCTCTAAAGTTTCTCCTCTTCTCTCTGCCGAATTCTCTCTGCCATTATTCTCTTTTTTTTTCTCTTTTCTTTCTAATCCCTCCAAAAGCCGAAAGTAAGCCTTTTAAGGCCATAGCCGAATATCTTAAGTGGCTTCAAGCCTAGGTGCTGTCAATTTCTTCAAAGGTAAGAACAAGTTTGATTTCTATTCTTTTCTTTTAGATTTGTCGAAATCTAAGACTAATCCCATCAATATTCTTGTTGCCGAAACCTTGAAGAGATCTTTCGGGATTTACTAAGTGTCAACTACAAGGAAGGAGAAGTTCTTTCCCAGAAGGTACACCATAGGCCGCGTGTTCCCTAGTTATTCGGTGAATTTCGGGATTTAAAATCCACAATCATATTTAACATTCGGCTAAGGGTTATTTGTTATGAATAAATGTTAGAAATTGATCTAACATGAAGTTATAGGGATTTCGACAGACATATAAGGCAAGGAATACTTTCGGGATTTGGAAATTTCAAGGTAAGTTTTAGTGTACTAATCCTACTAGGATTTTGAATTTTGGCCGAATGGCTTTTTATTAAGGTAAAAAGTGATTAATCAATTGTAGGAACTTGAGATCTAAGGCAGTAGATCATATCTCGGGATCTCAAGGAATCTGTTAAGCTAATCAGGTGTGTACCCCACACTACTTTATAATATGTATTATGGCTATGTTTATTAATATAGGTGTTATTAAGTATATGAAAGTGGCTAAAGTACCATGATATGGTACTAAGTACTCAGGTACGTTTCCTACTTCTACTAGGAATATGAAAAATGTTATTCGTAACATGAGAATATGATAAGAATGTGAACTTGGGCATGTAATTGCATAATATGTTATGGGCATATGGGTTTGTTTGAAAGGGGAAGTGAAAAGTGGTGACCTAAGACCACAGTAATCTGAAAATGGTGACCTAAGACCACAGTAATCTGAACGTGGTGACCTAAGACCACGAATGCGGTGACCTAAGACCGCAATTTGGAGTGTAGCGGAAGGAGGGTCCACTTAGTAGTCCCCACGGTGTGACTGGCAAGTACGGGGGTGTGTAGCGGATGGACAATTAGGTTTGGGTTTGGGAATGCATCATAACTTGTATTTTATGTTTTGAATGTGTAACTATTGTATGCCTGATTCTATTATGATTTAGTGTCGTGTACACATTGAGTCTGTTTGACTCACCCCGTTGTGGGACCATGTTTCAGGTGATGAACAGTGATGGATCGGGACGGCAGTACTTGTGGTGGCCATGCTCAACTTGAAGTTGTTATTTTTATTGGACACTTTATCTTTATTTAAGTACTCTGAATTATTTGGAAATTATTTGATGTAATAAGGCCATAAGGCCATAGTTGAATTGTTTTCCATTTATTTTATTATGTTTATGAGTTTATCTATTAAAGTTTAAGTGATAATTTCTTTTAAACTAAACCCCAAATATTTTGTCACCTAAGATAAAAAGGGTTTTTAATATAAAAATTGAATTCGTTTTCAACACAAGCCCAACCCAAACAACATTTTTTTTAAATCACACAAGTTTTCCCTAAGTAACAAAAGAATTTGAAACCGGTTTACTTGAGAAACATACCAAATCTGGTCAAAGCTCATGGGCCAGGTTTGGGGTGTTTCATTCTCAATAAGTTGGAGGTCAAAGGTTCAAGTCTTAGGTATGGCAAAAATTTTTATTACGCATATGTTAGCATGAAGGCCAGAGTTTAGGCCTTATAATTAGTTGGGGCTGTTTCATGACACAAGGAATCGCCTGGCTCAATGGCAAAGGCGTTAGAAGTAGTAGGGGGAGCAGGGTTCTAGTCGCGGCGTGCGCTAAATGTTGGTTTTTATTTTTAAGTAAACCTGGAGCGTGACAGAAAGGGTTATAATTAATTAGCTAGGAAATATGACTCAAATAAAATACGCGGCGTAGTGGTAATGTAACACCCCAAACTCGGCCCAAACACTACAACCAGATCTGGTATGTCATTAAGAAAAATTTTGTCAAACATGTCGTATTTTCAGAAAAACCCAAATATATTTTATATAGAATATGCCTTTGTAAAATAAAACCCAAACTTGATTACATGCCTTAGTTTAATTATAAGGAAATTTTAAATAACTAAAAGTAATAAAAGCCCATAATAAAACAAAATATAAACTAGTGGCCCATGGCCTTATTACATCGAAGTTTAAAATCCATTAATTAAAATACAATTTAAAATAATTAACTGAAGTCTTTTTGCCAAATCTTCATATTCTTCTACATGGCCACCTTGCGTTCCTCTCCAGCTCGGTCCGAAGCACTAGGTATCACCTGAAATGTTAATTAAAAGAGTGAGTCGTGAGACTCAATGTGAAACCCTCATACACCACTAGATATTGGGCCTTAGGCTCATAAAACAGATTAATAATTTCATTCATTTAAATAACACATAATATGCAAGGACCAACCCGTTTGCCTAGGTTTCCATCCGCTACACGCCCCCGTACCAACAGTTCACACCATTGGGGATTTCTACAATCGACCCACACCGCTACACGCCAAGATGGCAATCATGCTGCTCATTAACATATTATGGCCGAAACCCTTATAACAGATCACGACATTAGTCGCTACAACACGTAACGATCACGGTATAAACCGTTACACAGATAACGTATAACTTCCTCCTTTCATCAATCCAACCCATGCAATCATATACAAGCAAATTACTTATAACATTTAATCAGATTATTCACTGACCTGGCGATTTGCGTTACCCTTTTTGGGCTTCCCACATTAAGTCAAGATTTCGCCTTTTATCATAACATATAAATTTATGAACATATATTAATAATCAGTTCTAGATGGTGGGGAAGTATTACACACCTGATTAATGTCGATACCCTTGCTAAACCGATCTACAACTTTGCTCAAAAAGCCGGAAAGGTGTGAAAATAGGCCTCTCCTATATTTGGCCATAGTTAGTATTCTACCCGATTTTATATATATGAATAAACAAATCCTCTTACCTTGAAATCCCGAATGTAACACGATTCTATAACTTAGAGATCTATGAGTTTCGGCTTCTAGGAAAAATCCCGGAAAGATGATCTATCGCGCTTTCGGCTTTTGAAAGAACTAAAAATTGAAAAGATGGCTAAGGGAGATTCAGCCAATGAATGTTAAGGAGAAGAATAGGTGTAGTTTCGGCTTTTGAATCAAAGTGAAGATGAGGGAATAGGCTTAGAGATTTCGGCTTTTGTAGAGAATGAAGAAGAAGATGGAATGAAACACCCCAAACCCGGCCCACGAGACTTGACCGAATCTGGTATGTTCCTCGAAGGAAACCGGTTCAAAATTCGTTTATTACTTTGGAAAGACTATGTGTTTTGAAAGAAAATTATTATTGGGTTGGGCCTGAATTGAAAACGAGTTTATTCCATTAAAAATCCTTTAACTTTAGGTGACAAAACGTTTAGGGTTTGTTTTAAAATAAATTTATTTAATTCATTAATTAATAATAGTTCATAATCATAATAAATAAAAGTAATAATAAAGAAATTCAACTATGGCCTTATTACATTAAATATTCCCAAAATTAAAATTTAAAAATACTTAAAATAAAATAAAAGTCCAAGTCGTAAATTTCTTGCTGTGCATGGCCATCCCTAAGCTTCTGTCGAACCCGGTCCATTACTGATCGTCACCTAAAAATAGTTCCCACAACGGGGTGAGTCAAACAGACTCAATGTGTAACCAACACTAAGAATCAACATTCCAGGCATGCATTATCATATCACATACATATTCATATAACAGGTAAAAATAATGATGCAACCCAAACCCAAACCTAGATAGCCATCCGCTACACTTCCCCGTACCAACCTGTACACCGTGGGGACTAATAAGTCAACCCTCCTTCCGCTACACTCCATCGAAGGCAGTCGCTGCAGTCGACGTGCTCATCACCCTTATAAAATTCGTGGTCTTAGGTCACCACATTCAGATTTCGTGGTCTTTGGTCACCACATTCAGATATCGCGGTCTTAGGTCACCGCATTCAGATAGCATGGTCTTAGGTCACCACATTCACTTCCCCTTTTCAATAACCCATATGCCCCATATTATACATAGTATGCATTAATCATGCCAAATTTCACATTCTTATCTTTATTCACATGTTAAATGTAACATATTTCATATTCCTAGTAGGAGTACGAAACGTACCTGAGTACTTTGTACCATAACATGGTACCTTAGCCACTTTCTTACACTTTCATATTCTTAATATCACATATATATTTATTAAACATGCCATAAAACCTATTGAGAAATAGTGTGGGGTACACACCTGATTTGCTTAGCGGTTCACTTAAATTTCGAAAAGCTTGATCTAATGCCTTAGATCTCAATTCCTACATTGGCCAACCTTAATTTATTCGGATAAAGCCTATTCGACTATAAAACCAAATCCTAGTAGGATTTGTATTCTTAAAACCTACCTTATTGCTGATTGGGACACCAACCAATCCCGAAATCTTTGCTTTATTCCTCCTTATATTCGGCCAGGCATTGAATCAATTAACTTGGTTAGTTTTCGGCTTTTGAACATTTAAAGAACAGATCTAAATACTAATCTAGGCTTTAGCCGAATATACATAGGCGCTTACCTTCCAAATCTTAAATCCCGAATTGGATCGTTGCTTCCTTAATGCTGTCGAAAATCCTATAGACACATGTTAGAGTTTAATCTAACATTAAAACATAAAACATGGCCTTTGGCTGAATATACATATGTCTTACCTTAAATCTTTAAATCCCGAAACTCTCTTCCTGATTAATGGAGATGTCGAAATACCTTAGATCTGAAATCCCGGAATTCACCTTCCATAGTTTCAGCCAAAATACAATATGAGGGATTAGTCCCTAAATTTCGACAGGCTTAAAAAGAAAAGAAAGGAAACCGAATCTAGATCTTACCCTTACTTGGACAAATCGATGGAACTCTTGCTTGAACCCTTAGCAGTATTCGGCTATGGTCTTAAAAAGGCTTACTTTCGGCTTTTGATGATTTGAAACAAAGAAGAAGAAATTGGCTAATGGTGTATCTTGAATTTTCGGCTTTGGCTAACAAAAAGAAGAAGAACAAGGCTCTAGGAAATTCGGCAAAGAGAGGAAAATTTGCTTAAGAAATTTGGCAAGGAAAGAGTGAATGAGTGAATGGCCTCTTTTCCTCTAGTAGCCGAAATTTCTACTCAGACTCCCTTACTTGGCCACCACTCTTCTATTTTGATATCTTTATCCTTTGAATTATCACTTTATTAAAAGAATAATCCCTTATTATCTCCTTGAAAATAATTTAAGATAAATCATCATTTATCCATCTATTAGCCGAAATTTTAAGAGAATTTAAACTCTTCCCTTGGGTTCCTTAGTGCCGTCCACTTCCCTGCTCTTTGTAGCAAAAATAAACTCCTTTATTTGCTCCCCAAGTGATTCGAACCCTGGCCCAAATACACAAGCTTGTGGTGTCACCTACCTGGGCCTTAAGTGATATCTTCAGGCCACTTTTCCAAGCCTGATGGTGTGTCAAATTCCTCCTATTAATTTTCTTAAGGCCACCTTGCCTTAGTTTCCTCTTTTTAACCTTTAAAACTTGACATTTCTTTACATTTCCAAGTTTCCAAAAATTTTCGTTTGCCTCCTTTAAACTTAACATTTCTTTACATTTCCAAGTTTCCCGAAATGTTTACTTTCCTCTTTTGAATCATTTCTAAATCATTTCCTTACATTTCCTAGTTTCCAAAAATGTTCAAAATACATTCATAACACATAAGACATGTCATTTCGTACAATTAAACGAAAATGCATAAGCCCTTTTCAGGATGTTACATGGAACTTTAGGAGTTTTCGGCTTTTACTCATAGAAGATGAGAAAAGAATGAGAGAAAAACCCCAAATGCTGAAATTGAAGAGATATTCCCCCTATTTATAGAAATTTCGACACTTACCTAACCTTGGAGATAAATCTTATCTTTTCTCCTTTATCTTAATCTACTGACTCATCTAAAAGAGACTTAATTATCTCTAACTCCTCCCTCCTTTATCAGCATATTATCCACATATTTTAAACCTTAAAATACCTAAATTTAGCCTTTATCTGCTTATTATCCTCATAAAATAAATTCCTAAATAATAGCCTTTATCTGCTTATTATCCACATATTTTAAATATTAAAACCCCTAAATTTTAGCCTTGTTGCCATCCACTCCACATAATCCTAATGCCCAAAATTTAGCTAACTTAAATTAAAAGAATTGGGCTCCATGAAACTTAAATTTGGGCCCCCTACTCCCTTGTGTGGCGTCACCTCCTAAGATTGGGCCACAAGCCCACTTTGGTATTTTAAACATAAATACTACCTTTTAAACCCCTATAATGCCCAAACAGAAAATTTTAATCAAGGCCTCTACCTAAGCCTGAGCCCAATTTGGACCCTAACAGTTAAATTAACACATTAAACATATCCTACCTATTAAACGCATAGGCCCAAAAATTCAGGATGTTACAGTTCTACCCCCTTAAAGAAATTTCATCCTTGAAATTTCCAACTAACTATTAATCGTACTACATAAGTCTCACTACCATGCTTTCGCTGCGCACTCCAATTCTAAACCCAAAATAAACACTTAGTATTCTATGGTAGAGTACGCACCGGTATTCACATCTAGAGCGTCCTCGTCCCCTTGTACTCATGCTATCAGTTCGCGTTTATCTGATTAAAAATTTTATGAATTATTGGTTTTCTTCTACTGATTATCCACGAACAGTCTTATGATTAGTAGTTTTAAGAGTAGTTCTTTCGAATTCGCAATTCAGTCTCAAGTTCACCTTTCTTAGTTCTAAGAACTACATACATTCAACTGACAACATCCATACACCCACATTCAATACATAGGGGTATTTTTGTTATTCCACTACCCAGGGGTATTTTCGTAATTTTATCCTACAGGGGTATTTTCATAATTTTCAAAATAGGGTTCCTTGGTGATTTTGTGGAATTAGGGTGTTTTAGTAATTTTGCAATCCGGGGGTATTTCGGTAATTTTGAAGTCCGGGGGTATTCCGGTAATTTTAAAATCCAGAGGTATTTCAGAAATTTTAAAATCTGGGGGTATTTCGGTAATTTTGAAATTCGGGGGTATTTCGGTAATTTTACAAATCAAGGGTATTTTGGTCATTTCACAAATCAGGGGAAATTTGGTAATTTTACAAATCAGGGATAATTTGGTCATTTTGCAAATCAAGGTAATTTGGAAATTTTACAAATCAGGGGTATTTTGGTCATTTTGTAAAAATAATGTGGCTAGTCTCTTTCGGGTTTTAATTATAGATTTTGGCCCGTCAACAAATCCTCATGGCTAGGGTGAACAGTCACTACTCACCAGGTAGGATTCCAGCGAAGAGGAGGTGAGTCACTAGGACTACTTAAGTAAAAGGCTCTTCCGGATCCAATCCTAGACATGCGCATGCCTGTTGCCACACCCTAGTCTTGCGACTCGTTTATGGGTTTGTTTAGTGAAATTAAGTCTTATGAGATTTAAGGAGTTCTTTCAGCTAAGCCTAGAGTCCATCAAGTTCTAATCTAACTAATCTACGTCCCATAAAGCCCATCAAGCCCACATATTTATATCACACAATGGTTCAGAATACTTACCTGGCGGACTTGGGACGGAGACCCAGGTGCCATGCAGAGCTAAAAACCTGTTATTATTTAAAAACATGTATATTTCGAAAGCCCATCTTTAGAAAACATTTTGAGCTCAAAAACCCCCAGAGCCGAGTTTTGAACCGGGCTCTGATACCAATTTGTAACACCCCAAACCCGGCCCAAACACTACAACCAGATCTGATATGTCACTAAGAAAAATTTTGTCAAACATGTCGTATTTTCAGAAAAACCCAAATATATTTTATATAGAATATGCCTTTGTAAAATAAAACCCAAACTTGATTACATGCCTTAGTTTAATTATAAGGAAAATTTAAATAACTAAAAGTAATAAAAGCCCATAATAAAACAAAATATAAACTAGTGGTCCATGGCCTTATTACATCGAAGTTTAAAATCCATTAATTAAAATACAATATAAAATAATTAACTGAAGTCTTTTTGCCAAATCTTCATATTCTTCTACATGGCCACCTTGCGTTCCTCTCCAGCCCGGTCCGAAGCACTAGGTATCACCTGAAATGTTAATTAAAAGAGTGAGTCGTGAGATTCAGTGTGCAACCCTCATGCACCACTAGATTTTGGGCCTTAGGCCCATAAAACAGATTAATAATTTCATTCATTTAAATAACAAATAATATGCAAGGCCCAACCTGTTTGCCTAGGTTTCCATCCGCTACACGCCCCCGTACCAACAGTTCACACCATTGGGGATTTCTACAATCGACCCACACCGCTACACGCCAAGATGGCAGTCATGCTGCTCATCAACATATTATGGTCGAAGCCCTTATAACAGATCACGGCATTAGCCGCTACAACATGTAACAGATTACGGTATAAACCGCTACACATATAACGTATAACTTCCTCCTTTCATTAACCCAACCCATGCAATCATATACAAGCAAATTACTTATAACATTTAATCAGATTATTCACTGACCTGGCGATTTGCGTTACCCTTTTTGGGCTTCCCACATTAAGTCGAGATTTCGGCTTTTATAAAAACATATAAACTTATGAACATATATTAATAATCAGTTCTAGATGGTGGGGAAGTATTACACTCCTGGTTAATGTCGATACCCTTGCTAGACCGATCTACAACTTTGCTGAAAAAGCCGGAAAGATGTGAAAATAGGCCTCTCCTATATTCGGCCATAGTTAGTATTCTACTCGATTTTATATATATGAATAAACAAATCCTCTTACCTTGAAATCCCGAATGTAACACGATTCTATAACTTAGAGATCTATAAGTTTCAGCTTCTAGGAAAAATCTCGGAAAGATGATCTATCGCGCTTTTGGCTTTTGAAAGAACTAAAAATTGAAAAGATGGCTAAGGGAGATTCAGCCAATGAATATTAAGGAGAAGAATAGGTGTAGTTTCGGCTTTTGAATCAAAGTGAAGATGAGGGTATAGGCTTAGAGATTTCGACTTTTGCAGAGAATGAAGAAGAAGATGGAACTTTAGGAGTTTTCGGCTTTTACTCAGAGAAGAAGAGAAAAGTATGAGAGAAAAACCCCAAATGCCGAAATTGAAGAGATATTCCCCCTATTTATAGAAATTTTGGTACTTACCTAACCTTGCAGATAAATCCTATCTTTTCTCCTTTATCTTAATCTACTGGCTCATCTAAAAGAGACTTAATTATCTCTTACTCCTCCCTCCTTTATCAGCATATTATCCACATATTTTAAACCTTAAAATCCCTAAATTTTAGTCTTTATCTGCTTATTATCCTCATAAAATAAATTCCTAAATAATAGCCTTTATCTGCTTATTATCCACATATTTTAAACATTAAAACCCCTAAATTTTAGCCTTGTTGCCATCCACTCAACCTAATCCTAATGCCCAAAATTTAGCTAACTTAAATTAAAAGAATTGGGCTCCATGAAACTTAAATTTGGGCCCCTTACTCCCTTGTGTGGCGTCACCTCCTAAGATTGGGCCACAAGCCCACTTTTGTAGTTTAAACATAGATACTACCTTTTAAACCCCTATAATGCCCAAACAGAAAATTTTAATCAAGGCCTCTACCTAAGCCTGAGCCCAATTTGGACCCCTAACACTTAAATTAACACATTGAACATATCCTACCTATTAAACGCATATGCCCAAAAATTCAGGATGTTACAGGTAAGGGGCGTGTACCATCGTGAAGAGGTCGGAGGTTCGAATCTGGATGTTGGCTAATATTTTTAGATTCCTTTAGATGATTCGGTCGCTGGAAAATATGCTTTAAAAGAAGTCGAGAATGGAACATGTCACAAGCAAGGTTGTGGTGCTGTGGCAAGAAGCGTGTTGTGGCTCCTGCAGGTCGCGGGTTCGAGTTGCCTTGTCCACATTAACTTGTTATTTTGCTGCAGGCGTGGGTAAGTTGGTCGCTGGAAAGTATACTTTAAAACAAGTTGAGAATGGAATATATCACAAGAACAGTTGTGGTGCAGTGGTAGGGGGCGTGTGTTGGTGCTTGGAGGTCTTGGGTTCGAGTTACCTTGTACACATTAACTTGTTATTTTGCTGCTGGCGTGGGGAAGGTATTTGAATGTAATTCAAATTGAATTTTTGGCTAAATAAAAGGAATTTTTGGGATGAGGATGAGGATAAATTTTGGAGATAATAAAGGAATTTATTTGGTGATAAGTTTGAGTCGATTAGGGAGTGTAGATATATTTATTTATTTATCTATTTATTTATTTATTTTAGTATAAATATGGGTGCCGAAATTCTCTTTAAATAGAGAGGGGATATCTCTTCAATTTCGGCATTTGAACCCCATTCTCTCAATCTTTTCTCTCAGTCTCTTCTACAAGCTAAAACCCTAGTTGCTTTCTGCAATCTTTTCTTTTAAATTCTTCAGAAGTCGAAACCTTTTATTTCATTCTCTTCTTCATTCGACCGAAAACATAGACCCCATTTGATTTCTTCATTAAAAGCTGAATCATCATAAGACTTCTTTGAATCATCTTCACTTCCTGATTTTTTTTGCAAAAAACCAAAATCTCCCCAAGTGCTAGCTGTAACACCCCAAACCCGGACAAGACACCACGTCCGAATCTGGTATGTTACGGGGAAAAACGTTTTTGAGAGGTTAGATTTTTCGTTTAAAAGCTGGGTGAAAACATAGTGTATTTGAAGAAAAATTTGACTAGGCTTGTTTGAAATCAGGTGGTGAAATTGAAACCCGGAAATTTTGGAAACTTATCCAAAGTGTGTAGTTAAAAACTAGTTGATTTCATTTAATTACTCAAGAAGTTTCTTAGTGTTACCTAAGACATTTTAACTTGGTAGAAAATCAAGTTTGATTTGAAAATCATTTGAGTTTACTTAATATCAAAACATAATGTGATACCCGATGGTATAGTTGAAAGCACATTGCGTTATAGTTTTGAAAACATTGTCTTTCCAAATTTTAGTAAAATTTCAACCCAATTATTGTGTTAAGGCATATTAATAATCTACTATAAAACATAACCTCGTAAAACATAATTTAAAAGGCCTTTTACAAATCCAAAATAAAACCCAAGTAATAATAAATAACTAAAGTACCCAAATTATAGAGTCTGAGTAAAACTTTATTCAGCATGGCATGAGCACCCGAGTCCATCCCGGCTCCATGTCCGCGTCTACGAGTCACCTGAAATGTCAAAGGAGAGGGTGAGTCGTATGACTCAGTGCATAAATCCCGCTCCCGATAAAACAACATGCTAACACACATCATACATAGCAACATAATTAATGCAACCCGATCCTAGCCATCCGTATCTCTTTTTCTACCCCGTGTGGTACCAAACCACTGGTGGTGCCAAACCACTGGTGACCCAAGGTCACGATATCCATAAGTGTGGTACCAAACCACTGGTGACCCAAAGTCACGAATAATCCAATGATGGGGCCAACCCATCGTGTGATACCAAATCACTAGCAGACAATCCCATAACTCAAGTGGGGCCAACCCACGGTGGTGTCAAACCACAGGGACGAGTCGCAATGAGGTGCCAAACCTCTGGTGTCCCAAAGACACAATGTGGTACCAAACCACTGGTGACCGTAGTCACGATAATCGAGTGATGGGGCCAGCCCATCGTGTGATACCAAATCACTGGCGTCAATCCCGTATAATCACCTGTGGGGCCAACCCACCGTGGTACTAAGCCACTGGGACGAGACGCTGAGGTGCCAAACCTCTGGTGACCCAAAGTCACAAAATATCACTGTGGTACCAAACCACTGGAGGTGCCAAACCTCTGGTGTCCCAAAGACACAGTGTCCCAAAGACACGGATATCATCATCCCCCTCTACTCATTTCACCCATACATGTCATACTAACTCATGTACCATATACAATCATGTATCTCATACTAGCATGCCCAATATTGTAATCTCAATGCATACATATCATAAAACATGCTATTAAGGGTATCAATCAATATAACCACACGAACTTATCCGAATCCATGATCATACCCAAAAAAGTATCATATCCATCCAACAATCTGTCTTAATTTGTTAATCAATCAGGTTTATCATATATTACTAGTTATAAAGTGTGTTAGTTTACACACCTGGTAATTACGAGTCTAAAGATCCCAACGAATCGATCTAAGTCCCTCAATTATCAGGCTCCTATAACAATCGGCCAAATGAAAGCATTAGACAACTTATCACATTCGGCCAAAACCATCTAACCCCAAAAGAATCCATAACGAACCCTTACCTTTAAACTTGATTTGGTTTCCTACCAAATCTCGAATCAAGCAGTGATTCCCTCTTCCAACAATCGGCACCCTAAAAGAGAATGGTTAAACTTTAATAATCTTGACTTAATCGAAACCGAAAGAGTATATTGAAGAACCAGCCTCTTACCACTACTTACTAATCAATTGACAGAAGAAAACGGCTCCTCGTGCTTGCTTTGAAACCTTTGATGTCCTATAATGAAGAGATTAACAACGATTAACTTACTTCAATCCACAACCATCATAGGTTTTAATCTAACCGAAATCAATCATAGAACTGGAGAAGAAAAACATGGCCATTCGGCCAAACACTGACCCCAACACCAAACACCAAGAATTCGGCCACAAAAAACCCCTAGGAGAAAAGGGAGATTCGGCTCAAGAGCTTTTGAAATGGAAGAAAAAAAAATAGAAAATGGATAGGGACAATACTTACGGTTTTGAAAGAAAAAGAGATGGAAAATGTGTTTTGGGAACTAGTGTTTCAGCTTAATGAAATGGTAAGGCACAAATGAAAGATTCGGCTAGGATTATTGAGAAAAGCAAATGAGAGTTTGAGGGAAGAAGGTGATATGGTTTCGACTCAACTCAAATGAAAGAGAAAAGAAAGAATGGGGAGGAGCATTCGGCTAGAAAAGGAAGTTAGGAGAAAACAACAAATTTGGCAAGTCTTGGAAGGTTTGGTCTTTCGGTTTCAAGATGAAGAAGAGAGAAAATATGCAATTGAAGTTTCGGTTGACTAATGACAAAGAGAGAATTTGGTTTACCAAAAAGGTGACCAAAAATGCTAAGAAATTTTCCAAAAGAGATGCCTAAACTTTCGGTTTCCAAAATGAACAAAAGAGAGTTTTTGCTTACCAAAAGCTTGACCGAAAATGTACCAAAATGCCAAGGTACATTCGGCCTTCCCCTATCCCACACTAAGCCGTCACTTCCCCACTCCCCACTCCCTCAAATTCGGCCATAATCCCCAAACACACTCACCACCACTCATTTCAAATGAGTTTACCAAGTCTTCCTCCACTATTTGCTCTCCACCATCCAAGTCACCACTTGACCAAGTCCAAGGAGGAATTTGAACTCCATCCAACTCCTTCCCCCTATGCCGTCCAAAATGAGTGACAAAATAGGGGATCCTGCAGCTTGAACCCAGGACCTCACCCCTTGTAGTTGATGCCACACCAAGCTCCCCATGTAACGCATGCTTGCCACCTTGCCAGCTCACTTTTTGTGCAACAAAACAACAAATAAAATTCTTAAACCCCAGCTTCCTCAGCTCCCTTCACTTAACACCCAAAAACCAAAATTTTCCTACCCACTCAGGCACACTTCTAGCCCACAATTAAGCCCCGATACTACGCAAACAACAACACAGCACACTAAACACATGCAATATCATGCAACAACAAAACAGGCCCTAACCCGGGATATTACAGTTCTGCCCCCCTTAAAAATAATTTCGACCTCGAAATTACCTGATCAGAAGAGTTGCGGGTATTGCTGTCTCATCATACCCTCGGGTTCCCACGTAGCTTCTTCTACGCCATGATTCCGCCAAAGTACCTTAACCAAAGGCACAGACTTTCTACGCAGAACCTTCACATCCCGATCTAGAATCTGCACAGCTTCCTCTTCCATAGTCAAATCTGGATTTACCTCGATCTCTTCCACTGCTACCACATGTGACAGATCTGAACATAACACCGAAGCATCGAAACTTGAAAAACGTCGTGAATCTGACTTAGCTCTGCTGGCAACTCAAGTTGATACGCCACTGGTCCCACTCGTCTCAGTACCTTATACGACCCAATAAACATCGGACTTAGCTTGCCTTTCCTTCCGAACCTCAACACTTTCTTCCACGGCGAGACCTTTAGGAAAACTTGATCCCCTACAGCAAACTCTATATCTCTCCGCTTAAGATCGGCATAAGACTTTTGCAGGTCCGAAGCTTCCTTCAATCGAGCCTGAATCACTTTAACCTTGACTTCGGTCTCAGCAACCAACTCAGGTCCCAACAACTGACGTTCACCCAACTCCGTCCAACACGTAGGTGAGCGACACTTCCTACCATACAACTCCTCATACGGTGCCATCTTGATGCTCGCTTGGTAACTGCTGTTGTAGGCAAACTCAGCTAATGGTAGAAACTCCTCCCAACTACCTCTAAAATCCAGGACACAACCTCTCAGCATATCCTCCAAGATCTGAATAACCCTTTCTGATTGACCGTCAGACTGCGAGTGAAAAGCCGTGCCAAAATCCAAACGAGTACCCAGAGCTTGATGCAATGCTTTCCAGAACCATGACGTAAACCTGGGATCCCTGTCCGAGATTATCGAAACTGGCACACCGTGCAACCTCACTATCTCTGAAACATACAGCTTTGCCAACTTTTGAAGTGAATAGTCAACCCTCACCGGAATAAAGTGAGCTGATTTAGTCAAACGATCCACCACTACCCAAACTGAATCCTTCTTGCTTGGCGTAAGCGGTAATCCACTGACAAAATCCATGGTTATCCTTTCCCACTTCCACTGAGGAATCTTCACAGGCTGAAGCAAACCCGACGGCAACTGATGTTCAGCCTTGACTTGCTGACAAGTCAGACACTTACTCACGAACTCTGTCAGCTCTTTCTTCAAGCCAGGCCACCAAAACTGCTCTCTAAGATCCCTATACATCTTACTACCTCCAGGATGCATAGCATAAGGACTGCTATGTGCGTCCTGAAGAATCTTCTGCCTCAGCTCAACATCTTTAGGCATACAAGCCTTACCCTGTAAACACAACACCTCATCACTGGACAAGCTGTAACCCTCCAAACCACCATTCTGCACTTGTAACCTTCGCGCACTCAGAACCTCATCCTCTAACTGTTTCTCTCTGATCTGCTTAACCCAAGTAGGCTTAACCTGCAACTCTGCCAGAATACTCCCGTCGTCATACAAGCTCAAATGGGCAAACAATGCTCTTAAGTCCGAAACAACCTTACGGCTCAACGCATCTGCCACCACGTTAGCCTTGCCCGGATGATATTCAATCGAACAGTCGTAATCTTTCAGCAACTCAACCCATCTACGCTGCCTCAAATTCAAATCCTTCTGAGTCAGGAGATACTTCAGACTCTTGTGATCTGTGTAGACTATTGATCTCTCTCCATACAAGTAGTGCCTCCAAATCTTTAAGGCGAAGACTACAGCCGCTAGCTCCAAATCGTGCGTCGGATAGTTGACTTCATGTGGCCTCAGCTGCCGAGAAGCGTAAGCCACAACCTTACCTTCTTGCATCAGTACACAACCCAAGCCCGTATGTGGTGCATCGCAATAGACTGTGTTTTCCTTACCAGCCTCAGGTTGGATTAAAACCGGAGCCTCAGTCAAAATCTTCTTTAACTTATCGAAGCTTTCCTGCTGTTTCTCATTCCATACAAACGGAACTTCTTTCCTTAACAACTTGGTCATCGGCGCTGCTATCAACGAGAAACCCTCAACAAACCTTTGGTAGTATCCGGCCAAACCCAGAAAACTCCGAATCTCAGCCACTGACCTAGGCGGCTTCCAATCCAAAACTGCCTCAATCTTACGAGGATCTACCCGAATCCCCTCAGCTGACACTACATGACCCAAGAAAGTCACTTCTCTAAGCCAGAACTCGCACTTACTGAACTTAGCATAGAGCTGCTTTTCCTTCAGAATTTGCAGCACCACTCGCAAATGCGCATCATGCTCTTCTTCTGTCCTTGAGTACACCAAGATGTCGTCTATGAAAACTACGACGAACTGATCCAGATACTGCTGAAACACCCTATTCATCATATCCATAAACGCTGCCGGTGCATTAGTCAACCCGAACGGCATTACCAGAAATTCGTAGTGCCCATATCGAGTCCGAAACGCTGTTTTATGGATATCAGCCTCCTTAACCTTCAACTGGTGATACCTAGACCTCAAGTCGATCTTCGAGAATACCGCAGCACCCTTCAGCTGATCAAACAAGTCATCTATCCGTGGCAACAGATACTTGTTTTTAATCGTCAGCTTGTTCAACTGGCGGTAGTCTATGCACATCCGCATTGTGCCATCTTTCTTCTTAACAAAGAGTACCGGCGCACCCCACGGCGAAACACTTGGCCTAATAAAACCCCGATCCAATAACTCCTGGATCTGAGCCTTAAGCTCTACCAATTCCTTTGGTGCCATCCTATACGGAGCAATAGACACTGGCATGGTTTCGGGTAACAGATCTATTCCGAACTCTACCTCACGATCCGGCTGCAAACCTGGAAGCTCCTCAGGAAACACATCAGCAAATTCCTTAATAGTACGAACCTTCTCTACAGCAGTCTCTTTAGCCTCCAAGGCATACACATGAACTACATACGCTTCACAGCCCTTCCTGACCATCTTTTCCGCTTTCAAAGCAGATACCACATTTGATAAGTAATCTCTCCTATTACCTATCATAGCCACCTCATCACCCTCAACCGTTTTAAGAACCATGCGCTTAGCCGCGCAATCCAATCTCGCCTGGTACTTGACCAACCAATCCATCCCAAGAATCAGATCGAACTCCCCAAACGGCAGTTCCATCAGATCAGCAGCAAACACTACCCCTTGGAGTTCTAGGGGTACCTCTCTAAACAGTTTATCTACTACTACAGAGTGACCTAAAGGGCTAATTACAGTCATCTGCCTAGAAGATATCTCAGAGTCTAAATCCATGGTCTCTACTATACTACTGGAAACATAAGAGTGCGTTGAACCCACATCAATCAAAGCAGTATAAGGAGAACCAAAGATCAAGAACGTACCGGTTATGACGTCCGGTGCGTCGCCCTCCTCTCGGCGCCTCGCTGCATACACTAATCCAGGCTGTCTGGCATCAGAACTACCCGCACCTCTGCCCGGTGCTCCACGGCCCCGACCAGAACCATTACCACCTCTGCCATTACCACGGCCCCTCTACGGTGGCGGTCTATTACCTCTAAACTGATTACGGTCCTAACTCTCAGACTGAATCCTGGCCAACTTACGCGGACAATCCCTCACACGGTGCTCCAGAGAACCACACTCGAAGCAACCTTTTCCTCCAGTCCAGCAACCACCCCAATGAGATTTCCCACACTGATTGCACTGCGGTGGTCCCTGCCTAGCAGCAACAAACCTAGCAGGCTGATTCGGCCCACTCGGTCTAGCCCTCTTCTGAGGATTACCCGACGACCCAGAAGACCCAAAGCTCCTCTTATGCCTATTTCTGTCCATGCCCTGCCTCACTGACTTTTCAACACCCTCGGCTACCTTAGCCTTCTCAACTATGACAGCAAACTCGCGCTCCTGCTGAGGAGCAATCAGCAGTCTCAACTCGTCTCGCAGGCCATCCTCGAAACGAACACACCTCTCATGTTCAGTGGCTACAATGCCCCTGGCATACCTACTCAGCTTCAAGAACTCCGCCTCGTACTCAGAAACAGATTTACTCCCCTGAACAAGCCTCAGAAATGCCTTTCGCTGGGAGTCAATATAACTAGCTCCAATGTATTTCTTTTGATATGCAGCCCTGAAATAATCCCATGTCAGATCCTCTGCTGCCACACTGTCTCGAACCGTGAGCCACCACTGATATGACTCATCCCGGAGAAGCGATACGATGCCCTTCAGCTTCTCTTCAGCAGTTAAGTCCAGATCATCCATGATCCGCTCAGTTGCCTCCAGCCAATACTCAGCAGTGCTGGGAGCAACATCAGATACTCCTCGAAAGAATTCGGCCCCGTTTGCCCGGAGTCGCTCAGGCACAGATTTCCTAACTCCTGCACCACCACCTACTCCAGCTACTCTTTCCAACACTCGCAGCATCGCCTGTGACACTGCGTCATCCCCAGTCTGATCTTGGAACTCACCACCTCCAGCTGGTGGCGGAACCGGTATCTCATTATCTGAACCCTGACCAGATCCTACAGGCTCAGAAACTGTCATCCTACCCCTACCTCTACCACGAGTATTACGACCACGTCCGCCTCGAGTGCTCATGACTAATCTTTCTACGTATCTGATTTAAGAATTTTATGAATCAGTACTTATTCCACTGTTTAAAAGCAAATCTTATGAATATTAAAGAGGATTTGTTCTCGCGAGTTCACAGAATCCTATCAGTTTCAATCTCTAAAGTAGTATACTATTACTATTCATCAAATCATATCACATCCAACCAAATCACAAGCAATAGTACGGGGTACTTACCTGGGCGAACTGGTACCAGAGACTCGGTGCCATGCCTTTCAAACCATACTTTCAAAACAAACACTTAAAACAGACTTTTGAAAACATCTTGGGCCTCAGGCCCACAGCCGAGCCTTTGAACTTGGCTCTGATACCACAATTGTAACACCGCAAACCTGGACAAGACACCACGTCCGAATCTGGTATGTTACGGGGAAAAACGTTTTTGAGAGGTTAGATTTTTCGTTTAAAAGCTGGGTGAAAACATAGTGTATTTGAAGAAAAATTTGACTAGGCTTGTTTGAAATCAGGTGGTGAAATTGAAACCCGGAAATTTTGGAAACTTATCCAAAGTGTGTAGTTAAAAACTAGTTGATTTCATTTAATTACTCAAGAAGTTTCTTAGTGTTACCTAAGACATTTTAACTTGGTAGAAAATCAAGTTTGATTTGAAAATCATTTGAGTTTACTTAATAACAAAACATAATGTTATACCCGATGGTATAGTTGAAAGCACATTGCGTTATAGTTTTGAAAACATTGTCTTTCCAAATTTTAGTAAAATTTCAACCCAATTATTGTGTTAAGGCATATTAATAATCTACTGTAAAACATAACATCGTAAAACATAATTTAAAAGGCCTTTTACAAATCCAAAATAAAACCCAAGTAATAATAAATAACTAAAGTACCCAAATTATAGAGTCTGAGTAAAACTTTATTCAGCATGGCATGAGCACCCCGAGTCCATCCCGGCTCCATGTCCGCGTCTACGAGTCACCTGAAATGTCAAAGGAGAGGGTGAGTCGTATGACTCAGTGCATAAATCCCGCTCCCGATAAAACAACATGCTAACACACATCATACATAGCAACATAATTAATGCAACCCGATCCTAGCCATCCGTATCTCCTTTTCTACCCCGTGTGGTACCAAACCACTGGTGGTGCCAAACCACTGGTGACCCAAGGTCACGATATCCATAAGTGTGGTGCCAAACCACTGGTGACGTATAGTCACAATGTGTTACCAAAACACTGGTGACCGAAGTCACAAATCCAATGATGGGGCCAACCCATCGTGTGATACCAAATCACTAGCAGACAATCCCATAACTCAAGTGGGGCCAACCCACGGTGGTGTCAAACCACAGGGACGAGTCGCAATGAGGTGCCAAACCTCTGGTGTCCCAAAGACACAATGTGGTACCAAACCACTGGTGACTGTAGTCACGATAATAGAGTGATGGGGCCAACCCATCGTGTAATACCAAATCACTGGCGTCAATCCCGTATAATCACCTGTGGGGCCAACCCACCGTGGTACTAAGCCACTGGGACGAGACACTGAGGTGCCAAACCTCTGGTGACCCAAAGTCACAAAATATCACTGTGGTACCAAACCACTGGAGGTGCCAAACCTCTGGTGTCCCAAAGACACAGTGTCCCAAAGACACGGATATCATCATCCCCCTCCACTCATTTCACCCATACATGTCATACTAACTCATGTACCATATACAATCATGTATCTCATACTAGCATGCCCAATATTGTAATCTCAATGCATACATATCATAAAACATGCTATTAAGTGTATCAATCAATATAACTACACGAACTTACCCGAATCCATGATCATACCCAAAAAAGTATCATATCCATCCAACAATCTGTCTTAATTTGTTAATCAATCAGGTTTATCATATATTACTAGTTATAAAGTGTGTTAGTTTACACACCTGGTAATTACGAGTCTAAAGATCCCAACGAATCGATCTAAGTCCCTCAATTATCAGGCTCCTATAACAATCGGCCAAATGAAAGCATTAGACAACTTATCACATTCGGCCAAAACCATCTAACCCCAAAAGAATCCATAACGAACCCTTACCTTTAAACTTGATTTGGTTTCCTACAAAATCTCGAATCAAGCAGTGATTCCCTCTTCCAACAATCGGCACCCTAAAAGAGAATGGTTAAACTTTAATAATCTTGACTTAATCGAAACCGAAAGAGTATATTGAAGAACCAGCCTCTTACCACTACTTACTAATCAATTGACAGAAGAAAACGGCTCCTCGTGCTTGCTTTGAAACCTTTGATGTCCTATAATGAAGAGATTAACAACGATTAACTTACTTCAATCCACAACCATCATAGGTTTTAATCTAACCGAAATCAATCATAGAACTAGAGAAGAAAAACAGGGCCATTCGGCCAAACACTTACCCCAACACCAAACACCAAGAATTCGGCCACAAAAAACCCCTAGGAGAAAAGGGAGATTCGGCTCAAGCGCTTTTGAAATGGAAGAAAAAAAAATAGAAAATGGATGGGGACAATACTTACGGTTTTGAAAGAAAAAGAGATGGAAAATGTGTTTTGGGAACTAGTGTTTCAGCTTAATGAAATGGTAAGGCACAAATGAAAGATTCGGCTAGGATTATTGAGAAAAGCAAATGAGAATTTAAGGGAAGAATGTGATATGGTTTCGACTCAACTCAAATGAAAGAGAAAAGAAAGAATGGGGAGGAGCATTCGGCTAGAAAAGGAAGTTAGGAGAAAACAACAAATTCGGTAAGTCTTGGAAGGTTTGGTCTTTCGGTTTCAAGATGAAGAAGAGAGAAAATATGCAATTGAAGTTTCGGTTGACTAATGACAAAGAGAGAATTTGGTTTACCAAAAAGGTGACCGAAAATGCTAAGAAATTTGCCAAAAGAGATGCCTAAACTTTCGGTTTCCAAAATGAACAAAAGAGAGTTTTTGCTTACCAAAAGCTTGACCGAAAATGTACCAAAATGCCAAGGTACATTCGGCCTTCCCCTATCCCACACTAAGCTATCAATTCCCCACTCCCCACTCCCTCAAATTCGGCCATAATCCCCAAACACACTCACCACCACTCATTTCAAATGAGTTTACCAAGTCTTCCTCCACTATTTGCTCTCCACCATCCAAGTCACCACTTGACCAAGTCCAAGGAGGAATTTGAACTCCATCCAACTCCTTCCCCCTATGCCGTCCAAAATGAGTGACAAAATAGGGGATCCTGCAGCTTGAACTCAGGACCTCACCCCTTGTAGTTGACGCCACACCAAGCTCCCCATGTAACGCATGCTTGCCACCTTGCCAGCTCACTTTTTGTGCAACAAAACAACAAATAAAATTCTTAAACCCCAGCTTCCTCAGCTCCCTTCACTTAACACCCAAAAACCCAAATTTTCCTACCCACTCAGGCACACTCCTAGTCCACAATTAAGCCCCGATACTACGCAAACAACAACACAGCACACTAAACACATGCAATATCATGCAACAACAAAACAGCCCCTAACCCGGGATATTACACTAGCCAAATTCCCTGTGTTGAAGGCGTTATTTCTATATTTGAAGGAGACCTGATCGTCTAGATCTAAAAGCCGAAAATCTTCAGTCTCTAAGTATCATACCTTTTTTCGGGATTTTAAGGTAAGGTAGTTTTCTTTAGATTTTCGTTACGTTAGATTATCGTATTTGTAATCTTAAACCTATGTTATGGATTAACAACTACATGTTACGATGGTAGCAACTGATAAGGTCCCTCGATGGAATCAAATATGGATCAGGCAAAGGAGGGGATTGGATCTGTAAAACCAATCCCTAAGTTTAAAAAGCGAGCGGTGTCAGCAGTTCGAGATTGGCCAGTAGGTTGTGGACCGACATCCGAACAAAATCTTAGACAGATAGCAGTTTTAGCAGCTTCTGATAGTGTCGACATAGAGAGTGTCGTCCTAACGGTAACCAGGTGTGTAATACTTCCCCACCATCTAGATCTAATCATAAAATGCATGATCATAAGATTTATATATGTTTTGATAATTGCCAACATTTCGGTTTATTGATGAAAGCCCAAGGAGGGTATAAGCAGATCACCAGGTTAGTAAATAATCTGTTTAAATGTTATAAGTAAAATGCTTGTATGTGATTGCATGGGTTGGGTTGATGACAGGAGGAAGTTATACGTTATATGTGTAGCGGTTTTTACCGTGATCTAATGTAGCGGCTTATGCCGTGAACTGTTATACGGGCTTCGGCCATTAAATTTTATACGGGTTTCGGCCATTATATGTTATAAGGGCTTCGGCCATCATGTGTGGATGAGCAGCATGACTGCCATCATGGTGTGTAGCGGTGTGGGTCGATTGTAGAAATCCCCAATGGTGTGTACGGTTGGTACGGGGGCGTGTAGCGGATGGAAACCTAGGCAAACGGGTTGGGCCTTGCATATTATTTGTTATTAATTTTTATTATGAGTATTAAAGTGTTTATTTTGTTTAATGGGCCTAAGGCCCAAAATCTAGTGGTGCATGAGGGTTACACACTGAGTCTCGCGACTCACCCTTTTAATTAACCTTTCAGGTGATACCTAGTGCTTCGGACCGGGCTGGAGAGGAACGCAAGGTGGCCATGCAGAAGAATATGTAGATTTGGCAAAAAGACTCAAGTTATTATTTTATATTTTTAATTAATGGAATTTTAAACTTCGATGTAATAAGTCCATGGGCCACTAGTTTATATTTTGTTTTATTATGGGCTTTTATTCCTTTTAGTTATTTATATTTTTTTATTTTAATTAAACTAAGGCAAGTAATTAAGCTCGGTTTTATTTTACAAAGGCATATTCTATAAAATATATTTGGGCTTTTTCTGAAAAATACGACATGTTTGACAAAAATTTTCTTAGTGACATACCAGAACCGGTCATAGCAAATGGGCCGGGTTTGGGGCGTTACAGGGACATACGTCACCGACATATTTGGAGTTCCATTCTCGATATTGATAAAAAAAGTAATCTAAAGAAAGAAGAATAAGAAAATCAAGTTAAGACTTTGAAGCGTTACATCACTTTCGAAGATGATTTCAAGATTGCTTCTCCTCTACGGAAAAGAAAGAGGACAAAACTAACAGATTAGTATCGAAGAAGTGAAAATGGAAAATGTAACAAGGAGTCCATACGCAATGAACTACTACAAATTATAGTGCATGTCCCATGGAGGATATTTCCTGCCACGATATGTGTCTTTTCAGAACTTCGAGAAGTCAAGGTTTTTTTTTCCTTAAAGGCAATGTGAGTTTAAATTGGATAATGACTTTCAAGGAATTGAGATTGTTTCAATTTCACACCACGCTAGAACATTCCAATTTCACATTATTGAAATGATATTAATGTTTATAATAATTATATTTATGTCAATTTAACCAATGTGAAACAATATCTAGTGCTCGATTTGAGACGGTTATCGAGTTCCAATGCTATAAAATTAAAAATAATGGCTTGTATAAAATCATAATGTATTAAGTAATGGCTTCTCTAGAACCATTAAATTTTGGTACAACTAAATATAATTTCACTGGGCTTAAATCCCATGATGCATTTTAAGGAACAATTCGGATCAATATAAAAAATAAAGGCAAAAAACAATTTTTGGCCCGTTACGTCTTGTAACCGTTTGTTAGCTTAAGCAATCCTATATCCTTAAGCATACGGAGATGGTGAATCGATCAATGCAAGGCAATTATTACATGTATTAATGCTCTTCGCTATAATTGCCACTGGGTTTAGGTCTTTGAATAGAGGATTTTCAAGGGTCCTCTTTACTAATGCTGAGTGGCAAACTTTTCCCAACACAACAAGTTCACCGCAACACTTGTTAGAAATACTCCCTATCTGGAAAATAGCCGTGAAAGCTTCTAGAACACATGGCAAACCAATTTTAATGTCACATTTATTTTCCTTAATAATCTGGTCGTTCTCCTTCGTAGCCATTACTGCCCCGCAAGTTAAGAATAAAACCAGTAGGATAGAATAAACATTAAGGCTTGCCATATTGCGCGAATCTGATGTTACTAGTTAAATTTGGTTCGTAAAATTAATTTCGAACAAGATTCGCAGGGAAAAAAGCTGGCATTTATAGGAAATGTTATAACCACATTAGACTAGAATACGTTACAATAAAAGAAAACATTAAATATTTCAGTTTAATTAGCATTAATTTTAATTACTACAAATCTAAATATTAATTCAAAGACACACATTTATACTTCCCTTTATAATTCTTAAATGGCTTTAAATGGATCACGAAAATAAGGTTCAATAAAGATGATTATGTCGTACATGGGTTTCTGCGTTGAAACTGGGATTTAACTATTACGTCCACTCCAAACCAAATACCAGGACGATAATAACATATGGAAAAAGCAATGTGAGATATAGTACACTTCCATTACAGGCACATATATTCGTTATGTGTGTCGTCTTATATTTCTAATATTTTGAAGTTGTGTATGCACTTGCTATGTTGATGGTTAAAAATTCATGTGTATCTCAAAATT
This sequence comes from Gossypium australe, assembly GCA_005393395.2. Lineage (NCBI taxonomy): Eukaryota > Viridiplantae > Streptophyta > Magnoliopsida > Malvales > Malvaceae > Gossypium > Gossypium australe. The sequence goes on from CM016618.1 coordinate 20,636,138, forward strand.
GAATGAGCTATACCAGATTCCTTTACCAGTGATATGTATGTGCTACAATGTACAAATAATTATGCGAAGCGTAAATTCTTATAACGTTGTTCTTGTTAAAAAGTTTTTATCACACTTATCGTATTAGTAAAACGGAAAATGGCAACTAAATGATTGAAATTCAAAATTAATAAATCAAAAATATTTCCCGTCCTGAGATTAAGCCGATGTATGTCTTTATCGTGGGACTCCAATTCTGTTATTGTATTCTTCGTTCTACGTTAAGTTTTTTCGGTGTAAGCATTTCAACCCAATTTTACTGAAATATGAATGGAAGGTTTTAGTGGAATAAGTAATGGAAATTGGAAAATGAAAATTTCTTTTAGAGAGTTAAATCGGAAATAAAAAATGATGTTATGTTTCTATAACTCTCGTAGGTATTGCCCAAATAATGGATAGGATTTAGTTTTTATATAAATTGAACCTTTTTTAATAGGGAGAATGTGGGACGTATGTCGCCGACATATTTGGAGTTTCATTCTCGATATTGATTAAAAAAAAGTAATCTAAAAAAAGAAGAATAAGAAAATCAAGTTAAGACTTTGAAGCGTTACATCACTTTCGAAGATGATTTCAAGATTGCCTCTCCTCTACGGAAAAGAAAGAGGACAAAACTAATAGATTAATATCGAAGAAGTGAAAATGGAAAATGAAACAAGGAGTCCATACGCAATGAACTACAACAAATTATAGTGCATGTCCCTTGGAGGATATTTCCTGCCATGATATGTGTCTTTTCAGAACTTTGAGAAGTCAAGGTTTTTTTTCCTTAAAGGCAATGTGAGTTTAAATTGGATAATGACTTTCAAGGAATCGAGATTGTTTCAATTTCACACCACGCTACAACATTCCAATTTCACATTATTGAAATGATATTAATGTTTATAATAATTATATTTATGTCAATTTAACCAATGTGAAACAATATCTAGTGCTCGATTTGAGATGGTTATCGAGTTCCAATGCTATAAAATTAAAAATAATGGCTTGTATAAAATCATAGTGTATTAAGTAATGGCTTCTCTAGAACCATTAAATTTCGGTACAACTAAATATAATTTCACTGGGCTTAAATCCCATGACGCATTTTAAGGAACAATTCGGATCAATATAAAAAATAAAGGCAAAAAACAATTTTTGGCTCGTTACGTCTTGTAACCGCTTGTTAGCTTAAACAATCCTATATCCTTAAGCAGACGGAGATGGTGAATCGATCAATGCAAGGCAATTATTCCATGTATTAATGCTCTTCGCTATAATTGTCGCTGGGTTTAGATCTTTGAATAGAGGATTTTCAAGGGTCCTCTTTACTAATGCTGAGTGGCAAACTTTTCCTGTAACACCCCAAACCCGGCCTAAACGTTACGACTGAATCTGGCATGTCACAAAAAAGGGTTGTTTAAAAATTGTGCATTTGTTAAAAAGTTCGTATTCTTTTTGAAACTCCGCGTTTTGTGGTTTGTTTATAAAAGCCGATTCATTTCAATGCCCATTTTACAAAGTTGTTATTAATTTGAATAAAATTGTATTTGTTGTGAAAATCGAGTTTAAGTAATTTTGAATAAAAACGGTTTATTATCATTTCAGGAAAATCCCATATTGAACATTAAATAGTAAACCGTAACCAAATTGAAAGCTAAAACCAAATAAAATACCGAAGGCCTTATTACATATCAAAATCCCAAAAGAAAAATTAAGTTTAAATATAAGAAATAAGTTTACGAGAAAACATTCCAGGGCCACCACAAGTCTGCCTTGGCTCCCCAAATCCGCGATCTAATGATTACCTAAAACATTTAAAAAGAGGGGGTGAGTTTACGAAAACTCAGTGTGCAATTCCCCTCACGAGTGATAACTGGGCCTAAGCCCACAAAAGCAGATTGGGCCTTAGCCCTCACAATAACATACTTGGCCGAAGCCCACATAAATCGAATCAGGCCGTAGCCCTAACATCACAGTATAGTAGATAATCAGATAATCAATGCAATATGATGCATATACAGATGATAATGCAGAACCCAATCCCAGCCTAAATTTCCATCCGCTACACATCACCCGTACCTGCCAATCACACCGTGGGGATTACTAAATCGACCCTCCATCCGCTACACACCATCGAAGGCAGTCGCTGCAGTCAACTGCTCATCACCCTTATAATCGTGGCATAGCCACCAGATAATGTGACAGAGTCACCAGATAACAATATGTGACATTAGTCACCAGATAATGTGACAGAGTCAACAGATAACAATATGTGACATAAGTCACCAGATAATGTAGTAAAAACCACCAGAACACTTCCCCTTTATCAATATCACCCATATGCCCATGCAACATACATATTATTCAGATATTATGTAATGTGTCATGTATGCAAAACATATATCAAATACAAGAATAACATGAGTTACCATCATAATCAGATAGACATAAAACAATAAAATCAAGCTAATCAACCTCTAAGGGTATAATCGTAATTTTACCTACCAAGGGTATTCTCGTAATTTACCCACCAAGGGTATATTCGTAAATTTGCACCTGCAATGACCTTTCCGAAGGCCTAATGTCGCCCCGAGCGACTAAACTACCATTTTCGGTCCTTACCGGACTATTGGGCCTACAACCCTAAAAATTCATGTGTATCTCAAAATTGAATGAGCTATACCAGATTCCTTTACCAGTGATATGTATGTGCTACAATGTAAAAATAATTATGCGAAGCGTAAATTCTTATAACGTTGTTCTTGTTAAAAAGTTTTTATCACACTTATCGTATTAGTAAAATGGAAAACGGCAACTAAATGATTGAAATTCAAAATTAATAAATCAAAAATATTTCCCGTCCTGAAATTAAGCCGATGTATGTCTTTATCGTGTGACTCCAATTCTGTTATTGTATTCTTCGTTCTACGTTAAGTTGTTTCGGTGTAAGCATTTCAACCCAATTTTACTGAAATATGAATGGAAGCTTTTAGTGGAATAAGTAATGGAAATTGGAAAATGAAAATTTCTCTTAGAGAGTTAAATCGGAAATAACAAATGATGTTACGTTTCTATAACTCTCGTAGGTATTGCCCAAATAATGGATAGGATTTAGTTTTTATATAAATTGAACCTTTTTTAATAGGGAGAATGTGGGACGTACGTCACCGACATATTTGGAGTTTCATTCTCGATATTGATAAAAAAGTAATCTAAAGAAAGAAGAATAAGAAAATCAAGTTAAGACTGTAACATCCTTAAATCGGGGTCACTGCATTTTGTATGTGGTTGCATGTGATATTATGTTTGCTGTGTTTGGTTGGTATGTTTTCGGGTCTAACCATGACCTCGGGTTCGGCCTGAGGCATGGCCAAAAATTTTGTTTTAGCACTAAAGAAGAAGGAGTTAGAAGAATTATGTAACACCCCAAACCCGGCCTAAACGTTATGACTGGATCTGACATGTCACATAAAAGGGTTGTTTAAAAACTGCGCGTTTGTTAAAAATTTCGAGTTTAAATATTTATTCGCTTGATATCCTTTTGTTAACATTTTGGAAAACGGTTATTAAGGGTTTAGGACATTCCCGTATTGAACATTTGATAACAATAGGCAGCAATCATATTAAAAGCTAAACCAGATAAAATACCAAAAATACAGTTAAAGCGGAACCAGATAAAATACCAAAAATACAGTTAAAGCGGCCTTATTACAACTTAAAATCCCGAATTAAAAATAAGTTGAAATAAGAGAACAAGTTTACGAGAAAATAATGTATGGCCTTCACGAGTCCGCCTCAGCTCCCAAATCTGCGATCTAACGATTACCTGCAAAATTATCTAAGGGGTGAGTCATCGAGACTCAGTGTTCCAAAGTATGTTAAGCTTATACACAGATCCATGTGCAAATATGCATGTCATGCAACCCATCCATCCTATCCATCCGAAACTCCCAAATCTACCCCGTGTGGTCAATACCACTGGTGGTCAAAACCACTGGTGACCGTAGTCACAATAATATGTGTGGGGCCAACCCACTGTGGTACCAAACCACTGGGACGAGTCACAAAGATAGCAATATATGGTCAATGTAATATCCTGGATTGTAGCTTATGCATTAATATTAAATTATATGAAATAGCATGCTTATGTGTGTTGTGAATGTGTTCTATGAATTTTTGTGAACCTTAGAATGTAGATAAATGCCTTGGAAATTATTCGATTTTAAATTTCAAGAAGCGGAACTAAGTCTGGCAAGGCCTTAAGAAAATTTGTAAAGGAAATTTGACATGAAATTGGGCTTGTTAAAGTGGCTGCAAGGCGCCACTTAAGGCCTAGTAAGTGACGCCACAAGCATGTGTGAAGGGCTTGGGTTCGAGCTGCAAGGGAAGCAAATAAAAGAATTTTATTTTGCTGCAAGGAGCAAAGGAGATGGACGGCACTAAGGCACTAAAGGGATGAGTTTAATCCTTTCTAAAATTTGGCTAAGATAAGAGATTAATGTTGGATTATTTTTATTAATTTGAATAAGGTTATAAATAGAGAAAAGAGGAGAAAAATAAGGAAGCTGATAAGGGAAGAGTGTGGCCGGCCTAGGGACTCTCTTAAGGTGAATTTCGGCCAAGCTTAGTAAAGGGAATAGCCAAATTTCATTTAGCAAATTAGCGTCCCTTTTCGTTTACTCTTTTTCTCTCCAAAGTTCTTCTTTTCTTCTTCTTTTATTCTAGCTGAAATCTACCTCTCCCTAAAGATCACTATTGCCGAAACTCCTAAGCCTCATACTCCTCTCTTTTTGTTCTTGTGGAAGCCGAATACTCAAGTAACCCTTAGCCCCTAGCCGATTATTCATTAAGCCTCAAAGCCGAATATCTTTGTGGTGTCAGGCAAAGGTGTTGTCGACTACAACATTAAGGGTAAGACTGAATGTCATTCGATTTCCCCTATTTTTCTTTTAGCTGAAAGTTCAAGACTAATCCCTTTTATGTCTTTGGCCGAAACTTGGAAAGGGGGTTTCAGAATTTGGTAGTTGTCGACTACAAGAGAAGGGATCTTTTGGGACTTTAAAATCGCAAGGTAAGCTATGTGATATTTGGCCAAGGGCCAGTTACTATGATTAAATGTTAGAAGTGGATCTAACATGTACCCTGTAGGTTTCGACATCTTCATAGCCAAGAGATTACTTTTTGGGATTTGAGATTCACAAGGTAAGTGAATCTAACATTCGGCCAAGGCCCTATTTTAGTATTTAGATTTGTTTCTTATTCGTTTAAAAGCTGAAAGCTAATCTGTGAAGTGATTTAGTGCTAGCCGATTACAAGGAAGAAACACTACAAAGTTTCGGGATTTGTTTAGTAATCAAATCGACAGCAAGGTAAGATTTTGGTTGCGTTAATCCTTCGGGATTTGATTAAGTAGCCGAATGGCTTTTTGTTAAAACACTTGGTACTGGCCGAATCCAGGGACTAAGATCTAGAGCGTTAGATCAGGATTCTTCAGGATTTCAGTAAACTCGCTAAGTAAATTAGGTGTGTACCCCACACTAGATCTTAATAGATTTATGGCAATGTTTTAATATATGTGTTATAATAATGTGAAATGTGGCTAAGGGTACCATGTAATGGTACAAAGTACTCAGTTACGTAACCTTAACAGCATGTTAATAAATAATATGAATATCTGGGATGTGGCACATATGTGAATAATGATAAGAATGTGAAATGAGGTCTATGGCATGAGACTGCATGATATGTATGATATATGGGGCATATGGGTGTTATATTAAGGGGAAGTGATCTGGTGGTGTAACACCCCAAACCCGGTCAACACACCACGACCGAATTTAGCATGTTACAGGAAAATATTTTGAAGAAAATCGACTCAAGTTTTGAGTAAAAATTTCTCTTTGTTTTATTTCTGTAGAAAGTAGGTGCATGATGAGTTAAAAAACCACTCTTGTTGTTTTTGAAAACCCGAACTTAGATCTTTGAAACTTAGTTTGTCGATTTCAAAAGTAAAAACAATTACATATCATTTAAAAACATTGTATAGTTCCTTTTTAGCTGTTTAAAACATTCAAATTGAGTGTGTAAAACTTTAAGTTCTAAAAAAAAAACATTTGAGTTGAAGTATCTTTAGTTGTAACGTGATACCCGATGGTAAAGTTTAAAACACGTCGTTTTGTAGTTTAGAAAACCTTGTTATTCATCTTTTGTCGATTATTACTCACTAATTTGTTAAGTCATATTTGAAATCAAATCCAACCACATAAATAATCAAAACATAACTTAAAAAGGCCTTTTTACAATCCCAACAAAACCAAATCAAAATAAAAGAAATAAAATACCAAGTTCAAATCCGTGAAAGACCGTATTTATTCATAGCATGGTCACCTCGAGTCCGCCCAGCTCCACATCCGCGATCTAAGTGTCACCTGAAATGATAAGGAAAAAGGTGAGTCACAAGACTCAGTGCATAAATCCCCCTCCCGATTAATGCAACATTCTTACACACAACATAATTAAGCAATATAATTAATGCACCCGAACCTAGCCATCCATAACACCTTTTTTACCCCGTGTGGTACCAAACCACTGGTGGTGCCAAACCACTGGTGACCTAAAGTCACGATATCCAATATTGTGGTGCCAAACCACTGGTGACCCAAAGTCACGAATAATCCATCTGTGGGGCCAACCCACGTGTGATACCAAATCACTGGCGACGATCCCGTAATATCAACTGTGGGGCCAACCCACTGTGGTGCTAAGCCACTGGGACAAGTCGCTATGAGGTGCCAAACCTCTGGTGACCCAAAGTCACGAATATCAATAATCCAAGTGTGGGGCCAACCCATGTGTGATACCAAATCACTGGCGACGATCCCGTAATGTCAACTGTGGGGCCAACCCACTGTGGTACTAAGCCACTGGGACAAGTCGATATGAGGTGCCAAACCTCTGGTGACCCAAAGTCACAAAATCAAACTGTGGTACCAAACCACTGGAGATGCCAAACCTCTGGTGTCCCAAAGACACGGATATCATCTTCCCCCTCCTCTCATATTACCCATCATCATGCCATACTCATGTAAATCATGTACATCATGCAAATCTTGCCAACATGACTAGATACACATCACATAACATATATGTCATAAATCATGATATCATATATCACATAACAGAACTCATACTGAAATGCACTTACCCGCATCCGTGCTCCTACCCATAGGGTATCGTATCAACATCCATACTATTCCGGCTTTTATTAACAACAGGTTATTAAAACATATTACTAAGTATAGAGTGTGTAAGTTTACACACCTGTTATAACACAAGCCCCAAATCCCGGAGAACCGATCTAAGACACTAGATTTCCCTGCTCCTATATTCGGCCAAACATAAAGATTAGTACCAAGGCCATTCGGCCAAACCAAATAAACCCAAAGGGTTAACACTTGAAACCCGAGACCTTACCTAAACGCGCCTTAAATACTAGCCACCACACGTTGTACTTCTGCTTCACTTCCCTACAAACAGCAATCATTAACACCTACATCGATAGCCTTCGGCTTTTGAATACCTAAAGGAATAACTTACTAAAATGAATCCTTACCACCTCTTACCGAAACTGATTGACAGAAAATGGAGGCTTGGAATGAGCACTTCAAAATCTCGGGGACCCTACAATAAATCGGTTCTAAAACAAGTGATTAACACCCTTACTATCAAGTGCCAAAATCGGCTCTTACCCTTGTAAAAGTCGACAGAGAAAAAAGAGAGAAGAAGAAATAGCATTCGGCCTAGCACTTACCTTCTCCAAACGATTGAAAAAGAATTACCAAAGAGATCAACACCACTCTTAATATTCGGCCAAGGTGAACTAATAGGAGAGGAGAGGTTTCGGCAACAAGAGTGGAGGGGATTCGACTATGGTTGTTTAACACAAACAATTATGGTTCGGCTTGAGTGGAAGAAGAGAAAGAAATGAAGTGAAAAGGGATAGGGTTTTCGGCAAAAGAGTTTCAAGAAGAAAGAAAATAATTTAAGGATATGAGAGAAAGAAGATGAGTACTTTCGGCCTAGCACCAATGGAAAAGAAAGAGAGAGATAGGAGGGTATATGGTTCGGCCAAGGAAGCAAAAGAAATAAAAGCTTGAAGGCTCAAGAGAACATTCGGCTACCAAAGAGGATTAAGAGAGAACAAGTACAAATTTCGGCAAGGAATGTTGCTTGAGACCTTCGGTTTCAAAGGAGAAAAGAAGTAAACTTCACTTGAAGGTTCGGCTAGGAGCAACAACAAAAGAAATTCGGCACTCACCTAGAGAAGTTTTGGCTTTTTGTACACTCAACAAGGCTTGATCGAAAATGCACCAAAAGAGTGTCTAAGAGCATTCGGCACTCCTCCTACTCACCCTCCAAAATCGACCACTCCTCCCCAAGAGGAGTTCAAGATTCGGCCACTACCCACAATTGCTCTTGGCCACTAATTCAAACTAGTTTGAACTAGTCAACTTCCTTAATTTCCTCTCTGCCCACCATTTGAATATTTGACTTGGTCCATGGCAGAGTTTGAACTGCACACAACTCCTCCCCCTCCTTGGCGTCAAAATAGAAGACAAAAGGTGGGATTTCTGCTGCTCGAACATGAGACCTCCTTCCCTTGCAAGTGGCGTCATTCACAAGGCTTTAAGTGGCTCCTCCTTGCCACTCTTCCAAGCCTTTCTTGTGCTAAAAACCGACTTGAAATACTTATAACTCTTAGCTCCTTCAGCTCCTCCCACTTAAGCTTAAAAACTAAAATTTTTCCTATTACTCAGGCCTACACTAGACTTACAACTAAGTCTCAAAACATCATAAATAACAACACCGTAATCCAAACACATGCAAACAATGCAGTTACAAAATAACCCCTATCTCAGGATATTACAGGTGGTTCATACCACAAATATCTGAATGTGGTGACTTATGTCACGTAATTTGAATGTGGTGACTTATGTTACAAAAATATTATCTGGTGGCTATGCCACGATTTTATAAGGGCGATGAGCACGTCGTCTGCAGCGACTGCCTTTGATGGTGTGTAGCAGATGGAGGGTCGACTTAGTAGTCCCCACGGTGTGATGGCTGGTACGGGTGATGTGTAGCGGATGGCATATAGGATTGGGTTCGGGTTTGCATCATTATATTTAAATTGCTTTCTGTATATGTATGATCTGAAATGCCTGAATCGTTAGGACTTAGTGTTGGTTATACACATTGAGTCTGTTTGACTCACCTGTTGGGGAAATCTTTTCAGGTGACACCTAGTAGATGGACCGGGTCGGCAAGAGCTTAGTGGTGGCCATGCTCAGCACGAAATTTACTTTATTTGGACATTTTAGTTTTATTTAAGTACTTTAAATTTATTTTGGGTTTCGTTGTGATGTAATAAGGCCAGTAGTATGAATTGTTTATGCATGCACTTAAATTATTTTATTATGACACGATTCTTATCAAATTAAAGTTTAAGTAACATTTCTTAGTAATAAATGAAAAATGTTTTGACACCTAAATACAAACAATTTCAATTTAATTAATAAACCCTAAAGACTTGACTTTTACCGGAAACTTATGGTTTTGAAATATAACCATGAAGTTTTAAAACGAAACCTTTGAAAATGACGATGTTTTCAATTTGAACCCAAATCAACTTTTTTCCAAAATCACTCAAAGTTTTCCAAAGAAACAAGCAAGTTTGAACCGTTTTTACTCGAGGAACATACCAGATCTGGTCGAGACTCGTGGGCCGGGTTTAGGGTGTTTCAGCTTGGTATCAGAGCCCAGTTTTAAAACTCTCGGCCTTAGGTTTAAAGCCCACAACATTTTCAAATCGAGCCCAAATAAGTTTTATGGAAATATTTTTGAATTAAGCAGGTTTTTCTGGCATGGCACCTAAGTCTCCGACCCGAAGTCCACCAGGTAAGTACCCCTATCCATTGTGTGATTTATAGTATGATTTGTAGAAGGGTATAGATGGAACGTAGATAGTATATTAAGTACTTGAACTATAGGACTAGTTTACCCCAACAATTACATAAAACTTTAATGCCTAATTAAACAAACCTGTGACTAAGTCGCCGAGTTAGGGTGTGACAACCATTGTGCGCATGTCTAGGATTGGTTTCGGTGGGAGCCTGCTATTTAAGCAGTCCTAGTGACTCACCTCCTCTCCACTCGAATCCTACCTGGTGCGTAGTGACGGTTCACCCTAACCAAGAGGACTTATTCACGGGCTAAATTCAATAATTAAAACCCGAAAGGGGCTAGCCATACTTTTATAAAACCCTAGTTTTAAAATCCTCAAATTACCCTTTTGATTTGCAAAAACTATTTTTATAAAATTTTTCTGAAATATTCTCGATTTACAAAATTACCTAAATACCCCTGGATGTAAAATTACTAAAATGCCCCTGGTTTGGAAAAATTTTTTTTTACCACACTACCCTCAACTTTTACTAAGATATTTTTAAAATATTAGAAACCCCTATTTTTGCAAAATAATAAGTTACCCTGAGTGGGAAAATTTACCAAATTACCCCTGGATTACAAAATTACCAAAATGACCCCGATTTCCAAAACTTCCGCAATACCTTGATCTGAAAGATTTATTTGTCAAAAATATCCTAGAGTTTTGAAATTTCAAAGTGCCCTGGTTTATTAAAATTTCGAAATCGACTCCGATTTATTACCAAAATACCCCTGTAAGAAAAATGACGGAAATACCCCTGGGATAGGAACCAACAAAAATGTTTGAAGAGTGAATGTGTATGGTAGATACTACTGAATGGATGTGTTTCTGTGAATTAAGGTTGAAGACTTGAAACTTTGATTGATCGAAAGAACTACTATTAAGCTCTTTTCATAAAATTGTTCGCGGATAAACAGTGGAACAAATACTAATATATAAAATTTCTTAAATCAGATTAAAGCGCGATCGTAGACATGAGCTCTAGGGGACGTGGTCGTAATGTGCGAGAACGTGGTCGAGGCAGAATGACCGTGTCGGAACCCGTTAGATCGGGTCAAGGGTTCGAAAATGAGGTACCACCACCAGCTGTTGGTGTTGAGCAGCAAGATCAGACGGGGGATGATGCTGTATCGTAGGCGGTGCTGCGAGTTCTGGAGATGGTGGCTGGAGCAGGAGGAAATATGGGAGCTCAGAAATCTGTACCCGAACGACTCCGAGCCAATGGAGCTGAGGTGTTTAGTGGCGTATCTAGTGTGGCACCCAGCACTGCTGAGTATTGGTTAGAGGCGACCGAGCGAATTATGGATGAGTTGGATCTGACTGCTAAGGAAAAAGTGAAAGGAATGGTGTCGCTTCTTCGCGATGAGTCATATCAATGGTGGCTCACAGTTCAGGATGGTACTACGGCTGAGGAGCTCACTTGGGAATATGTTAAGGCGGCATACCAGAGGAAGTATGTTGGTACTCATTATATAGATGTGCAGAGGAAGGCATTTCTGGGGCTGGTTCAAGGGAACAAGTCCGTGGCAGAGTACGAGGCTGAATTCCTAAGGTTGAGCCGGTATGCTCGAGGGATAGTGGCTACGGAGCATGAGCGTTGTGTCCAATTTGAGGACGGACTAAGGGATGATCTGAGGTTATTGATAGCTCCGCAACAAGAGCGGGAGTTTGCTGTGTTGGTAGAGAAGGCTAAGGTAGCCGAAGGGATTAAGGACTCTGTAAGGCAGAACACGGACCGGAATAAGCAGAAGAGAAGATTTGGACCATCAGGGTCATCTGGGAATGTTCAGAAGAGGCCTAGAGTTGATGGGCCGCGAGGTCAGCAGGTTGCGACAGGAGGGCAATATCGTACCTGTGACCAGTGTGGTAAGAAGCACTTGGGAGAGTGTTGGAAGAAGACGGGAGGATGCTTTAAGTGTGGGTCCAAGGATCATTTGATTAAGGACTGTCCTATGAAACCGGATGGGAATCAACGAGCAGCTCAGGGTTTTAATCAGGCTGGAAGAGGCGGACAGCAGCCTCAGCGAGGGCGTGGTCCGACTGGTAGAGGAAACGGTGCTGGAAGAGGACGTGGAACACCTGGCAGAGGTGCTGGTAATACAGAAGCAAGACAGCCGGGCTTGGTATATGCGGTTCGTCGTAGGGAAGATGGAGACGCACCGGACGTCATAACCGGTACGTTCCTTATATTTGGCAAGCCTTACTTTGCTTTGATTGATGTTGGCTCTACCCATTCCTATGTTGCATGTAGAGTAGTTGAAACTCTAGTCATAGCCTCTGAACTATCTAATAGAGAGATGACTGTAGTAAGCCCATTAGGTCAAACTGTAGTAGTGAATAAGATGTTTCGGAAAGTACCTTTAGATATGCAAGGTGTAGTATTCCCTGCCGACTTAATGGAACTACCTTTTGGAGAATTCGATCTCATACTTGGCATGGACTGGCTAGTGGAGCATAGAGCTATATTGGATTGTGCAGCTAAGTGAATGGAGTTAAGGACCCCAGAGAATGAGGGAGTAGTTATGATAGGAGAAAGAAGAAACTACCTGTCTAACGTAGTTTCTGCTCTAAAGGCTGGTAAGATGGTTCGGAAAGGGTGCAAGGCATTCTTGGCCTTTGTTTGTTCGTTGGATACGAAAGAAGGGGGAGTTAGTGGAGTTAGAACCGTAAGGGAATTTGTGGATGTCTTTCCGAAGGAATTGCCTGGAATACCCCCGGATAGGGAGGTGGAGTTTGGAATTGATTTGCTACCTGGTACAGCTCCTGTGTACAGAATGGCACCCAAGGAGTTGGTTGAGCTCAAGGCTCAGATCCAAGAGTTGCTTGACCTTGGGTTTATTCGACCCAGTGTGTCTCCGTGAGGAGCACCGGTCTTGTTCGTGAAGAAGAAGGACGGAACTATGCGTATGTGCATAGATTATTGTCAGTTGAATAAGCTGACCATCAAGAACAAGTACCCTTTGCCGAGGATTAACGACTTGTTCGATCAGCTAAAGGGGGCAACAATTTTCTCGAAGATAGATCTAAGGTCGGGATATCATCAGCTTTTCATCTACAGTCGAACGGTCAATCTGAACGAGTAATCCAAGTGTTAGAGGATATGCTGAGAGGTTGTGTGATAGACTTCAGAGGAAGTTGGGAAGAATATTTGCCTTTGGCGGAATTTGCATACAACAACAGCTATCAAGCTAGTATTCGGATGGCACCGTGTGAAGCGCTGTATGGCCGGAAGTGTCGCACTCCTACGTGTTGGACGGAGTTAGGGGAACGTCAAGTTTTGGGTCTAAAATTAGTGGTGAAATCTGAAGAGAAGGTTAGTGTAAAGGGCTTGGGTTTGAGCTGCAAGGGAAGCAAATAAAAGAATTTTATTTTGCTGCAAGGAGCAAAGGAGATGGACGGCACTAAGGCACTAAAGGGATGAGTTTAATCCTTTCTAAAATTCGGATAAGATAAGAGATTAATGTTGGATTATTTTTATTAATTTGAATAAGGTGATAAATAGAGAAAAGAGGAGAAAAATGAGGAAGCTGATAAGGGAAGAGTGTGGCCGGCCTAGGGACTCTCTTAAGGTGAATTTCGGCCAAGCTTAGTAAAGGGAATAGCCGAATTTTATTTAGCAAATTAGCCTCCCTTTTCGTTTACTCTTTTTCTCTCCAAAGTTCTTCTTTTCTTCTTCTTTTATTCTAGCCGAAATCTACCTCTCCCTAAAGATCACTATTGCCGAAACTCCTAAGCCTCATACTCCTCTCTTTTGTTCTTGTGGAAGCCGAAGACTCAAGTAACACTTAGCCCCTAGCCGATTATTCATTAAGCCTCAAAGCCGAATATCTTTGTGGTGTCAGGCAAAGGTGCTGTCGACTACAACATTAAGGGTAAGACTGAATGTCATTCGATTTCTCCTATTTTTCTTTTAGCCGAAAGTTCAAGACTAATCCCTTTTATGTCTTTGGCCGAAACTTGGAAAGAGAGTTTCGGGATTTGGTAGTTGTCGACTACAAGAGAAGGGATCTTTCAGGACTTTAAAATCTCAAGGTAAGCTATGTGATATTTGGCCAAGGGCCAGTTACTATGATTAAATGTTAGAAGTGGGTCTAACATGTACCCTGTAGGTTTCGACATCTTCATAGCCAAGAGATTACTTTTCGGGATTTGAGATTCACAAGGTAAGTGAATCTAACATTCGGCCAAGGCCCTATTTTAGTATTTAGATCTGTTTCTTATTCGTTTAAAAGCCGAAAGCTAATCTGTGAAGTGATTTAGTGCTAGCCGATTACAAGGAAGAAACACTACAAAGTTTCGGGATTTGTTTAGTAATCAAATTGGCAGCAAGGTAAGATTTTGGTTGCGTTAATCCTTCGGGATTTGATTAAGTAGCCGGATGGCTTTTTGTTAAAACACTTGGTATTGGCTGAATGCAGGGACTAAGATCTAGAGCGTTAGATCGGGATTCTTCAGGATTTCAGTAAACTCGCTAAGTAAATCAGGTGTGTACCCCACACTAGATCTTAATAGATTTATGGCAATGTTTTAATATATGTGTTATAATAATGTGAAATGTGGCCAAGGGTACCATGCAATGGTACAAAGTACTCAGGTACGTAACCTTAACAGCATGTTAATAAATAATATGAATATCTAGGATGTGGCACATATGTGAATAATGATAAGAATGTGAAATAAGGTCTATGGCATGAGACTGCATGATATGTATGATATATGGGGCATATGGGTGTTATATTAAGGGGAAGTGATCTGGTGGTTCATACCACAAATATCTGAATGTGGTGACTTATGTCACGTAATTTGAATGTGGTGACTTATGTCACAAAAATATTATCTGGTGGCCATGCCACGATTTTATAAGGGCGATGAGCACGTCGTCTGCAGCGACTGCCTTCGATGGTGTGTAGTGGATGGAGGGTCGACTTAGTAGTCCCCACGGTGTGATGGCTGGTACAGGTGATGTGTAGCGGATGGCATATAGGATTGGGTTCGGGTTTGCATCATTATATTCAAATTGCTTTATGTATATGTATGATCTGAAATGCCTGAATCGTTAGGACTTAGTGTTGGTTATACACATTGAGTCTGTTTGACTCACCCCGTTGGGGAAATCTTTTCATGTGACACTTAGTAGATGGACCGGGTCAGCAGGAGCTTAGTGGTGGCCATGCTCAGCACGAAATTTACTTTATCTGGACATTTTAGTTTTATTTAAGAACTTTAAATTTATTTTGGGTTTCGTTGTGATGTAATAAGGCCAGTAGTATGAATTGTTTATGCATGCACTTAAATTATTTTATTATGACACGATTCTTATCAAATTAAAGTTTAAGTAACATTATTTAATAATAAATGAAAAATGTTTTGACACCTAAATACAAATGATTTCAATTTAATTAATAAACTCTAAATACTTGACTTTTACCGGAAACTTATGGTTTTGAAATATAACCACGAAGTTTTAAAACGAAACCTTTGAAAATAACGATGTTTTCAATTTGAACCCAAATCAACTTTTCTCCAAAATCACTCAAAGTTTTCCAAAGAAACAAGCAAGTTTGAACCGTTTTTACTCGAGGAACATACCAGATTTGGTCGAGACTCGTGGGCCGGGTTTGGGGTGTTTCAGTCAAAACCACTGGTGACCGTAGTCACAAATAATATCGGTGTGGTCAAAACCACTGGTGGTCAAAACCACTGAGACTTAGTCACAAAAATAATATAGAAAGCGGGGCCAACCAACTGTGTGGTCAAAACCACTGGTGACAGTCTAGAATCATATCTTCCCCCTCCTCTCATCATACCCATGCAATATGACATAATAATTCGTATGCAGTATGACATGTATGCAAATCATATATCACAGATAACGTATGAAATGAATTACCATCATAATCAGAATAACAAATACGACATAATCAAGCCAATCAACCTCTAAGGGTATAACAGTAATTTACCTTCTAGGGGTATTTTGGTAATTTACCCGCTAAAGGTATTTCAGTAATCTCGTGCATAGAATGGCCTTTCCAAAGGCCCAATGTCTCCCCGAGTGACTCGACTACCAATTCTGTCTTTACCGGACTATTGGGCCTAAAACTCGATTCTGGCCCATTCGGGCCCATACGCTCGTGTGGCCCACCTAACATAAATCTAGCCACGTATATAAGTTCCACCTAGTCTAGTTCACTATATACTATACCATCATACATTTTGCTCAATTGGGCCTACGGCCCATCGCGGCCCCATCCCACAAGAATACTACTGATGGCCTCAACTATCGCGTCGAAGCCCCACACGTGTGCTCGCACGCTTGTGTGGCTACTATTGTCGTGATCGGCACTTCGGCATTTGTCGCTCTACAACTAGAGTAGAGAGAGTTACACACCTGATAGGAGTCTGGTGCTAAATATGTTAACTCTCCTCCTAGGATGCTATTTATATAGCTAGCTCTTCACCTTTCTTATTTGTATCTTTCCGATGTGGGATCCCTTCGTCAGTAGAGTTTAAATTAACTGAAATTCTTGCCGTCCAATCCGCAAAATAAATACTCCATTGCTTCTCATGAGATTCGAACCCAGGCTCCCTTGCAACATAATCCACGCTGCTAACCACTTGGCCACAAGCTCCTCTTGTGCCTTAAACCATGCGCAACTAAATATAAACTATGGCCCAAATTCTAAGATCCAAGTAAAAGAAACTAAAATGCAAAAGCCAAGACTTGAACCTTGGACCTCCTTCCTTCCTTGTGGCGTCACCCCCTTGCTCCCTAAGTGGCGTCACTTTGCCACTACACCAGACACTCCACTTGTGTCATTTTCCTCCACTTTTTATTCTTAAGGCTTACCTGCCAACTTCCAGGGTTTTTTTCGCATAAAACCAAAATTTCCCCAAAGCTAATGTTCGAACCCGGGACTTCATAGAAGCCCTCTAACCTTCCAAAATCACTTATCTAATAAGTCCAACTTGTACTAAAGCCGATCTCCTGTTCTCCCAAAAATTTTTAAACGCTACTAGTCCTAAAGCCCATTGGGCCTAATCCTACTAAGCCCAACTTCGGGATGTTACAAATCTACCCTCCTTAAAGAAATTTCGTCCTCGAAATTTACAAGTAACTAACAGTTACACCTCCTAACCCACCACACTAGCTCTTGTTGCGCACTCTGATGTTAATAAAACTAATATACTTTCTAAATAAATCTTGGAACCCCTTCACATAACACCAAAGAAAACAAATATTTTTCACACATACATACAATTCCTATATTCAAGCATCACATCCACACATCGCAGAATAAATACAATCATTCAGTATACACTAGAATATAGTAAAAAGGAAACTTACAGATTTGGTGCCGGAGACTCGGGTGCCATACTTCCAGAAAAGAGATATATATTTTTCTAAACCATCCTTTGAAAACATTTTTGAACCCAAACCCACAGCCGAGTTTTTGAACCTAGCTCTGATACCAAAATTGTAACACCCAAACACAGCCTAAACGTTATGACTGGATCTAGCATGTCACATAAAAGGGTTGTTTAAAAACTGCGTGTTTGTTAAAAATTTCGAGTTTAAATATTTATTCGCTTGATATCCTTTTGTTAACATTTTGGAAAACGGTTATTAAGGGTTTAGGACATTCCCGTATTGAACATTTGATAACAATAGGCAGCAATCATATTAAAAGCTAAACCAGATAAAATACCAAAAATACAGTTAAAGCGGCCTTATTACAACTTAAAATCCCGAATTAAAAATAAGTTGATATAAGAGAACAAGTTTACGAGAAAATAATGTATGGCCTTCACGAGTCCGCCTCAGCTCCCAAATCCACAATCTAACGATTACCTGCAAAATTAACTAAGGGGTGAGTCATCGAGACTCAGTGTGTAAATCCCCATCCAAAGTATGTTAAGCTCATACACAGATCCATGTGCTAATATGCATGTCATGCAACCCATCCATCCTATCCATCCGAAACTCCCAAATCTACCCCGTGTGGTCAAAACCACTAGTGACCGTAGTCACAAATAATATCGGTGTGGTCAAAACCACTGGTGACCGTAGTCACAATAATATGTGTGGGGCCAACCCACAATGTGGTCAAAACCACTGATGACAATCCCGTATATCGATATGTGGGGCCAACCCACTGTGGTACCAAACCACTAGGACGAGTCACCAAGATAGCAATATGTGGTCAAAACCACTGGTGATCGTAGTCACAAATAATATCAGTGTGGTCAAAACCACTGGTGGTCAAAACCACTGAGACTTAGTCACAAAAATAATATAGAAAGCGGGGCCAACCCACTTGTGGTCAAAACCACTGGTGACAGTCTAGAATCATATCTTCCCCCTCCTCTCATCATACCTATGCAATATGACATAATAATTCGTATGCAGTATGACATGTATGAAAATCATATATCATAGATAACGTATGAAACGAATTACCATCATAATCAGAATAACAAATACGACATAATCAAGCCAATCAACCTCTAAGGGTATAACAGTAATTTACCTTCTAGGGGTATTTTGGTAATTTACCCGCTAAGGGTATTTCAGTAATTTCGTACCTGGAATGGCCTTTCCGAAGGCCCAATGTCACCCCGAGTGACTCGACTACCAATTCTGTCTTTACCGGACTATTGGGCCTAAAACCCGATTCCGGCCCATTCGGGCCCACATGCTCGTGTGGCCCACCTAACATAAATCTAGCCACGTATATAAGTTCCACCTAGTCTAGTTCACTATATACTATACCATCATACATTTTGCTCAATTGGGCCCACGACCCATCGCGGTCCCAACCCACAAAAATACTACTGATGGCCTCAACTATCGCGTCAAAGCCCCACACGTGCGCTCGCACGCTCGTGTGGCTACTATTGCCGTGACCGGCACTTCGGCATTTGCCGCTCTACAACTAGAGTAGAGAGAGTTACACACCTGATAGGAGTCTGGTGCTAAACTGCGCTGCGACCACTCTTGTGCCCAAATGCCCACCAAGGTATGTTAACTCTCCTCCTAGGATGTTATTTATATAGCTAGCTCTTCACCTTTCTTCTTTGTATCTTTTCGATGTGGGACCCCTTCGTCAGTAGAGTTTAAATTAACTGAAACTCTTGCTGTCCAATCCGTAAAATAAATAATCCAGTACTTGTCATGAGATTCGAACCCAGGCTCCCTTGCAACATAATCCATGCACTCTAACCTTTCAAAATCACTTATCTAACAAGTCCAACTTGTACTAAAGCCGATCTCCTGTTCTCCCAAAAATTTTTACACGCTACTACTCCTAAGGCCCATTGGGCCCAATCCTACTAGGCCGAACTTCGGGATGTTACAAATTAGGGGTTAAAAGAATTTATTGGAGGAATTAGACACAAGAATTACCTTGGTAAAGTGGCAAGGGGGCGCTACTCAGGTACAAGGGAGGTGACACCACAGGGAGCAAGGAGGACCTTGGTTCAAGCTGCAGAAATCCCTTCCGGCTATTTATTTTTTTTGACGCCACAGGCAAGGAGTAGAGTGCTTAGGATGGACTCTCTTTGATGGATGAGGATTGAGTCAACTTGTTTGAAATGGATGAAGAGGAGAGATTATAGGAATTTGACTCATTCAAATTCGATTTGTAACACCCCAAACCCGACCAACACACCACGACCGAATCTGGTATGTTACGGAGTGAAAAACATTTTGAAAACACCAATGTATTGGGAAATTTACCAAAAGACTCTTTGATCGTTTAAAAGATGTTAAAGTGATGTGAAGGTTGTTTAAACCTATGCAAGAAAAATTCACTTGATTCTACAAATTTTAGAAAAATGTTTAGTTTTTATTACAAACTGAGGGTGTCGAGTTTAATCAAGTTAAATACCATTTCTTTTGAGGTTGTTTGAAATCTTAAGTTATAAAGGCATTCAAGTTACCTAATTATTTTGTGAACTTTGTTACCCGATTGTAACGTCTTTGAAACCCGAAGAGTTATAATTTTGAAAACGTAGCTTTTTACCGGTTAATTTTAGAAGTTCATAAATCCAAAATATGATTAATATACTCAAAATGAAAGCAAGTAAATAAAACCCAAAAATACTAGCGGCCTTATTACAAACCCAAAACCAAATTAAAAGAAAACTGATGAAACGAAATAGTAGTTTAAAATCCAAAACCAAACCAAGATGTATGGCCACCTCGAGTCCTCCCCGGCTCCGTATCCGCTATCTATGCCTCATCTGCAAAATGTAAGGGAAGGGGTGAGTCACCAAGACTCAGCGTATAAATCCCCAACCCGATAAATCATCCACTTACACAGATCATTAGCAAAACATGCAAATTATGCAACCCCATAACCTAGCCATCCAATCTCCTTTAACTACCCCATGTGGTCAAAACCACTGGTAACCGTAGTCACAAATATCAAGTGATGGGGCCAACCCATCGTGTGGTCAAAACCACTGATGACAATCCCGTAATATCCTGTGGGGCTAACCCACTATGGTACCAACCCACTGGGACGAGTCACAATATTGATATGTGGTCAAAACCACTGGTGACCGAAGTCACAATTATCACAAGTGTGGTCAAAACCACTGGTGGTCAAAACCACTGGGACTAGTCACAAATCTCATCAATAGTGTGGTCAAAACCACTGGTGATCGTAGTCACGAATCAACTGATGGGGCCAACCCATCTTGTGGTGAAAACCACTGGTGACAGTCCAAATATATCATCCCCCTCCTCTCATCACCCATCATCATCATGCTCATATCATAAGTGTCGTAATCTCATATATCATGCATTTATGTGTAACATAGCATTTAACAGCACATGATGGTATATACAAACATACATCGTAAATCACGTAATAAGGGACTTACCCGAAATCCAAGCTTATGCCCACAAGGCAAAGTTGCTAACACAAAGGTTATACAGTAACACAATAACCATCGTTTAAACTAATAAAGTGTGTAAGCATTTACACACCTGCTACTAACGCTACCACTGAATCTCGAAGGCCCGATCTACAACACTAGTTCCCTTGATCCTACATTCGGCCAATCCATAAGATCATTAACAAGGCCATTCGGCCACACCAATAAATCTCGATGGATTGAGATGACGCATGAAACTTTAACCCTTACCCCTTTGCCTTACGAACGCCAATCACAAAACAGAATATGTAAGACTGATCTTTCCCCTACAATCGGCCAACATCACACTTAGTTTCCAATAGCCTTCAGGTTTTCACAACGTAAAGAATAATCGAACCACATAGATCCTTACCACTTGGCCTACCAAATCGAGTGCCAGAGGATAGAGGGCTTAGATCGACTGCCTCAAATCCCGGAGTACCTAGGAGAGATCGGTTTCAAAGGTGATTAGAGACCTTGCTAACCACTACCGAATTCAGCTTCTGCATTCATGAGAAACAACAAAAAGGAAGAGAAACCAAACCAAAAGACATTTGGCCAAGCACACTTACCTCCCCAAAACTGATTGAAATAACCGTGAAGAAGATATCAAGGCTTGATTGAGATTCGGCTCAAATACATAAAAGAAAGAATGGGGGTTTCAGCTATGGTTGAGAAAAGGCAACAAATGGAATTCGGCTAGAGTGGAAAAAAAGAAGAAAAAGAAAGTGAGAAGGGAAGAGAGGGAATTCGGCACAGAAAGGTGAAGATGGTTTCGGCACAAGGGTTGAGAAAAGAAAAAGATGGAAGAGGAAGGGGATGTTTTCGGTTTTGAGCACAAATGAAAAAAAAAGAAAAGAGGAAGATGAGAGGATAGGGGATTCGGCCAAATACCAAGAAGAAGAAAAAGAGGTAAAATGAAATAAAATTAAAGAGTCCAAGAGAACATTCAGCTAGGTAACAACAAGAAAGAAGTTTCGGCTTTTCTTCAATATGTGCACTAGGAAAATCGGAAATGTTCACGAATGGTTTTCGGCTTTTGATACCCTATGCACAAAAGAATCTAAGCTAGCCGAAAATGCTCAATTAGGTGCCTAAGAGAATTCGGCACCTTCCCTTCACTCAGCTTCCCAAAACCGAACACTCCTCCAAAGAGGAGTTCAAAATTCGGCCACCTCCACAAATTCCTCTTGGCCACTAATTCAAACAAATTTGAATTCCACCAGCTCCTTATTTTTCTCCTTGCCACCAATTCGAATACGTTGACTTGGTCCATCCCTATCTGTCAAAGTTTGTGCTGAGCACAACTCCTTCCCCTCCTTGACGTCAAAATAATAAGCAAATAATGGGATTTCTGCTGCTCGAACCTGAGATCTCCTTCCCCTGCAGATGGCGTCAATCACAAGGCCCTAAGTGGCGCCTTGCAGCCACTTTACCAAGCCAATCCTTGTGCTTAAATTCCCCTTAAAAGACATATAACCCCTAGTTCTTTCAGCTCCCTTTACTTAAAGCTTAAAACAAAAAAAATTCCAACCACCCAGGCCTACTCTAAACTTATAACTAAGTCTTAAAACATCTCAAATAATAACACCACAGTCCAAACACATGCAAAACAGTTCAATCACAAATAACCCCTAATTCCAGATATTACAGTTCTACCCCCTTAAAAATAATTTCGGCCTCGAAATTACCTCGGCATCACATCCTCTGGTTCCCACGTGGCCTCCTCCGTACCATGATTCCGCCACAATACTTTCACCAAAGGAACTAACTTCCGCCGCAGGACCTTGACATCCCGATCCAAGATTCGTACCGGCTCCTCCTCGAAAGACAAATCAGGACTCACCTCTATCTCCTCAACTGGTACAACATGCGACGGATCCGATCGATATCACCTAAGCATTGAAACATGAAAGACGTCGTGGATCTGACTCAAGTCTGCTGGTAACTCGAGCTGATAAGCTACTGGTCCCACTCGCTTCAACACAGTATAATGCCCGATGAACCTAGTGCTTAGCTTGCCTTTCCGACCAAATCTCAACACCTTTTTCCAAGGAGATACCTTTAGAAAGACCTTATCACCCACTGCATACTCAATATCCCTACGCTTAAGATCGGCGTAAGATTTCTGCTTGTCTGACGCTTCCTTAAGACGAGCCCGAATCACCTTAACTTTATCTTCTGTTTTTGCCACTAACTCTGGCCCCAATATCTGTCATTCACCCAGTCCTGTCCAACACGTAAGAGTATGACATTTCCGTCCATAAAGTGCCTCATATGGCACCATCTGAATACTCGCTTGATAACTATTGTTATAAGCGAACTCCGCCAATGGAAGATACTCCTCCCAACTACCACTGAAATCCAGAATACAGCCCCTTAACATATCTTCTAGAATTTGGATTACCCTCTCAGACTGCCCATCAGACTGCGAATGGAAAGCCGTGCTAAAATACAACCTTGTACCCAAAGCCTGATGCAAAGCTTTCTAGAACCTCGACGTGAACCTGGGATCCCTATCTGAGATAATGGACACTGGCACCCCATGTAACCGTACTATCTCTGCCACATAAAACTTGGCTAACTTCTGAAGCGAATAATCAACCCTTACTGGAACGAAATGAGCCGATTTAGTCAAACGATCCACTATTACCCATACTGAGTCCTTCTTACTAGGAGTAAGAGGAAGTCCACTAACGAAATCCATCGTAATCCTTTCCCACTTCTACTGTGGGATCTTTATCGGCTGCAACAGCCCTGACGACAACTGATGCTCAGCTTTAACTTGTTGGCACGTCAATCACTTGCCCACAAACTCTGTTACTTCCCGCTTAAGACCTGGCCACCAAAACTGCTCCCTCAAGTCACAATACATCTTACTGCCTCCAGGATGCATAGCGTATGGGCTGCTATGGGCTTCTTGAAGAATCTGCTGTCTCAACTCGACGTCCTTAGGCATACATACTTTCCCCTGAAAACACAGTACTCCTTTACTGCTCAAGCTAAACCCTTTCGACTCACCATTCTGCACTTGCAACCTCCGAGTACTTAAAACCCCATTCGTTAGCTGTTTCTCCTTAACCTGATCAATCTAAGACGACTTTACTTGAAATTCTGCGAAAAGACTCCCATCATCATAAAGACTTAGGTGAGCAAACATCGCTCGCAAGTCCGCTACACCTTATGGCTCAACGCATCAGCTACCACGTTAGCCTTACCCGGATGGTACTCAATCGAACAGTCGTAATCTTTCAACAATTTGACCCACTTTCGTTGCCTCAAATTTAAGTCCTTCTGAGTCAAGAGGTACTTCAGACTCTTATGATCCGTATACTTTATTGACTTCTCCCCACACAAGTAATGCCTCCAAATCTTCAAGGCAAAAACCACTGCAGCCAACTCCAAGTCGTGTGTTGGATAGTTACCTTCATGAGGCCTCAATTGTCGAGACGCATAAGCAACCACCTTTCCATCTTGCATCAGCACACACCCTAAGCCAGTATGCGATGCATCACAATAAACAGTGAATTCCTTTCCTGCCTCAGGCTGAATCAAGACTGGTGCTTCAGTCAAAATCTTCTTCAACTTGTCAAAACTCTCTTGCTGTTTCTCAGTCCACACAAACGGAACCCCTTTTCTCAACAACTTAGTCAACGGCGCTGCAATTAAAGAGAACCCTTCTACGAATCTCCTGTAGTATCCTGCCAGACCCTAAAAACTTCGAATCTCTGCAACCGACTTAGGTGGTTTCCAATCCAATACCGCCTCAATCTTACGATCCACCCTAATTCCCTCAGCTGATACAACATGACCCAAGAAAGTTACCTTCTTAAGCCAGAACTCGCACTTACTAAACTTGGCGTACAGCTGCTTCTCTCTTAGAACCTGCAGAACCACTCGAAGATGTGCGTCATGATCCTCCTCAGATATCGAGTACACCAAAATATCGTCTATAAACACTACGACGAACCGATCTAAATACGGCTGAAACACCTGATTCATCATGTCCATGAATGCTCCCGGTGCGTTGGTCAAACCAAAAGGCATTACCAAAAACTCGTAATGCCCATACCGAGTACGGAATGCCGTCTTATGAATATTAGCCTCCTTCACTTTGAGCTGATGATACCCCGAACTAAGGTCAATCTTAGAGAAAACCGATGCACCCTTGAGTTGGTCAAACAAGTCGTCAATCCGGGGCAACGGATACTTGTTCTTTATTGTTAACTTGTTCAGCTGGCGGTAGTCTATACACATCCGCATTGTTCCATCCTTCTTCTTAACAAAAAGCACTGGAGCTCCCCACGGCGATACACTCGGCTGGATGAAACCTCTGTCCAACAATTCCTGAATCTGAGCCTTTAACTCCACTAATTCTTTCGGCGCCATCTTATATGGAGCAATAGATACTGGCGCGGTTCCCGGTAATAAGTCTATACCGAACTCAACCTTGCGGTCAGGAGGTATACCTAGGAGTTCCTCTGGAAAAACATCAGCAAATTCCCCCACAGTTCGAACATTCTTCACAGTTGCATCCTTTGCTTCCAAGGCACAGACATGCACCAGAAATGCTTCACAACCCTTCCTAACCAATTTCTCAGCCTTCAGTGCAGATACCACACTAGATAAGTAATCTCTCCTATTACCTATCATCACCACTTCCTCACCTTCCATGGTCTTCAACACTATGTGCTTAGCTGCACAGTCCAAGCTAGCCTGATACTTAACTAGCCTATCCATCTCGAGAATCAGATCGAACTCCCCAAACGGCAGTTCCATCAGATCAGCCACAAACGCGACCCCTTGAAGTTCTAGGGGTACCTCCCTATATAATTTACTTACTTCTACAGAGTGACCTAGAGGGCTTATCACAATCATCTTCCTAGAAGTAGTCTCAAAGTCTAAGTTCATAGTTTCCACTACACTACCAGCAACATACGAGTGCGTCGAACCAACATCAATTAAAGCATTATAAGGTACTCCGAAAATTAAGAACGTACCGGTTATGACGTCCGGTGCGTCGCCCTCCTCTCGACGCCTCGCCGCATAGACCAACCCTGGCTGTCTCGCCTATGTACCACCTGCACCTCTGCCCAGTGCTCCCCGACCTCTACCAGAGCCATTACCTCCCCTACCTGAACCACAGCCCCCCTGTGGCTGCTGATTATCCCTCCTAAACTGTGCACGATTCTGATCCTCAGACTGCAGCCTAGTTGATCTTTGTGGACAATCCCTAACTCGATGCCCCAGTAATTCATATTCAAAGCAACCTCTGTTCCCAGTCCAGCATTCCCCTGTGTGAGACTTCCCACACCGAGCACATCGTGGCAGCCACTGCGTATTAATAGCAGCAGGCCTAGCAGCTTGATTCGGCCCACTATACCTAACTCTTTTCTGCTGATTCCCCGAAAACCCAGATGATCCAGAACTCCTCTTGTTCCAACACTTATCCTGGTTCCGCCTTACCGACTGTTTTACTCCTTCAGCAACCTTAGATTTCTCTACTAGAACGGAAAACGCTCGTTCCTGTTGTGGGGCAATTATCAACCGCAGCTCGTCCCTCAGCCCATCCTCGAATTTGACACAGCGCTCATGCTCTGTACTCACCATACCCCGAGCATACCGACTCAACCGGAGAAATTCTGCCTCATACTCCGCTACAGTCTTGTTACCCTGAACCAAGTTCAAGAAAGCCTTGCGCTACACATCAACATAGCTAGCCCCTATGTACTTCCTCTGATAGGCTGTTCTAAAGAATTCCCAAGTGAGGTCGTCTTCCATCGCTCCATCCCTAACTGTGAGCCACCATTGATATGACTCATCCCGCAGCAGAAACACTATGCCCTTCAGCTTTTCCTCAGCTGAAAAATCCAGGTCGTCCATGATACGTTCTGTCGCCTCTAACCAGTATTTCGCCGTACTAGGTGCCACCCCAAACACACCTCTGAATACCTCCGCACCATTAGCCTTAAGTCGCTCGGCCACAGATTTTCGAGTTCCAGTTCCAACGCCTGTACTTGCAACCCTTTCTAGCACCCGCAGTACAGCCTGTGACACTGCGTCATTACCACCCATCTGATCTTGATATTCTGCGCCCACAGCTGGCGGCGGTGGTACCTCATTTTCTGAACCATGTCCGGACCCTACTAGTTCCGAGACCGTCATCCTACCCCTACCTCGTCCACGAGTGTTACGCCCACGTCCACGTGCACTTATATCTACCGATATTCAAGCTGATTAAGAGTTTTATGCGTTAGACTTTTTTCCACTGTCTTTTAAAGCACAGTCTTATAAAAAGTTTAATAAGGGGTTGTTTTCGCGAGTACACATCATCCTATAGTTCCAGTCTCTATAGTCGTTCCTACTACTACTCAATCATGCCATCCATCATAATCATATCAACAAAAGCAACAGTTTGGGGTACTTACCTAGGCGGATTGGTGCCGGAGACTCGGTGCCATGCTTTCATCCCTATACTTTTCTCATAAAAAAAACCTTTCATAATCCCCTTTAAAACATCTTTGGGCCTCGGGCCCATAGCCGAGTTGTTGAAACTGGCTCTGATACCACAATTGTAACACCCCAAACCCGGTCAACACATCACGACCGAATCTGGTATGTTACGGAGTGAAAAATATTTTGAAAACACCAATGTATCAGGAAATTTTCCAAAAGACTCTTTGATCATTTAAAAGATGTTAAAGTGATGTGAAGGTTGTTTAAACCTATGCTAGAAAAATTCACTTGATTCTATAAATTTTAGAAAAATGTTTAGTTTTTATTACAAACTGAGGGTGTCGAGTTTAATCAAGTTAAATACCACTTCTTTTGAGGTTGTTTGAAATCTTAAGTTATAAAGGCATTCAAGTTACCTAATTATTTTGTGAACTTTGTTACCCGATGGTAACGTCTTTGAAACCCGAAGAGTTATAATTTTGAAAACGTAGCTTTTTACCGGCTAATTTAACAAGTTCATAAATCCAAAATATAATTAATATACTCAAAATGAAAGTAAGTAAATAAAACCAAAAAATACTAGCGGCCTTATTACAAACCCAAAACCAAATTAAAAGAAAACTGATGAAACGAAATAGTAGTTTAAAATCCAAAACCAACCCAAGATGCATGGCCACCTCGAGTCCTCCCCGGCTCCGTATCCGCGATCTATGCCTCATCTGCAAAATGTAAGGGAAGGGGTGAGTCACCAAGACTCAGCGTGTAAATCCCCAACCCGGTAAATCATCCACTTACACAGATCATTAGCAAAAAATGCAAATTATGCAACCCCATAACCTAGCCATCCAATCTCCTTTAACTACCCCGTGTGGTCAAAACCACTGGTGGTCAACCACTGGTGACCGTAGTCACAAATATCAAGTGATTGGGCCAACCCATCGTGTAGTCAAAGCCACTGATGACAATGCCGTAATATCCTGTGGGGCCAACCCACTGTGGTATCAGACCACTGGGACGAGTCACAATATCGATATGTGGTCAAAACCACTGGTGACCGAAGTCACAATTATCACAAGTGTGGTCAAAACCACTGGTGGTCAAAACCACTGGGACTAGTCACAAATCTCATCAATAGTGTGGTCAAAACCACTGGTGATCGTAGTCACGAATCAACTGATGGGGCCAACCCTTCTTGTGGTCAAAACCACTGGTGACAGTCCAAATATATCATCCCCCTCCTCTCCTCACCCATCATCATCATGCTCATATCATAAGTGTCGTAATCTCATATATCATGCATTTATGTGTAACATAGCATTTAACAGCACATGATGGTACATACAAACATACATCGTAAATCACGTAATAGGGGACTTACTCGGAATCCAAGCTTATGCCCACAAGGCAAAGTTGCTAACACAAAGGTTATACAGTAACACAATAAGCATCGTTTAAACTAATAAAGTGTGTAAGCATTTACACACCTGCTACTAACGCTACCACTGAATCTCGAAGGCCCGATCTACAACACTAGTTCCCTTGATCCTACATTCGGCCAATCCATAAGATCATTAACAAGGCCATTCGGCCACACCAATAAATCCGGAAGGATTGAGATAACGCATGAAACTTTAACCCTTACCCCTTTGCCTTAAGAACGCCAATCACAAAACAGAATATGTGAGACTGATCTTTCCCCTACAATCGGCCAACATCACACTTAGTTTCCAATAGCCTTCGGCTTTTCACAACGTAAAGAATAATCGAACCACATAGATCCTTACCACTTGGCTTACCAAATTGAGTGCTAGAGGATAGAGGGCTTAGATCGACTGCCTCAAATCCCGGAGTACCTAGGAGAGATCGGTTTCAAAGGTGATTAAAGACCTTTCTAACCACTGTCGAATTCGGCTTCTGCATTCATGAGAAACGACAAAAAGGAAGAGAAACCAAACCAAAAGACATTCGGCCAAGCACACTTACCTCCCCAAAACTGATTAAAATAACCGCGAAGAAGATATCAAGGCTTGATTGAGATTCGGCTCAAATACATAAAAGAAAGAAAGGGGGTTTCGGCTATGGTTGAGAAAAGGCAACAAATGGAATTCGGCTAGAGTGGAAAAAGAGAAGAAAAATAAAGTGAGAAGGGAAGAGAGGGAATTCGGCACAGAAAGGTGAAGATGGTTTCGGCACAAGGGTTGAGAAAAGAAAAAGATGGAAGTGGAAGGGGATGTTTTCGGTTTTGAGCACAAATGAAAAAAAGAAAAGAGGAAGATGAGAGGATAGGGGATTCGGCCAAATACCAAGAAGAAGAAAAAGAGGTAAAATGAAATAAAATTAAAGAGTCCAAGAGAACATTCGGCTAGGTAACAACAAGAAAGAAGTTTCGGCTTTTCTTCAATATGCGCACTAGGAAAATCGAAAATGTTCACGAATGGTTTTCAGCTTTTGATACACTATGCACAAAAGAATCTAAGCTAGCCGAAAATGCTCAATTAGGTGCCTAGGAGAATTCAGCACCCTCCCTTCACTCAGCTTCCCAAAACCGAACACTCCTCCAAAGAGGAGTTCAAAATTCGGCCACCTCCACAAATTCCTCTTGGCCACTAATTCAAACAAATTTGAATTCCACCAGCTCCTTATTTTTCTCCTTGCCACCAATTTGAATACATTGACTTGGTCCATCCCTATCTGTCAGAGTTTGTGCTGAGCACAACTCCTTCCCCTCCTTGGCGTCAAAATAATAAGCAAATAATGGGATTTCTGCTGCTCGAACCTGAGATCTCCTTTCCCTGCAGATGGCGTCAATCACAAGGCCCTAAGTGGCGCCTTGCAGCCACTTTACCAAGCCAATCCTTGTGCTTAAATTCCCCTTAAAATACATATAACCCCTAGCTCCTTCAGCTCCCTTTACTTAAAGCTTAAAACAAAAAATATTCCTACCACCCAGGCCTACTCTAAACTTCTAACTAAGTCTTAGAACATCTCAAATAATAACACCACAGTCCAAACACATGCAAAACAGTTCAATCACAAATAACCCCTAATTCTAGATATTACACGATTGAATGAGTGGATGAGAGGAATTCAAGGAGGGGTAAGGGGGACGGCATGTGTTTGAGGGGAGTAGGTTGTGTTTAGTCGAATTTTTGGATGTAGTGTGAGCTCGAGGAAGCAATCGGTTTTGGTGCTTGAGAAGGGGGTTGCCGAATGTTCTTAGTAGACTTGGGAGTGTACGTTTTCAGCTAGTTTGGAGAGTCTCTTCTTTTGCGGTTAGAGTCATAAACCGAAACCCTTCTCTTCTTTTTGTTTTTGGTAGCCAAACCTTCCCACTTCAAAGCCATTCTTTTCTTCCATTGATTTTAGCAAGAACCAAAACCTCACTCGCACCCCTCTCATTCTCTTTTCTCTTTTTGGCGTTCCAGGTTCTTGGCCGAACCATCTTTGTTTTTCTTTGTAAAAGCCGAAACCCAAGTGGCCATTCTTCCTCTTTTCTTTTCGGTCCTCTTTGGTTAGTCTATATTGCCGAAACCACCTTTGTTCATCTTCTCTTCTTCTATTTTGTTTAAGCCGAAACCAACAACCTCACCCCCCATTCGGCATCTCTTCTTTTCTCTCTCAAAACCCTTTGTGCTGAAAGTTCTTTCATTCACCCTTGCCGAATCCTTTCTTCCCCATTGCATTATTCTTCTTCTTTCCTTTTAAAGAAAAAGACGAAACCTTGTTGTTCTCTTCTTGGCCGAATACTCCTAGTTTATTTCCTTTCTCTTCTCACGTGATCTAGCCTTCATTGAAGTGCCGAAATCAAGTTCCCTTCTTTTTTGGGTCATAGCCAAATCTCTTGGTAAGTGACTCTTTTTCTATCTTTCCTTTTTTTAAAGATCTTTATTAAAGTTCATGTTGTTTTCTGTTGATAGCCGAAACCCCTAACATCAATAAGGGGTGTCTATCTGTGGTGGTTAGGAGCCAAATCAATCATCAAGGTAGGAGGCAATAATCCCTTTTGGTTTCGGGGTTTATATTATGGCCGAATGGCCTTTGGATTCTAAATGGAATATTAAAACCGATTGTAGGGAGGAGTATAGTCGAATACAGTGAGTCTCCGGGATTTGGTTGGAAATTAAATCGGCACTAAGGAAAGGGAAAGCTACGCTTTGGGTTTTCGCTAGTTTCGTGTAGTTTCAGGATTTTGCTTAGATCTACGATTAGCCAGGTGTGTAACGCTTACACACTTTATTAGTATAATATGCCTATTATGTTACTGTTATAGCCAATGAAATCGGTGATTATGCCTTGTGGGCATGAGCTTGGATTCCGGGTAAGTCCCCTGTTATGTGATTTTTGGATATACATCATCATGTTACTGTTAGATGCTATGTTATATGTTATTTGCATGATTATGATATTGCGGCACGTATGTTATGAACATGATGATGGGATTGATGAGTGGAGGGGGATGATTTATTTGGACTGTCACCAATGGTTTTGACCACAAGATGGGTTGGCCCCATCATTTGATTTGTGACTACGGTCACCAGTGGTTTTGACCACACTATTATTATTGTGACTAAGTCTCAGTGGTTTTGACCACCAGTGGTTTTGACCACACTTATGATATTTGTGACTACGGTCACCAGTGGTTTTGACCACATAAGATATTGTGACTCATCCCAGTGGTTTGGTACCCCAGTGGATTGGCCCCACAGGATTAATTACGGGATTGTCATCAGTGGTTTTGACCACACGATGGGTTGGCCCCATCATTTGACTTGTGACTACGGTCACCAGTGGTTTTGACCACCAGTGGTTTTGACCACACGGGGTAGATAAAGGAGATCGGATGGTTAGGTTATGGGGTTACATGATTTGCATGTTTTACTGATGATCTGTGTAAGTGCTTGAACTATCTGGTTGGGGATTTATACACTGAGTCTCGGTGACTCACCCCTTCCCTCATATTTTGTAACACCCCAAACCCGGCCTAGACGTTACGACCGGATCTGGCATGTCACATGAAAGGAATGTCTAAAAAAAACTGTGCGTTTGTTAAAAAGTTCGTATTCTTTTTGAAACTCCGCGTTTTGTGGTTTGTTTATAAAAGCCGATTCATTCAATGCCCATCTTACAAAGTTGTTATTAATTTGAATAAAATTGTATTTGTTGTGAAAATCGAGTTTAAGTAATTTTGAAAAAAACGGTTTATTATCATTTTAGGAAAATCCCATATTGAACATTAAATAGTAAACAGTAACCAAATTGAAAGCTAAAACCAAATAAAATACCAAAGGCCTTATTACATATCAAAATCCCAAAAGTAAAAGTAAGTTTAAATATAAGAAACGAGTTTACGAGAAAACATTGCAGGGCCACCACAAGTCTACCTCGGCTCCCAAATCCGCGATCTACTGATTACCTGAAACATTTAAAAAAGAGGAGGTGAGTTTACGAAAACTCAGTGTGCAATTCCCCTTACGAGTGATAACTGGGCCTAAGCCCATAGAAGCTGAAGCCCACATAAATCGAATCAGGCCG
This sequence comes from Gossypium australe, assembly GCA_005393395.2. NCBI lineage: Eukaryota > Viridiplantae > Streptophyta > Magnoliopsida > Malvales > Malvaceae > Gossypium > Gossypium australe. The sequence goes on from CM016618.1 coordinate 20,669,073, forward strand.
TAGCCCTAGCATCACAGTATAGCAGATAATCAGATAATCAATGCGATATGATGCATATACAGATGATAATGCAGAACCCAATCCCAACCTAAATTTCCATCCGCTACACATCACCCGTACCTGCCAATCACACCATGGGGATAACTAAATCGACCCTCTATTCGCTACACACCATCGAAGGCAGTCGCTGCAGTCAACTGCTCATCGCTCTTATAATTGTGGCATAGCCACCAGATAATGTGACAGAGTCACCAGATAACAATATGTGACATTACTCACCAGATTCTTAATATGTGACATGAGTCACCAGATAATGTGGTAAAAACCACCAGAACACTTCCCCTTTATCAATATCACCCATATGCCCATGCAACATACATATTATTCAGATATTATGCAATGTGTCATGTATGCAAAACATATATCAAATATAAGAATAACATGAGTTACCATCATAATCAGATAGACATAAAACAATAAAATCAAGCTAATCAACCTCTAAGGGTATAATCATAATTTTACCTACCAAGGGTATTTTTGTAATTTACCCACCAAGGGTATTTTTCGTAAATTTTCACCTGCAATGGCCTTTTCAAAGGCCTAATGTCGCCACTAGCGACTCAGCTACCATTTCCGGTAGTACCAGACAATTGGGCCTAAAACCCGATTTCGGCCCATTCGGGCCCACATGCTCGTGTGGCCCACCTAGCACAAATCTAGCCACGTATATAAGTTCCACCTAGTCTAGTTCAACATATACTAAACAATCATACAATTTACTCATTTGGGCCCACGGGCCCATTGGGCCCAATCCTACTAGGCCTAATTTCAAGATGTTACATATTTTGCAAATGAGGCATATATCGCAGACATGGAGCCGGAGAGGACTCGAGGTGGCCATGCATCTATATTTTAGGTTTCAACTTTAAACTACATTTTCGGTTTTATTAATTATCTTTAAATTTGGTTTTGGGTTTGTAATAAGGCCGCTAAGTATTATTTTGGGTTTTTAATTACCTGCTTTTATTTTGATTATGTTATACATATGTTGGATTCATTGACTTATTTAATAACCGATAAAAAGAAATGTTTTCAAAACCATATCTCTTCGGGTTTTTCAAACGTTACCATTGGGTAACAAAGTTCACAAGATAATAAAGGTAATTTGGATGTTTTTAAAACTTTAATTTGCAAACAACCTCAAATGCAAACGGTTTTAAACTTGATTATCCTCATCGCACTCTGTTTTTAACAAGTATCATATGTTTTCTAAAATTTGTAACAACAAGTGGATTTTCAAGCATGAGTTTTAAAACGACAACAACACGATTTCAATATCACTTTAAACGGGGATTTCTAAATCTTAGCGATAAAAGTGTTACCCTTAGAAATTTTTCGGCGAACCTGTGTTTTAAAAATGTTTTCACTCCGTAACCTGCCAGATTCGATCGTGGTGTGTTGAACGGGTTTGGGTGTTACAAAGACTTTGAAGGTTACATCACTTTCGAAGATGATTTCAAGATTGCCTCTCCTCTACGGAAAAGAAAGAGGACAAAACTAACAGATTAGTATCGAAGAAGTGAAAATGGAAAATGAAACAAGGAGTCCATACGCAATGAACTACTACAATTTATAGTACATGTCCCTTGGAGGATATTTCCTGCCACGATATGTGTCTTTTCAGAACTTCGAGAAGTCAAGGTTTTTTTTTCCTTAAAGGCAATGTGAGTTTAAATTGGATAATGACTTTCAAGGAATCGAGATTGTTTCAATTTCACACCACGCTAGAACATTCCAATTTCACATTATTGAAATGATATTAATGTTTATAATAATTATATTTATGTCAATTTAACTAATGTGAAACAATATCTAGTGCTCGATTTGAGATGGTTATCGAGTTCCAATGCTATAAAATTTACAATAATGGCTTGTATAAAATCATAGTGTATTAAGTAATGGCTTCTCTAGAACCATTAAATTTCGGTACAACTAAATATAATTTCACTGGGCTTAAATCCCATGACGCATTTTAAGGAACAATTCGGATCAATAAAAAAAATAAAGGCAAAAACCAATTTTTGGCCCGTTACGTCTTGTAACCGTTTGTTAACTTAAGCAATCCTATATCCTTAAGTAGACGGAGATGGTGAATCGATCAATGCAAGGCAATTATTCCATGTATTAATGCTCTTCGCTATAATTGCCGCTGGTTTAGGTCTTTGAATAGAGGATTTTCAAGGGTCCTCTTTACTAATGCTGAGTGGCAAACTTTTCCCAACACAACAAGTTCACCGCAACACTTGTTAGAAATACTCCCTATCTAGCAAATAGCCGTGAAAGCTTCTAGAACACATGGCAAACCCATTTTAGTGTCACATTTATTTTCCTTAATAATCTAGTCGTTCTCCTTCGTAGCCATTACTGCCCCGCAAGTTAAGAATAAAACCAGTAGGACGGAATAAACATTAAGGCTTGCCATACTACATGAATCTGATGTTACTAGTTAAATTTGGTTCATAAAATTAATTTCGAACAAGATTCGCAGGGAAAAAAGCTGGCATTTATAGGAAATGTTATAACCACATTAGACTAGAATACGTTACATTAAAAGAAAACATTAAATATTTCAGTTTAATTAGCATTAATTTTAATTACTACAAATCTAAATATTAATTCAAAGACACACATTTATACTTCCCTTTATAATTCTTAAATGGCTTTAAACGGATCACAAAAATAAGGTTCAATAAAGATGATTATGTCGTACATGGGTTTCTGCGTTGAAACTGGGATTGAACTATTACGTCCACTCCAAACCAAACACCAGGACGATAATAACATATGGAAAAAGCAATGTGAGATATAGTACACTTGCATTACAGGCACACATATTCGTTATGTGTGTCGTCCTTTTTTCTAATATTTTGAAGTTGTGTATGCACTTTCTATGTTGATGGTTAAAAATTCACGTGTATCTCAAAATTGAATGAGCTATACCAGATTCCTATACCAGTGATATGTATGTGCTACAATGTACAAATAATTTTGCGAAGCATAAATTCTTATAACCTTGTTCTTGTTAAAAAGTTTTTATCACACTTAACGTATTAGTAAAACGGAAAATGGCAACTAAATGATTGAAATTCAAAATTAATAAATCAAAAATATTTCCCGTCCTGAAATTAAGCCGATGTATGTTTTTATCGTGGGACTCCATTTTTGTTATTGTATTCTTCATTCAACGTTAAGTTTTTTCTGCGTAAGCATTTCAACCCAGTTTTACTGAAATATGAGCGGAAGCTTTTAGTGGAATAAGTAATGGAAATTGGAAAATGAAAATTTCTCTTAGAGAGTTAAATCGGAAATAACAAATGATGTTACGTTTCTATACCTCTCGTAGGTATTGCCCAAATAATGGATAGGATTTAGTTTTTATATAAATTGAACCTTTTTTAATAGGGAGAATGTGGGACGTACGTCACTGACATATTTGGAGTTTCATTCTCGATATTGATAAAAAAAGTAATCTAAAGAAAGAAGAATAAGAAAATATCTGGTGATTTTGTCACAACTATCTGGTGACTTTGTCACAACTATCTGGTGGCCATGCCACAATTTATAAGGTGATGTGCAGTTGACTGCAGCGACTGCCTTCGATGGTGTGTAGCGGATGGAGGGTCGATTTTGTAATCCCCACGGTGTGATTGGCAGATACGGGTGGTGTGTAGCGGATGGTTATCTAGGTTGGGCTCGGGATTGCATTTCATTTTATCTGTACATATGATTATCTGATTTGCTATATTATGGGCTTATGGCTAAATATGATTTAAATGGGCTTTATTGCTATGATCGATTGGGTCTTTAGTGTACTATTACACATCGAGTCTGTTGACTCACCCCTCGTGGGATATCTTTTACAGGAGACACTTAGCGTGATGGACCGGGTCAGCGAGAACTACGTGGTGGCCATTGCTCAACTCAGTATATGGGTTTTCTTTTAATTAAACTTACTATGTTTTCTTTTATTATTTCGGGATTTATTTTGGGTTATGTTTTTGTAATAAGGCCGCCATAAACTGTTTTATTTATACGTTTTAGATTTTTCTTCTGTTATGCTTAACTTTAACTAAATAATTAAATAATTTCAATAACCGAATTAAACTATTTTGACACCTAAATACCTATGGTTTTCAACTTAATAATAAGTTCTAAATTTGGTTCTTCTTTTGATATATAAATTTTCTAAAAACATAGAGTTAACGATTTTATAAGATACAAACTTAAACCACAACCCAGTTTTCAACAAGATTGTACTTCAAATCTAATCTCTTACCACAAAATCACATGTTTTCCAAAACGACAAAACGAGTTTTTCTCAAGAAGCATACCAGATCCGATCGGGGCTTGTGGGCCGGGTTTGGGGTGTTTCATGGCAAACCCATTTTAGTGTCACATTTATTTTCCTTAATAATCTGGTCGTTCTCCTTCGTAGCCATTACTGACCCGCAAGTTAAGAATAAAACTAGTAGGATGGAATAAACATTAAGGCTTGCCATGTAACATCCTAAATTTATGGGCCTATGCATTTAGTGTAGGAATATGTTTAATATGTTAACTTAGGTGAAAGGGATCTAAATTTGGGCTTAGAATTAGGCAAAGGCCCAGATTACATTATTTTAAGGTGGCATCATTAACAATTAAAAAGGAACAAGTTTTGGGTCGCAAGGAGCCCATGTTTTTGGGTCATTTTCGGCAATTAAATGGGAGCAAGGGTGACGCCACAACAAGGGATTTAAGGGATTTAAATTTAAGTTTCATGAAGCCCAAATCTTTTAATTTAAATGAGTTAAATTTTGACATTTAGAATTAATGAGGTGGACGACTACAAGGCTTAAAAATAGGAAGATATATACGGATTTTTAAGTGATAATATCATATATAAAAAGGAGAAAAGTTAGGATCTTATCTTCAAAGGAAGTGTTGGCCAAAAGTCCACCACCTAGAGGAGTGTAAAATTCAGCTATTGCATGGCATAGATGGTGCCGAAATTCTCCTCTCTTCTAGCTTAAATTTTAAGGACGTTTTCGGTATTTAGCAGTAGGCGTCAAAAATCTATAAATAGGGGGGCTAGCTCCTTGTTTCTAACATTGAAAAACCCTAAAAACCTCTCCCTTGGTGCCAAAATTCCCTAGCCTCTCCCTCTCCAAATTTATTTCTTTAGTTTCTTCAAAAGCTGAAACTTTTCCCCACTTTCTTTTCCCTTGTGCCGATTTCTCTAAAAAGGCGAAGCATCCAACGCTTTTTCTTTTGTTCATCCTATTTGAGAAATTATTCTATACTTCCGGCATTTAAATCTTCCATTGGCACTGCCGAATCCTCTCTCTTGTGCTAGCCGAATCTCCTAAGCTAAGGTAAGAGTCGATTCTTGTTTAGTTCTCATAATCTATTCCTGGGTTTTGAAAAGTAAAAGTCGAAAGCTAATAGTTTAATGGTTTTCGAGATTTGAAGGAAGCTTGGTCGACTAGATCTAAAAGCCAAAAATCGTTAGTCTTCAACTTCGGGGTTTTAAGGTAAGAAGCGTTGTTTATTCAAATACATAAAAATTGGGTAGAACACTAACCATGGACGAATATAGGAGAGGCCCTAGTTTCACATCCTTCCGGATTTTTGAGCAAAGTTGTAGATCAGTTTAGCAAGGATATCAACATTAATCAGGTGTGTAGATCTCTAACACACTACTAATAAACCTATATGTAAATCTATTTATATATGTTATGGGCTAAAAGCCGGAATAAGGCTGTATAAACAGTCGAATGGAACCCTAAAAGGGTTAGGCAAGGATGCCAGGTACGTAAACATAGAACTTCCTATGTGTATCGAAAAATATATATTACTGCATGATATTTTCTTTATGTGTGTATGCATGGGATGGGGTATTGTTATGATGAAGGGGAAGTGCATGATAGGTCAAGCAGTGATCGGTGGTAGAAAACCCACAAATATAAATGCTAGGTCACATTGTGATCGGTGGCTGTGCCACGTTTAATGATTCCTACTTAATAGGAATACGCAGTACGGCTGTTGTTTTGGTGTGTAGCGGATGGAGGGTCGATTGTAGAAATCCCAAGGTGTGATGGTTGGTACGGGTTGGTGTGTAGAGGATGGAATTCTAGGATGGGTTGGGCTAATCATTCTTTATTGTTTATTATGTGATTATGATTGATGCCTTCCTGTATGGGCCAGGGCCCATAATGTGTTTGTGGGCTCAGGTCGATGTGTGTTTTGAGATTTATACACTGAGTCTTTGTGACACACGCTTTCCTTTTCTCTACTCTTCCAGATGAACAATAGATCGTGGACATGGGAGCCGAGACGGAGTCGAGGGGCCATCAAGTTCTATTTCTACAAGTTATTTTCTTTTGGGATTTCTTAAAGTCTATTTGATTTTACTGTTATTTCGAGAATATTTATGTAATAAGGCCCCTAGTTTTCATTCAACTCAGCAGTTATCAATGTTAAGTAACTTATGAATTTTATGATAAGGTTTATTTATACTTAATAATAAAAAAAATACAAAGAGGTTTCTTTTCAAAAAGTCTCTCCTTTATTCAAAATTTATTTAATTTAACTTGTGTTTTCAAAATTCGATAAAATGTTAAGTGTTCGATAACATGCCAGATCTGGTCGAAATGCATGGGCCGGGTTTGGGGTGTTACATTTTGGTATCAGAGCCCAGTTCAAAACTCGGGCTGTGAAATGGGTCTAGAAGTGTTTTAGAAAAAAATTGAATTTAAGAAAAAGATTTTGGTTTGAAGACATGGCCTTCGAGTCTACCGGCACCCGATCCACCCAGCCGGGTTTGGGGTGTTACATTTTGGTATCAGAGTCCAATTCAAAACTCGAGCTGTGAAATGGGTCTAGAAGTGTTTTAGAAAAAAAATTGAATTTAAGAAAAAGATTTTGGTTTGAAGACATGGCCTTCGAGTCTACTGGCACCCGATCCACCCAGGTAAGTATTCTGAACTGCTGATTGTGATATAAATGTGGGCTTAATGGGCTTTATGGGACGTAGACTATCTAGATTAGAACTTGATGGGCTCTAGGCTTAGACAAACAACTCTTCAATTCCATAAGACTTAATTTTCACTAAACAAAACCTGTAAACAAGTCGCAAGACTTAGGTGTGGCAACAGGCATATGCATGTCTAGGAGTAGATCCGGAAGAGCTTGGTATTTAAGCAGTCCAAGTGACTCACCTCCTCTTCGCTGGAATCTTACCTGGTGCATAGTGACTGTTCACTTTAGCCATGACAGTGTGTGGTAATAGGCATACGCATGCCTAGGAGTGGATTCAGGGAGAGCTTGGTATTTAAGCAATCCTAGTGACTCACCTCATCTTCGCTGGAATCTTACCTGGTGTGTAGTGACTGTTCACTCTAGCTATAAGAACTTGTTCATGGGCTGAACCCATAATTAAAACCCGAAAGGGACCAACCACCCTATTTTGCAAACAGAAACCCCTAAGTTTTGTACACTTCAAAAAAAAAAACACTTGATTTGAAAATGTTCACAACTATGAAGAAAATTACCAAATTACCCTTGTTTTGTAAAATGACCAAATTACCCTTGCTTGGCAAAATTACTGAAATACCCCCGAATTTCAAAATTACCGAAATACCACCAGATTTCAAAATTACCGAAATACCCCTGAATTTCAAACTCACCGAAATACCCTCAAATTTCAAAATTACTGAAATACCCTCAAATTTCAAAATTACTGAAATACCCCTGAATTTCAAAATTATCGAAATACCCCCGAATTTCAAAATTACCGAAATACCCCCAGTTTTCAAAATTACCAAACTACCCCGGGAACCAAAATACCCTTATTTGACAAAATCACCAAGGAACCTTATTTTGAAAAAATACAAAAATACCCATATAGGATAGAATTACGAAAATACCCCTGGGTAGTAAAAACAACTACAACAACAACAACAACAGCAACAACACTTTTCTGTAATGAACGTGAGTTCATGATTGGATGTATGTGTTTCTTAGAGGATATGAACTTGAGACTGTGTGGTGAATGCGAATTCGAAAGAATTACTGTTAAAGTTATTATTCATAAAACTGTCCGTGGTTAAAACAATGGAAGAAAACTAATAGTGCATAAAATTTCTAATCAGATAAACGCGAATCGATAGAATGAGTACAAGGGGTCGAGGACGTCTGCCACGTGGTCGTGGTAGGGGTAAGAGGACGGTGTCGGAACCAGTAGGGTCTGGTCATGGTTCTGGAAACGAGATGCCAGCTGTGGAGGAGGAATTTCAGGATCAGATTGCCGGAGATGATGCGGTATCTCAGGCAATGTTAAGGGGTTTAGAGAGGGTTGCTGGGGCTGGTATGGGCATAGGAGCCCGAAAATCTGCGCCGAAGCGGCTTAGGGCCAATGAGGTAGAAGTGTTTAGAGGAATTTCTGGTGTAGCCCCAAGTTCAGCTGAGTATTGGTTGGAGACGGTAGAACGCATAATGGATGACTTGGATTTCACGGAGGAGGAGAAGTTGAAAGGAGTGGTATCCCTCCTGCGGGATGAAGTATATCAATGGTGGCTTATTGTTAAGGATGGTACAGTGTCTGAACGTATCACTTGGGAACTCTTTAAAATGGCGTATCAGCATAAGTACATTGGATTGGGTTATGTGGATACGCAGCGCAGAGCATTTCTGAATCTGGTTCAAGGGAGTAGGTCAGTGGCTGCGTATGAAGCTGAATTCTTACGTCTTAGCCGTTATGCTCGTGGGATGGTAGCCACGGAGCATGAACATTATGTTAGGTTTGAGGATGGCCTGAGGGATGATTTGCGTGTTTTGATAGCCCCACAGCGGGAAATGGAATTTGCTGTCCTAGTGGAAAAGGCTAAGATAGCTAAGGAGGTTAAGCGGACTGAAAAGTTGAATCGGGATAGAGATAGGGGTGGAAGTAAAAGAAATTTGAATCGTCAGAGCAGTTGGACAAACTCAGAAAAGACCTAGGTCAGAAGGGACGAAACAGGATGAGAGACCTGTTGCTGCTAACCAGACACCCAAGTGTGCTCGATGTGGTAAATTTCATGCCAGTGAATGTTGGGCAGGCAGTGGGAAGTGCTTTAGGTGTGGATCTACGGACCACCAAGTTAAAAACTGTCCACAGCAACGGGACGGTGAAGGGACCATGGGTCAAGGGAATGCCCAGCCTGGTAGAGGGGGTCAACAACCACCAAGGGGCCGTGGTCAAGTCAATGGTGGCATTGGTACAGGACATGGTCGTGGAGGTGCAGGTTATGCTGAGGCGAGGCAGCCAGCCTTGGTCTATGCAGCACGTCACCAAGGGGACGAGGACGCTCTAGATGCGAATATCGGTGCGTACCCTACCATAGTGTACTAAGTGTCTATTTTGGCTTTAGAATTAGAGTACGCAGCGAAAACGTAGTAGTGAGACTTAGGTAGTATGATTACTAGTTAGTTGGAAATTTCGAGGACGAAATTTCTTTAAGGGGGGAAGAACTGTAACATCCTAAATTTATGGGCCTATGCATTTAGTGTAGGAATATGTTTAATATGTTAACTTAGGTGAAAGGGATCTAAATTTGGGCTTAGAATTTGGCAAAGGCCCAGATTAAATTATTTTAAGGTGGCATCATTAACAATTAAAAAGGAACAAGTTTTGGGTCGCAAGGAGCCCATGTTTTTGGGCCATTTTCGGCAATTAAATAGGAGCAAGGGTGACCACACAATAAGGGATTTAAGGGATTTAAATTTAAGTTTAATGAAGCCCAAATCTTTTAATTTAAATGAGTTAAATTTCAACATTTAGAATTAATGAGGTGGACGACTACAAGGCTTAAAAATAGGAAGATATATACGGATTTTTAAGTGATAATATCATAGATAAAAAGGAGAAAAGTTAGGAGCTTATCTTCAAAGGAAGTGTTGGCCAAAAATCCACCACCTAGAGGAGTGTAAAATTCAGCTACTGCATGGTATAGAGGGTGCCAAAATTCTCCTCTCTTCTAGCTTAAATTTTAAGGACGTTTTGGGTATTTAGCAGTAGGTGTCAAAAATCTATAAATAGGGGGGCTAGCTCCTTGTTTCTGACATTGAAAAACCCTAAAAACCTCTCCCTTGGTGCCAAAACCCTAGCCTCTCCCTCTTCAAATTTATTTCTTCAATTTCTTCAAAAGCCAAAACTTTTCCCCACTTTCTTTTCCCTTGTGCCGATTTCTCTAAAAAGCCGAAGCATCCATCGCTTTTTCTTTTATTCATCCTATTTGAGAAATTAGTCTATACTTCCGGCATTTAAATCTTCCATTGGCACTGCCGAATCCTCTCTCTAGTGCTAGCCGAATCTCCTAAGCTAAGGTAAGAGTCGATTCTTGTTTAGTTCTCACAATCTATTCCCGGGTTTTGAAAAGCAAAAGTCGAAAGCTAATAGTTTAATGGTTTTCGGGATTTGAAGGAAGCTTGGTCGACTAGATCTAAAAGCCGAAAATCGTTAGTCTTCAACTTCGGGATTTTAAGGTAAGAAGAGTTGTTTATTCAAATACATAAAAATTGGGTAGAACACTAACCATGGCCGAATATAGGAGAGGCCCTAGTTTCACATCCTTTCGGCTTTTTGAGCAAAGTTGTAGATCGGTTTAGCAAGGATATCAACATTAATCAGGTGTGTAGATCTCTAACACACTACTAATAAACCTATATGTAAATTTATTTATGTATGTTATGGGCTAAATGCCGGAATAAAGCTTTATAGACAGTCGAATGGAACCCTAAAAGGGTTAGGCAAGGATGCCAGGTACGTAAACATAGAACTCCCTATGTGTATCGAAAAATATATCTGACTGCATGATATTTTCATTATGTGTGTATGCATGGGATGGGATATTGTTATAATGAATGGGAAGTGCATGATAGGTCACACAGTGATCGGTGGTAGAAAACCCACAAATATAAATGCTAGGTCACATTGTGATCGGTGCCTATGCCACGTTTAATGATTCCTACTTAATAGGAATATGCAGTACGGCTGTCATTTTGGTGTGTAGCGGATGGAGGGTCGATTGTAGAAATCCCCAGGGTGTGATGGTTGGTACGGGTTGGTGTGTAGAGGATGGAATTTTAGGATGGGTTGGGCTAATCATTCTTTATTGTTTATTATGTGATTATGATTGATGCCTTCCTGTATGGGCCAGGGCCCATAATGTGTTTGTGGGCTCAGGTCGATGTGTGTTTTGAGATTTATACACTGAGTCTTTGTGACTCACGCTTTCCTTTTCTATACTCTTCCAGATGAACAATAGATCGTGGACATGGGAGCCGAGACGGACTCGAGGGGCCATCAAGTTCTATTTCTACAAGTTATTTTTCTTTTGGGATTTCTTAAAGTCTATTTGATTTCACTGTTATTTCGAGAATATTTATGTAATAAGGCCCCTAGTTTTAATTCAACTCAGCAGTTATCAATGTTAAGTAACTTATGAATTTTATGATAAGGTTTATTTATACTTAATAATAAAAAAATACAAAGAGGTTTCTTTTCAAAAAGTCTCTCCTTTATTCAAAATTTATTTAATTTAACTTGTGTTTTTGAAATCCGATATTCGATAACATGCCAGATCTGGTCGAAATGCATGGGCCGGGTTTGGGGTGTTACATGCCATACTGCACGAATCTGATGTTACTAGTTAAATTTGGGTCGTAAAATTAATTTCGAACAAGATTCGCAGGGAAAAAAGCTGGCATTTATAGGAAATGTTATAACCACATTAGACTAGAATACGTTACATTAAAAGAAAACATTAAATATTTCAGTTTAATTAGCATTAATTTTAATTACTACAAATCTAAATATTAATTCAAAGACACACATTTATACTTCCCTTTATAATTCTTAAATGGCTTTAAACGGATCACGAAAATAAGGTTCAATAAAGATGATTATGTCGTACATGGGTTTCTGCGTTGAAACTGGGATTGAACTATTACGTCCACTCCAAACCAAACACCAGGACGATAATAACATATGGAAAAAGCAATGTGAGATATAGTACACTTGCATTACAGGCACACATATTCGTTATGTGTGTCGTCCTATTTTTCTAATATTTTGAAGTTGTGTATGCATGTAATATCCTGGATTATAGCCTATGCATATTGCTTAAATGTATGGAATAGCATGCCTATGTGTGTTGTGGATGTGTATTATGAATTTTGTGAACCTTAGAGTGTAGGTAAGTGCCTTAGAAATTATTCGATTTTAAGTTTAAAAGAGGGAGTTAGTCTGATAAGGCCTTAAGAGAAATAGTAGAGGAAATATGACATGAGATTGGGCTTGTTAAAGTGGCTGCAAGGCGCCACTTAAGGCCTAGTAAGTGACGCCACAAGCAAGGGGAAAGGGCCTAAGTTCGAGTCGCATGGGAAGCAAAGAAAAGAGTTTTATTTTGCAGCAGAAATGGGCAATAGTGGACGGCACTAAGACACTAAAGGGATGAGCTTAAGTTGGGATTAAATTCTTTTAATAATTTCGGCTAAGGTGGTAGATAATTGGTGTTTTATTTTGGATTATTTGAATAGATGAAGAAGAGATAAATGTGGGATTATTTCTATTAATTTTAAATGGGTAAGGAGGAGAGAAAATAGGGGATTGGGTAGGAGGAAGGAGAGTTGGCCGATTGAAGGGCTCCTTAGGTGGTATTTTCGGCCAAGGAAGGAGAGTAAGGCCATTCTTCATTATTTCTTTCCTCTTGTACCTCTGTCGAATTCTCTCTGCAAACCATTCTCTATTTCTTTTCAATTCTCCAAAAGTCGAAAATAGGATTCCCTAGTCTTGCCGATTTTTCCCTAAGTCCTATTGTAACACCCCAAACCCGGCCTAGACGTTACGACCGGATCTGGCATGTCACGTGAAAGGAATGTTTAAAAAAAAACTGTGCGTTCGTTAAAAAGTTTGTAATCTTTTTGAAACTCCGCGTTTTGTGGTTTGTTTATAAAAGCCGATTCATTTCAATGCCCATTTTACAAAGTTGTTATTAATTTGAATAAAATTGTATTTGTTGTGACAACCGAGCTTAAGTAATTTTGAATAAAAAAATAGTTTATTATCATTTTAGGAAAATCCCATATTGAACATTTAATAATGAACAGTAACCAAATTGATAGCTAGAACCAAATAAAATACCAAAGGCCTTATTACAAACCTAAATAAAAAACTGAAATTTAAAATAAATACCCAGACCAAAAGTCCATGTAAAATTGAATGTATCTAATGCATGGCTACCTCGAGTCCATCCGGCTCCTCATCCGCGATCTACGAGTCACCTGAAAAGATAAGGGAGAAGGTGAGTCACCAAGACTCAGTGCATAATCCCCCTCCCGGTTAATGCAACATGCTTACACAAATCATAACAAAGCAAATATATCATGCACCCAAACCTAGCCATCCATAACTCCGTTTCTACCCCGTGTGGTACCAAACCACTTGTGGTGCCAAACCACTGGTGACCCAAAGTCACTGATATCCAATAATAATGTGGTGCCAAACCACTGGTGACCCAAAGTCACGAATAATCCATCTGTGGGGCCAACCCACGTTGTGATACCAAATCACTGGCGACAATCCCGTTATGTCAAATGTGGGGCCAACCCACTGTGGTGCTAAGCCACTAGGACGAGTCGCTATGAGGTGCCAAACCTCTGGTGACCCAAAGTCACGAATATCAATAATCCAAGTGTTGGGCCAACCCACATTGTGATACCAAATCACTGGCGACAATCCCAATATATCAACTGTGGGGCCAACCCACTGTGGTGTTAAACAACTGGGACGAGTCGCTATGAGGTGCCAAACCTCTGGTGACCCAAAGTCACGAATATCAATAATCCAAGTGTGGGGCCAACCCACATTGTGATACCAAATCACTGGCGACAATCCCGATATATCAACTGTGGGGCCAACCCACTGTGGTGTTAAACCACTGGGACGAGTCGCTATGAGGTGCCAAACCTCTGGTGACCCAAAGTCACGAAATTAACTGTGGTACCAAACCACTGGTGGTGCCAAACCACTGGTGACCCAAAGTCACGGATATCAATCTTCCCCCTCCTCTCATCATACCCATGCAATATGACATAATAATTCGTATGTAGTATGACATGTATGCAAATCATATATCACAGATACCGTATGAAACAAATTACCATCATAATCAAAATAACAAAAACGACATAATCAAGCCAATCAACCTCTAAGGGTATAACAGTAATTTACCTTCTAAGGGTATTTTGGTAATTTACCCACTAAGGGTATTTCAGTAATTTCGTACCTGGAATGGCCTTTCTGAAGGCCCAATGTCGCCCCGAGCGACTCGACTACCAATTCTGTCTTTACCGGACTATTGGGCCTAAAACCCGATTCCGACCCATTCGGGCCCACACGCTCGTGCGGCCCACCTAGCACAAATCTAGCCACGTATATAAATTCCACCTAGTCTAGTTCAACATATACTAAACAATCATACAATTTACTCACTTGGGCCCACGGGCCCATTGGGCCCACTTCGGCCAATCGTGGCCCAAGCAGCCCAACCCACAAGAATACTACTGATGGCCTCAACTATCGAGTCCAAGCCCCCACACGTATGCTCGCACGCTCGTGTGGCTACTATTGCCGTGACCGGCACTTCGGCATTTGCCGCTCTACAACTAGAGTAGAGAGAGTTACACACCTGATAGGACTCTAGTGTTAAACCGCGCTGCGCCCGAACGCCCACCAAGGTATGTTAACTCTCCTCCTGGAATGCTCTTTATATAGCTAGCTCTTCACCCTTCTTCTTTGTATCTTTCCGATGTGGGATCCCTTCGTCAATAGAGTTTAAATTCAACTGAAACTCTTGCCGTCCAATCCGTAAAATAAATACTCTCTTGCTTCTCATGAGATTCGAACCCAGGCTCCCTTGCAACATAATCCACGCCGCTAACCACTTGGCCACAAGCTCCTCTTGTGTCTTAAACCATGCACAACTAAATATAAATCTATAGCCAAATTCTAAGATCCAAGTAAGAAGAAACCAAAATGCAAAAGCCAAGACTTGAACCTTGGACCTCCTTCCTTCCCTGTGGCGTCACCCCCTTGTCTCTTATGTGGCGTCACTTTGCCACTACACCACACACTCCACTTGTGTCATTTTCTCCATATTTTATTCTTAAGGCCTACCTGCCAACTTCCAGGGTTTTTTTCACCTAAAACCAAAATTTCCCCAAAGCCAATATTTGATCCCGGGACTTCATAGAAGCCCTCTAATCTTCCAAAATCACTTACCTAAGAAGTCTAACTTGCATTAATATCGTTCTCTAAAATTTTAAACGCTACTACTCCTAAGGCCCATTGGGCTCAATCCTACTAGGCCCAATTTCAGGATGTTACACCTATAATTTTCTTTTCTTTCCTTAAAGCCGATTCCTTCACTTGATCAAAAGCCAGAATTTGGGTGATCAAAATCTAGCCATAGCCGAATATCTCAAGTGGTGTCAGGAAGGAATACTGTCGATTTCAACATTAAAGGTAAGATGGAATGCTGTTCGATTTTCTATCTTTTTCTTTTAGCCGAAATCAAGACTCTAACCCCATTAGTATTCTTTGGCCGAAACTATAGAGAGGGTTTCAGGATTTGGCCTATTGTCGACTACAAAGGAGGAAGGTTTCGGGATTTTAAAGATCTAAGGTAAGTCATATTTGATATTCGGCCAAGGGCTATTTACTTGTGATTAAATGTTAGAAATTGATCTCTATAGGTATTTCGACAAATACCGCAACCAAGGATTAATTCCGGGATTTAAGATTCACAAGGTGAGTGAATCTGACATTCGGCCAAGGCCCTAAGTAGTGATTCAGATATGTTTCTTATTTGTTCAAAAGCCGAAACTAACCAAGTCCAGTGAACTAGTGTTGGCCGATTACAAGGAAGAAATATCACGAAATTTCGGGATTTGATTAGTAGTGAAATCGGCAGCAAGGTAAGGAGTTTTGTCGCAATAATCCTTCAAGATTTGATTATTTAGCCAAATAGGCTTTTGCTAAAACACTTGGTATTGGCTGAATGTAGGGACTAAGGACCTAGTGAAACACTTCAGACTCGACCCACGAGACTCGACCAGATCTGGTATGTTCCTCGGGTAAAAAAAAACGATTCGAACTTGCTTGTTTCTTTGGAAAACTTTGAGTGATTTTGGAGAAAAGTTGATTTGGGTTCAAATTGAAAACATAGTTATTTTCAAAGGTTTCGTTTTGTTAAAACTTCATGGTTATATTTCAAAACCATAAGTTACCTGTAAAAGTCGAGTCTTTAGAGTTTGCTAATTAAATTGAAAATCATTTGTATTTAGGTGTCAAAACATTTTTCATTTATTATTAAGAAAAGTTACTTAAACTTTAATTTGATAAAAATTCGTAATATAATAAAGTAATTAAAATGCATGCATAAACAGTTCATACTAGTGGCCTTATTACATCAAAAACAAAACCCAAAATAAATTTAAAGTACTTAAATAAAATAGGAAGTCCAAATAGATTTCGTGCTGAGCATGGCCACCACTAAGCTCCTACCGACCCGGTCCATCTACTGAGTGTCACCTGAAAAGATTTCCCCAATGGGATGAGTCAAACAGACTCAATGTGTATAACCAACACTAAGTCCCAACAATTTATGGCATCTCGAGTCATACATATACATATAGCAATTTAATATAATGATGCAATCCCGAACCCAAACCTAGATACCATCCGCTACACATCACCCGTACCAACCGTCACACTGTGGGGACTACTAAGTCGACCTTTCATCCGCTACACACCATCGAAGGCAGTTGCTGTAGTCGACGTGCTCATCGCCCTTATATTTTGTGGCATAGCCACCAGATAGTGATAATTTTGTGACATAAGTCACCACATTCAGATTTCGTGACATAAGTCACCACATTCAGATATTGTGGTATGAACCACCAGATCACTTCCCCTTAATATAACACCCATATGCCCCATATATCATACATATCATGCAATCTTATGCCATAGGCCTTATTTCAAATTCTTATCATTATTTACATACATGCCATATTCCACTATCCATATCACTTATTAGCATAATGTTAAGATTACGTACCTGAGTATTTTGTACCATTGCATGGTACTTTTAGCCACGTTTCACATTATTATAAACATATATATTGAAACATTACCATAAATCTATCAAGATCTAGTGTGGGTTACACACTTGGTATTAAAGCTTTATTGAAATCCCGAAAACTCGATCTAATTCTTTAGATCCTTAATTCCTACATTCGGCCAACACTTAGTATTTTAGCAAAAAGCCTATTCGGCTATAAGATCAAATCCCGAAGGATCTATCGCAACCAAAGTCTTACCTTGCTACCGATTTGATACTAATCAAATCCCGAAACTTTTGATGTTCCTTCATGCAATCGGCTAGACACTATACCACTGAACTAGTTAGTTTCAGCTTTTAAATGAATTAAGAAATAGATCTGAGCCACTAAGTATGGCCTTAGCAGAATGTCAGATTCACTTACCTTGTGAATCTTAAATCCCGAAAAGTAATCTCTTGGCTATGAAGATGTCGAAATCTCTGCATAACCTTTGTTAGAGTCGATTATAGCACTTAATGGACCAAAAAAAATGGCCTTCGGCCTAGTATTATATTTGCTTACCTTAGCTCCTGAAATCCCGAATGATTTCCTCCTTGTAGTCGACAACTACGAAATCCTAAAAGACCCTTCAAAGTTTCGGCCAAAGTACCGTAATAGGATTAGATTCAACATTCGGTTAACAGAGAAAGGTTTGAAAATCGAATAACAACTGATCTTACCCTTAAAACTGAAATCGAATGCGCCTTTGCCTGTCACCACAAAGATATTCGGCTTTGAGACTAGATGTTGACTACTCAGTTTCGGCTTTTGGAAAATTGTGGAAGAAGAAGAGAATGGAGTGCAAAAAGATTCGGCTATAGGGTGATTTGGGTTGAAGACGTTGCGGCAAAGGTGAAATAGATAGAAGAAGGTTTCGGCTTTTGATGCTATGAAGAAATCGGCTAGAAAGGAAAATTTTGAGAAAAGAAGAGAAGTAAAATTCGGCCAGAGAAAAAGATGAGAGAATAAAAGAAAACAAAAGAAAAAGATGAATACTCTGCTGATAATTTCAGCTACACTAGCTTATCCATGTTATTCTCCTATTTTCCCTCTTCTTCATCTATAAAAAAAATAATTAAAATAAATCATCATTTATCCCTTATCTTAGCCGAATTTTAAAAAGGATTAAACTCATCCCTTAAGTGCCTTAGTGCCGTCCATCTGCTTTGCTCCTTGCAGCAAAATAAAATTCTTTTATTTGCTTCCCTTGCAGCTCGAACACAAGCCCTTCCTCATAGCTAATGGCGTCACTTACTAGGCCTTAAGTGGCACCTTGCAGCCACTTTAACAAGCCCAATTTCATGTCAAATTTCCCTTACAAATTTTCTTAAGGCCTTACCAGACTTAGTTCCCCTTGTTGAAATTTAAAATTGAATAATTTCTAAGGCATTTATCTACATTCTAAGGTTCACAAAAATTCATAGAACACATTCACAACACACATAAGCATGCTATTTCATATAATTTAATATTAATGCATAAGCTATAATCCAGGATATTACAGTTCTACCCCCTTAAAGTAATTTCGTCCTCGAAATTACCTGGCTGAAATAAGTGAGGGTATTGCTGTCGCATTGCTTCTTCTGGCTCCCACGAAGCTTCTTCCGATCCATAATTTCTCTATAATACTTTGACTAGAGGAACTGGCTTCCTCCGTAACACTTTCACATCTCGTTCCAAAATCTGAATCGGCTCCTCCTCGTAGGACAAATCTGGTCTTAGCTCCACCTCTTCAACCGGTACCACATGAGATGGATCTGATCGATAACAATGTAGCATGGATACATGGAATACGTCGTGCATCAGCTTCAACTCTGGTGGCAACTCTAACTGGTATGCCACTGGTCCAACTCGCTTCAATACTCGATAAGGTCCTATAAACCTTGGACTTAACTTCCCTTTGCGACCAAATCTCATTACCTTCTTCCAAGGCGACACTTTAAGAAACACTTGATGTCCCACATCAAATTCTATTTCTTTCCGTTTGAGATCCGCGTACGACTTCTGTCTATCAGATGCTTCCTTCAACCGTGCTCGAATTACCTCAACCTTCTCCTCGAATTCTGCCACAATCTCTGGACCCAAAACTCGACGTTCCCCTAATTCTGTCCAACATGTAGGAGTGCGACACTTCCATCCATACAGCGCTTCATACGGTGCCATCCGGATGCTAGCCTAATAGCTGTTGTTGTACGCAAATTCCGCTAAAGGAAAATACTCTTCCCAACTTCCTCTGAAGTCTATCACACGACCCCTCAACATATCCTCTAACACTTGGATTACTCGTTCAGATTGCCCGTCTGATTGTGGATGAAATGCCGTACTGAAGTCTAATCTGGTGCCTAAAGCTTGATGTAGTGCTTTCCAAAACCGAGAAGTAAACCTTGGATCTCTATCCGAAATAATTGACACTGACACTCCATGCAACCTTACAATTTCTGCCACATATAACCTCGCCAACTTCTGCAAAGAATAATCAACTCGCACTGGGATAAAATGCGCAGACTTTATCAATCGATCCACTATCACCCACACCGAGTCCTTCTTAGTAGGCGTAATGGGAAACCCACACTCTCCCACTTCCACTGCGGAATCCTTACTGGTTGAAGCAATCCTGACGGAACTTGGTGTTCAGCCTTTACTTACTGACACGTCAAGCACTTCCCCACGAATTCGGTAACTTCCTTCATAAGTCTAGGCCACTAAAACTGTTCCCTTAAATCTCTGTACAACTTACTTCCTCCAGGATGCATAGTATAAGGGCTACTATGCGATTCCTGAAGAATCCTCTGCCTTAACTCCTTATTCTTCGGCATACAGACTTTACCCTTGAAGCACAATACTCCCTCGTCATTAATACCATAATCTTCCAACTCCTCATTCTGTACTTGATGTAGCTTAGCACTTAACTCATCATCCATTAACTGACTTTCCTTTACTTCATTCAACCATGTCGGTTTTACTTGCAATTTTGCCAACAAACTTCCGTCGTCATACAAGCTCAGATGTGCAAACATCCCCTCAGATCTGACATTACCTTCCGACTTAAGGCATCTGCCACTACATTTGCCATGCCCGGGTGATACTCTATCGAACAATCATAGTCTTTCAGTAACTCCACCCACCTTCGCTGTCTCAGGTTCAACTCCTTCTGAGTCAACAGATACTTAAGACTCTTGTGGTCCATGTAAATCACTGACTTTTCTCCATAAAGATAGTGCCTCCACACCTTAAGAGCAAAGACCGCTGCCGCCAATTCCAAATCATGAGTCGGGTAGTTAACCTCGTGTGGCCTTAATTATCGAGACGCATAAGCGACTACTTTCCCGCCTTGCATCAGAACACATCCTAATCCGGTACGAAAAGTGTCACAATACACCACAAAATCCTTCCCTGCTTCCGGTTGAATCAAAACCGGGGCTTCAGTCAAAACCCTATTAAGCTTCTCAAAACTCTCCTATTGCTTATCTATCCATACGAAAGGTACTTCCTTCCTCAACAACTTCGTCAAAGGCGCGGCTATCGATGAGAATCCTTCTACGACCCTTCTGTAGTAGCCTGCCAATCCCAGGAAACTACGAACCTCACCCACTGACTTAGGTGGTTTCCAGTCTAGCACCGCCTCAATCTTCCTAGGATCCACCCTTATTCCTTATGCAGACACTACATGTCCTAAAAATGCCACTTCCTTAAGCCAAAATTCACACTTGCTGAATTTGGCATAGAGCTTCTTCTCTCTTAGCAGTTGCAACACTATCCAAAGATGCTCATCATGTTCCTCCTCTGACCTGGAATACACTAAGATGTCATCGATGAACACCATGACGAATCGATCCAAATAAGGTTGAAAAACCCGGTTCATCGTATCCATGAATGCAGCTGGGGCGTTCGTCAAACCAAACGGCATTACCACGAACTTAAAATGCCCATACCTTGTCCGGAAAGCTGTCTTATGGATATCCACTTCCTTCACTTTAAGCTGATGATATCTAGACCTTAGATCTATCTTCGAGAAAACCGCTGCCCCCTTAAGTTGATCGAACAAGTCGTCAATCCTTGGCAAAGGGTACTTATTCTTGATGGTCAGCTTATTCAACTGACGATAATCTATGCACATATGCATAGTTCCGTCCTTCTTCTTCACAAACAAGACCGGTGCTCCCCATGGAGACACAATGGGTCAAATAAACCCACGATCAAGTAACTCCTGAATCTGAGCCTTGAGCTCAACCAACTCCTTTGGTGCCATTCTGTATGGGGCAATTGACACAGGAGCTGTACCAAGTAGCAATTCAATTCCAAACTCCACCTCCCTATCTGGGGGTATTCTAGGTAACTCCTCCGGAAAGACGTCCACAAATTCACTTACGGTTCTAACTCCACCAACTCCCCCATCTTTCGTATCCAACGAACAAACAAAGGCCAAGAATGCCTTGCACCCTTTCCGAACCATCTTATCAGCCTTTAGGGCAGAAACTACGTTAGACAGGTAGTTTCTTCTTTCTCCTATCATAACTACTTCCTCATCCTCTGGGCTCCTTAACTCCATTCGCTTACCTGTACAATCCAATATAGCTCTATGCTCCACTAGCCAGTCCATGCCAAGTATGAGATCAAATTCTCCAAAAGGTAGTTCCATTAAGTCAGCAGAAAATACTACTCCTTGAATCTCTAGAGGTACTTTCTGAAACATCTTATTCACCACTACAATTTGACCTAATGGGCTTACTACAGTCATCTCCCTATCAGATAGTTCAGAGGCTATGCCTAGAGTTTCCACTACTCTACATGCAACATAGGAATGGGTCGAGCCCACATCAATCAAAGCAAAGTAAGGCTTGCCAAATATAAGGAACGTACCGGTTATGACGTCTGGTGCGTCTCCATCCTCTCTACAGCGACCTGCATATACTAAGCCCGGCTGTCTTGCTTCTGTATTACCAACACCTCTGCCAGGTGTTCCACGTCCTCTTCCAGCACCGTTACCTCAGCTATTCAGACCACGGCCCCGCTGAGGCTGCTGTCAACCTCTACCAGCTTAATTATAACCTTGACCTGCTGGTCGAGCTCCGTCTATCTTAATAGGACAGTCCTTGATCATGTGATCCTTACACCCGCACTTGAAACATCCTCCTGTCTTCTTCCAACACTCTCCTAAGTGCATTTTCCCACACTGAGCACAAGTACGATACTGCCCTCCTGTAACAGCTTGCTGACCTCGCGGCCCATCAACTCTAGGCCTCTTTTGAACATTCCTGACGGTCCAAATCCTCTTTTCTGCTTATTCTGGTCTGTGTTCTGCCTCACAGAGTCCTTAATTCCTTCGGCTACCTTAGCCTTCTCTACCAACACAGCAAATTCCCGCTCCTGCTGTGAAGCTATCAACAACCTTAGATCATCTCTCAGTCCGTCCTCAAACCGGACACATCGCTCATGCTCCGTAGCCACGATCCCTCGAGCATACCGGTTCAACCTTAAGAATTCAGCCTCGTACTCCGCTACAGACTTGTTCCCTTGAACCAGCCCCAAAAATGCCTTCCTCTGCGCATCGATGTAATGAGTACCAATATACTTCTTCTGATATGCCTTCTTAACATATTCCCAAGTAAGTTCCTCAGCCGTAAAACTATCTCAAACTGTGAGCCACCATTGATATGACTCATCGCGAAGAAGCGATACCATTCCTTTTACTTTCTCCTCGACCGTCAAATCCAACTCATCCATAATTCATTCGGTTGCCTCCAACCAATACTCAGCAGTACTGGGTGCCACACCAGATACGCCATGGAACACCTCAGCTCCATTGGCTCAGAGTCGCTCGGGTACAGATTTCCGAGCTCCCATATTTCCTCCTGCTCCAGCCACCATCTCCAGAACTCGTAGCACCGCCTGCGATACAACATCATCCCCCGTCTGATCTTGCTACTCAACACCAACAGCTGGTGGTGGGGGTGGCGGTGGTACCTCATTTTCAAACCCTTGACCCGATCTAACGGGTTCCGACACAGTCATTCTGCCTCGACCACGCCCTCGCACATTACGACCAGGTCCCCTAGAGCTCATGTCTACGATTGCGCTTTAGTCTGATTTAAGAAATTTTTATGTATTAGTATTTGTTCCACTGTTTATTCGTGAAAAATTTTATGAAGAGAGCTTAGTAGTAGTTCTTTCGATCAATCAAAGTTTTAAGTCTTCTACCTTAATTCACAGAAACACATCCATTCAGTAGTATCTATCACACACACGTTCATCATTCGAACATTTCTATCTGTTTCTATCCTAGGGGTATTTTCGTTATTTGTCCTACAGAGGTATTTTGGTAATAAATTAGGGTCAATTTGAAAATCTTAATAAATTAGGGCACTTTGAAATTTCAAAACTCTAGGATATTGCGGAAGTTTTGGAAATCGGGGTCATTTTGGTAATTTTGTAAACCAGGGGTAATTTGGTAAATTTTCCCACTCAGGGTATCTTATTATTTTGCAAAAATAGGGGTTTCAAATATTTTAAAAAATATCTTAGTAAAAGTCGAGGGTAGTGTGGTAATAAAATTTTTTTTCCAAACCAGGGGCATCTTAGTAATTTTACATCCAGGGGTATTTAGGTAATTTTATAAATCGAGAATATTTTAGAAAAATTTTATAAAAATAGTTTTTACAAATGAAAAGGGTAATTTGAGGGTTTTAAAACTAGGGTTTTATAAAAATATGGCTAGTCCCTTTCAGGTTTTAGTTATTGGGTTTAGCCCGTGAATAAGTCCTCTTGGTTAGGGTGAACCGTCACTACGCACCAGGTAGGATTTGAGTGGAGAGGAGGTGAGTCACTAGGACTGCTTAAATACCAGGCTTCCACCGAAACCAATCCTAGACATGCGCACAATGTTTGCCACACCCTAACACGGCGACTTAGTCACAGGTTTGTTTAATTAGGCATTAAAGTTTTATGTAATTGTTGGGGTAAGCTAGTCCTATAGTTCAAGTACTTAATATACTATCTACGTTCCATCTATACCCTTCTACAAATCATACTATACATCACACAATGGATAGGGGTACTTACTTGGTGGACTTCGGGTCGGAGACTTAGGTGCCATGCCAGAAAAACCTACTCAATTTCAAAAATTATTTTCATAAAATTATTTAGGCTCGACTTGAAAATGTTGTGCGCTTTAAACCCAAGGCCGAGAGTTTAAAATTGGGCTCTGATACGAAGCTG
This sequence comes from Gossypium australe, assembly GCA_005393395.2. Taxonomy (NCBI): domain Eukaryota; kingdom Viridiplantae; phylum Streptophyta; class Magnoliopsida; order Malvales; family Malvaceae; genus Gossypium; species Gossypium australe. The sequence goes on from CM016618.1 coordinate 20,693,532, forward strand.
AAACACCCCAGACCCGGCCCACGAGTCTCGACCAGATCTGGTATGTTCCTCGGGTAAAAAAAACGGTTCAAACTTGCTTGTTTCTTTGGAAAACTTTGAGTGATTTTGGAGAAAAGTTGATTTGGGTTCAAATTGAAAACATAGTTACTTACAAAGGTTTCGCTTTGTTAAAACTTCATGGTTATATTTCAAAACCATAAGTTACCGGTAAAAGTCGAGTCTTTAGAGTTTGTTAATTAAATTGAAACATTTTTCATTTATAATTAAGAACAGTTACTTAAACTTTAATTTGATAAAAAATCGTAACATAATAAAGTAATTAAAATGCATGCATAAACAGTTCATACTAGTGGCCTTATTACATCAAAAACAAAACTCAAAATAAATTTAAAGTACTTAAATAAAATAGGAAGTCCAAATAAATTTCGTGCTGAGCATGGCCACCACTAAGCTCCTGCCGACCCGGTCCATCTACTAAGTGTCACCTGAAAAGATTTCTCTAACGGGGTGAGTCAAAAAGACTCAATGTGTATAACCAACACTAAGTCCCAATAGTTTATGGCATATCGAGTCATACATATACATATAGCAATTTAATTTAATGATGCAATCCCGAACCCAAACCTAGATACCATCCGCTACACATAACCCATACCAACCGTCACACCGTGGGGAGTACTAAGTCGACCCTTCATCCGCTACACACCATTGAAGGCAGTCGCTGCAGTCGACGTGCTCATCGCCCTTATATTTTGTGGCATAGCCACCAGATAGTGATAATTTTGTGACATAAGTCACCATATTCAGATATTGTGGTATGAACCACCAGATCACTTCCCCTTAATATAACACCCACATGCCCCATATATCATACATATCATGCAACCTTATGCCATAGGCCTTATTTCACATTCTTATCATTATTTACATACATGCCATATTCCACTATCCATATCACTTATTAGCGTAATGTTAAGATTACGTACCTGAGCACATTGTACTATTGCATGGTACTTTTGGCTACGTTTCACATTATTATAAACACATATATTGAAACATTACCATAAATCTATCAAGATCTAGCGTGGGGTACACACCTGGTATTAACGCTTTATTGAAATCTCGAAAACTCGATCTAATTCTTTAGATCCTTAATTCCTACATTCGGCCAACACTTAGTATTTTAGCAAAAAGCCTATTCGGCTATAAGATCAAATCCTGAAGGATCTATCGCAATCGAAGTCTTACCTTGCTGCCGATTTGATACTAATCAGATCTTGGAAACTTGTGATATTCCTTCTTGCAATCGGCTAGACACTATACCACTGAACTAGTTAGTTTTGACTTTTAAACAAAGTAAGAAATAGATCTGAGTCACTAAGTATGGCCTTAGCCGAATGTCAGATTCACTTACCTTGTGAATCTTAAATCCCGAAAAGTAATCTCTTGGCTATGAAGATGTCGAAATCTCTGCATAACCTTTGTTAGAGTCAATTATAGCACTTAATGGACCAAAACAAATGGCCTTCGGCCTAGTATTATATTTGCTTACCTTAGCTCCTGAAATCTCGAATGATTTCCTCCTTGTAGTCAACAACTACCAAATCCCGAATGACCCTTCAAAGTTTCAGCCAATGTACCTTAATAGGATTAGATTCAACTTTCGGCTAATAGAGAAAGGTTTGAAAATCGAATAACAACTGATCTTACCCTTAAAACTGAAATCGAATGCGCCTTTGCCTGTCACCACAGAGATATTCGGCTTTGAGACTAGATGTTGACTACTCAGTTTCGGCTTTTGGAAAATTATGGAAGAAGAAGAGAATGGAGTGCAAAAAGATTCGACAATAGGGTGATTTGGGTTGAAGACGTTGCGGCAAAGGTGAAATAGATGGAAGAAGGTTTTGACTTTTGATGCTATGAAGAAATCGGCTAGAAAGGAAAATTTTGAGAAAAGAAGAGAAGTAAAATTCGGCCAGAGAAAGAGATGAGAGAATAAAAGAAAACCAAAAAAAAGATGAATACTCTGCTGATAATTTCGACTACACTAGCTTATCCTTGTTATTCTCCTATTTTCCCTCTTCCTCATCTATAAAAAAAACTGAATAAAATAAATCATCATTTATCCCTTATCTTAGCCGAATTTTAAAAAGGATTAAACTCATCCCTTGAGTGCCTTAGTGCCGTCCATCTCCTTTGCTCATTGCAGCAAAATAAAATTCTTTTATTTGCTTCCCTTGCAGCTCGAACACAAGCTCTTCCTCACAGCTAATGGCGTCACTTACTCGGCCTTAAGTGGCGCCTTGCAGCCACTTTAACAAGCCCAATTTCATGTCAAATTTCCCTTACAAATTTTCTTAAGGCCTTACCAGACTTAGTTCCCCTTCTTGAAATTTAAAATCGAATAATTTCTAAGGCATTTATCTACATTCTAAGGTTCACAAAAATTCATAAAACACATTCACAACACACATAAGCATGCTATTTCATATAATTTAATATTAATGCATAAGCTATAATCCTGGATATTACACCTAGAATATTAGATCAGGATTTTCAGGATTCCAGTGGAAGCGTTAAGTATACCAGGTACCCCACAATAATTCTTAATAGATTTATGGTTTAAGTTATTATATGAATAAGAATGTGAAAGATATGGCTTAAGATACCATTCAATGGTATGGCATACTCAGGTACGTTATTCTCTAAAGCTATGTTAATAATGTTACGAATACCTGTTATGACACATATGTGAATATTGATAAGAATTAAGAATAGGGTATAGTCTTTGCATGATTTGTATGAAATGGGCATATGGGTGAATTTGAAAAGGGGATGTGATCTGGTGGTTTTATACCACAATATCTGAATGTGGTGACTTATGTCACGAAATCTGAATGTGGTGACTTATGTCACAAATAACTATCTGGTGGCTATGCCACAATATATATAAGAGCGATGAGCACGTCGCCTGCAGCGACTGCCTTCGATGGTGTGTAGCGGATGGAGGGTCGACTTAGTAGTCCCCACAGTGTGATGGTTGGTACGGGTGATGTGTAGTGGATGGTATCTAGGTTTGGGTTCGGGATTGCATCATTAGATTTATTTGCTAAGTGTATATGTATGATCTGTTATGCCTAAATCGTTGGGACTTAGTGTTGGTGGTTATACACTTAGTCTGTTTGACTCACCCCGTTGTGGGATATTTTTCAGGTGACGCTCCGTAATGGACCGGGTCGGCAGGAGCTTAGTGGTGGCCATGCTCAGCTCAGAATTTATTTCGTTTTGGACTTTTTATATTTTAAGTACTTTGAATTTATTCGGGTTTTGTTTTTGATGTAATAAGGCTACTAGTATGAACTGTACCCATGCATTTTAAATATGTTATTGTGATACGAATTTTTTATCAACTTAAAGTTTAAGTAACTTTTCTTAATAATAAGTGATAAATGTTTTGACACCTAAATCCAAATGATTTACAAATTAAATAAGTAAACTTTATAGACTCGACTTTTACCAGTAACTTATAGTTTTGAAATATAACAATAAAGTTTAACAAAATGAAACCTTTGAAAATAAATATGTTTTCAATTTGAACCCAAATCAAATTTTTTCCAAAATCACTCAAAGTTTTCCAAAGAACAAACAAGTTTGAACCGTTTTACTCGAGGAACATACCAGATCTGGTCGAGGCTCGTGGGCCGGGTTTGAGGTGTTTCAGTTTGGTATCAGAGCCCAGTTTTAAAACTCTCATCCTCGGGTTTAAAGCCCACAATGTTTTCAAATTGAGCCCAAATAAGTTTTATGAAAATCTTTTTGGAATTGAGCAGGTTTTTCTGGCATGGCATCTAAGTCTCCGACCCGAAGTCCACCAGGTAAGTACCCCTATCTATTGTGTGATTTATAGTATGAACTGTAGAAGGGTAAAAAAAGGACATAGATTATTATATTAAGTACTTGAACTATAGGACTAGTTTACCCCAACAATTACATAAAACTTTAATGCCTAATTAAACAAACCTGTGACTAAGTCGCCGAGTTAGGGTATGGCAACCATTGTGCGCATGTCTAGGATTGGTTTCGGTGGGAGCCTAGTATTTAAGCAGTCCTAGTGACTCACCTCCTCTCCACTCGAATCCTACCTGGTGCGTAGTGACGGTTCACCCTAACCAAGAGGACTTATTCACGGGCTAAACTCAATAATTAAAACCCGAAAAGGACTAGCCATATTTTTATAAAAACCCTAGTTTTAAAATCCTCAAATTACCCGTTTGATTTGTAAAAACTATTCTATAAAATTTTTTCTGAAATATTTCCGATTTACAAAATTACCTAAATACCCTTGGATGTAAAATTACTAAAATGCCCCTGGCTTGGAGAAAAATTTTTATTACCATGCTACCCTCGACTTTTACTATGATATTTTTCAAAATACTAGAAACCCCTATTTTTGCAAAATAATAAGATACCCTGATTGGGAAAATTTACCAAATTACCCCTGGTTTACGAAATTTCCAAAATAACCCCGATTTCCAAAACTTCTGCCATACCTTTGATTTGAGAAAATTTTCAAAAATACCCTAGTGTTTTGAAATTTCAAAGTGCCCTAAGTTATTAAAATTTTCAAATGGACCCCGATTTATTACCAAAATACCCCTATAGGACAAATGACGAAAATACCCCTGGGATAGGAACAGACAAAAATGTTTGAAGAGTGAATGTGTATGGTAGATACTATTGAATGGATGTATTTATGTGAATTAAGGTAGAAGACTTGAAACTTTGATTGATCAAAAGAACTACTATTAAGCTCTTTTTATAAAATTGTTCGCGGTTAAACAGTGGAACAAATACTAATACATAAAATTTCTTAAATCAGATTAAAGCACGATCGTAGACATGAACTCTAGGGGACATGGTCGTAATGTGCGAGGACGTGGTCTAGGCAGGATGACTGTGTCGGAACCCATTAGATCGGGTCAAGGGTCTGAGAATGAGGTACACCACCACCCCCACCACCAGCTGTTGGTGTTGAGCAGCAAGATCAGACCGGGGATGATGCTGTATCGTAGGCGGTGCTGCGAGTTTTGGAGATGGTGGCTGGAACAGGTGGAAGTATGGGAGCTCAGAAATCTATACCCGAGCGACTCTGAGCCAATGGAGCTGAGGTGTTCCGTGGAGTATCTGGTGTGGCACCTAGTACTGCTGAGTATTGGTTGGAGGAAACCGAACGAATTATGGATGAGCTAGATCTGACTGCGGAGGAGAAAGTGAAAGGAATGGTGTCGCTACTTCGTGATGAGTCATATCAATGGTGGCTCACAGTTCGGGATAGTGCTACAGCTGAGGAACTCACTTGGGAGTATGTTAAGGCGGCATACCAGAAAAAGTATGTTGGTACTCATTATATAGATGCGCAGAGGAAGGCATTTCTGGGGCTGGTTCAAGGGAACAAGTCTGTGGCGGAATACGTGGCTGAATTCCTAAGATTGAGCCGGTATGCTCGAGGAATCGTGGCTACAGAGCATGAGAGGTGTGTCCGGTTTGAGGACGGACTGAGGGATGATCTGAGGTTATTGATAGCCCCACAACAAGAACGGGAGTTTGCTGTGCTGGTAGAGAAGGCTAAGGTAGCCGAAGGAATTAAGGACTCTATGAGGCAGAACACGGACCGGAGTAAGCAGAAGAGAGGATTTGGACCATCAGGGTCTTTTGGGAATAGTCAAAAGAGGCCTAGAGTTGATGGGCTGTGAGGGCAGCAAGCTACTACAGGAGGGCAGTATCGTACCTGTGACCAGTATGGAAAGAAGCACCTAGGAGAGTGTTGGAAGAAGACAGGAGGATGTTTCAAGTGTGGGTCCAAGGATCATATGATTGAGGACTGTCCTATGAAACCGGATGGGAATCGACCAGCAGCTCAGGGTTTTAATCAGGCTGAAAGGAGACAGCAGCCTCAGTGAGGGCGAGGTCCGAATGGTAGAGGAAACGGTGCTGGAAGAGGACGTGGAACACCTGGCAGAGGTGCTGGTAATACAGAGGCAAGACAGCCGGGCTTGGTATATGCAGTTCGCCGTAGGGAAGATGGAGACGCGCCGGACGTCATAATCGGTACGTTCCTTATATTTGGCAAGCCTTACTTTGCTCTGATTGATGTGGGCTCGACCCATTCTTATGTTGCATGTAGAGTAGTGGAAACTCTAGGCATAGCCTCTGAACTATCTTATAAGGAGATGACTGTAGTAAGCCTATTAGGCCAAACTGTAGTGGTGAATAAGATGTTTCGGAAAGTACCTTTAGAGATTCAAGGAGCAGTATTCCCGGCTGACTTAATGGAACTACCCTTCGGAGAATTCGATCTCATACTTGGCATGGATTGGCTGGTGGAACATCGAGCCATATTGGATTGTGCCGCTAAGCGAATAGAGTTAAGGACCCTAGAGAAGGAGGAAGTAGTTATGATAGGAGAAAAAAAGAAACTACCTGTCCAACGTAGTTTCAGCACTAAAGGCGGATAAGATGGTTCGGAAAGGATGCAAGGCATTCTTGGCTTTTGTTAGTACGTTGGACGCAAAGGAAGAGGGCGTTAGTGGAGTTAGAACCATAAGGGAATTTGTGGATGTCTTTCCGGAGGAGTTACCTGGAATACCCCCGGATAGGGGGGTAGAGTTTGGAATTGACTTGCTACCTGGTACAGCTCCTGTGTCAATCGCCCCATACAGAATGGCACCCAAGGAGTTGGTTGAGCTCAAGGCTCAAATCCAAGAGTTGGTTGATCGTGGGTTTATTCGACCCAGTGTGTCTCCATGGGGAGCACCGGTCTTGTTTGTGAAGAAGAAGGACGGAACTATGCGTATATGCATAGATTACCGTCAGTCGAATAAGCTGACTATCAAGAACAAGTACCTTTTGCCGAGGATTGACGACTTGTTCGATCAGCTTAAGGGGGCAGCGGTTTTCTCGAAGATAGATCTAAGGTCTGGATATCATCAGCTTAAGGTGAAGGAAGTGGATATCCATAAGACAGCTTTCCGGACAAGGTATGGGCATTTTGAGTTCGTGGTAATGCCGTTTGGGTTGACGAACGCCCCAGCCGCGTTCATGGATATGATGAATCGGGTTTTTCAACCTTACATGGATCGATTCGTCGTTGTGTTCATCGACGACATCTTAGTGTATTCCAAGTCTGAGGAGGAACATTATGAGCATCTTCGGATAGTGTTGCAAGTGTTAAGAGAGAAGAAGCTCTATGCCAAATTCAGCAAGTGTGAATTTTGGCTTAAGGAAGTTGCGTTTTTAGGACATGTAGTGTCTGCAGAAGGAATAACGGTGGATCCTAGGAAGATTGAGACGGTGCTAGATTGGAAACCACCTAAGTCGGTGGCTAAGGTTCGTAGTTTCTTGGGATTGGCAGGTTACTATAGAAGGTTCGTAGAAGGGTTCTCATCAATAGCCGCCCCTTTGACAAAGTTGTTAAGGAAGGAAGTACCTTTCGTATGGACGGATAAGCAACAGGAGAGCTTTGAGAAGCTTAAGAAGGTCTTGACTGAAGCTCCGGTTTTGATTCACCTGGAGGCAAGGAAGGATTTTGCGGTGTATTATGACGCTTCCCATACCGGATTATGATGTGTTATGATGCAAGACGGGAAAGTAGTTGCTTATGCGTATCGACAATTGAGGCCACATGAGGTTAACTACCCGACTCACGATTTGGAATTGGCGGCAGTGGTCTTTGCTCTTAAGGTATGGGGGCACTATCTTTATGAAGAAAAGTCAGTGATCTACACAGACCACAAGAGTCTTAAGTATCTGTTGACTCAGAAGGAGTTGAACCTGAGACAGCGAAGGTGGGTTGAATTATTAAAGGATTAAGATTGTTCAATAGAGTATCATCCGGGCAAGGCAAATGTAGTGGCGGATGCCCTAAGTCGGAAGGTAGTGTCGGATCTGAGGGCAATGTTTGCACATCTGAGCTTGTATGATGATGGAAGTCTGCTGGCAGAGCTGCAAGTTAGGCCGACGTGGTTGAATAAAGTGAAAGAGCGACAGTTGGTTGACGATGATCTAAGTGCTAAGCTACGGCAAGTGCAGAGTGGGGAGTTGGAAGATTATGGTATTAATGACGAGGGAGTATTGTGTTTCAAGGGTAAGGTCTGTATGCCGAAGAATGAGGAGCTAAGGCAGAGGATTCTTCAGGAATCGCATAGTAGTCCTTATGCTATGCATCCTGGAGGAAGTAAGTTGTACAGAGATTTAAGGGAACAGTTTTGGTGGCCTAGACTTAAGCAGGAAGTTACAGAGTTTTTAGGCAAGTGCTTGACGTGTCAGCAAGTCAAGGTTGAACACCAAGTTCCGTCAGGATTGCTTCAACCGATAAGGATTCCGCAGTGGAAGTGGGAGAGAATCACCATGGACTTCGTTAGTGGGCTTCCCCTTACGCCTACTAAGAAGGACTCAGTATGGGTGATAGTGGATCGGTTGACAAAGTCCGCACATTTCATTCCAGTGCGGGTTGATTATTCTTTGCAGAAGTTGGCAAAGTTATATGTGGCGGAAATTGTGAGGTTGCATGGAGTTCCGGTATCGATCATTTCGAATAGGGACCCAAGATTTACGTCTCTGTTTTGGAAAGCACTACATCAAGCATTAGGCACCAGATTAGACTTCAGTACGGCATTTCATCCACAGTCGGACGGTCAATCTGAACGAGTAATCCAAGTGTTAGAGGATATGCTAAGAGGTTGTGTGATAGACTTTAGAGGAAGTTGGGAAGAATATTTGCCTTTAGCGGAATTCGCATACAACAACAGCTATCAAGCTAGCATTCGAATGGCACCGTATGAAGCGCTGTATGGACGGAGGTGTCGCACTCCTACGTGTTGGACGGAATTAGGGGAACGTCGAGTTTTGGGTCCAGAGTTGGTGGCAGAATCTGAAGAGAAGGTTAGTGTGATTCAAGCACGGTTGAAGGAAGCATCTGATAGGCAAAAGTCGTACGCGGATCTCAAGCGAAAGGAAATAGAATTTGATGTGGGAGATCAAGTGTTTGTTAAAGTGTCGCCTTGGAAGAAGGTAATGAGATTTGGTCACAAAGTGAAGTTAAGTCTAAGGTTTATAGGACCTTATCAGGTATTGAAGCGAGTTGGACCAGTGACATACCAGTTAGAGTTGCCACCAGAATTGAAGCAGATGCATGACGTATTCCATGTTTCCATGCTACGTTATTATTGATCGGATCCATCTCATGTAGTTCCGGTTGAAGAGGTGGAGCTAAGGCCAGATTTGTCCTACGAGGAGGAGCCGATTCAGATTTTAGAACGAGATGTGAAAGTGTTACGGAGGAAGTCAGTTCCTCTAGTCAAAGTGTTATGGCGTAATCATGGATCGGAAGAAGCATCGTGGGAGCCAGAAGAGGCAATGCGACAGCAATACCCTCACTTATTTCAGCCAGGTAATTTCGAGGTCGAAATTATTTTAAGGGGGGTAGAACTGTAATATCGTGGATTATAGCCTATGCATATTGCTTAAATGTATGGAATAGCATGCCTATGTGTGTTGTGGATGTGTATTATGAATTCTGTGAACCTTAGAGTGTAGGTAAGTGCCTTAGAAATTATTCGATTTTAAGTTTAAAAGAGGGAGTTAGTCTGATAAGGCCTTAAGAGAAATAGTAGAGGAAATATGACATGAGATTGGGCTTGTTAAAGTGGCTGCAAGGCGCCACTTAAGGCCTAGTAAGTGACGCCACAAGCAAGGGGAAAGGGCCTAAGTTCGAGTCGCATGGGAAGCAAAGAAAAGAGTTTTATTTTGCAGCAGAAATGGGCAGTAGTGGACGGCACTAAGACACTAAAGGGATGAGCTTAAGTTGGGATTAAATTCTTTTAATAATTTTGGCTAAGGTAGTAGATAATTGGTGTATTATTTTGGATTATTTGAATAGATGAAGAAGAGATAAATGTGGGATTATTTCTATTAATTTTAAATGGGTAAGGAGAAGAGAAAATAGGGGATTGGATAGGAGGAAGGAGAGTTGGCCGATTGAGGGGCTCCTTAGGTGGTATTTTTTGGCCAAGGAAGGAGAGTAAGGCCATTCTTCATTCTTTCTTTCCTCTTGTACCTCTGCCGAATTCTCTCTACAAACCATTCTCTTTTTCTTTTCAATTCTCCAAAAGTCGAAAATAGGATTCCCTAGTCTTGCCGATTTTTCCCTAATTCCTATAATTTTCTTTTCTTTCCTTAAAGACGATTCCTTCACTTGATCAAAAGCCATAATTTAGGTGATCAACATCTAGCCATAGCCGAATATCTCAAGTGGTGTCAGGAAGGAATACTATCGATTTCAACATTAAAGGTAAGATGGAATGCTGTTCGATTTTCTATCTTTTTCTTTTAGCCGAAATCAAGACTCTAACCCCATTAGTATTCTTTGGCCGAAACTATAGAGAGGGTTTCGGGATTTGGCCTATTGTCGACTACAAAGGAGGAAGGTTTCGGGATTTTAAAGATCTAAGGTAAGTCATATTTGATATTCGGCCAAGGGCTATTTACTTGTGATTAAATGTTAGAAATTGATCTAACATGTGTCTATAGGTATTTCGACAAATACCGCAACCAAGGATTAATTCCGGGATTTAAGATTCACAAGGTGAGTGAATCTGACATTCGGCCAAGGCCCTAAGTAGTGATTCAGATATGTTTCTTATTTGTTCAAAAGCCGAAACTAACCAAGTCCAGTGAACTAGTGTTGGCCGATTGCAAGGAAGAAATATCACGGAATTTCGGGATTTGATTAGTAGTGAAATCGGCAGGAAGGTAAGGAGTTTTGTCGCAATAATCGTTCGGGATTTGATTTTTTAGCCGAATAGGCTTTTGCTAAAACACTTGGTATTGGCCGAATGTAGGGACTAAGGACCTAGTGAAACACCCCAGACCCGGCCCATGAGTCTCGACCAGATCTGGTATGTTCCTCGGGTAAAAAAAAAAGGGTTCAAACTTGCTTGTTTCTTTGGAAAACTTTGAGTGATTTTGGAGAAAAGTTGATTTGGGTTCAAATTGAAAACATAGTTATTTTCAAAGGTTTCGTTTTGTTAAAACTTCATGGTTATATTTCAAAACCATAAGTTACCGGTAAAAGTCGAGTCTTTAGAGTTTGTTAATTAAATTGAAAATCATTTGTATTTAGGTGTCAAAACATTTTTCATTTATTATTAAGAACAGTTACTTAAACTTTAAGTTGATAAAAATTCGTAACATAATAAAGTAATTAAAATGCATGCATAAACAGTTCATACTAGTGGCCTTATTACATCAAAAACAAAACCCAAAATAAATTTAAAGTACTTAAAATAAAATAGGAAGACCAAATAAATTTTGTGCTGAGCATGGCCACCACTAAGCTCCTGCCGACCCGGTCCATTTACTGAGTGTCACCTGAAAAGATTTCCCCAATGGGGTGAGTCAAACAGACTCAATGTGTATAACCAACACTAAGTCCCAACAGTTTATGGCATATGGAATCATACATATACATATAGCAATTTAATTTAATGATGCAATCCCGAACCCAAACCTAGATACCATCCACTACACATCACCCGTACCAACCGTCACACCGTGGGGACTACTAAGTCGACCCTTCATCCGCTACACACCATCGAAGGCAGTCACTGCAGTCGACGTGCTCATCGCCCTTATATTTTGTGGCATAGCCACCAGATAGTGATAATTTTCTGACATAAGTCACCACATTCAGATTTCGTGACATAAGTCACCACATTCAGATATTGTGGTATGAACCATTAGATCACTTCCCCTTAATATAACACCCATATGCCCCATATATCATACATATCATGCAATCTTATGCCATAGGCCTTATTTCACATTCTTATCATTATTTACATACATGCCATATTCCACTATCCATATCACTTATTAGCATAATGTTAAGATTACGTACCTGAGTACTTTGTACCATTGCATGGTACTTTTGGCCACGTTTCACATTATTATAAACACATATATTGAAACATTACCATAAATCTATCAAGATCTAGCATGGGGTACACACCTGGTATTAACGCTTTATTGAAATCCGAAAAACTCGATCTAATTCTTTAGATCCTTAATTCCTACATCCGGCCAACACTTAGTATTTTAGCAAAAAGCCTATTCGCTATAAGATCAAATCCCGAAGGATCTATCGCAACCAAAGTCTTACCTTCCTGCCGATTTGATACTAATCAAATCCCGAAAACTTGTGATGTTCCTTCTTGCAATCAGCTAGACACTATACCACTGAACTAGTTAGTTTCGGCTTTTAAACGAAGTAAGAAATAGACCTGAGCCACTAAGTATGGCCTTAGCCGAATGTCAGATTCACTTACCTTGTGAATCTTAAATCCCGAAAAGTAATCTCTTGGCTATGAAGATGTCGAAATTTCTGCATAACCTTTGTTAGAGTCGATTATAGCACTTAATGGACCAAAACAAATGGCCTTCGGCCTAGTATTATATTTGCTAACCTTAGCTCCTGAAATCCCGAATGATTTCCTCCTTGTAGTCGACAACTACCAAATCCTGAATGACCCTTCAAAGTTTCGGCCAAAGTACCTTAATAGGATTAGATTCAACTTTCGGCTAACAGAGAAAGGTTTGAAAATTGAATAACAACTGATCTTACCCTTAAAACTAAAATCGAATGCGCCTTTGCCTGCCACCACAGAGATATTCGGCTTTGAGACTAGATGTTGACTACTCAGTTTCGGCTTGTGGAAAATTGTGGAAGAAGAAGAGAATGGAGTGCAAAAAGATTCGGCAATAGGGTGATTTGGGTTGAAGACGTTGCGGCAAAGGTGAAATAGATAGAAGAAGGTTTCGGCTTTTGATGCTATGAAGAAATCGGCTTGAAAGGAAAATTTTGAGAAAAGAAGAGAAGTAAAATTCGGCCAGAGAAAGAGATGAGAGAATAAAAGAAAACAAAAGAAAAAGATGAATACTCTGCTGATAATTTCGGCTACACTAGCTTATCCTTGTTATTCTCTTATTTTCCCTCTTCCTCATCTATAAAAAAAATAATTAAAATAAATTATCATTTATCCCTTATCTTAGCCGAATTTTAAAAAGGATTAAACTCATCCCTTAAGTGCCTTAGTGCCGTCCATCTCCTTTGCTGCTTGCAGCAAAATAAAATTCTTTTATTTGCTTCCCTTGCAGCTCGAACACAAGCCCTTCCTCACAGCTAATGGCGTCACTTACGAGGCCTTAAGTGGCGCCTTGCAGCCACTATAACAAGCCCAATTTAATGTCAAATTTCCCTTACAGATTTTCTTAAGGCCTTACCAGACTTAGTTCCACTTCTTGAAATTTAAAATCGAATAATTTCTAAGGCATTTATCTACATTCTAAGGTTCACAAAAATTCATAGAACACATTCACAACACACATAAGCATGCTATTTCATATAATTTAATATTAATACATAAGCTATAATCCAGGATATTACAGTTCTACCCCCTTAAAATAATTTCGTCCTCGAAGTTACCTGGCTGAAATAAGTGAGGGTATTGCTGTCGCATTGCTTCTTCTGGCTCCCACGAAGCTTCTTCCGATCCATGATTTCTCCATAATACTTTGACTAGAGGAATTGACTTCCTCCGTAACACTTTCACATCTCATTCCAAAATCTGAATCGGCTCCTCCTCGTAGGACAAATCTGGTCTTAGCTCCACCTCTTCAATTGGTACCACATGAGATGGATCCGATCGATAACGACGTAGCATGGATACATGGAATACGTCGTGCATCTACTTCAACTCCGGTGGCAACTCTAACTGGTATGCCACTGGTCCAACTCGCTTCAATACTCGATAAGGTCCTATAAACCTTGGACTTAACTTCCCTTTGCGACCATATCTCATTACCTTCTTCCAAGGCGACACTTTAAGAAACACTTGATCTCCCACGTCAAATTCTATTTCTTTCCGTTTGAGATCTACGTACGACTTCTACCTATCAGATGCTTCCTTCAACCGTGCTCGAATTACCTCAACCTTCTCCTCAGATTTTGCCACAATCTCTGGACCCAAAACTCGAGGTTCCCCTAATTCTGTCCAACACGTAGGAGTGTGACACTTCCGTCCATACAGCGCTTCATACGGTGCCATCCGGATGCTAGCCTGATAGCTGTTGTTGTATGCAAATTCCGCTGAAGGCAAATACTCTTCCCAACTTCCTCTGAAGTCTATCACACAGCCCCTCAACATATCCTCTAACACTTGGATTACTCGTCAGATTGCCCGTCCGACTGTGGATGAAATGTCGTACTGAAGTCTAATCTGGTGCCTACAGCTTGATGTAGTGCTTTCCAAAACCGAGAAGTAAACCTTGGGTCTCTATCCGAAATAATTGACACTGGCACTCCATGCAACCTTACAATTTCTGCCACATATAACCTCGCCAACTTCTGCAAAGAATAATCAACTCGCACTGGAATAAAATGCGCGGACTTTGTTAATCAATCCACTATCACCCATACTGAGTCCTTCTTAGTAGGCGTAATGGGAAACCCACTAACGAAGTCAATGGTGATTCTCTCCCACTTCCACTGCGGAATCCTTATTGGTTGAAGCAATCCTGACGGAACTTGGTGTTCAGCCTTTACTTGCTGACACGTCAAGCACTTCCCCACGAATTCGGTAACTTCCTTCTTAAGTCCAGGCCACCAAAACTGTTCCCTTAAATCTCTGTACAACTTACTTCCTCCAAGATGCATAACATAAGGGCTACTATGCGATTCCTGAAGAATCCTCTGCCTTAACTCCTTATTCTTCGTCATACAGACTTTACCCTTGAAGCACAATACTCCCTCGTCATTAATACCATAATCTTCCAACTCCTCATTCTGTACTTGCTGTAGCTTAGCACTTAACTCATCATCCATTAACTGACTTTCCTTTACTTCATTTAACCATGTCGATTTTACTTGCAATTCTGCCAACAAACTTCCGTCGTCATACAAGCTCAGATGTACAAACATCGCCTTTAGATTCGACACTACCTTCCAACTTAAGGCATCTGCCACTACATTTGCCTTGCCCGGGTGATACTCTATCGAACAATCATAGTCCTTCAGTAACTCCACCCACCTTCGCTGTCTCAGGTTCAACTCCTTCTGAGTCAACAGATACTTAAGACTCTTGTGGTCTGTGTAAATCACTAACTTTTCTCCATAAGGATAGTGCCACCACACCATAAGAGCAAAGACCACTGCCGCCAATTGCAAATCATGAGTCGGGTAGTTAACCTCATGTGGCCTTAATTGTTGAGACGCATAAGCGAGTACTTTCCCGCCTTGCATCAGAACACATCCTAATCCGGTATGAGAAGCGTCACAATACACCACAAAATCCTTCCCTGCTTCTGGCTGAATCAAAACCGGGGCTTCAGCCAAAACCCTCTTAAGCTTCTCAAAACTCTCCTGTTACTTATCCGTCCATACGAAAGGTACTTCCTTCCTCAACAACTTCGTCAAAGGCGCGGCTATCGATGAGAATCCTTCTACGAACCTTCTGTAGTAGCCTGCCAATCCCAAGAAACTACGAACCTCAGCCACCGACTTAGGTGGTTTCCAATCTAGCACCGCCTCAATCTTCCTAGGATCCACCCTTATTCCTTCTGCAGACGCTACATGTCCTAAAAACGCCACTTCCTTAAGCCAAAATTCACACATGCTGAATTTGGCATAGAGCTTCTTCTCTCTTAGCACTTGCAACACTATCCGAAGATGCTCATCATGTTCCTCCTCCGACTTGGAATACACTAAGATATCGTCGATGAACACCACGACGAATCGATCCAAATAAGGTTGAAAAACCCAGTTCATCATATCCATGAACGCAGCTGGAGCGTTTGTCAAACCAAACGGAATTACCACGAACTCAAAATGCCCATACCTTGTCCGAAAAGCTGTTTTATGGATATCCACTTCCTTCACTTTAAGTTGAAGATATGCAGACCTTAGATCTTTCTTCGAGAAAACCGCTGCCCCCTTAAGTTGATCGAACAAGTCATCAATCCTCGGTAAAGGGTACTTGTTCTTGATGGTCAGCTTATTCAACTGACGATAATCTATGTACATACGCATAGTTTCGTCCTTCTTCTTCACAAACAAGACCGGTGCTCGCCATGGAGACACACTGGGTCGAATAAACCCACGATCGAGTAACTCCTGAATCTGAGCCTTGAGCTCAACCAACTCTTTTGGTGCCATTCTGTACGGGGTAATTGACACAAGAGCTGTACCAGGTAGCAAGTCAATTCCAAACTCCACCTCCCTATCTGGGGGTATTCCAGGTAACTCCTCCGGAAAGACGTCCACAAATTCCCTTACGGTTCTAACTCCACGAACTCCCCCTTCTTTCGTATCCAACGAACAAACAAAGGCCAAGAATGCCTTGCACCCTTTCCGAACCATCTTATCAGCCTTTAGGGCAGAAACTACATTAGACAGGTAGTTTCTTCTTTCTCCTATCATAACTACTTCCTCATCCTCTGGGGTCCTTAACTCCATTCGCTTAGCTGCACAATCCAATATAGCTGGGCTCTGATACCAATTTGAAACACCCCAGACCCGGCCCACGAGTCTCGACCAGATCTGGTATGTTCCTCGGGTAAAAAAAAGGGTTCAAACTTGCTTGTTTCTTTGGAAAACTTTGAGTGATTTTGGAGAAATGTTGATCTGGGTTCAAATTGAAAACATAGTTATTTTCAAAGGTTTCGTTTTGTTAAAACTTCATGGTTATATTTCAAAACCATAAGTTACCGGTAAAAGTCGAGTCTTTAGAGTTTGTTAATTAAATTGAAAATCATTTGTATTTAGGTGTCAAAACATTTTTCATTTATTTTTAAGAACAGTTACTTAAACTTTAATTTGATAAAAATTCGTAACATAATAAAGTAATTAAAATGCATGCATAAACAGTTCATACTAGTGGCCTTATTACATCAAAAACAAAACCCAAAATAAATTTAAAGTACTTAAATAAAATAGGAAGTCCAAATAAATTTCGTGCTGAGCATGGCCACCACTAAGCTCCTGCCGACCCGGTCCATTTACTGAGTGTCACCTGAAAAGATTTCCCCAATGGGGTGAGTCAAACAGACTCAATGTGTATAACCAACACTAAGTCCCAACAGTTTATGGCATATGGAATCATACATATACATATAGCAATTTAATTTAATGATGCAATCCCGAACCCAAACCTAGATACCATCCACTACACATCACCCGTACCAACCGTCACACTGTGGGGACTACTAAGTCGACCCTTCATCCGCTACACACCATCGAAGGCAGTCACTGCAGTCGACGTGCTCATCGCCCTTATATTTTGTGGCATAGCCACCAGATAGTGATAATTTTCTGACATAAGTCACCACATTCAGATTTCGTGACATAAGTCACCACATTCAGATATTGTGGTATGAACCATTAGATCACTTCCCCTTAATATAACACCCATATGCCCCATATATCATACATATCATGCAATCTTATGCCATAGGCCTTATTTCACATTCTTATCATTATTTACATACATGCCATATTCCACTATCCATATCACTTATTAGCATAATGTTAAGATTACGTACCTGAGTACTTTGTACCATTGCATGGTACTTTTGGCCACGTTTCACATTATTATAAACACATATATTGAAACATTACCATAAATCTATCAAGATCTAGCATGGGGTACACACCTGGTATTAACGCTTTATTGAAATCCGAAAAACTCGATCTAATTCTTTAGATCCTTAATTCCTACATCCAGCCAACACTTAGTATTTTAGCAAAAAGCCTATTCGCTATAAGATCAAATCCCGAAGGATCTATCGCAACCAAAGTCTTACCTTCCTGCCGATTTGATACTAATCAAATCCCGAAAACTTGTGATGTTCCTTCTTGCAATCGGCTAGACACTATACCACTGAACTAGTTAGTTTCGGCTTTTAAACGAAGTAAGAAATAGATCTGAGCCACTAAGTATGGCCTTAGCCGAATGTCAGATTCACTTACCTTGTGAATCTTAAATCCCGAAAAGTAATCTCT
Source organism: Gossypium australe (assembly GCA_005393395.2). Taxonomy (NCBI): domain Eukaryota; kingdom Viridiplantae; phylum Streptophyta; class Magnoliopsida; order Malvales; family Malvaceae; genus Gossypium; species Gossypium australe. The sequence goes on from CM016618.1 coordinate 20,711,644, forward strand.
TGGCTATGAAGATGTCAAAATCTCTGCATAACCTTTGTTAGAGTCGATTATAGCACTTAATGGACCAAAACAAATGGCCTTCGGCCTAGTATTATATTTGATTACCTTAGCTCCTGAAATACCGAATGATTTCCTCCTCGTAGTCTACAACTACCAAATCCTGAATGACCCTTCAAAGTTTCGGCCAACGTACCTTAATAGGATTAGATTCAAATTTCGGCTAACAGAGAAAGGTTTGAAAATTGAATAACAGCTGATCTTACCCTTAAAACTGAAATCGAATGCGCCTTTGCCTGTCACCACAGAGATATTCAGCTTTGAGACTAGATGTTGACTACTCAGTTTCGGCTTGTGGAAAATTGTGGAAGAAGAAGAGAATGGAGTGCAAAAAGATTCGGCAATAGGGTGATTTGGGTTGAAGACGTTGCGGCAAAGGTGAAATAGATAGAAAAAGGTTTCGGCTTTTGATGCTATGAAGAAATCGGCTTGAAAGGAAAATTTTGAGAAAAGAAGAGAAGTAAAATTCGGCCAGAGAAAGAGATGAGAGAATAAAAGAAAACAAAAGAAAAAGATGAATACTCTGCTGATAATTTCGGCTACACTAGCTTATCCTTGTTATTCGCCTATTTTCCCTCTTCCTCTTCTATAAAAAAATAATTAAAATAAATCATCATTTATCCCTTATCTTAGCCGAATTTTAAAAAGGATTAAACCCATCCCTTAAGTGCCTTAGTGCCGTCCATCTCCTTTGCTCATTGCAGCAAAATAAAATTCTTTTATTTGCTTCCCTTGCAGCTCGAACACAAGCCCTTCCTCACAGCTAATGGTGTCACTTACTAGGCCTTAAGTGGCACCTTGCAGCCACTTTAACAAGCCCAATTTCATGTCAAATTTCCCTTACAAATTTTCTTAAGGCCTTACCAGACTTAGTTCCCCTTCTTGAAATTTAAAATCGAATAATTTCTAAGGCATTTATCTATATTCTAAGGTTCACAAAAATTCATAGAACACATTCACAACACACATAAGCATGCTATTTCATATAATTTAATATTAATGCATAAGCTATAATCCAGGACATTACACCTAGAATATTAGACCGGTATTTTCGGGATTCCAGTGGAAGCGTTAAGTATACCAGGTGTGTACCCCACAATAATTCTTAATAGATTTATGGTTTAAGTTATTATATGAATAAGAATGTGAAAGATATGGCTTAAGATACCATTCAATGGTATGGCATACTCAGGTACGTTATTCTCTAAAGCTATGTTAATAATGTTACGAATACCTGTTATGACACATATGTGAATATTGATAAGAATGTGGAATTAAGAATAGGGTATAGTCTTTGCATGATTTGTATGACATGGGCATACGGGTGAATTTGAAAAGGGGAAGTGATCTGGTGGTTTTATACCACAATATCTGAATGTGGTGACTTATGTCACGAAATCTGAATGTGGTGACTTATGTCACAAATAACAATCTGGTGGCTATGCCACAATATATATAAGGGCGATGAGCACGTCGTCTGCAGCGACTGCCTTCGATGGTGTGTAGCGGTTGGAGGGTCGACTTAGTAGTCCCCACGGTGTGATGGTTGGTACGGGTGATGTGTAGCGGATGGTATCTAGGTTTGGGTTCAGGATTGCATCATTAGATTTATTTGCTAAGTGTATATGTATGATCTGTTATGCCTAAATTGTTGGGACTTAGTGTTGGTGGTTATACACTGAGTCTGTTTGACTCACCCCGTTGTGGGATATTTTTCAGGTGACACTCAGTAATGGACCGGGTCGGCAGGAGCTTAGTGGTGGCCATGCTCAGCTCAGAATTTATTCCGTTTTGGACTTTTTATATTTTAAGTACTTTGAATTTATTCGGGTTTTGTTTTTGATGTAATAAGGCCACTAGTATGAACTGTTATGCATGCATTTTAATTATGTTATTATGATACGAATTTTTTATCAACGTAAAGTTTAAATAACTTTTCTTAATAATAAGTGATAAATGTTTTGACACCTAAATCCAAATGATTTACAAATTAAATAAGTAAACTTTATAGACTCGACTTTTACCGGTAACTTATAGGTTTGAAATATAACAATAAAGTTTAACAAAATGAAACCTTTGAAAATAACGATGTTTTCAATTTGATCCCAAATCAAATTTTTTCCAAAATCACTCAAAGTTTTCCAAAGAACAAACAAGTTTGAACCGTTTTACTCGAGGAACATACCAGATCTGGTCGAGGCTCGTGGGCCGGGTTTGGGGTGTTTCAATGCACTTGCTATGTTGATGGTTAAAAATTCATGTGTATAATATGGATTATAGACCCATTTATAATATGGATTTCTTGATAAATTATTAAATGACTATAGTTTGTTATGCATACATGAATGCATGGGACGGGATATTGGATGAAGAGAAGAAAGGCCTGTGGCCAAAAATCTAGTTCGGTGGCTCTGCCACAAATTTTTATGGCTTAATGCCTCTAGTTCGGTGACTATGTCACAATCTAGTTCGGTAGTGCACTACAATATTATTTAAACGGCTTGACGCCTACGATTGGTGTGTTTGGCGGGGTGGGTTGACTTGATCCCCACAGGTGTGTTGGTTGGTACGGGGGTGTGTAGCGAATGGAAATTAGGCTTGGTTGGGAAATTCATTTTTTACATGCATTTTATTTTATTTTATTTTATATTGTTAAATCTGCAATTGGGCTCAAGCCCAAATTAATGTCTTGTTGATCTGGCCCTATAATGGTGGTAAGTGAGTTACACACTGAGTTCTAAGTAACTCACCCGTTTTATTATCCATCTCAGGTAATGGAAATTGATGTGGACTTGGGCCGGGGATGACTTCGTGGAGGCCATACTACGAGCATGGGTTTTACAAACTATGAACTTTATTTAAGTTACTTATTTTACTTACTATTTTGGGTATGATGTAATAAGGCCTCTATTTATATTTTTATGGATTTTTATGTGTGGATGGATTTAATTTTGTTTTTTCTCTTTTAATATGGGCTTATGTTAAATCTATAAGGTTTTTCTTAAAAATATTGAGTTTTATAACAATTTGGTCACCTTAAATATTTATTTTAAATTCTTTCGAATCCTTTTAAAACTACTTTAAGGTTTTGACAATTATATTCTAAATGATAAGATTATTTTCTTAATTTATCAATTTTAAATCATTGGTCTTTATTTTTATTAAACTTTATTTTCAAAAGGCTTTGATGTATTATTTTACTTTTATCATTAGAGAATTAAATGGATGTTTGATCGGTGTGACAAACCAAATCTCGTCTTAACGCATAGACCTGGTTTGGGGTGTTACATTTAATGGTATCAGAGGCAGTTTCAAAACTCGGCTGTGGTTTGGGTTCAACTACGATATTTGTTTGAGAAACAATTCAAATTTCTAGACTTTTTGATTTAAAGGTAGTATGGCACCATGAGCATTGTAATATCCCGGGTTAGGGGCTATTTTTGTTATGGCATGGTTTGCATGTGTTGGGTCTGTTATGTTGTTGTTTGTATGGTTTCGGGCCTTAGTTGTAAGCTAGGTGTGAGCCGGAGAGGTAGGAAAAATTTTAGTTTTTTGGACTTAGGTGAGAGGAGCTGAAGAAGCTGGGGTTTAAAGGTTTTAATTGGTGGTTTTTAGCACAAGAAATAAGTTGGTGGAGTGGCAGAATAGGCGCCACTAAGGGCTTGTGAGTGTGACGCCTTTGACATGGGGTGAGGTCCTGGGTTCAAGCTGCAGGATGCCCACTTTTTGTTCCATTTTGACGGCATGGAGGGGAGGAGTTGTAGGCAGTTCAAACTCTGCCTAAGACCTAGTCAAGTGGTTGAATGGTGAGTGGAGAGTGAATGTAGGAAGAAGACTTGTTCAAAGTGTTTTGAATGAGTGGTTGTGAGTGCATGGTGGAGGTGGCCGAATGTGGGATGCTTCATGGGGAGAGAATGGCCGGTTTTGGTAAGTGAGTAGGAGGAGTGTGCCGACTATTCTTTTGGCATTTTTGGGAAATTTTCGGCCAGCCTTAGTTTAGGGTACCAAAGCCGAATTGTCAAAGAGAATTCCTTCATTTTTTTCCATCTTGAAACCGAAAGACTAAGCCTCCTAGGAGCTTGCCGAAACTTGCTTGTTTCTTCCAATTTCCTTTGGTAGCCGAATGTTCCTTCCCATTTCTTTTTCTTTCTTCATTTGGGTAAGCCGAAAATAAAAGTCTCTTTTTCTCATATTTTCTTCTTTGTTGAACTTGGATAGCCGAAACTCTCATCTTCCAAACACCTTCATCATTTCTCTTCTTTTATAAAACCGAAAGTACAACCTCTATCCATCTTTTATCTTCTTTCTTTTTCTCCTCTCAAACCCCATTGCCGTAACCTCCATTTCTTCTCATCTATATTCTCTCTTTCTCTTTTCTCACAAGCCGAACATAGGGGTGTTAAACACCTAGGGCCGAATCTTTTTCTTCTTCTTGTTCAAAGTGCTGACCGAATCTATCCCCTCTCCTGGTGGTTGTTGGCCGAATATTGGTTGGTGTGGGTAAGTGCTTGGCCGAATGGCCATTTCTCTTTTCTCCGGTGCTATGTTGGTTACGGTTTGGTTAAAGCCTGTGTTGGTTTTGGTTGAAAGGAATTAACCGTTGTTAACTATCTCGTTATAGGGCCTTTGGATTTTGGAAGCAAACAAGAGGAGTTTTCCTACTCTGTTAATCTCTGGGTAAGTGGTGGTAAGAACGAGTTCTTTTAGTATATTCTTTTAGTTTTCAATAAGTCAAGTCTTCAAGTGGATTAACTGTTCTCTTTTTAGGGGTTGGCCGATTATCAGAAGAATCACTGATTGGTTCAGGATTTGGTAGAAACCAAATCAAGTATAAGGTATAGATTCAAATATTGACCCCTTTGGTTTAAGATCTTTGGCCGAATGGTATAGATGCCTAATCTCTATTTGGTCGATTATAGGAGCAAGATAATCAAGGGGACTTAGATAGATTCTTTGGGTTTTAAAAGCTTGCGATATACCAGGTGTGTAAACTAACACACTAATTTCTTAGCAATATGTTAATAACCTGTTGTGTAAAGTGAGACTATATGGTTGATGGATTGGGTACCCGATGGGGTATGTGCACGGATACGGGTAAGTCCGTTTCCTTACGAGATCTGTAATGATATATGTGATATCCTGCTTTATGATGTAAATACTACGAGATGCCACTTGAGCATGATAGCATGATTGCATGTTTTATATCAATTGCATTAGTATGACATGTGTGGGTGATATGAGAGGAGGGGGAATATGATATCCGTGTCTTTGGGACACTGTGACTTTGGGTCACCAGAGGTTTGGCACCTCCAGTGGTTTGGTACCACAGATTGATTTATTGTGACTTTGGGTCACCAGAGGTTTGGCACCTCAGAGTCTCGTCCCAGTGGCTTAGTACCACGGTGGGTTGGCCCCACAGTTGATTATACGGGATTGACGCCAGTGATTTGGTATCACACGATGGGTTGGCCCCATCATTCGATTCGTGACTACGGTCATCAGTGATTTGGTATCACACTATGTCTTTGGGACACCAGAGATTTGGCACCTCATTGCGACTCGTCCCTGTGGTTAACACCACCGTGGGTTGGCCCCACTCGAGAGATACGAGATTGTCGCTAGTGATTTGGCATCACACGTGGGTTGGCCCCACAGTTGGATATTTGTGACTTTGGGTCACCAGTGGTTTGGCACCACATTGATGGATATCGTGACTTTGGGTCACCAGTGGTTTGGCACCACCAGTGGTTTGGTACCACACGGGGTAGAAGAGGTGTTATGGATGGTTAGGAACGGGTGCATTAATTGTATTGCTTTGCTATGATGTGCGTTAGCATGTTGTATTATCGGGAGGGGGATTTATGCACTGAGTCTTGCGACTCACCCTCTCCTTTGACATTTCAGGTGACACTCAGACGCGAACATGGAGCCGGGATGGACTCGAGGTGCTCATGCCATGCTTAAATAAGGATTGGTTCAGACTTTCATAAGATTGGTACTTTAGTTTGTTTATTACTATTTGGTTTTACTTTGGATTGTAAACGGCCTTAAAAATTATGTTTTTCTATGTTTATGCTTAAAGTAGATTTTTAATATGCCTTGATAAATTAATTGAGTTAAAATTTGCTAAAACTTGGAAAGACAACTATTTCAAAACTACAAAGCGATATGTTTTAAACTATACCATCGGGTATCACACTATGATTTGAGACAAAGGGAACTCAAATGTTTTTCTAACTTAAACTCGATTTTCTACTAAGTCAAAATGTTTTAGTAACGATAAGAAACAACTTGAGTTTCTAAATGAGATAACCTTGTTTTAACTTCGTAAACGATTAAGTTTTCGAAATTTCTGAGTTTTCAAACAAAACATCAGTTTTCAAACAAACATGCCCAAGATTTCTGCAAGTACAAAATTTATCAAAGGGTTTTATCAAACTTTTAAACGGAAACCTATCTTCGCCAAAATTCGATTTTCCCCGTAACATATCAGATTCGGCCGTGGTGTGTTGGCAGGGTTTGGGGTGTTACAAGCATCCCGCATCAAGTCAAGTAAGTATCTGTATATTGATTGTTTATTATTATTGTGATATGATCATAGAAACACTCTAGTTTTAGGTGTTGAAAACCGTAGAGATTGAGACAATAGGATATGATTGTGAAAACAAATCTATCTCTTTTATATCATAAAATATCGTTAATAAACACTGAAATAGTATTTTGATTCATAAAACTCTTAATCAGATTAAATCGAATTAGTCATTATGAGCACAAGAGGACGTGGTCGTGGATGCGGTAGACGTGGCCGTGGTAGAGGACGAGGTGTTAGGGGCGCAACTGAAGCGCCGAGTTTTATGCCGGAAATGGATGCACCTGCATCACTCGAGAGTGAGACGGGATCACATGATCATATGGAAGAAGATAATGCTTTGACACGAGCAATGCTACGAGTCCTTGAAAGGGTCGCTGGAACTAGAACTGGGCCAACAGCTCGTGGGTCAATATCGGAACGATTGAATTCAAGTAGTGCTGAGGTTTTCAGAGGCGTCTCAGGTGTAGCTCCAAATGTCGCTGAATATTGGCTTGAGGCAGTGGAGCAAATTATGGGCGATCTTGAGTGCACGGTGGAACAAAAACTAAGAGGAGCGGTGTCCTTGTTAAGGGATGAAGCATACCAATGGTGGCTTACTGTCCGAGAAGGCACTGAAGCTGCATTAGTTAATTGGGAATTCTTCAAAGCTTCTTTTCGAGGGAAATATGTGGGAACAAGTTATGTGGATGCCCGAAGGAAGGAATTCTTGAATCTGGTTCAAGGAAATAAGACGGTGGCAACGTATGAGGCTGAGTTTTTACGTTTGAGTCGCTGTGCTCGAACAATAGTGTCAACGGATCATGAGCATTGTGTACGCTTTGAGGATGGGTTGAATGATGAGTTGCGGGTTCTGATAGCCCCACAACAAGTTAGAACTTTTGCCACGCTTGTGGAGAAAGTCAAGATAGCCGAAGAGGCTAAGAACACAGAACGTCAGAATCGGGAACGAGTTAGAGGCAAGAGAGATATAAAGTATTCGGGTTCTTCAAAAAGGTTTCTGAAGATGCCTCGGAATGATGAGCCAAGAATGAAATTAATAAATTCTAATCTATTCACAATTGAAATTCGAATAGTATCCTGATTAGGACACCTTGAATAGTGAGCTTCATGGTTGTTTCCACGTAGCTTCCTTGAATAGTGTCTTGATAAGGATGCTTTGGTTTTTTCCACGTATCTTCCTTGAACAGTTTCTTGATAAGGATGCTTTGGTTTTTTCCACGTAGCTTCCTTGAACAGTTTCTTGATAAGGATGCTTTGGTTTTTTCCACATAGCTTCCTTGAACAGTGTCTTGTTTGTCAGCTTCATGGTGGCTTCCACGAAGCTTCTTTGATGTGAAGGTTGTCATCATGGTAGCTTCCACGTAACTTCCTTTTTTGGCAATATCTGCTGCTGGCATCATTGTTTACATCATGGCATTGACGGTTGCTTCCATCATTGCTTATGTCACTTGATATGGATTATGACGGGTTGTCATATCCAATAATTTTCTCCTTTTTTGGATTTATCCTTCCTGGATATTTCTGAGATTCATTTCCTCGATTTCATCCAGGTGTAGGGATTCGGGTGAAGGTGCTGGTGTGTTCCAGTGCTTCCACACTTCTCTGATTTCTGCTACTAACGGACAATCTTCAATTTCCATCTCAGATATTTTTGTTAATAGCAAAATAGCGTCTTCATTCCCATGCCTCTCAGCCTGGTGGTTTCCAGTGTCGTAGGCTAGGATTCTTCTCCCATCGGTCCAAAACTCGTAACTGTTTTGTTGGAGTAGGAACTGGGCTTCTACCATTAGATCAACTCCGGCTTGGATTTGATAATGGAGAAAATTCTTATAACACTCGTCAATGGTTTTTGACAAATGCTGTTGATCTTCTTGTGCCGCCAAGAGGGATCTTCCTCCAAGCATTTTATGAATAATCCATATTTGATATGGCTGATAATATTTTTCTTTTTCAGCAATACCAATAAGGCTGTGTATTTTTATATAAAAATAGTAAACAAAATCATCTAAATTAACATAGTTTGTTAATCTAAATTTTACCATTGCTGGAAAATCTTTTATTAAATCAAAAGAAAGATTTTGGACTGTTATTTCTTTAACGAATCCCCATTCAATACTGGTTATATCAAATGGCTCATGATTTAATCGAAATTTGATAGCAGGAGTTTTTTCTTCTATATCATTTGTATAAACAAAAGCTTGTGAAAAATATTTAGAAAAAGTTTCTAAAAATAGAGCTTGCTAGTTGCAAATGGCTCTTTTTATTTTCGAAAATATATCAATGGGTAGAATTTGTCTACACTTGTTATATAGACATATTCTAAACATCTTATTAATAATAGGAGTGTTTCTCCCTTTATTAATAAAATATTGAAATATATCAAGAAGATTGTTTATCTCCTTAATATCCATATATTCGACTAGGATTTCATCCCAATCTCGGTATAAAATAGATTTTAGTAATAAATCTTCGGATTTATTTTCCTTAGTTGTTTTTTCAACTAGGAGTTCCGAGAATTGTGTAAGAGCTTTTCAGAAATTTGCTCTTTGCTCAAGAACATGGTTTTTCCATATTCTGTTTATAAAATTGTAATATTCTGCCGGTAATCCTGGATTATAAAAATCCTTTATTTCAGGGAGGTGAAGAGTTTGTTGTTTTTTCAACAAATCTTCTGTTTCAAGAAAGTGAAGAGTTTGTTGTTTTTTCAACAAATCTTCTGTATTTTTGATGATTTGAGAATCTGAATCGGGATTTTGAGAGAATTCAAAGTAACTCACCGGAGACGGTGTTTGAGAAAATCTAAATGGTTGGTTTACCATCAGATATGGTACATAATATCCCTGTTTAGGATAAAATTGTACATGTGCAGGTGTATTAAATCCTTGTTTAGGATTTGTGGTGGCAATAAATCCTTGTTTAGGACTTACCGGTGAAGCAATAAATCCCTGTTTAGGACTCATTGGTTTTCCTTTTTTATGGACGGTTCTCCATCCATCATTTTCTTTTAGAGGTTGTTTACCTCTATCCATAAGGCCTGCTAAGAAAATCAGCAATCATATTATTAGTACCTTTAATACAAATAACATCAAAATTAAATTGGCATAATTCATTATACCACCTAATTCTTCAAGGTACAGTTTCTAAACTTTTATTAGTTAGAAATTGTTTGACCGCCTGATTATCAGTTTTTATAATAAAATGTTCTGGTGCTAAATATATTAGGAATTTTTTTATTCCTTTTTTTATTGCTAATAACTCTTTTTCATATATAGCATAATTTATTTCATTAGGCTTAAATTTTCCTGAGTTATAGCCACAAATTAATTCTTCATTTGCTATTGTTTTAGATTTTAATACACATCCCCAATTTTTTTCGGAGGCATCTGTTTCAAGAATTAATTTATCACCTTGTTTAGGTAAATAAACTTTAGGAATATAATTTATTTCAGACTTTATCTTTTTAATAATGTCTGTATCTTTTTTTGTCCAATCAAAAGGTTTGTCCTTTTTTAATTTTTCATATAACTCATCTAGTTTTTTAGATAAGTTGGGAAAGAAATTTCTACCATAATTAACAATTCCTAAAAATTGTTGCAGTTGTTTCTTATCAACAATGTTTTCAGGAAATAATATGATCTTGGAGTTTAAGACCATCAGATGATAATATTAAACCCAGAAATTCTATTTCAGTTTTTTCTAATTCAATTTTCTTAGGACTTAATATTATTCCATGTTTTATAAACTCTCTAGCTATCATATTTAGATGTTTTCTATGATTTTCCAGTGTTTCTGAAAAAACTAAAATATCATCTATATAAACAACACAAAATTTTTTATATTTTTTAAATATAGAGTCCATCCATCTTTGGAAGACTTGAGGTGCATTACAAAGTCCAAATGGCATTACTCTCCATTGGTAATGACCATTAGGTGCACTGAAGGCTGTTAATGGTCTAGATTCTTCTGTTAACATGATTTGCCAGAAGCCAGACTTACAGTCAAATTTACTAAAATATTTTGCTTGTTTAGCTTGATTTATTAAAACTTCCTTTCTTGGAATAAAATAACCATCAAAAATAGTATTTTGATTTAATCTTTTATAATTTATTACCGTCCTAGCTTTTCCTCTTTTTATTTTTGCATGGTTTCTTACCATGAAAGCAGGACTAGAATGTGGACTAGTAGTTTCTTCTATTAATCCTTTATCTAATAATTCTTTTATTTGTATATCAAATTCATCTATATCTTGTTTAGTATAGATCATAGGTTTTACTCTAATAATTTTATTGGGGTTTTCCAATTTTATAGTACAATACCTAGGACTATTTTTCCATAAATTTAATGGTTCTTCACTAAAATTATTTTCTAATATCTTAAACAACCAATGATTAGTATCAAGTTGTTTTATTTGCTCCTTCCTAGGTGGTGTAAAGTCTTGATAACATATATCGTAGTTATCATTGTAAGTTTCTATCTTTTATCTTCAATTCCGTTTATTTTGTGGTTTTTGTCTCAAAACCCATATATCTGTCGTTCTGTCTTCTTGTTGCCGTTGAGTCCGAGTGGGACGTTGTAGGCGTTTTTGAAGACGTATAGACACAGATGGTCTTAGGTACCAAAGATAAAAACATGGAACAAATGGATTGTTTATACAAAGATAAAACTTGTAATCATGCTATGCATATAGACTCTAATAATGAAAATAATATTTCGGCTCTTAGTAAGGGTATCAATAGTTTAATAGATATGACATCTATATATTTTAATAAGTTATATACTAAGGTCAGTAAAGTAGTAGAAAAAGTAGATAATATGGGAGAAGTAACGAATTTAGATTTGAATACCAGATCTAAAGAGTTATTATCCGATGTAAATAATAAGTTAGATCAGGTTATTAATATTAGTAATAATACAGAATCAGATCTAGGTCCTTTATATTACGGTAATAGTAACGATATATTAGCTTTGTCAGATGAAGATGAGTCTTCGGATGAATCTTCTAGTAATAATAATAATAATAAAGAAAAAACAAAAGAAAAAAGAGAAAAAGATAAAAAAACAACAAAAATATGATTTTGAAACTTATAAAAATCTGATAGAACATTGAAAAAACCAATTTTCTAAAACAGATGATGATCATGAGCGTATTGAATATTTAAAGCTAATAGAAGATCTTTATGAAGAACATAAAAATCTTTTTGAAAAATATAATTATCATTATATGTTAGAATATGATGATAATAATAATAATAGTAATAATGATACTATTAATAATAATAATGAAAGTGATAATTATATATTAGAAACAGAAAGTAGTAATAATTCTAATAATATGGTTATAGATATTAATGTAACTAGCCAAAATTCTGATGAAGAAAACACTTCAACGGAAGAAAATATAGAGATCCCTGAAGATCCAATGGATATTGAACCACCAGATCCATATGACTATGTAGTACCGAAACCTTGGGAAATTGATAAACAAGATCCTCATGGTAAGAGAAAAATAGACTCAGATCTTCAAACAGATGATAATCTGAGAGCTATTAATAGAAATTATGAACCTGTTGAAAACACAACAAGAATATTAGGTGATAAAATAGAAAATATAGCTACTAATGACATAAAACTAGAAACACCAGGAGAAACCAGTCAACCTGCACCTATACCTTATAAAATAGACGATCTTAATAAAAGAAATGTCGCTCAAGGAGGTATATATCTAGATTTAATTAATGTTCCCATATCAGATTTTGAAAAAACAATAGATGATTGGGCACAGTCTATGACTATTGTTGTAAACAACAACAGTACAGTCTGGTCAAAAGAAAAGTTTTTAAACTATTTTGTTGGAACTTTTCGAGGGGACTATAATATCGTAGGATAATATTTCGTTAGAAGAAAATAGGTAATTTACAAAAGATTTACAAGGGTTTTCTTGAAGAGAGCAAGTATACAAGAGAGTTTGTATATTGCCGATTCTAAGTGATTCCAAAACCCGATACCTCGTTCGGGATACAAGAATGCCTATTTATAACAAAAATTTCTAAACTATAATCTAATTACAATTCAGGTACACACAGTATCCTGATAAGAATGAAATTAATAAACTCTAATCTATTCACAATTGAAATCCGAATAGTATCCTGATTAGGACACCTTGAATAGTGAGCTTCATGGTTGTTTCCACGTAGCTTCTTTGATGTGAAGGTTGTCATCATGGTAGCTTCCACGTAACTTCCTTTTTTGGCAATATCTGCTGCTTGCATCATTGCTTACATCATGGCATTGACGGTTGCTTCCATCATTGCTTACGTCACTTGATATGGATTATGACGGGTTGTCATATCCAATAATTTTCTCCTTTTCTGGATTTATCCTTCCTGGATATTTCTGAGAATCATTTCCTCGATTTCATCCAGGTGTAGGGATTCAGGTGAAGGTGCTGGTGTGTTCCAGTGCTCCCACACTTCTCTGATTTCTGCTGCTAACGGACAATCTTCAATTTCCATCTCAGCTATTTTTGTTAATAGCGAAATAGCGTCTTCATTCCCATGCTTCTCAGCCTAGTGGTTTCCAGTGTCGTTGGCTAGGATTGTTCTCCCATCGGTCCAAAACTCGTAACTGTTTTGTTGGAGTAGGAACTGGGCTTCTACCATTAGATCAACTCCGGCTTGGATTTGATAATGGAGAAAATTCTTATAACACTCGTCAATGGTTTTTGACAAATGCTGTTGATCTTCTTTGGCCGCCAAGAGGGATCTTCCTCCAAGCATTTTATGAATAATCCATATTTGATATGGCTGATAAAATTTTTCTTTTTCAGCAATACCAATAAGGCTGTGTATTTTTATATAAAAATAGTAAACAAAATCATCTAAATTAACATAGTTTGTTAATCTAGATTTTACCATTGCTGGAAAATCTTTTATTAAATCAAAAGAAAGATTTTGGACTGTTATTTCTTTAACAAATCCCCATTCAATACTGGTTATATCAAATGGCTCATGATTTAATCGAAATTTGATAGCAGGAGTTTTTTCTCCTATATCATTTGTATAAACAAAAGCTTGTGAAAAATATTTAGAAAAAGTTTCTAAAAATAGAGCTTGCTGGTTGCAAATGGCTCTTTTTATTTTCGAAAATATATCAATGGGTAGAATTTGTCTACACTTGTTATATAGACATATTCTAAACATCTTATTAATAATAGGAGTGTTTCTCCCTTTATTAATAAAATATTGAAATATATCAAGAAGATTGTTTATCTCCTTAATATCCATATATTCGACTAGGATTGTAACAACCCAAACCCGGCCCAAACACTATGGCCGAATCTAGTTTGTTACAAGGAAAACTTTTTGAAAACCATTTTAAAACCTATTTAAGTTTTGTTGAAAACTTCTCGTATTTGATTATCTTGGTAAAACCATACTTAGTGTTTATTTTTTCTTTTAAAAAAATAATTAAGTCAAGTTATTAAACAAATCTCAAATGTGCCCGATGGCTCGATAGAACATTTTCGTGTTAATTTGAAAAACATGTGATTTTAATTCAATAATAATAATAATGTTTAAAACAAGTACCCAACATATGAGAAATAGCAAAAATAGAGTGTCAGGAGGCCTTATTACATCCGAAATATAATTTAAATCAACAATCCAAAAGTAAATAAACTGGAATTCAAAGTCTATTAAAATTTAAGTCCCACTGCATGGCCACCTCGAGTCCACCCGGCTCCACAACCGCGATCTACGTGTCACCTGAAAAATGTAAAGGAGAAGGTGAGTCACCAAGACTCAGTATGTAACCCTTCCCTCGTTTTAAAAACATTTTTCATACACAACATATAACAATTAATATGCAGAATATTATGTACCCAACCTAGCCAACCAAACGCCACTGTCTACCCCGTTGTGGTACCAAACCACTGGTGGTGCCAAACCACTGGTGACATATAGTCACGATGTGTTACCAAAACACTGGTGTCCGTAGACACGAATCGATTGATGGGGCCAACCCATCGTGTGATACCAAATCACTGGCAGACGATCCCATATCTCAAGTGGGGCCAACCCACGGTGGTGTTAACCACAGGGATAAGTCGCTATGAGGTGCCAAACCTCTGGAGGTACCAAACCTCTGGTGACCTTAGTCACGGTGTGTTACCAAAACACTGGTGCCCGTCGGCACGAATAACACTGCCCCCTCCACTCATTAATCCCACATCAGTCATATATATATATATGCTACATGCCATCACATGCTTAAATCTCATGTATCAATACATCATGCTTCCCAAAAGCATAAAATAACAAAGTCATATTAACGGGTACTTACCTGAATCACCACACATACCATTATGGTATTATTATCCAATGCTACATAAATTAAGTTAGCATTCACAATATTCAGCATATATAATAAGTTATACGTGTGTATGTACACACCTGTCACCTACGAAAAGTCTAAATCCCGAAAAGAGATGTTGGTCACCACAGTTCTCTCTGCACCTACTCACTTTGAATACTAGCTTCAGCACCCAAAACACGAATCTGGTTCACAAACTATAATCAGTCATTGGACAATGTCAATCGCCTTCGGCTTTTAATCACTTAAAATAATAATCCATTAACAATAGGCCCTTACCACCACTTACCAACGTCGACAATTAACAAATGAAGGCTTGATTGAGATATCCCTGAATACCTTCACTAATCGATTGCCACAAGAAGTCCCGAGAACACCTCTGTCTTTCTGATATTCGGCCACAAGGAATCTTAATAGGGGGGAAGAGATTTCGGCAACAAATGTGGAGATTATTCGGCTATGAGAGATAGGAAAAATATGGGGATTTCGGTTTAAAAAGAAAAGAAATAGATGAGATATGAAAGTGTGGAAAATTCGGCAAAAGACTAAGAAAAAGGAGAATGGTTTTTGGGGAATGAAAAAGAATTGAAAGGTGAAATATTGGGATGGGTAAAATTCGGCTATGCCTCAAATGAAGAAAAGAAAAGAATAGGATGGTACATAGGTGCTTTTATAGGCATTCGACAACCCCCCTTAAGCTTGCCGTCCAACCCACTAGGGAATTCAAAATTCAGCCAATTCTAGATTTAAAATAATTCAAAAGAGTTTGAATTATCATATGCCTACTTTTTCTCTTGCCAACTTAACATAATTTAATCCAAATAATATCCCTTTTTATCTACAATTATCCCTTATCTAATTATCTAAAAAAAAAAACAAACAAAGCAGATACCATGTGCCCATCAACTAGCCGAACCAAGAGTCCATGTGCAGGCCATCTCCTTTCACGCCAGCTTTCAAAAAAAAAGAAAACAAGGTGCTGCTCTTTTGCGTCAAACCAAAGACCTCACTGCAGCAGCCCTTTATTCCACGCCTTTGCCAACTCTTCCAGCCTGACTTTCATGCCACAAAACCACACCATTTAATTTTAAACCCTTCCAACTCCAACCCATAACCGCATACAAAAATAAAACATGCAGGATGCTGCTTGTAACACCCCAAACCCGGTCAAAACACCACGACCGAATCTGGTATGTTACGAGGAAAAACGTATTGGAGAGGTTAAGTTTTTCGTTTAAAAGTTCGATAAAAACTCTTTGTGAAAAATTTTGAACTTGTAGAAATCTTGGGCAGGATTGTTGAAAACTTCATGTGACATTTTGAAAACATTTTAAGAAGTTAAACAAGTTTATTTCATTTGGAATTTCAAGTTGTCTCTTATTGTTACTTAAAACATTTTGACTTGGTAGGAAATCGAGTTTTGATTTGAAAATCATTTGAGTTTCTTTAATATCAAATCATAGTGTGATACCCGATGGTATAGTTTAAAACACATTGCGCTATAATTTTGAAATCATTGTCTTTGCAAGTTTTTAGCATATTTTAGCTCAAATTATTTGTTAAGGCATAGTAAAATTCTACTTTAAGCATAAACATAGAAAAACATAATTTAAAGGCCATTTACAATCCCAAAATAAAACCAAATAGTAATAAGTAAGCTAAAGTACCCAAGTTTTATAAAACTGATCAAGTCTTTATTTAAGCATGGCATGAGCACCCCGAGTCCATCCCGGCTCCAAGTCCGCGTCTAAGTATCACCTGAAATGTCAAAGGAGAGGGTGAGTTGCAAGACTCAGTGCATAAATCCCGCTCCCAATAAAACAACATACTAACACACATCATATCATAGCAATATAATTAATGCAACCCGATCCTAACCATCCGTATCGCCTTTCTACCCCGTGTGGTACCAAACCACTGGTGGTGCCAAACCACTGGTGACCCAAAGTCACGATATCCATAAGTGTGGTGCCAAACCACTGGTGACCCAAAGTCACGAATAATCTGATGATGGGGCCAACCCATCGTGTGATACCAAATCACTAGCGACAATCCCGTATCTCTCAAGTGGGGCCAACCCACGGTGGTGTCAAACCACAGGGACGAGTCGCAATGAGGTGCCAAACCTCTGGTGTCCCAAAGACACAGTGTGATACCAAATCACTGGTGACCGCAGTCACAAATCCGATGATGGGGCCAACCCATCGTGTGATACCAAATCACTGGCGTCAATCCCGTATAATCAACTGTGGGGCCAACCCACCGTGGTACTAAGCCACTGGGACGAGACGCTGAGGTGCCAAACCTCTGGTGACCCAAAGTCACAAAATGTCAACTGTGGTACCAAACCACTGGAGGTGCCAAACCTCTGGTGACCCAAAGTCACAGTGTCCCAAAGACACGGATATCATAATCCCCCTCCTCTCATGTCACCCATGCATACGAAACCAATGCAAATCATGTAAGTCATGTGTTCATGCCATTATGTCTAACATCATAACTCATATCACATATATCAAATAATCATGATATCATATAAATCACCAATTAACTCATAATAACACTGACTTACTCGAATCCGTGATCATACCCAATAGGGTATCATATCAATCACCACTGTTTCATTTATACAAACAGGTTATTAATATATTACTAAGAATCAGTGTGTTAGTTTACACATACCTGATAGATCACAAGCTTAGCCCCCAAAGAACTCGACTAAATCCCTCGATCACCTCAACAATCTTGATCTAAAAACAATTGACCATAATATAGCTTAGCCTTCCACCCATTCGGCTAAGACCAAATAACCAAAGGGTTTATTACCTAACCCTTACCTTGAAGATGATTTGGTTTCTACCAAACCTCGAACAACAATGATTCTTCTTTGACCGGCCACCACCTAGAAAAAGAACAAATAATCCTTTGAAACTTAGACTTAATCGAGGACTAAACGAATAGATTAAAAGAATCCAACCTTACCATACTTACCCAACGGTTAATACAGAAAGAAGGCTCCACTTGACTGCTTCCCAATCTCGAATGCCTCAAGAAATCGATCCAACACCACGAGGTTAACTCCTTTCACCAATCACCATAACCAGTTCTTAGCCAAACCAATAACAACAAATAATAGGGGAGAAAGAAAACCTTCGGCTATGGACTTACCTTCCACAACAATTGAAAAAAACAAACGAGATTACCCCTTCACCAATATTCGGCCAAATAAACACCACTAGGAGAGAAGAGAGATTCGGCCCTAACCAGAAAGAGAATGCAAGAAAAAGATGAAAAAGGGAGGGTTATTTCGGCTAAAATGAGAACAATTGAAAGAAGAAGATTCGGCAAGATATTATTGAAGAAAGAAATTGAAGATTAGGAAACAGGCCAAAATAAACACCACTAGGAGAGAAGAGAGATTCGGCCCTAACCAAGAAAGAGAATGCAAGAAAAAGATGAAAAAGGGAGGGGTTAATATTCGGCTAAAATGAGAACAATTGAAAGAAGAAGATTCGGCAAGATATTATTGAGAAAAGAAATTGAAGATTAGGAAACAAAATAAGATGGTTTCGGCTTAAAGAAATGGTAAGAAACAAATGAAAGATTCGGCTAAGAAAGAGACATGCATTCGGCACAAAGGTTGTAAAAGAATAGAAATATGAGAAAGAGGGATCACTAGTTTCGGCTTCAATAATTGAAAAAGAAAAGGAGATGATTAAGAACTTTCGGCCACACCAACACAAAAGGCAAAACAGATTCGGCCAAAGAGAGCTTGAACTTCCGGTTTGCAAAAGAAAACAAAAGGAGAACTTACTAGGAATTTCGGCTTGTTTTTGTCAAAAAGAAAAGACTTGATTGCTGCCCCTAAGACCGAATATGCACCAAAATTCCAAAAGAATTTCGGCACACCCCCAACACCACACTACCAAGCCGTCACTCCCCCCCCAAACTCTCCTAAAATTCGGCCACATCCTCACAACCACTCTACACCACTCATTTCAAATGAGTTGAACAAGTCCACCTCCACTCTTCACTCTCCTCCCACCACCTCAGCACTTGACTTGGTCCTAGGCAGAGTTCAACTGCCTACAACTCCTCCTCTTCATGCCGTCAAAATGGAAGCCAAAATGGGGATTTCCGCAGCTTGAACACAAGACCTCTCCCCCTTGCAGATGACGCCATACTCAAGTCCAAGTGGCGCATGCCTTGCCACTTGCCAGCTCACCTTTTGTGCTACAAATTACCAAATAATATTCATATATCCCAGCTCCATCAGTTCCCCTGACTTAGGCCAAAAACAAAATTTTTCCACCTACTCAGGCTTACTTCTAGCCTACAATTAAGCCCCGAAACCATACAAACAAAAAAATAGCCCCTAACCCGGGATATTACACTGCTCCAGCCCCTCGAACCCGCGCCCACGCAAACCTCCAGCTCCTAAGTGACGCACGGCCACCACTTGGCCAACCCACTTCCATGTCAATAAGCCCTCTTAATTAAATTAAAAGGCCTTCCTAGGCCTAACGCCCAAAAACCCAAAAGGAAAAACATTTCCCCCCTTGTTTCTTCCACGAATCGAACCCAAGGCCCGTAGCAAACTCTTAGGCGCCCCACGCTACTTATACCAAGCCCATCCTTTGTGCCTTAACTCGCCCAAAATTCTATTAAAGCCCTAACTAACCTAGCCCTTTCCTTTTACACCCTTAAAAAAAATAAATTTCTAATACTGGGCCAAGCTTAGCTCGAGTTATTTTTAGACCCTTAAACATGTCAAATAAATCCTAAAATTTAACTCTTCAAGCACACACCTGGGAAAGTATTTAAAATACTTAAATTCTCAACAACCCCTAATTTAGGGTGTTACAAGGATTTCATCCCAATCTCGGTATAAAATAGATTTTAGTAATAAATCTTTGGATTTATTTTCCTTAGTTGTTTTTTCAACTAGAAATTCCGAGAATTGTGTAAGAGCTTTTCGGAAATTTGTTCTTTGCTCAAGAACATGGTTTTTCCATATTCTGTTTATAAAATTGTAATATTCTGCCGGTAATCCTGGATTATAAAAATCCTTTATTTCAGGGAGGTGAAGAGTTTGTTGTTTTTTCAACAAATCTTCTGTTTCGAGAAAGTGAAGATTTTGTTGTTTTTTCAACAAATCTTCTGTATTTTTGATGATTTGAGAATCTGAATCGGGATTTTGAGAGAATTCAAAGTAACTCACCGGAGACGGTGTTTGAGAAAATCCAAATGGTTGGTTTACCATCGGATATGGTACATAATATCCCTGTTTAGGATAAAATTGTACATGTGCAGGTGTATTAAATCCTTGTTTAGGATTTGTGGTGGCAATAAATCCTTGTTTAGGACTTACTGGTGAAGCAATAAATCCCTGTTTAGGACTCATTGGTTTTCCTTTTTTATGGATAGTTCTCCATCCATCATTTTCTATTAGAGGTTGTTTACCTCTATCATTTTCTCTTAGAGGTTGTTTACCTCTATCCTAGGGCCTGCTAAGAAATCAGCAATCATTAGTAATTTTATAGTAATTAACTAATGGGATTTCTATAGTTATGGTCAAACATAAAAATATACTCATCAGAATCTGTATCAGACTCTGTTTCTGAAATTAATTCATATAATATTTCAGAAGGATTTATTTCCTCGCTAAAACGTACTTCTAAACCTTGTTCTTCAAGGTTTTTTATCATCTTTCTAGCATTTTTGCCTTTGTTAGGACAATTAGTTGCTATATGACCTTCTTCATCACAAATAAAACATTTACATATTTGTTTTTTATTCTTATTAGAAGTTTTTCTTCTAACAAATTTTTTCTTTTTATTATTACTATTTTTATTTCCTGGTTTCCATTTAGCTAATTTATATTTTTTATGCTTTTTATAGGGCTTTGAACGTATGGAGTTACATCCAAATTCCCATTCTCCTTCTAACATTTTTGTGCAATATCTATGACTTAATTTATTCTTGACTTGTTTAATCGCTTTACTTTGTAAACAATGTAATATAATTCTTTCTTTAGCAAAGTTAATCCTATTACCTATAGTATCTATATTTGCTACCTCTGTATTATTATCACTACTATGTTTTATTATGAAAGAAGCATATTTGTTAATGCAAATTTCATCCCAAGGTGGTGGTAATTTATGAAAGTATTGGTTTTTCGAAAAGTCTATACTTTCATTTTTTATCTTTTGATATTCATGAAGAAATTTTTTAGAAAATTCATCTAAATATCTAATATCACATAATTTTAATTTTGACAAGATATAGCTGGATTGGCTATCTTGGTCTTTTTTATTAGAATAACCACAAAATTCTGTTTTTAGAATTGAGGTTAATCCTTTTAATAAATCTTTAGGGGTACTTATCTGATTAATAAGTTGACTTTTTTGTTCTCTTCCTTTCTCAGATTCTTCCCAACGTCTGATAAAAGAGAACAAAAATTAAACCCAAGAAATATTGGGAAAATAAATACCTAATTGAACTAAAACCAGTTCATTTAGAGAAACCAATAATTCAACAAATGAAATTTGGGAAAAAGGATATTATTACCTTTTCACATTTTCAATCAAAAAAATATTATACTTATATAGAAATTACATTTCAATTTAGAGAATATAAAACATATTCTTTAAATGCTTTATTAGATACTGGAGCTACAACCAGTAGCTGTAGAGAAAATGTGATTCCATCAGAAAAATGGGAACTCATGAAAAATCCCATTAGAGCTGTTGGAGTCAATGGTATTGAAACCTTAATCCTTTTTAAAGCTAAACATATATCAATCTACATAAACAATGTAAGATTTGTAATTCCTAAATTATTATGTTTTCATGAAATGCATGGAGATATATTATTAGGAAATAATTTTATTAATCAATATCTACCATTTACTGTTAATAAAAAATCGGTTATGTTATCTATAGAAAAGACTTCTATAGAAATACCATTAGTTAATTACTATAAAATTACTAATGATTGCTGATTTTCTTAGCAGGCCTTATGGATAGAGGTAAACAACCTCTAAAAGAAAATGATGGATGGAGAACCGTCCATAAAAAAGGAAAACCAATGAGTCCTAAACAGGGATTTATTGCTTCACAAGTAAGTCCTAAACAAGGATTTATTGCCACCACAAATCCTAAACAAGGATTTAATACACCTGCACATGTACAATTTTATCCTAAACAGGGATATTATGTACCATATCCGATGGTAAACCAACCATTTGGATTTTCTCAAACACCGTCTCGGGTGAGTTACTTTGAATTCTCTCAAAATCCCGATTCAGATTCTCAAATCATCAAAAATACAGAAGATTTGTTGAAAAAACAACAAACTCTTCACTTTCTCGAAACAGAAGATTTGTTGAAAAAACAACAAACTCTTCACCTCCCTGAAATAAAGGATTTTTATAATCCAGGATTACCAGCAGAATATTAAAATTTTATAAACAGAATATGGAAAAACCATGTTCTTGAGCAAAGAGCAAATTTCCGAAAAGCTCTTACATAATTCTCGGAATTCCTAGTTGAAAAAATAACTAAGGAAAATAAATCCGAAGATTTATTACTAAAATCTATTTTATACCGAGATTGGGATGAAATCCTAGTCGAATATATGGATATTAAGGAGATAAACAATCTTCTTGATATATTTCAATATTTTATTAATAAAGGGAGAAACACTTCTATTATTAATAAGATGTTTAGAATATGTCTATATAACAAGTGTAGACAAATTCTATCTACTGATATATTTTCAAAAATAAATCTTTAAGGGTACTTATCTGATTAATAAGCTGACTTTTTTGTTCTCTTCCTTTCTCAGATTCTTCCCAACGTCTGAGAAATTGTAGAACATCCCCTTGAAAAGTTCCAACAAAATAGTTTAAAAACTTTTCTTTTGACCAGACTGTACTGTTGTTGTTTACAACAATAGTCATAGACTGTGCCCAATCATCTATTGTTTTTTCAAAATCTGATATGGGAACATTAATTAAATCTAGATATATACCTCCTTGAGCGACATTTCTTTTATTAAGATCGTCTATTTTATAAGGTATAGGTGCAGGTTGACTGGTTTCTCCTGGTGTTTCCAGTTTTATGTCATTAGTAGCTATATTTTCTATTTTATCACCTAATATTCTTCTTGTGTTTTCAACAGGTTCATAATTTCTATTAATAGCTCTCAGATTATCATCTGTTTGAAGATCTGAGTCTAGTTTTCTCTTACCATGAGGATCTTGTTTATCAATTTCCCAAGGTTTCGGTACTACATAGTCATATGGATCTGGTGGTTCAATATCCATTGGATCTTCAGGGATCTCTATATTTTCGTCCGTTGAAGTGTTTTCTTCATCAGAATTTTGGCTAGTTACATTAATATCTATAACCATATTATTAGAATTATTACTACTTTCTGTTTCTAATATATAATTATCACTTTCATTATTATTATTAATAGTATCATTATTACTATTATTATTATTATCATCATATTCTAACATATAATGATAATTATTTTTTTCAAAAAGATTTTTATGTTCTTCATAAAGATCTTCTATTAGCTTTAAATATTCTATACGATCATGGTCATCATCTGTTTTAGAAAATTGGTTTTTCCAATGTTCTATCAGATTTTTATAAGTTTCAAAATCATATTTTTGTTGTTTTTTATCTTTTTCTCTTTGTTCTTTTGTTTTTTCTTTTTTATTATTATTATTACTAGAAGATTCATCCGAAGACTCATCTTCATCCGACAAAGCTAATATATCGTTACTATTACCGTAATATAAATGACCTAGATCTGATTCTATATTATTACTAATATTAATAACCTAATCTAACTTATTATTTACATCGGATAATAACTCTTTAGATTTACTATTCAAATCTAAATTCGTTACTTCTCCCATATTATCTACTTTTTCTTCTACTTTACTGACCTTAGTATATAATCTATTAAAATATATGGATGTCATATCTATTAAACTATTGATACCCTTACTAAGAGCCGAAATATTATTTTCATTCTTAGAGTCTATATGCATAGCATGATTACAAGTTTTATCTTTGTATAAACAATCCATTTGTTCCATGTTTTTATCTCTGGTACCTAAGACAGTCTGTGTCTATACGTCTTCAAAAACGCCTACAACGTCCCACTCAGACTTAACGGCAACAAGAAGACAGAACGACAGATATATGGGTTTTGAGACAAAAACCACGAAATAAACGGAATTGAAGATAACAGATAGAAACTTACAATGATAACTACTGTAACACCCCCAAACCCAGCCCACGAGTCTTGACCGGATCTGGTTATGTCACTGCGGAAAGACGGTTGAAAATCTTTTTAACTTAGAATAATCATGGAAGTTTGTTAACTTTTGAAAACCATGCCCATTTAAAGTAATATGAAAAACCTTAGTGTTATAAAATTGTCTGAATTTAAACTTTATTAAATACTATTTTGAATAAGCAGGTTGCTAAGATAAAATCCTCTTCACATAGTGGTTCAGTTTAATCAAGCCATAATTAAAATAATACCAAAATAATAGTAAAGCCCTTATTACAACCCATACTTAAAACAAAATACTCAATATTAAAAATGCTTAAAATAATCCAAATATCTTCTTCTGCATGGGCCACCTTGTGTCCTCTCCGAACCCGGTCCATCTTTACGCATCACCTGAAAATGTTAAAGGAAAAAGGTGAGTCACCAAGACTCAGTGTGTAGCCCTTTTTCCCGGTTTAGTAAAACATCATACACCAATCATAAACAGGTTTAACATGCACAAGTTACGTTATGCACCCAGCCTAACCTTCCTGTAACACCCCCAAACTCGGCCCACAAGCCCTGACCGGATCTGGTATGTTACTGCGGAAGAACGGTTGAAAATCTTTTTGACTTTAGAATAAAACATGTAAATTTGTTAACTTTTGAAAACCATGTCCATTTAAAATTATACTTAAACTTTGTTATTATAAAATGTCCAAATTAAAACTTTAATGTATATGCTGTGAGTAAATAGGTGGCTAAAAATAAAATCATCTTCACATAGTAATTTAATTAAATCAAGCCCATAATAAAATAATACCAAAAATAACAACAAGGCCCTTATTACAACCCAATATTTAAACAAAATACTTAATTTCAAAAATGCATAAAATAATCAAAATCTCTTCTTTTGCATGGCCACCTTGTATCCACTCCAACCCGGTCCAAGCTCATGAATGACCTGAAATGGTTGAGAAAATTTGGTGAGTCCACAGACTCAGTGCATAATCATTACACATGTTTCCACACGTATGGGCTTAACCCATACCCACACAGTCCATACCAATAGATATGCAAAATGTATCCCAGCCCAATCCTAAGTCCATCCGTTACACCAACCTTAGCAGACTCCCTACCTAAGGCCGTGGCTAATCCACCGATCACAACCGAGTGATCCCACATATCCTACCTCGGCAGACCTGCTGCACAAGGCCGTGGCTGAGCCACCGATCACATCGTGATCCTCAAATCCTACCTTGGCAGACTTGCTGCTCAAAGCCGTGGCAGAGCCACCGATCACGTAAGTGATCCCAACAGTAATCCGTCCACGGTGATGCAGTCAGCTATCAACCGCCGAGATGGGCACCTAGCCAACATCTCCCTTGATGAAGCACACAGCTAATCATCAAGCGCTAATGTAGCACGAGGCTAACATTAGACCACGTACATAATATGTACACCCCGTCCTTCCTTGATCAAAACCAATCCCCATGCACATATGTTAATGTATCATGTCAAATCAACATATAGAGTGAGTATAATCACATGCTCATTACCATATCAAACAGGCACCATGAATAATTTAATATCACAATTTACTAACCTGTTAACCGATTACCCCAAACATGGGTATCCACCACTTTAGCCTTTATTGTCGGCTACCACACATCATACACAAGTATATACATCAATACACAAATAACAGGAGAAACAGTGCGATAATTACGCACCTGATTAGTACAGTTGACTAAACCCCGAAATCACACGTGGCTCCTAAAAGTCTCAAGTCTCCAAATCTCGGTAGATCACTACTACAAATGCTGACTATACGCCTCCTAAAAAGGTTCTGCCTTCCCTACAATCGGCCAAAACTAAACAACATAATCATTCTAATCAACCTCTAAGGGTATAACCGTAATTTTACCTACCAAGGGCATTTCGTAATTTACCCACCAAGGGTATTTTCGTAATTTACAACTGTAATGGCCTTTCCGAAGGCCTAATGTCGCCACTAGCGACTCAGCTACCATTTCCGGTCGTACCGGATGATTGGGCCTAAAACTCGATTTCGGCCCATCCGGGCCCACATGCTCGTGTGGCCCACCTAGCACAAATCTAGCCACGTATATAAGTTCCACCTAGTCTAATACTAACCAATCATACAATTTACTCATATGGGCCCACGGGCCCATTGGGCCCACTTCGGCCCATCGAGGCCCAAGCAGCCCCAACCCACGAGAATACTACTGATGGCCTCAACTATCGCGTCGAAGCCCCACACGTGCGCTCGCACGCTCGTGTGGCAACTAATACCGTGTAACCGGCATTTTGGCATTTTGCCGCTCTACAACTAGAGTAGAGAGAGTTACACACCTGATAGGACTCTGGGGCTAATCCGCGCTCCGATCACTCTTGTGCCCAAACGCCGTCCAAGATGTGTTTACTCTCCTCCTAGGATGCTCCTTATATAGCTAGCTCTTCACCTTCATTCTTTGTGTCTTTCCGATGTGGGATCCCTTCGTCAGTAGAGTTTAAATCCAACTGAAACTCTTGCCGTCCAATCCGCAAAATAAATACGCCCTTGCTTCTCATGAGATTCGAACCTAGGCTCCCTTGGAACATAATCCATGCCGCTAACCACTTGTCCACAAGCTCCTCTTGTGTCTTAAACCATGCGCAACTAAATATAAACTATGGGCCAAATTCTAAGGTCCAAGCAAAAAGAAACCAAAATGCAAAAGCCAAGACTTGAACCTTGGACTTCCTTCCTTCCTTGTGGCGTCACCCCTTATCTTTTATGTGGCGTCACTTTGCCACTACACCACACACTCCACTTGTGTCATTTTCCTCCATATTTAATTCTTATGGCCTATCTGCCAACTTCCAGGGTTTTTTTCACCTAAAACCAAAATTTCCCCAAAGCCAATATTTGATCCCGGGACTTCATAGAAGCCCTCTAACCTTCCAAAATCACTTATCCAATAGGTCTAACTTGCATTTAAGCCGATCTCTTATTCTCCAAAAATTTAAACGCTACTACGCCTAAGGCCCATTGGGCTCAATTCTCCTAGGCCCAATTTTGGGATGTTACACTTCCAAATACCTTTCTCTACCCCGTGTGGTACCAAACCACTGGTGGTGCCAAACCACTGGTGACTTAAAGTCACAATATCCGTCAATACTTGTGGTGCCAAACCACTGGTGTCTCAAAGACACAAATGTGATACCAAATCACTGGTGACCGAAGTCACGAATCAAGTGATGGGGCCAACCCATCGTGTGATACCAAATCACTGGCGACCGAAGTCACGAATCAAGTGATGGGGCCAATCCCGTATTATCATCTGTGGGGCCAACCCACTGTGGTGCTAAGCCACTGGGACGAGACGCTATGAGGTGCCAAACCTCTGGAGGTGCCAAACCTCTGGTGACCGTAGTCACAATGTGGTACCAAACCACTGGTGTCCGTCGACACGAATATCACTTCCCCCTCCTCTCATATCACCCATCATCATACCAACTCATGTATAGTATTCAAATCATGCAAACATGTTTAACGTTGCATCTCATAGCACATACATCATAAATCATGACATCATGTATCAATAACAGTACTCATAATGAAATGGACTTACCTGAATCCGTGCACATACCCCATAGGGTATCATATCACTCAACCATACTGTTTCGATTTTACCAATCAATCAGTTTATCAAACATATACAAAGCAAGAAGTGTGTTAGTTTACACACCTGGTTACTAATGTGACTATCAAATCCCGGAGATCAAGATCTAACGCACTAGATCCCCATTCCTTAACACTTTTCGAACACTAGCCACAACCTGAGATATGCGAGATCAAGCCTTCCCCTACAATCGGCCAAAACTAAACAACATAACCATGCTAATCAACCTCTAAGGGTATAATCGTAATTTTACCTACTAAGGGTATTTTCGTAATTTACCCACCAAGGGTATTTTCGTAAATTCACAACTGAAATGGCCTTTTCGAAGGCCTAATGTCACCACTAGCGACTCAGCTACCATTTCCGGTCGTACCGGACGATTGGGCCTAAAACCCGATTTCAGCCCATCCGGGCCCACATGCTCGTGTGGCCCACCTAGCACAAATTTAGCCACGTATATAAGTTCCACCTAGTCTAGTTCAATATATACTAACCAATCATGCAATTTACTCATATGGGCCCACGGGCCCATTGGGCCCACTTCGGCCCATCGAGGCCCATGCAGCCCCAACCCACAAGAATACTACGGATGGCCTCAACTATCGCGTCGAAGCCCCACACATGCGCTCGCAGGCTCGTGTGGCTACTAATGCCGTGTAATCGGCATTTCGGCATTTTGCCGCTCTACAACTAGAGTAGAGAGAGTTACACACCTGATAGGACTCTGGAGCTAATCCGCGCTCCGACCACTCTTGTGCCCAAACACCTCCAAGATGTGTTTACTCTCCTCCTAGGATGCTCCTTATATAACTAGCTCTTCACCTTCATTCTTTGTGTCTTTCCGATGTGGGATCCCTTCGTCAGTAGAGTTTTAATTCAACTGAAACTCTTGCCGTCCAATTCGCAAAATAAATACTCCATTGCTTGTCATGAGATTCGAACCCAGGCTCCCTTGCAACATAATCCACGCTGTTAACCACTTGGCCACAAGCTCCTCTTGTGTCTTAGATGTAACACCCCAAACCCGGACAAGACACCACGTCCGAATCTGGTATGTTACGGGGAAAAACGTTTTTGAGAGGTTAGATTTTTGGGTTAAAAGCTGAGTGAAAACATAGTGTATTTGAAGTAAATTTGAGTAGACTGGTTTGAAATCGGAGGGTGTATTTGAAACCCAAAAATTTTGAAACTTAACCGAAGCGTATAGTGAAAAATGAGTTTATATCATTTAAAGTTTCAGGTAGTTTCTTAGTGTTACTTAAAACATTTGTGACTTAGTAGAAAATCGAGTTTGATTTAAAAATCATTTAAGTTTACTTACTAACAAAAACATTGTGTGATACCCGATGGTATAATTGAAAACACATTGCGTTTAGTTTTGAAATCATTGTCATTCCAAATTTTAGTAAAATTCATACCAAGTTACTTTGTTAAAGCATATTAAAAAAAATCTACTTTAAAGCATAAACATCATGAAACATAATTTTAAAGGCCTTTTACAAATCCAAAATAAAACCCAAATAATAGTAAATAAACTAAGTACCCAAAATATAAAGTCTGGGCAACACTTTATTAAGCATGGCATGAGCACCTCGAGCCCACCCCGGCTCCATGTCCACGTCTACGGGTCACCTGAAATGTCAAAGGAGAGGGTGAGTCGAATGACTCAGTGCATAAATCCCGCTCCCGATAAAACAACATGCTAACACACATCATACATAGCAACATAATTAATGCAACCCAATCCTAACCATCCGTATCGCCTTTTCTACCCCGTGTGGTACCAAACCACTGGTGGTGCCAAACCACTGGTGACCCAAAGTCACGATATCCATAAGTGTGGTGCCAAACCACTGGTGACGTATAGTCACAATGTGTTACCAAAACACTGGTGACCGAAGTCACAAATCCAATGATGGGGCCAACCCATCGTGTGATACCAAATCACTAGTGACAATCCCGTATCTCTCCAGTGGGGCCAATCCACGGTGGTGTCAAACCACAGGGACGAGTCGCAATGAGGTGCCAAACCTCTGGTGTCCCAAAGACACAATGTGGTACCAAACCACTGGTGACCGTAGTCACAAATCCGATGATGGGGCCAACCCATCGTGTGATACCAAATCACTGGCGTCAATCCCGTATAATCAACTGTGGGGCCAACCCACCGTGGTACTAAGCCACTGGGACGAGACGCTGAGGTGCCAAACCTCTGGTGACCCAAAGTCACAATATATCACTGTGGTACCAAACCACTGGAGGTGCCAAACCTCTGGTGTCCCAAAGACACAGTGTCCCAAAGACACAGTGTCCCAAAGACACGGATATCATATCCCCCTCCTCTCATCAATCCCATACATGTCATACTGACTCATGCACAATATGCAAATCATGTAACTCATGCAAACATGCCCAACAGTGCATCTCATAGCATATGTATAGCATAGATCATAATATCCAAGGTATCCATAATAGAACTTATAATAAAATAGACTTACCCGGATTCGTACACATACCCCAATTTGGGTATCCAATTATCCATCATACTGTTATGGTTTTTAACAGGCAAACAGGTTTATTAATAACATTACTAGGTATCAATGTGTTAGTTTACACACCTGGCAAATACGAGTCTAAAGATCTCAACGAATCGATCTAGGTCCCTCGATTGACTTGCTCCAAGAATCGGCCAAACATAGGGGTTAGGCATCTATAACATTCGGCCAACATCAATAACCAAAGGGGTTAATATCGAACCCTTACCTTTATACTTGATTTGGTTTCCTACCAAATCTTGAATCAAGCAGTTATTCCCCTTTAACAAACGGCACCCTAATAAACAAATAGTTAATCTCCAATCACCTTTAACTTAACCGAAATCTAAGGACTGAACTCACAATAATATACCAATTACTTACCCTTTACTTACTAATCAATTGACAGAAGAAAACGGCTCCTCTTGCTTGCTTTGAAATCTTTGGTGCCTATAATGCAATCGGTTTCAACATAAGAGATAACACCTAACCATAGTTGCCATAAACGGCTCTTAACAAGACCCAAATCGATAGAGTACGAGTGAGAAAAGAAAGAGAATATTCGGCTAGCACTTACCCCAATCACCAACCCCTAATCGGCCACCCACACCACTAGGAGAGAAAGGGAATTCTGCCAGAAACACAATAGGAGAGGGAAGGGATTCGGCCTACTCTTCTCAAGAAAAGGAATTCGACTCGGATATAAATGAGAGAAAGAAAAGATTGTGAAAAGAGAATGGGGTTTCGGCAACAATGTTTAAGAAAGAAAAATACGAATTTGGGAAGCAAAGTGATATGGTTTCGGCAAGAGATGAGAAAGATGAAAGGAAAAATTCGGCTTCACAAACGAACAAAAGAGAAAGAAGATGGAAAGGAGGATATTCGGCTCAAGTGCTTCAAGAAATGAGAGAGAATATGAGAGGGAAAGAATGGTGACTTCGGTTTGCACAATGAACCAAAAGAAAAAGAAATGGGAGAGAAGAGAACTTGCGGCTACTAAGAGATTGAAAGGAAAACAAGCAAGTTCGGCACTAGATGTTCAAACTTTCGGTTTCCACAAAGAAAATGAAAGATAACTTCTTTAGAATTTCGGCTTTGGTTTGTCAAAAAGAAAGAATTTGGTTTACCAAGATGATGACCGAAAATGCTAAGAAATTTGTCAAAAGAGATTCGGCACTACCCTTCCCACACACATACCAAAACCGGCCACTACCCATCAAGTTCCCAAGTTTCGGCCAACACCTCCACATACCCCCAAACATTCGGCCACATCCCCCCATTCACTCCCAACCACCATTTCAAATAAGTTTGAACAAGTCTTCTCCACCATTTACTCTCCACCCATCATTTGAACGGTTTGACAAAGTCCAAGTAAGAGTTCTAGCTGCCTTCTACCTCTCCCTCCATGTCGTCCAAAATGGGAACCAAAATGGGGACTCTGCAGCTTGAACTCTGGATCTCTCCCCCCCTTGCAGATGACGGCACACTCAAGCTCCAAGTGGCACATGCCTTGCCACTTTGCCAGCTCTTCACTTGTGATTAAAAGCTCCAAATAATATTCTTAAACCCCTGCTTCCTCAGCTCCTCTCCTATAAAGCCTAAAAACAATAATTTTCCTACCTACTCAGGCACACTCCTAGCCTACAATTAAGCCCCTAAAACATAAAAATAGCAACATAGCACACCAACACATGCAATACCATGCAACAACAAAATAGCCCCTAACCCGGGATATTACAGTTCTACCCCCCTTAAAAATAATTTCGACCTCGAAATTACCTGATCAGAAGAGTTGTGGGTATTGCTGTTTCATCACATCCTCGGGTTACCACGTAGCTTCTTCTACGCCATGATTCTGCCAAAGTACCTTAACCAAAGGCACAGACTTCTTACGCAGAACCTTCACATCCCGATCTAGAATCTGCACAGGTTCTTCTTCCATAGTCAAACCTGGATTTACCTCGATCTCTTCCACTGCTACCACATGTGACGGATCTGAACGATAACGCCAAAGCATCGAAACGTGAAATACGTCATGAATCTGACTAAGCTCTGCTGGCAACTCAAGCTGATACGCTACTGGTCCCACTCGTCTCAGTACCTTATACGGCCCAATAAACCTCAGACTCAGCTTGCCTTTCCTTCCGAACCTCAACACCTTCTTCCAAGGCGAGACCTTCAGAAAAACTTGATCCCCCACAGCAAACTCTATGTCTCTTCGCTTAAGATCGGCATAAGACTTCTGCCGGTCCGAAGCTTCCTTCAATCGAGCCTGAATCAACTTAACCTTGTCTTCGGTCTCAGCAACCAACTCGGGTCCCAACAACTGACGTTCACCCAACTCCGTCCAACACGTAGGTGAGTGACACTTCCTACCATACAACGCCTCATATGGTGCCATCTTGATGCTCGCTTGGTAACTGTTGTTGTAGGCAAACTCAGCTAATGGTAGAAACTCCTTCCAACTACCTCTGAAATCTAGGACACAACCCCTCAGCATATCTCTAAGATCTGAATAACCCTTTCTGATTGACCGTCAGACTGCGGGTGAAAAGCCGTGCTGAAATCCAAACGAGTACCCAGAGCTTGATGCAATGCTTTCCAGAACCTTGACGTAAACCTGGGATCCCTATCCGAGATTATCAAAACTGGCACACCGTGCAACCTCACTATCTCTAAAACATACAGTTTCGCTAGCTTCTGAAGTGAGTAGTCAACCCTCACCGGAATGAAGTGAGCTGATTTAGTCAGACGATCTACCACTACCCAAACTGAATCCTTCTTGATTAGCTTAAGCGGTAACCCACTGATGAAATCCATAGTTATCCTTTCCCACTTCCACTGAGGAATCTTCACTGGCTGAAGCAAACCCGATGGCAACTGATGTTCAGCCTTGACTTGCTGACATGTCAGACACTTCCCAACAAACTCTGTCACCTCTTTCTTCAAGCCAGGCCACCAAAACTGCTCTCTAAGATCCCTATACATCTTGCTACCTCCAGGATGCATAGCATAAGGACTGCTATGTGCGTCCTGAAGAATCTTTTGCCTCAGCTCAACATCTTTAGGCATACAAGCCTTACCTTGGAAACACAGAACCTCATCACTAGACAAGCTGTAACCCTCCAAACCACCATTCTGCACTTGTAACCTTCGCGCACTCAGAACCTCATCCTCTAACTGTTTCTCTCTGATCTGCTCAACCCAAGTAGGCTTAACTTGCAGCTCTGCCAGAATACTCCCGTCGTCATACAAGCTCAAATGGGCAAACAATGCTCTTAAGTCCGAAACAACCTTACGGCTCAACGCGTCTGCCACCACGTTAGCCTTGCCCGGATGATACTCAATCGAACAGTCGTAATCTTTCAGCAACTCAACCCACCTGCGCTGCCTTAAATTCAAATCTTTTTGAGTCAGGAGATACCTCAGACTCTTATGATTCGTGTAGACTATCGATCTCTCTCCGTACAAGTAGTGCCTCCAAATCTTTAAGGCGAAGACTACAGCCGCTAGCTCCAAATCGTGCATCAGATAGTTGACCTCATGTGGCCTCAGCTGTCGAGAAGCGTAAGCCACAACCTTACCTTCTTGCATCAGCACACAACCCAAGCCCGTATGTGATGCATCGCAGTATACTGTGAATTCCTTACCAGCCTCAGGTTGAATTAAAACCGGAGCCTCAGTCAAGATCTTCTTAAGCTTATCGAAACTTTCCTGCTGTTTTTCAGTCCAAACAAATGGAACTTCTTTCCTTAACAACTTGGTCATCGGCGCTGCTATCAGCGAGAAACCCTCAACAAACCTTCGGTAGTATCCGGCCAAACCCAGAAAACTCCGAATCTCAGCCACTGACCTAGGCGGCTTCCAATCCAAAACTGCCTCAATCTTACGAGGATCTACTCGAATCCCTTCAGCCGACACTACATGACCCAAGAAAGTCACTTCTCTAAGCCAGAACTCGCATTTACTAAACTTAGCATAGAGCTGCTTTTCCCTCAAAATCTGCAGCACCACTCGCAAATGCGCATCATGCTCTTCCTCTGTCCTTGAGTACACTAAGATGTCGTCTATGAAAACCACCACGAACCGATCCAGATACTGCTGAAACACCCTATTCATCATATCCATAAACGCTGCCGGTGCGTTAGTCAACCCGAACGGCATTACCAGAAATTCGTAGTGCCCATACCGAGTCCGAAACGCTGTTTTATGGATATCAGCCTCCTTAACCTTTAACTGGTGATACCCAGACCTCAAGTCGATCTTCGAAAATACCGCTGCACCCTTCAGCTGATCAAACAAGTCATCTATCCGTGGCAACGGATACTTGTTTTTAATCGTCAGCTTATTCAACTGGCGGTAGTCTATGCACATCCGCATCGTACCATCCTTCTTCTTAACAAAGAGTACCGGCGCACCCCACGGCGAAACACTTGGCCTGATAAAACCTCGATCCAATAACTCCTGGATCTGAGCCTTAAGCTCTACCAATTCCTTTGGCGCCATCCTATAGGGAGCAATAGACACTGGCGCGGTTCCGGGTAATAGATCTATCCCGAACTCTACCTCACGATCTGGCGGCAAACCCGGAAGCTCCTCAGGAAACACGTCAGCAAATTCTCTAACAGTACGAACCTTCTCTACAGTAGACTCTTTAGCTTCCAAGGCATACACATGAACCACATACGCTTCACAGCCCTTCCTGACCATCTTTTCCGCTTTCAAAGCAGATACCACATTAGATAAGTAATCTCTCCTATTACCTATCATAGCCACCTCATCACCCTCAACCGTCTTAAGAACCATGCGTTTAGCCGCGCAATCCAACCTCGCCTGGTACTTGACCAACCAATCCATCCCAAGAATCAGATCGAACTCCCCAAACGGCAGTTCCATCAGATCAGCAGCAAACACTACCCCTTGGAGTTCTAGGGGTACATCTCTAAACAGTATATCTACTACTACTGAGTGACCTAAAGGGCTAATCACAGTCATCTGCCTAGAAGATATTTCAGAGTCTAAATCCATGGTCTCTACTATACTACTGGCAACATAAGAGTGCGTTGAACCCACATCAATCAAAGCAGTATAAGGAGAACCAAAGATCAAGAACGTACCGGTTATGACGTCCGGTGCGTCGCCCTCCTCTCGGCGCCTCGCTGCATACACTAATCCAGGCTGTCTGGCATCAGAACAGTCCACACCTCTGCCCGGTGCTCCACGGCCCCGACCAGAACCATTACCACCTCTGCCATTACCACGGCCCCTCTGCGGTGGCGGTCCATTATCTCTGAACTGATTACGGCCCTGACTCTCAGACTGAATCCTGGCCAACTTACGCGGACAGTCCCTC
Source organism: Gossypium australe (assembly GCA_005393395.2). Taxonomy (NCBI): domain Eukaryota; kingdom Viridiplantae; phylum Streptophyta; class Magnoliopsida; order Malvales; family Malvaceae; genus Gossypium; species Gossypium australe. Next base: position 20,747,536 of record CM016618.1, read on the forward strand.
ACACGATGCTCCAGAGAACCACACTCAAAGCACCATTTTCCTCCAGTCCAGCAACCACCCCAATGAGATTTCCCACACTGGTTACACTGCGGCGGTCCCTGCCTAGCAGCAACAAACCTACCCGACTGATTCGGCCCACTCGGTCTAGCCCTTTTCTGTGGATTACCCGACGATCCAGAAGACCCAAAGCTCCTCTTATGCCTATTTCTGTCCATGCCCTGTCTCACTGATTCTTTAACACCCTCGGCTACCTTAGCCTTCTCAACTAAGACAGCAAACTCGCGCTCCTGCTGTGGAGCAATCAGCAGTCTCAATTCGTCTCGCAGACCATCCTCAAAGCGAACACACCTCTCGTGCTCAGTGGCCACAATGCCCCTGGCATACCTACTCAGCTTCAAGAACTCAGCCTCATACTCAGAAAGAGATTTACTCCCCTGAACAAGCCTCAAAAATGCCTTTCGCTGGGAGTCAATATAACTAGCTCCAATGTACTTCTTTTGATATGCAGCCCTGAAATAATCCCAAGTCAGATCCTCTGCTGCCACACTGTCCCGAACCGTGAGCCACCATTGGTATGACTCATCCCGAAGAAGCGATACGATGCCCTTCAGCTTCTCTTCAGCAGTCAAATCCAGATCATCCATGATCCGCTCAGTTGCCTCCAGCCAATATTCAGCAGTGCTGGGAGCAACACCAGATACACCTCGAAAGAATTCGGCCCCATTTGCCCGAAGTCGCTCAGGGATAGATTTCCTAACTCCTGCACCAGCACCTACACCAGCTACCCTTTCCAACACTCGCAGCATCGCCTGTGACACTGCGTCATCTCCAGTCTGATCTTGGAACTTACCACCTCCAGCTGGTGGCGGAACCGGTATCTCATTATCTGAACCCTGACCAGATCCTACGGGCTTAGAAACTATCATCCTACCCCTACCTCTACCACGAGTATTACGACCACGTCCGCCTCGAGTGCTCATGACTGCTCTTTCTACGTATCTGATTTAAGAATTTTATGAATCAGTACTTATTCCACTGTTTAAAAGCAAATCTTATGAATATTTAAGGAGATTTGTTCTCGCGAGTTCACAGAATCCTATCAGTTTCAATCTCTAAAGTAACGCACTATTGCTAATCATACAATCACAGTACATCAAACTACAAGCAATAGTAAGGGGTACTTACCTGGGCGAACTGGTGCCAGAGACTCGGTGCTATGCCTTTCAAACCATACTTTAAAAACAAAGACCATCAAAACAAACTTTTAAAACATTTGGGCCTCGGGCCCACAGCCGAGCCTTTGAACTTAGCTCTGATACCACAATTGTAACACCCTAAACCCGGACAAGACACCACGTCCGAATCTGATATGTTACGGGGAAAAACATTTTTGAGAGGTTAGATTTTTGGTTTAAAAGCTGAGTGGAAACATAGTGTATTTGAAGTAAATTTGAGTAGACTGGTTTGAAATCGGAGGGTGTATTTGAAACCCAAAAATTTTGAAACTTAACCGAAGCGTATAGTGAAAAATGAGTTTATATCATTTAAAGTTTCAGGTAGTTTCTTAGTGTTACTTAAAACATTTGTGACTTAGTAGAAAACCGAGTTTGATTTAAAAATCATTTAAGTTTACTTACTAACAAAAACATTGTGTGATACCCGATGGTATAATTGAAAACACATTGCGTTTAGTTTTGAAATCATTGTCATTCCAAATTTTAGTAAAATTCATACCAAGTTACTTTGTTAAAGCATATTAAAAAAAATCTACTTTAAAGCATAAACATCATGAAACATAATTTTAAAGGCCTTTTACAAATCCAAAATAAAACCCAAATAATAGTAAATAAACTAAGTACCCAAAATATAAAGTCTGGGCAACACTTTATTAAGCATGGCATGAGCACCTCGAGTCCATCCCGGCTCCATGTCCGCGTCTACGGGTCACCTGAAATGTCAAAGGAGAGGGTGAGTCGAATGACTCAGTGCATAAATCCCGCTCCCGATAAAACAACATGCTAACACACATCATACATAGCAACATAATTAATGCAACCCGATCCTAACCATCCGTATCGCCTTTTCTACCCCGTGTGGTACCAAACCACTGGTGGTGCCAAACCACTGGTGACCCAAAGTCACGATATCCATAAGTGTGGTGCCAAACCACTGGTGACGTATAGTCACAATGTGTTACCAAAACACTGGTGACCGAAGTCACAAATCCAATGATGGGGCCAACCCATCGTGTGATACCAAATCACTAGCGACAATCCCGTATCTCTCCAGTGGGGCCAACCCACGGTGGTGTCAAACCACAGGGACGAGTGACAATGAGGTGCCAAACCTCTGGTGTCCCAAAGACACAATGTGGTACCAAACCACTGGTGACCGTAGTCACAAATCCGATGATGGGGCCAACCCATCGTGTGATACCAAATCACTGGCGTCAATCCGTATAATCAACTGTGGGGCCAACCCACCGTGGTACTAAGCCACTGGGACGAGACGCTGAGGTGCCAAACCTCTGGTGACCCAAAGTCACAATATATCACTATGGTACCAAACCACTGGAGGTGCCAAACCTCTGGTGTCCCAAAGACACAGTGTCCCAAAGACACGGATATCATATCCCCCTCCTCTCATCAATCCCATACATGTCATACTGACTCATGCACAATATGCAAATCATGTAACTCATGCAAGCATGCCCAACAGTGCATCTCATAGCATATGTATAGCATAGATCATAATATCCAAGGTATCCATAATAGAACTTATAATAAAATAGACTTACCCTGATCCGTACACATACCCCAATTTGGGTATCCAATTATCCATCATACTGTTATGCTTTTTAACAGGCAAACAGGTTTATTAATAACATTACTAGGTATCAGAGTGTTAGTTTACACACCTGGCAAATACGAGTCTAAAGATCTCAACGAATCGATCTAGGTCCCTCGATTGACTTGCTCCTAGAATCGGCCAAACATAGGGGTTAGGCGTCTATAACATTCGGCCAACATCAATAACCAAAGGGGTTAATATCGAACCCTTACCTTTATACTTGATTTGGTTTCCTACCAAATCTTGAATCAAGCAGTGATTCCCCTTTAACAAACGGCACCCTAATAAACAAATAGTTAATCTCCAATCACCTTTAACTTAACCGAAATCTAAGGATTGAACTCACAATAATATACCAATTACTTACCTTTTACTTACTAATCAATTGACAGAAGAAAACGGCTCCTCTTGCTTGCTTTGAAATCTTTGGTGTCCTATAATGCAATCGGTTTCAACACAAGAGATAACACCTAACCATAGTTGCCATAAACGGCTCTTAACAAGACCCAAATCGATAGAGTACGAGTGAGAAAAGAAAGAGAATATTCGGCTAGCACTTACCCCAATCACCAACCCCTAATCGGCCACCCACACCACTAGGAGAGAAAGGGAATTCTACCAGAAACACAATAGGAGAGGGAAGGGATTCGGCCTACTCTTCTCAAGAAAAGGAATTCGACTCGGATATAAATGAGAGAAAGAAAAGATTGTGAAAAGAGAATGGGGTTTCGGCAACAATGTTTAAGAAAGAAAAATACGAATTTGGGAAGCAAAGTGATATGGTTTCGGCAAGAGATGAGAAAGATGAAAGGAGAAATTTGGCTTCACAAACGAACAAAAGAGAAAGAAGATGGAAAGGAGGATATTTGGCTCAAGTGCTTCAAGAAATGAGAGAGAATATGAGAGGGAAAGAATGGTGGCTTCGGTTTGCACAATGAACCAAAAGAAAAAGAAATGGGAGAGAAGAGAACTTGCGACTACTAAGAGATTGAAAGAAAAACAAGCAAGTTCGGCACTAGATGTTCAAACTTTCGGTTTCCACAAAGAAAATGAAAGATAACTTCTTTAGAATTTCGGCTTTGGTTTGTCAAAAAGAAAGAATTTGGTTTACCAAGATGATGACCGAAAATGCTAAGAAATTTGTCAAAAGAGATTCGGCACTACCCTTCCCACACACATACCAAAACCGACCACTACCCATCAAGTTCCCAAGTTTCGGCCAACACCTCCACATACCCCCAAACATTCGGCCACATCCCCCCATTCACTCCCAACCACCATTTCAAACAAGTTTGAACAAGTCTTCTCCACCATTTACTCTCCACCCATCATTTGAATGGTTTGACAAAGTCCAAGGAAGAGTTCTAGCTGCCTTCTACCTCTCCCTCCATGCCGTCCAAAATGGGAACCAAAATGGGGACTCTGCAGCTTGAACTCTGGATCTCTCCCCCCCTTGCAGATGACGCCACACTCAAGCTCCAAGTGGCACATGCCTTGCCACTTTGCCAGCTCTTCACTTGTGATTAAAAGCACCAAATAATATTCTTAAACCCCTGCTTCCTCAGCTCCTCTCCTATAAAGCCTAAAAACAATAATTTTCCTACCTACTCAGGCACACTCCTAGCCTACAATTAAGCCCCTAAAACATAAAAATAGCAACATAGCACACCAACACATGCAATACCATGCAACAACAAAATAGCCCCTAACCCGGGATATTACATTAGACCATGCGCAACTAAATATAAACTATGGGCCAAATTCTAAGGTCCAAGCAAAAAGAAACCAAAATGCAAAAGCCAAGACTTGAACCTTGGACCTCCTTCCTTCCTTGTGGCGTCATCCCCTTGTCTCTTATGTGGCGTCACTTTTCCACTACACCACACACTCCACTTATGTCATTTTCCTCCATATTTTATTCTTAAGGCCTATCTGCCAACTTCCAGGGTTTTTTTCACCTAAAACCAAAATTTCCCCAAAGCCAATATTTGATCCCTGGACTTCATAGAAGCCCTCTAACCTTCCAAAATCACTTATCCAATAGGTCTAACTTGCATTTAATCCGATCTCTTATTCTCCAAAAATCTAAACGCTACTACGCCTAAGGCCCATTGGGCTCAATTCTCCTAGGCCCAATTTCGGGATGTTACAAATCTACCCTCCTTAAAGAAATTTCGTCCTCGAAATTTCCAACTAACTAACAGTCGCACATCCTACCACACTACGCTCTTGCTGCGCACTCTGATCTTAATAAAGCTCTGATTCCACCTTGACCATGTCCGCAACAACCACGTCCCCTAGAACTCATATCTAGCGTCGCGATTTAATCTGATTAAAAGTTTTATGCATTAGAAATTTTGTTTCACTGTTTTATCCATGAGAAAATTTTATGAACAGAAGTTTCTGGAAGTCGTTCTTTCGAGCAATCAAAGTTTCATCTCAAGTTCTCTGTTCTAATTCAAACATTCACATACTTCATTAAAGACACATTCATTCATCCATGTCACTTTCTTGAGCATTCCCAACCTAGGGGTAATTTCGTCATTTTCCTATAGGGGTATTTCGGTAATAACTCAGGGTCAATTTGAAAATAGTTTTCAAATTAAAGATATTTCAAAGTTTACAAAATCTCAGGGGTCATTTTGAAAAATTTGTTTTTCAAACTAGATGTCTTGCAAAAATTTCAGAAATCGGGGTTATTTCAGTAATTTTGGAAGTTAAAGGTATTTTCGTAAGTTTCCCAAATCAGGATATCTCGATATTTGTAAAACAGAAGTTTTCAGTATTTTTATAAAGTAGAAACATTTTAGTAAAAATCGAGGGAATTATGAAAATTGAGAAACCAAGGGCATTTTGGTAATTTTGTTCATCAGGGGTAATTTTGTAAATTTTCAAATCAAGGTATCTTGAAAATAGCGTTTTTGTATACTTTTGCAAAGTAGAGAAATTTTATTAAAATTGGAGTTAAACCGGAAATCTTGAAAGTTAGGGGCATTTTAGTAATTTTCAACACAGGGGTATTTTTGTAATTTCCCCATACCAGAGTATCTTAACATTTTGAAATTTCGAGATTTTGGTATTTTGCAAAGTAAAATCATTTTAACAGAAGTTGAGGGTAGTACCGTAATTTTACAATACAAGGGCATTTTTATAATTTTGCCACTAGGGGCATTTTGGAAATTTTGGTAAATCGAGAAAACGTCTTTCAAAATCAGATTTAGGGTTTACAAACCAAAGGGGTAAGTTTGAAAATTTTAAAACTAAGGGTTTTAAAACAGTAAGGCTAATCCCTTTCGGGTTTTAATACTTGGTTTAGCCTATGAACAAGTCTTCTTGGTTAAGGTGAACCGTAGCTACGCACTAGGTAGGATTCGAGTAAAGAGGTGGTGAGTCGCTAGGACTGCTTAAATACAAAGCTATTACTGAATACCAATCCTCGACATGCGTACAGTGGTTGCCACACCTTAACTTGGTGACTTACTTCACAGGTTTGTTTAGTAGCCTTAAGTCTTATGCATGTGTTTGAGTAGACTAGTCCTAGGGTTCAACAGATCCTAGTTCACTAATCTACGTTCCCATAAAAGCCCATAATATTCACATATAAATCAATTCATCAAGTAGAGTTACTTACCTGGTGGACTGCGGGTCGGAGATACAGGTGTCATGCCAGAATAACCTGAAAAAAAATTTTATGAAAGCCCAAATCTTTGAAAAGCCCATAAAAAAATGTTTTTGGACCCAAAACCCTCAAAGTCGAGTTTTGAACCGAGCTCTGATACCAAACTGTAACACCCCCAAACCCGGCCCACGAGTCTTGACCGGATCTGGTTATGTCACTGCGGAAAGACGGTTGAAAATCTTTTTAACTTAGAATAATCATGGAAGTTTGTTAACTTTTGAAAACCATGCCCATTTAAAGTAATATGAAAAACCTTAGTGTTATAAAATTGTCTGAATTTAAACTTTATTAAATACTATTTTGAATAAGCAGGTTGCTAAGATAAAATCCTCTTCACATAGTGGTTCAGTTTAATCAAGCCATAATTAAAATAATACCAAAATAATAGTAAGGCCCTTATTACAACCCATACTTAAAACAAAATACTCAGTATTAAAAATGCTTAAAATAATCCAAATATCTTCTTCTGCATGGGCCACCTTGTGTCCTCTCCGAACCCGGTCCATCTTTACGCATCACCTGAAAATGTTAAAGGAAAAAGGTGAGTCACCAAGACTCAGTGTGTAGCCCTTTTTCCCGGTTTAGTAAAACATCATACACCAATCATAAACAGGTTTAACATGCACAAGTTACGTTATGCACCCAGCCTAGCCTTCCAAACACCTTTCTCTACCCCGTGTGGTACCAAACCACTGGTGGTGCCAAACCACTGGTGGTGCCAAACCACTGGTGACTTAAAGTCACAATATCCGTCAATACTTGTGGTACCAAACCACTGGTGTCTCAAAGACACAAATGTGATACCAAATCACTGGTGACCGAAGTCACGAATCAAGTGATGGGGCCAACCCATCGTGTGATACCAAATCATTGGCGTCAATCCCGTATTATCATCTGTGGAGCCAACCCACTGTGGTGCTAAGCCACTGGGACGAGACGCTATGAGGTGCCAAACCTCTGGAGGTGCCAAACCTCTGGTGACCGTAGTCACAATGTGGTACCAAACCACTGGTGTCCGTCGACATGAATATCACTTCCCCCTCCTCTCATATCACCCATCATCATACCAACTCATGTATAGTATTCAAATCATGCAAACATGTTTAACGTTGCATCTCATAGCACATACATCATAAATCATGACATCATGTATCAATAACAGTACTCATAATGAAACGGACTTACCTGAATCCGTGCACATACCCCATAGGGTATCATATCACTCAACCATACTGTTTCGATTTTACCAATCAATCAGTTTATCAAACATATACAAAGCAAGAAGTGTGTTAGTTTACACACCTGGTTACTAATGTGACTATCAAATCCCGGAGATCAAGATCTAACGCACTAGATCCCCATTCCTTAACACTTTTCGAACACTAGCCACAACCTGAGATATGCGAGATCAAGCCTTCCCCTACAATCGGCCAAAACTAAACAACATAATCATGCTAATCAACCTCTAAGGGTATAATCGTAATTTTACCTACTAAGGGTATTTTCGTAATTTACCCACCAAGGGTATTTTCGTAAATTCACAACTGAAATGGCCTTTTCGAAGGCCTAATGTCACCACTAGCGACTCAGCTACCATTTCCGGTCGTACCGGATGATTGGGCCTAAAACCCGATTTCGTGCTCGTGTGGCCCACCTAGCACAAATTTAGCCACGTATATAAGTTCCACCTAGTCTAGTTCAATATATACTAACCAATCATGCAATTTACTCATATGGGCCCACGGACCCATTGGGCCCACTTCGGCCCATCGAGGCCCAAGCAGCCCCAACCCACAAGAATACTACGGATGGCCTCAACTATCGCGTCGAAGCCCCATACATGTGCTCGCACGCTCGTGTGGCTACTAATGCCGTGTAATCGGCATTTCGGCATTTTGCCGCTCTACAACTAGAGTAGAGAGAGTTACACACCTGATAGGACTCTGGGGCTAATCCGCGCTCCGACCACTCTTGTGCCCAAACACCCTCCAAGATGTGTTTACTCTCCTCCTAGGATGCTCCTTATATAGCTAGCTCTTCACCTTCATTCTTTGTGTCTTTCCGATGTGGGATCCCTTCGTCAGTAGAGTTTAAATTCAACTGAAACTCTTGCCGTCCAATTCGCAAAATAAATACTCTATTGCTTGTCATGAGATTCGAACCCAGGCTCCCTTACAACATAATCCACGCAGTTAACCACTTGGCCACAAGCTCCTCTTGTGTCTTAGACCATGCGCAACTAAATATAAACTATGGGCCAAATTCTAAGGTCCAAGCAAAAAGAAACCAAAATGCAAAAGCCAAGACTTAAACCTTGGACCTCCTTCCTTCCTTGTGGCGTCATCCCCTTGTCTCTTATGTGGCGTCACTTTGCCACTACACCACACACTCCACTTATGTCATTTTCCTCCATATTTTATTCTTAAGGCCTATCTGCCAACTTCCAGGGTTTTTTTCACCTAAAACCAAAATTTCCCCAAAGCCAATATTTGATCCCGGGACTTCATAGAAGCCCTCTAACCTTCCAAAATCACTTATCCAATAGGTCTAACTTGCATTTAATCCGATCTCTTATTCTCCAAAAATCTAAACGCTACTACGCCTAAGGCCCATTGGGCTCAACTCTCCTAGGCCCAATTTCGGGATGTTACAACTACGATATTAGAACTCCAGAAATCGTTACTCCGGGGCTCCTCAGATAGGATATCTGATACCAACTACAGGGGGGAGGGAGGGATATGCACAAGCGGAAGGGGACTATAATATCGTAGGATAATATTTCGTTAGAAAAAAAATAGATAATTTACAAAAGATTTACAAGGGTTTTCTTGAAGAGAGCAAGTATACAAGAGAGCTTGTATATTGCAAATTCTAAGTGATTCCAAAACCCGATACCTCGTTCGGGATACAAGAATGCCTATTTATAACAAAAATTTCTAAACTATAATCTAATTACAATTCAGGTACACACAGTATCCTGATAAGAATGAAATTAATAAACTCTAATCTATTCACAATTGAAATCCGAATAGTATCCTGATTAGGACACCTTGAATAGTGAGCTTCATGGTTGTTTCCACGTAGCTTCCTTGAATAGTGTCTTGATAAGGATGCTTTGGTTTTTTCCATGTAGCTTCCTTGAACAGTTTCTTGATAAGGATGCTTTGGTTTTTTCCACGTAGCTTCCTTGAACAGTGTCTTGTTTGTCAGCTTCATTGTAACACCCTAAACTCGGTCTATGCGTTTAGACAAGATTTGGTTTGTCACACAAATCATACATTCGTTTATTCTCAATGGTTAAAATAGAAAAGTGCTACAAAACTTTTTGAAAATAGAGTTTAATAAAATTAAACTTGAGGATTTGAAATTTGTGGCTTAAGAAAAATACTTGTTTGAAAACTTATCGTCAAAATATAAATATCAAAATCTTAAGATAGTTTAAAAAAACTTTGAAAGAATTTAAAATAATTAAAGTGTCCAAACATTTGTTATAAAACCAATGTTCTTAAGAAAGCTTAACATATTTAAGATAAAACCATATTAAAAGTTTGATAATAAAATTCAAAACCATCCACACAATAAAATCTATAAAAACATAATAAGAGGCCTTATTACATAAAACCCATAATAGAAATTTAAAATAATAATTTAAATAAAGTCATAGTTTATAAAAAAACCCAAGTTTGTAGTATGGCCTCCACCAAGTCATCTCCGGCCCAAGTCTATGTCAACTTCCATTACCTGAAATGGTTAATAAAATTGGGTGAGTTACAAAGAACTCAGTGTGCAACTCACTTACCATCATTATTGGGGCAGATCGTCAAGATATTATGCTGGGCTTGAGCCCATTTACAGAATTCAACAACATAACATAAAGTAAAATAAAATGATTTAAAATGCATGTAAAATGAATTTCCCAAACCAACCTAATATCCATCCGCTAACACCCCCGTACCAACCAACACACCTGTGGGGATCAAGTCAACCCACCCCGCCAAACACACCAATCATAGGCTTTAAGCCTTTAAATAATTTTGTAGTGCACTACCGAACTAGATTGTGACATTGTCACCGAACTAGATGCATTTAGCCGAATTTGTGGCAGAGGCATTGAGCCAAATTTGTGGCAACTGGCCATTCTTCTCTTCATATATCCCACCCCATGCAATCATGCGTGTATAACAAAATATAATCATATAACAGATTTTTAATTATTCCATAACATCAGTGGGTTTATCATTAAACATTTTATTTGGCCCATAAAATAATTTAGCAACTAGCCCATTTAGTAGTTTAGTGAACTTTGGCCCATTTTGGCCCAATTTATCGAACTAGAGTATTTTGGCCCAATTTATCGAACTAGAGTATTTTGGCCCAATTTATCGAACTAGAGTATTTTGGCCCAATTTATCGAACTAGATTATTTTGGCCCAATTTATCGAACTAGAGTATTTTGGCCCAATTTATCGAACTAGAGTATTTTGGCCCAATTTATCGAACTAGAGTATTTTGGCCCAATTTATCGAACCAGAGTATTTTGGCCCAATTTATTGAACCAGAGTATTTTGGCCCAATTTATCGAACCAGAGTATTTTGGCCCAATTTATCGAACCAGAGTATTTTGGCCCAATTTATCGAACTAGAGTATTTTGGCCCAATTTATCGAACTAGAGTATTTCGGCCCAATTTATCAATTTAACAGTTTTTCGCATATTTCTCGGTTTTAACCGTTTTCATGCATTTTCACAAAAGTATCAATTACTACATAATTTCTGAATTTACCATTTTCACGATTTTTTCGCAATACTTACGATTAGAAATCTAACCCGAAAATGAGTGTGAAATTACACACCTGGTTATTGAGAGAACTACACTTTCCCGCTCTTCAACACCTAAATATACCGCGATAATTAGAACACTATAATCTAATAATAAAACCGATCTAAATATAACGATCTAGAAATTACCCTCGGATTTTCGTAGTACTTCTACTTGCGATTTCTCCCCGATTGATGGTTCGCTAACCGAATCGAATCCACGAACGAATAATGGTTCGGGAGTACGAACGACTTCGAACAATTGATTTTCCTCGGTTGAACGTCCGCAACCCGGTGGAAAATCCCGGATTCCCGAAATAGCCCTTTGCTTATACTTAGGGGGAATAACGGAACCTCCCCTCTTCCGGAAACTGAACACCGCCCTTTTCTTCGCTATTTTGAATGTCTTCAAAGACAAAGAACGTTACTCCAATCTAAAATAATTTCGAAATAATACCAAGGTTTTAAAGATGTGATTTCCTTACCACTAGAATCGATTCCAATGTTTTGTGTCTGTAACACCCCAAACCCGGCCCATTCGTTAAGACCGAATTTGGAATGCCACTTCGGAAAACATCTGAAAATATTTTTGACTTAAGATAAAACAGTAAAATTTGTCGTCTTTTGAAAACCGTGTGTTTTTTTTTTAACATTATAATAAAACTTTGTTACTAAAAATAATCCATATTAAAACTTTGGTGTAAAAATATATGTATACTTTGAATAAATAGATTACCAAAATTAAAATCATCTTCACATAATAATTTATTTTAAGTAAACCGTAATATAAAATAATATCAAAAATGGTAATATCAATAATAAGAATAAAAAGGCCTTTATTACACAATATTTAATCCAAATTCTTTGAATATAAATAAGCTTAAAAGTATTTAAATTCTTCTTCCTGCATGGGCCACCATGTGTCCTCTCCGATCTCGGTCCGATCTACGCCTCACCTGTAATGGTTAATGAAAGAGTGAGTCCACCGACTCAGTGCATAACCACAACACAAATTTCCATCCGTATGGGCTTGGCCCATACCAAACAATTCACATAGTAAATCATGCACATATGCATCTCAGCCCAACCTACAAACCAACCGTACTCCAACCTTGGCAGACTCCCTGCCTAAGGCCGTGGATAAACCACCACTGATCACCTCGTGATCCAAAATCCTTACCTTGGCAACTCACTGCTCAAGGCCGTGGCTGAGCCACCGATCAACCATAGTGATCCAAATATCGTAATCTGTCTACGGTGATGCACATAGCCATCAACCGCCGAGATGGGCACCGAGCCACACCTCCCTTGAGGTAGCACAAAGCTAGCCTTCAAGCGCTAATGTAGCCTGAGCTATCATTAGACCACGTACATCCTGTGTACACTTCTTCCTTCTTCAATCCAAACCACCTCCCATGTGTGTAACAAATGCAACATGTCAGATCACAACATAAAGGTAAGCACCACACCTTAATTACCATAACATGAATATATTATAAATAACTCACCATTCAAGCCATTGTAATCGGCCATCACACATCACGCATATGTAAACATATTAGCAAACCAAGAACACAGAAATAGTGCGATGATTACGCACCTGCTTAATACAGTCAACAAACCTCGAAGTCACACGCTGCCCCTAAAAGCTTGTCGAAACCCCCTAAAGGAAACCATATTAAATTCGGCTTCAACACCAAAAAAAAAATCAAGATGTGGCCTCTGGCCGAACACCTACCACTTCTTACCTTGATGAATAATTGATTCCAATAGCCCCCTAAGTGCTCCCTCACACCGGCTTAACAATAGATCCCCTTCGGCTAATCAGAAAAGACTGAAAGGTTCGGCAAAGCTTTTTAAATGGTGTTGGGGTATTCGGCAATGACAAGTTTTGGTGGTGGTTTCGGTTAGAACGAAGGTTAAAAGAATAGGAGATGGAGGAGTAGGAGGTTCGGCCACCTAGCAAACTTGAGATGAAAAAGAAGTGTTTTGAAAGAAAAGGTTTCGGCTACAAAAGGTTGGGAGTAAAATACTAGCAATTTCGGCAAAGAGATCAAAATGATGGAAAGGGACAAAAAGGTGAGCACTTCCTCTATTTATAGAACAAAAAAAAATCGGCTCACCCTACCCACATGCAACAAACCGAAAATGCCCCTCCAAGCTCCCCAAATTCGGCTACCACCTTCCTGGCCATACAATTCAAATTGATTTGAATTAATCAATCACCTAACTCACTCCCAGCCACCCATTTGAAATCAATTCAAATTAAAATATAAAACCCACCTTTATCTCTAAATAATAAAAATAATCCTAAAAGATAACTAAGTAGATAAATAAATAAAATAATAAAGAAAAACCAAAAGATCACCCCCCAGCCGAAATCTAATTCAAAATAATTACTAGAGCTTATCCTATTCTTCTAATTTGAACTACATGTGCCGTCCACTGCTGCAAAATCCAAAAAGAATAAAAAAAAAATAAACTCCAACGCCACCCTCCAGGTTCGAACCTGGGACCAAGCTGCTACACCCTTACTTCCAACGCCTAGGCCACTCGGCCACTTTGCTTTTTATGACAAAAACCCCCACCATTTAAACTTAACCCTTCCTAGCCCAGCCCCATAACCGCATAAAATAAATAAACACGCAAAAGCTGCTTCCGTTGCTCGAACCAGCGCCCACACGCACCTTCAGCGCTTAAGTTCCGCACAGGCACCACCTGGACTAGCTGCTCCTTGCGACAAAACACGCCCCTAAATAATTTAAGGCCTTCTACCCTGCAACGCCATAATCCCAAAAATTAAAACCCAACTGCTGCCTTCTTGGATCGAACCTACGACCCTCCGAGGCGCTACCTCCAGCCCCCTTTAAGCTGCGCGTTCAGCCACTATGCCAAAGCCTCTCATGTGCCAAAAATTACCAAAAATAATCCTTAAAACCTCCCTTGGCCCGATCCCCTTTTTCACACTAAAAATCGAAAATTTTCCAAGGTCTTCCCTTTTAATCCCAACATTCTTAGAACCTCTAAAACTCATCCAAGCACTCCAAAAACCCACTAACACTTGATTAACCCAAAATGCACAGCCCCTAAACCAGGGTGTTACAGTGTCACCCACGACTTCTTGATCTCCAAACTTCCGTTATCGCACTAACGTATAACAAAATAAACGTTAATAGAATGAACATTTATTTTGATCTAATAAAGCATTCAAACCACCATCAATATTCGGCCATAACCACTTTTAACTAATCGAAACTAAAAGAGTTCTTACCCTTTTATCCACGATTGGAAAAGAAAGGATTTGAGAATGGTGGTTGATTGATGAAAGATTCGGCTATGCAAGATTAAGGAGAAGAGAAAATAAATTGGCTTAAAGGCACATTAGCATTCGGCCATGAGAGTGTAGGTGGAGAGAATTTCGATTGAAAAGAAATAAAATAGGAGAAAGATGGTGATGATGTTGCTTTGATTTCAAAGTGAATAGAAGAAAAAGAAAAAAAAGATGAGCTTGAGAGAGAGATGTGTATTCGGCAATGGGGAGAAGAAAAGAAAAGAAAAACCCTTTTTGGTATAGGTGATTTTCGGCACTCAAAGATAAGGCACAAAACAAATGTTAAAACAATTAACAAAAATGACCAAATGGTCAAAAACTTTAAGACTTACCAATGCTCAAATTCGGCCAAAGGGAAAAGAGGCTGAGAGAATTTGCAAAACTATGCACAAAACTAAAAATGACCAAAACAAAAGACTAAAATTCCTAGCCAACTATCACCAAAAATTCGGCTCCCCCTATAGTCTAAGTTGCCGTCCAAATGCATGGTCTATTGGCCAAGATATTGTTTCCATAAACAATTCCTTGATTCTTGCCTCATATCTTCACATCTTTCCTTATTTTCTTGATTCCCTTCCTTAAGTTAACAATTTCCTTATTCCTTTGATATACTAACCAAAAATAACATGGTCAACACTTCCCATAAATGAGCTTGGCCCACACATGCTAGGAAAACCAAAAATAAAAGCCACCTAATTGCTATTTAAGGGATTCGAACCTTCCCCCTCATGCACAAGCTCATGCGCCAACACCACCTTACCATGCACTCATCTTATGCTTCACTTTGACACTTAAATTAATTTATGTGTCAATGCCACTTAATCCATTTCCATAAATTCTCAAAATTTAATATTATTCCATCCCAATAAATTTTAATTCTTCTTCAGGACTATACTAAACACAAAAATAATTAAATAAATTCCACCTTCTAGAATAATTACTCAAAGCACACAATGAAAATAAATTACTCGAATTTTCAGGGTGTTACAACTCTACCCTCCTAAAAGAAAATTTCGTCCTCGAAATTTACCTGGTTGAAAAAGGTGAGGGTATTGTTGTCGAATTGCATCCTCAGGCTCCCACGTAGCTTCCTCCACTCCGTGGTTACGCCATAACACTTTGACCAACGGCACAGTCTTCTTTCTTAGCACCTTAACATCTCGGTCTAAGATTTCCACTGGTTCCTCCTCAAAAGACAAGTCCGAATTCAACTCCACTTCTTCTACCGGTACTATGTGCGAAGGATCCGATCTATAGCGCCTAAGCATGGAAACATGAAAAACATTATGAATTTGGCTCAATTCTGGAGGTAATTCGATCTAATAGGCCACTGGACCAACTCGCTTCACCACACGATATGGTCCAATGTATCTGGGACTCAACTTGCCCTTCTTCCCGAATCTGAAAATCTTCTTCCAAGGTGAGACCTTCAGGAAAACTTGATCTCCCTCGGCATACTCGATATCCTTACGTTTCAGATCCGCATACGACTTCTGTCTATCCGAAGCTTCCTTTAACCGTGCTCGAATAGCTTTCACTTTTTCTTCCGTTTCAGAAATCATCTCAGGACCTAACATCTGCCGATCGCCCAACTCAGTCCAACAAATAGGAGAACGACACCTACGACCATACAATGCCTCGTAGGGTGCAATCTGAATGCTAGACTGGTAGCTGTTGTTATACGCAAATTCTGCCAACGGTAGAAAATCCTCCCAACTACCCTTGAAATCAATTACACATCCCCTTAACATGTCTTCCAGAATCTGAATCACTCTCTCCGACTGACCATCTGACTGAGGATGAAAAGCCGTACTGAAGTTTAGCTTTGTACCCAGAGCTTCATGCAAAGCTTTCCAAAATCGAGATGTAAACCTAGGATCCCGATCTGATATAATCGACACGGGTACCCATGCAACCTCATGATTTCAGATACATACAGCTTCGCCAACTTCTGCAACGAGTAGTCCGTACGCACTGGTAGAAAATGAGCAGTCTTCGTCAAACGATCAATAATTACCCAAACAGAGTTTTTCTTAGTAGGTGTTAAAGGTAACCCACTAACGAAATCCATTGTTATCCGCTCCCATTTCCAAAGAGGAATCTTTACCGGTTGTAAAAGTCCTGACGACAATTGATGCTCCGCTTTCACTTGCTGATAAGTTAAACATTTTCCCACAAATTTTGAAATCTCACGCTTCAACCCAGGCCACCAGTACTGTTTACGAAAATCCCGATACATCTTATTTCCTCCGGGGTGCATAGCATAAGGGCTACTATGCGCCTCCCTCAAAATCATTTGCCTCAGATCTGAGTCCTTAGGCATACAGACCCTTCCACGAAAACACAACACACCTTCCGAGTTTATTCCAAAATCCTCTATTTCACCATTTTTAACTTGCTGAAGTAAAAGTCCCAACTTTCCGTCTAATATTTGTTTTTCCTTAATTTGCTCCAACCACAGAGGCTTCACCTGAAGTTCCGCTACCAAACTACCATCCTCATACAGACTCAAATGGGCAAACATAGCTCTCAAATCAGATACCACCTTACGACTTAATGCGTCCGCCACCACATTAACCTTTCCAGGATGATACTCAATTGAGAAATCATAGTCCTTTAACAGCTCCACCCATCTTCGTTGTCTCAAGTTTAACTCCTTCTGAGTAAGAAGATATTTAAGACTCTTGTGATCCGTATAGATGATAGACTTTTCACCATATAGGTAATGCCTCCAAATCTTTAAGGCAAACACCACTGCTGCTAACTCCAAATCATGAGTAGGGTAGTTTACTTCGTGCGGTCTCAACTGGCGAGAAGCATACGCTACTACTTTCCCACTTTGCATCAATACGCAACCTAAACCCGTATGTGACGCATCACAATAAACTGTAAACTCCTTCCCAGCCTCAGGTTGAATCAATACCGGCGCTTCCGTTAAAACCTTCTTCAATTTCTCGAAACTTTCTTGCTGTTTGTCGGTCCATACAAATGGCACTCCCTTCCGCAAAAGCTTAGTTAGGGGTGCAGCAATCAACGAGAACCCCTCAACAAAGCGTCTATAGTAACCAGCCAAACCCAAGAAACTCCGAATCTCAGCTACCGACTTTGGTGGTTTCCAATCCAATACAGCTTCAATCTTCCGAGGATCCACTCTTATTCCTTCGGCTGATACCACATGACCCAAGAAAGTCACTTCTCTTAACCAAAATTCACATTTACTGAATTTGGCATACAACTGATTATCTCGAAGCACTTGCAATACAATCCGCAAATGCGAGTCATGTTCTTCTTCACTTCTCGAATAAACCAGAATGTTATCTATGAATACCACCACAAACCGGTCTAAGAATGGTTGAAAGACCCGGTTCATCATATCCATAAATGCAGCTGGTGCATTGGTTAACCCAAACGGCATCACCAAAAACTCATAATGTCCGTAACGGGTTCAAAATGCCGTCTTGTGAATATCCGCTTCTTTCACCTTAAGCTGGTGGTAACCCGACCTTAAATCAATTTTGGAGAAAACTAAAGCTCCCTTCAATTGATCAAATAGGTCATCAATCCTCGGCAGAGGGTACCGATTCTTGATCGTCAGCTTATTCAATTGCCTGTAATCGATACACATACGCATCGACCCATCCTTCTTCTTAACAAACAAAACCGGTGCTCCCCACGAAGACACACTCGGTCGAATAAAACCCCGATCTAGCAGTTCTTGAATTTGGGCTTTAAGCTTCGACAACTCCTTCGGTGCCATTCTATAAGCAGCAATGGACACTGGAGCATTTCCAGGCAAAAGCTCAATACCAAATTCCACTTCCCGATCTGGAGGTACACCAGAAAGTTCTTCGGGAAAAACATCAGGGAACTCCTTCACAGTTCTCACATCTTCCACTAACAGCTCTTTGGCATCTAAAGCACTAATAAATGCTAAAAATGCTCCGTACCCTTTTCGCACCAACTTCTCCGCATTTAACGCAGAAATCACGTTTGCCAAGTAATTTCTCCGCTCGCCTATCATAACTATCTCCTTGTCCTCCACAGTTCTTATCGACATTCGCTTTTCAGCACAGTCCAATTGCGCCCGATGCTTAACCAACCAATCCATGCCCAGAATGATATCAAATTCACCAAATGGCAATTCCATCAAATTTGCCTGGAATGTTTCTCCTTGAATTACTAAGGGCACGTCTCTAAATAGTTTATTAACCAACACTGACTGTCCTAAGGGACTAATCACCCTCATCTCATTATCGGAAATTTCAGAGTCTAAATTCAAGTTTCCAGTTATGGTGCTAGCAACGTACGAATGAGTAGAACCAATATCTATCAAGGCAATAACGGGTACATCAGAGATGAAGAACGTACCAGTTATCACATCAGGTGCATTGCCATCCTCCCGGCGTCTGACTGCATACACCAGTCCTGGTTGTCTTACATCCGCGTTGCCTCTAGGACCATTGCCTCGACCCGCTGCACCTTGACCATGTCCAGCCCCATTACCACCACGACCTGGTCCACGACCTCTCGGTGGTTGCTGAGCTCCTCTTGCCGGTGGTGCATCAGTAGCACAAACTTCTTGAGTTGCATCCATACGTCGAGGGAAACTCTTATATTGATGATCCGTCGATCCACATTTATAGCAAGCACCCGTCTTCCTCCAACATTCTCTGGAATGCCTTTTCCCACAATCAGCACAATCTCGACTCTGATTAACAGCTACAGGTGTTCTATCTTGACCTGGCTCCTCATTTCGAGACCTCTTCGGAAACCTTTTTGAAGAACCCGAATTCTTCAGATCTCTCTTGCTTCGAACTTGCTCCCGATTCTGACGTTCCGATTTCTTAACCTCTTCGGCTATCTTGGCCTTTTCCACGAGCGTGGCAAAAGTTCTAACTTGCTGTGGGGCTATCAGAACCCGCAACTCATCTTTCAAGCCATCCTCAAAGCGCACACAAAGCTCAGGATCCGTTGCCATTATCGTTCGAGCATAGCGACTCAAACGTAAGAACTCAGCCTCATATGCTGCCACCGTCTTATTTCCTTGCACCAGGTTCAAGAATTCCTTCCTTCGAGCATCCACATAACTTGTTCCCACATATGTCCCTTGAAAGGAAGATTTGAAGAACTAATGCAGCATCAGTGCCTTCTCGGACAGTAAGCCACCATTGGTATGCTTCATCCCTTAACAAAGACAAAGCTCCTCTTAGTTTTTGTTCCACGGTGCACTCAAGATCATCCATAATTCGCTCCACTGCCTCAAGCCAATATTCAGCAACATTGGGAGCTACACCAGAGACACCTCTGAAAACCTCAGCTCCACTGGATTTCAATCGCTCCGATATCGACCCACGAGCTGTTGGCCCAGTTCTGGATCCAGCGACCCTTTCAAGTACTCGCAGCATTGCTCGTGTCACAGCATTATCCTCTTCCATATGGTCGTGCGATCCCGTCTCACTCTCGAGCGACGCAGGTACATCCATTTCCGGCATATGACCCGGCGCTTCAGTTGCGCCCCTGACACCTCGTCCTCTACCACGGCCACGTCTACCGCGTCCACGACCACGTCCTCTGGTGCTCATAACGACTACTTCGATTTAATCTGATTAAGAGTTTTATGAATCAGAATAATATTTCAGTTGTTTATTAACGATGTTTTATGATATGAAAGAGATAGAGTTGTTTTCGCAACAATATCCTATTGTCTCAATCTCTACGGTTTTAACACCTAAAACTAGAAGTTCTAGAGTGTTTCTTACAATCATATCATAATCATAACAGACAATCAATATTCAGATACTTACTTGACTTGGCGCGGGATGCTCATGGTGCCATACTACCTTTAAATCAAAAAGTCTAGAAATTTAAATTATTTTTCAAACAGATTTCATTGTCGAACCCAAACCACAGCCGAGTTTTGAACTGGGCTCTGATACCATTAAATGTAACACCCCAAACCTGGTCTATGCTTTAGACAAGATTTGGTTTGTCACACAAATCATACATTCGTTTATTCTCAATGGTTAAAATAGAAAAGTGCTACAAAACTTTTTGAAAATAGAGTTTAATAAAATTAAACTTGAGGATTTGAAATTTGTGGCTTAAGAAAAATACTTGTTTGAAAACTTATCGTCAAAATATAAATGTCAAAATCTTAAGATAGTTTAAAAGAACTTTGAAAGAATTTAAAATAACTAAAGTGTCCAAACATTTGTTATAAAACCAATGTTCTTAAGAAAACTTAACATATTTAAGATAAAACCATATTAAAAGTTTGATAATAAAATTCAAAACCATCCACACAATAAAATCCATAAAAACATAATAAGAGGCCTTATTACATAAAACCCATAACAGAAATTTAAAATAATAATTTAAATAAAGTCATAGTTTATAAAAAAACCCAAGTTTGTAGTATGGCCTCCACCAAGTCATCTCCGGCCCAAGTCTACGTCAATTTCCATTACCTGAAATGGTTAATAAAATTGGGTGAGTTACAAAGAACTCAGTGTGCAACTCACTTACCATCATTATTGGGGCAGATCGTCAAGATATTATGCTGGGCTTGAGCCCATTTACAGAATTCAACAACGTAACATAAAGTAAAATAAAATGATTTAAAATGCATGTAAAATGAATTTCCCAAACCAACCTAATATCCATCCGCTAACACCCCCGTACCAACCAACACACCTGTGGGGATCAAGTCAACCCACCCCGCCAAACACACCAATCATAGGCTTTAAGCCTTTAAATAATTTTGTAGTGCACTACCGAACTAGATTGTGACATTGTCACCGAACTAGAGGCATTTAGCTGAATTTGTGGCAGAGCCACCGAACTAGAGGCATTGAGCCATATTGTGGCAGAGCCACCGAACTAGAGGCATTGAGCCAAATTTGTAGCAACTGGCCATTCTTCTCTTCATATATCCCACCCCATGCAATCATGCGTGTATAACAAAATATAATCATATAACAGATTTTTAATTATTCCATAACATCGGTGGGTTTATAATTAAACATTTTATTTGGCCCATAAAATAATTTAGCAACTAGCCCATTTAGTAGTTTAGTGAACTTTGGCCCATTTTGGCCCAATTTATCGAACTAGAGTATTTTGGCCCAATTTATCAAACTAGAGTATTTTGGCCCAATTTATCGAACTAGAGTATTTCGGCCCAATTTATCGAACTAGAGTATTTCAGCCCAATTTATCAAACTAGAGTATTTTGGCCCAATTTATCGAACTAGAGTATTTTGGCCCAATTTATCGAACTAGAGTATTTTGGCCCAATTTATCGAACTAGAGTATTTAGGCCCAATTTATCAATTTAACAGTTTTTCGCATATTTCTCGGTTTTAACCGTTTTCATGCATTTTCACAAAAGTATCAATTACTACATAATTTCTGAATTTACCATTTTCACGATTTTATCGCAATACTTACGATTAGAAATCTAACCCGAAAATGAGTGTGAAATTACACACCTGGTTATTGAGAGAACTACACTTTCCCGCTCTTCAACACCTAAATATACCGCGATAATTAGAACACTATAATCTAATAATAAAACCGATCTAAATATAACGATCTAGAAATTACCCTCAGATTTTCGTAGTACTTCTACTTGCGATTTCTCCCCGATTGATGGTTCGCTAACCGAATCGAATCCACGAACGAATAATGGTTCGGGAGTACGAACGACTTCGAACAATTGATTTTCCTCGGTTGAACATCCGCAACCCGGTGGAAAATCCCGGATTCCCGAAATAGCCATTTGCTTATACTTAGGGGGAATAACGGAACCTCCCCGCTTCCAGAAACTGAACACCGCCCTTTTCTTCGCTATTTTGAATGTCTTCAAAGACAAAGAACGTTACTCCAATCTAAAATAATTTCGAAATAATACCAAGGTTTTAAAGATGTGGTTTCCTTACCACTAGAATCGATTCCAACGTTTTGTGTCACCCACGACTTCTTGATCTCCAAACTTCCGTTATCGCACTAACGTATAACAAAATAAACGTTAATAGAATGAACATTTATTTTGATCTAATAAAGCATTCAAACCACCATCAATATTCGGCCATAATCACTTTTAACTAATCGAAACTAAAAGAATTCTTACCCTTTTATCCACAATTGGAAAAGAAAGGATTTGAGAATGGTGGTTGATTGATGAAAGATTCGGCTATGCAAGATTAAGGAGAAGAGAAAATAAATTGGCTTAAAGGCACATTAGCATTCGGCCATGAGAGTGTAGGTGGAGAGAATTTCGATTGAAAAGAAATAAAATAGGAGAAAGATGGTGATGATGTTGCTTTGATTTCAAAGTGAATAGAAGAAAAAGAAAGAAAAAGATGAGCTTGAGAGAGAGATATGTATTCGGCAATGGGGAGAAGAAAAGAAAAGAAAAACCCTTTTTGGTATAGGTGATTTTCGGCACTCAAAGATAAGGCACAAAACAAATGTTAAAACAATTAACAAAAATAACCAAATGGTCAAAAACTTTAAGACTTACCAATGCTCAAATTCGGCCAAAGGGAAAAGAGGCTGAGAGAATTTGCAAAACTATGCACAAAACTAAAAATGACCAAAACAAAAGACTAAAATTCCTAGCCAACTATCACCAAAAATTCGGCTCCCCCTATAGTCTAAGTTGCCGTCCAAATGCATGGTCTATTGGCCAAGATATTGTTTCCATAAACAATTCCTTGATTCTTGCCTCATATCTTCACATCTTTCCTTATTTTCTTGATTCCCTTCCTTAAGTTAACAATTTCCTTATGCCTTTGATATACTAACCAAAAATAACATGGTCAACACTTCCCATAAATGAGCTTGGCCGACACATGCTAGGAAAACCAAAAATAAAAGCCACCTAATTGCTATTTAAGGGATTCGAACCTTCCCCCTCATGCACAAGCTCATGCGCCAACACCACCTTACCATGCACTCATCTTATGCTTCACTTTGACACTTAAATTAATTTATGTGTCAATGCCACTTAATCCATTTCCATAAATTCTCAAAATTTAATATTATTCCATCCCAATAAATTTTAATTCTTCTTCAGGACTATACTAAACACAAAAATAATTAAAGAAATTCCACCTTCTAGAATAATTACTCAAAGCACACAATGAAAATAAATTACTCGAATTTTCAGGGTGTTACATTCATGGTGGCTTCCACGTAGCTTCTTTGATGTGAAGGTTGTCATCATGGTAGCTTCCACGTGACTTCCTTTTTTGGCAATATCTGCTGCTTGCATCATTGCTTACATCATGGCATTGACGGTTGCTTCCATCATTGCTTACGTCACTTGATATGGATTATGACGGGTTGTCATATCCAATAATTTTTTCCTTTTTTAGATTTATCCTTCCTGGATATTTCTGAGAATCATTTCCTCGATTTCATCCAGGTGTAGGGATTCGGGTGAAGGTGCTGGTGTGTTCCAGTGCTCCCACACTTCTCTGATTTCCGCTGCTAACGGACAATCTTCAATTTCCATCTCAGCTATTTTTGTTAATAGCGAAATAGCGTCTTCATTCCCATGCCTCTCAGCCTGGTGGTTTCCAGTGTCGTAGGCTAGGATTCTTCTCCCATCGGTCCAAAACTCGTAACTGTTTTGTTGGAGTAGAAACTGGGCTTCTACCATTAGATCAACTCCGGCTTGGATTTGATAATGGAGAAAATTCTTATAACACTCGTCAATGGTTTTTGACAAATGCTGTTGATCTTCTTGGGCCACCAAGAGGGATCTTCCTCCAAGCATTTTATGAATAATCCATATTTGATATGGCTGATAAAATTTTTCTTTTTCAGCAATACCAATAAGGCTGTGTATTTTTATATAAAAATAGTAAACAAAATCATCTAAATTAACATAGTTTGTTAATCTAGATTTTACCATTGTTGGAAAATCTTTTATTAAATCAAAAGAAAGATTTTGGACTGTTATTTCTTTAACAAATCCCCATTCAATACTGGTTATATCAAATGGCTCATGATTTAAACGAAATTTGATAGCAGGAGTTTTTTCTCCTATATCATTTGTATAAACAAAAGCTTGTGAAAAATATTTAGAAAAAGTTTCTAAAAATAGAGCTTGCTGGTTGCAAATGGCTCTTTTTATTTTCGAAAATATATCAATAGGTAGAATTTGTCTACACTTGTTATATAGACATATTCTAAACATCTTATTAATAATAGGAGTGTTTTTCCCTTTATTAATAAAATATTGAAATATATCAAGAAGATTGTTTATCTCCTTAATATCCATATATTCGACTAGGATTTCATCCCAATCTCGGTATAAAATAGATTTCAGTAATAAATCTTCGGATTTATTTTCCTTAGTTGTTTTTTCAACTAGGAATTCCGAGAATTGTGTAAGAGCTTTTCGGAAATTTGCTCTTTGCTCAAGAACATGGTTTTTCCATATTCTGTTTATAAAATTGTAATATTCTGCCGGTAATCCTGGATTATAAAAATCCTTTATTTCAGGGAGGTGAAGAGTTTGTTGTTTTTTCAACAAATCTTATGTTTCGAGAAAGTGAAGAGTTTGTAGTTTTTTCAACAAATCTTCTGTATTTTTGATGATTTGAGAATCTGAATCGGGATTTTGAGAGAATTCAAAGTAACTCACCGGAGACGGTGTTTGAGAAAATCCAAATGGTTGGTTTACCATCAGATATGGTACATAATATCCCTGTTTAGGATAAAATTGTACATGTGCAGGTGTATTAAATCCTTGTTTAGGATTTGTGGTGGCAATAAATCCTTGTTTAGGACTTACTGGTGAAGCAATAAATCCCTGTTTAGGACTCATTGGTTTTCCTTTTTTATGGACGGTTCTCCATCCATCATTTTCTTTTAGAGGTTGTTTACCTCTATCCATAAGTCCTGCTAAGAAAATCAGCACACATTAGTAATTTTATAGTAATTAACTAATGGTATTTCTATAGAAGTCTTTTCTATAGATAACATAACCGACTTTTTATTAACAGTAAATGGTAGATATTGAATAATAAAATTATTTCCTAATAATATATCACCATACATATCAGGAAAACATAATATTTCTGGAATTATAAATCAAACATTGTTTATGTAGATTGGTATATTTTTAGCTTTATAATAAATAGTAGTTTTGCTACCATTTATTCCATTAATATTTATTATCTTTTTTTACAGGTTTCCAATATTCTTCAGGAAGAATATTCTTTTTACAACTACTGGTTGTAGCTCCTGTATCTAATAAAGCATGTAAAGAATATTTTTTATAATCTTTACTATGTAATGTAATTTCAATGTATTTATTGAAATTTGTAATATTATCAATTGAATAATTTATATCTTCCATTCTAGTGTTTCTAGAATTTCTACTTGGTGTAGTAGGAAAAATAGGAATATGAACTGTTTTCATACCTATTGGTGTAGATGTACTTATATTATCATCTTCTTCCTCTGGTTGAGAATTAGAAGGTAGTACTAAATTATCATCTGTATTTGTTATAAGATTGTTTTTAAAATATAACTTATCACCAGATGACATATATTCAATAGTACTTACTAGTTTAGAAGTACTAGCATTGTTAGTCTTTTCTATGATCCAGTCTTTTGGAATCGATAGATCTTTTAGATGTAATAATTTTGGGTGAATTTCCGTTGTAAATTTATTAGGCTAAAAAAGCTCAATTATTTTATTATTTATTTCTTTTATTTCAACCTTTGCCGTATTAGTATATTCATTAATAGAAGTCCAGCTTATTGCTAAATCTTCTGCTAAATCGCTAATATCAGAATTTTTTGTCTGAATTCTAAGGCATAGACACTATTCTATTAGAGGGTCTGATATGGATATAAAGTAATTTGGTTTAACTATAAATCCTATAACGCTTGTATGTAAATTTGATTGAATTCCTCCAATAAGTGCTTTTATTGGATTTTCTAACCTCTTATCTAATAATACCGCTATAATAGGAACATCATGACCTCTTCTAAATAAAGCTCTAATTGTTATCATAATGACTCCTAAATGTATATATCTTACCTGAGGATAGTTTTTTCTAATCCTCTTTATTTTTTCTTTAGTAAATAAGGGGATTTCTGTTAATCCACCTTTGGTGTCTTTAGCGACTGTGTTACCACTAATTTTCTCTATATGTCTTTTTGACCATATTTTAAACTTAGAAATTTTATAAATTTGTTCTTTAGAAATATGATTTTTATTAATCTTTTCTATTATGTCATCGGAAAGATCTGTTTCTTCTCCGATTAGACTTCCTAATTTAATATTCTGTTGTTCAGAATTAGGAATCTCTTCTAACTTGTTGTTAGAACTATTCCCTATCATAAAAATATATTCATTTTTTATACTATCATTTAATATTCTTGTTGTGTTTTCAACAATTTCATAATTTCTATTAATAGCCCTCAGATTATCATCTGTTTGAATATCTGAGTCTATTTTTCTCTTACCATGAGAATCTCTTTTATCTATTTCCCAAGGTTTCGGTACAACATAGTCATATGGATCTGGTGGTTCAGTATCCATTGGATCTTCAGGGATCTCTATATTTTCTTCCGTTGAAGTGTTTTCTTCATCAGAATTTTGGCTAGTTACATTAATATCTATAACCATATTATTAGAATTATTAATATTTTCTATTTCTAATATATAATTATCACTTTCATTATTATTATTAATATTATCATTATTACTATTATTTTTATTATCATCATATTCTAACATATAATGATAATTATATTTTTCAAAAAGATTTTTATGTTCTTCATAAAGATCTTCTATTAGCTTTAAATATTCTATACGCTCATGATCATCATCTGTTTTAGAAAATTGGTTTTTCCAATGTTCTATCAGATTTTTATAAGTTTCAAAATCATATTTTTGTTCTTTTTTATCTTTTTCTCTTTTTTCTTTTGTTTTTTCTTTATTATTATTATTATTATTACTAGAAGATTCATCCGAAGACTCATCTTCATCCGACAAAGCTAATATATCGTTAATATTACCGTAATATAAAGGACCTAGATCTGATTCTATATTATTACTAATATTAATAACCTGATCTAACTTATTATTTACATCGGATAATAACTCTTTAGATCTGCTATTCAAATCTAAATTCGTTACATCTCCCATATTATCTACTTTTTCTTCTACTTTACTGACCTTAGTATATAATCTATTAAAATATATGGATGTCATATCTATTAAACTATTGATACCCTTACTAAGAGACGAAATATTATTTTCATTCTTAGAGTCTATATGCATAGCATGATTACAAGTTTTATCTTTGTATAAACAATCCATTTGTTCTGTAACATCCCCAAACCCGGCCCATTCACTACGACCGAATCTGGTTGTGTCACTGCAAAAAGACGGTTAAAAATCTTTTTGACTTTAGAATTAAAAATAAAAATTTGCTAACTTTCAAAAATAATGCTTATTTAAAAGTATAAGTAAACTTGACCTTGTAAATGTCCAAATTAAAAACTTTATTAACTTATATATATATTGAATAAATGGGTTGCTAAAATAAAAATCAATTTCACATAGTAAATAAAATTAATCAAACCATAATTAAAAAGATAAATAAATGGTTCCAAAAATAAATAAAAAAAGGCCCTTATTACAATCAATATTTAAAACCAAATACTTAATATAAATAAGCTTAAAATATTTAAACTATTCCTTCTGCATGGGCCACCATGTGTCCTCTCCGATCCCGGTCCAGTTCTACGCATCACCTGAAATGGTTAAGAAAATAGGGTGAGTCCACAGACTCAGTGCATAATCATAACACGTATTCCACACGTATGGGCTTGGCCCATAACCATTCTGTTCTCATAGCAAGTCATGCAAATATGCAACTCCCCCCCAACCTACAATCCAACCGTAACACCAACCTTAGCAGACCCCCTGCCGAAGGCCGCGGCTAATCCACCACTGATCACATCGTGATCCATAAACCTTACCTTGGCAAGCTCGCTGCTCAAGGCCGTGGCTGAGCCACCGATCAACCAAAGTGATCCCAATAGCATAATCCGTCTACGGTGATGCACATAGCCATCAACCGCCGAGATGGGCACCGAGCCACACCTCCCTTGAGGTAGCACACAACTAACCCTCAAGCGCTAATGTAGCCCGAGCTAACATTAGACCACGTACATCAATACGTACACTCCTTCCTTCATTGATCCAATCCACCTCCCATGTATGTATGTAAAAAATGTAACATGTCAAATCATAACATAAGAGTAGGCATCACATGTTAATTACCATATCATGTATATATCATAAATAACTTAATATCAAAGATTTTACTCACCTGATATTCAATTACCCAAAATAAGCATTCACCACTCAAGCCATTATAATCGGCTACCACACATCATGCATATGTATAAGCACTAGCAAGCAAATAACCGAGAAATAGTGCGATGATTACGCACCTAATTGATACAACCGATCCACCCTCGAAACGCTACTTAATGCTTCTGCAAACACTGACTATACCACTCCAAAGAAAGTCTCCTGCGTTAGGCTCTTCTCCCCTACAATCGGCCTTAGCATCATATACTTAACAACCTTAGACTTAATCAAATACCAAATACATAACTTACCAAAATAAACCCTTACCACCACTTACCAAGTCGACTGCTAACAACTGAGGCTAGACCGAATGCCTCAAAATCCCAGAGTACCTTCAACAACAATTGTAACGGAAACCTAAAGAGATCTATGCTAATATTCGGCCAAGGTGCTACCAAATTGAAGAAAGGAAATTCGGCACAAAGGTGGGGTGTAGATTCGGCTAACAAAAGAAACCTAATGGAAAAGGGAATAGGGGTTTCGGCCAAAAGGTTTGAAAAGAGGAAATAAAGGTATGGGGGTGTACTTTCGGTTTAGCACCAAATGGAAGAGAAGAGATGAAAGGGTGAGTGATTTCAGCCAAGGATTAAAAAGAATAGAAAGAAGGAAGATAGCAATGGAGGTTTCGGCTTAGGAGAAATGGGGAGAACAAATGGAGAATTTGTGAAGAAAAATTCGGCAAGAAAGCAAATGGAAAAAGGCAAAAAGTTGAGCACCTCCTCCCTATTTATACTACTACAATTGGCACCCACCTAACACCCTCCAAAAACCCAAAAATACCCTCCCCTAGCCCCCAAAACCGGCCACTACTCAACCCCTCAAAAAAAATCCCAAGATTTCCTCCTATTTCCACTCTACACCCATCCTTCAAACTATTTCAAATTCAAACCACCTCAAGTCTTCTCTTAGCCACTCATTCAAAAAGGTTTGAACAAGTCAAAATCCTCCTTTTAAGGTGCCAAAACTGAAACCAACTCTCCCCCCTTGCTCATGACGCAAAAACAAATCAAAATGCTGCCTTTGCAGCTCGAACCTGAGACCCCTTCCCCCTGCAAGTGGCGTCACCTTCCAAGCTCTAGAGTGGCGCCTCCTTGCCACTCTGCCAAGCCATTCCTTGTGTCATATCTTCACCAAAATTTCTCTTAAGACCCAACTTTGCCAAGCTCCCCTTTTTATCCACTAAAACTAAAAATTTCCTAAGGCATCCCCCCACCACCTAGGGTTCTCAGGATCCCTAAAACTCACCTAACCACACACTGAAGTGTGCCAACACCTGAGCTATGCACCAAATGCCTAACCCCTAGAACCAGGGTGTTACATGTTCCATGTTTTTATCTCTGGTACCTAAGATCGTCTGTGTCTATATGTCTTCAAAAATGCCTACAACGTCCCACTCAGACTCAACGGCAACAAGAAGACAGAACGACAGATATATGGGTTTTGAGACAAAAACCACAAAATAAACGGAGTTGAAGATAAAAGATAGAAACTTACAATGATAACTACGATATTAGAGCTCCAGAAATTGTTACTCCGGGGCTCCTCTGATAGGATATCTGATACCAACTACAGGGGGGAGGGAGGGATATGCACAAGCGGAAGGGGACTATAATATCGTAGGATAATATTTCATTAGAAGAAAATAGATAATTTACAAAAGATTTACAAGGGTTTTCTTGAAGAGAGCAAGTATACAAGAGAGCTTGTATATTGCAAATTCTAAGTGATTCCAAAACCCGATACCTCGTTCGGGATACAAGAATGCCTATTTATAACAAAAATTTCTAAACTATAATCTAATTACAATTCAGGTACACACAGTATCCTGATAAGAATGAAATTAATAAACTCTAATCTATTCACAATTGAAATCCGAATAGTATCCTGATTAGGACACCTTGATTAGTGAGCTTCATGGTTGTTTCCACGTTGCTTCCTTGAATAGTGTCTTGATAAGAATGCTTTGGTTTTTTCCACGTAGCTTCCTTGAACAGTTTCTTGATAAGGATGCTTTGGTTTTTTCCACGTAGCTTCCTTGAACAGTGTCTTGTTTGTCAGCTTCATGGTGGCTTCCACGTAGCTTCTTTGATGTGAAGGTTGTCATCATGGTAGCTTCCACGTAACTTCCTTTTTTGGCAATATCTGCTGCTTGCATCTTTGCTTACATCATGACATTGACGGTTGCTTCCATCATTGCTTACGTCACTTGATATGGATTATGACGGGTTGTCATATCCAATAATTTTCTCCTTTTTTGGATTTATCCTTCCTGGATATTTTTGAGATTCATTTCCTCGATTTCATCCAGGTGTAGGGATTCGGGTGAAGGTGCTGGTGTGTTCCAGTGCTCCCACACTTCTCTGATTTTCGCTGCTAACGGACAATCTTCAATTTCCATCTCAGCTATTTTTGTTAATAGCGAAATAGCGTCTTCATTCCCATGCCTCTCAGCCTGGTGGTGTAACACCCTGGTTAGGGGGGTTAGGCTTTTGGTGCTTAGCTC
The DNA here is from genome assembly GCA_005393395.2 of Gossypium australe. Taxonomy (NCBI): domain Eukaryota; kingdom Viridiplantae; phylum Streptophyta; class Magnoliopsida; order Malvales; family Malvaceae; genus Gossypium; species Gossypium australe. The sequence goes on from CM016618.1 coordinate 20,779,129, forward strand.
AGGTGTTGGCACACTTTAGTGTGTGGTTGGGTAAGTTTTAGGGGTCCTGAGAACCCTAGGTGATGGTGGAATGCCTTGGAAAATTTTTGATTTTCAGGGGTTAAGAAGAGAGCTTGGTTTTTGGGGGCCTTAAGAGAATTATTAGGGGAATTAAAGCACAAAGATTGGCTTGGCAAAGTGGCAAGGGAGGCGCCACTAAGAGCTTGGAAAGTGACGCCTCAGGTGCAAGGGAAGGGGCCAGTGTTCGAGCTGCGGAGGCAGCATCTTGGGTTTGTTTTTGCGTCATGAGAGAGGGGGGAGATGTTGGATTCGGTTTGGGCACTTAAAAGATGGAGAAGACTTGGTCTTTACCTTTTAAATTTGGCTAGGTGGAGGTTTGACCCATTCAAACTTTTTGAATGGGTGTTAGGGAGGAAAAGTAGGAAGGAATATTGGGATTTGGAAGGGAGTTGGGTTGTGGCCGGTTTTGGGAGTTTATGGAGGGCATTTTCGGTTTTGTGGGGTGAGCTTAGGGGTGGCCGAATATTATAAATAGGGGGAGGTGTTCACCTTTTTGGTTTTTACCATTTGTGTTCTTGCCGAAACTTGTTTCTCATTTCTTTGTGTGCCGAATTCCTTTGGACCCTTTGCCGAATCCTAGTTTCTTCCTTAAGCCTTCATCCATTTGTCTTCCATACTCTACCAACATTAAAAACATTCCTTCTATTCATCTAGGCACTTTGGCCGAAACTCCAAGATCACATAGCCGACTTTCTCCCATTTGTTTCTCCCCTCTTCTCAAACCTCTTTTGGCCGAAACTACTATTTTCTCTCCTTGATTTATCTGTTAGCCGAATCTACATCACCCTTTGCCGAATTTCTTTCCCTCAATTTGGTAGTACTATTGGCCGAATGTTAGCATAGACCTCTTCGGGTTTCATAGCAATCGTTTTGGTAAGGCTTTGTTTTAGTAAGCTATGTATTTAGTATTCGTTTTAATCTAAGGTTTTGATGTCAAGGTCGATTGTAGGGGAGAAGAGCCTATCACAGGAAACCTTTCGAGAGTTGGATAGTCAGCGGTTGCTAAAGTATTAGGTAGCATTTCGGGATTGGATCGTTTGTGCTATTAAGGTGCGTAACCATCGCACTATTTCTCGGTTTGCTTGCTAGCTATTAAACATATGTGTTATGTGTGGAAGCCGATTATAATGGCTTGAGTGATGTGAACCGATGATGGTAAGATTGGTTGTGATATTTGTATATTTTATATATGTTTGATGTGGTATTGATAAATAATAAATACTCACTCTATATGATATTCTTGCATGATTCATTGACACATGGGCGTGGGATTGGATTGAAGAAGGAGGAAGTGTACACAAGTTGTACGTGGTCTAATGATAGCTCCGGCTACATTAGTGCTTGAAGGTTAGCTGTGTGCTACCACAAGGGAGATGTGGCTCGGTGCCCATCTCGGCGGTTGATTGCTATGTGCATCACCGTAGACGGTTTACGATTGTGGGATCACTTGGGTTGATCGGTGGCTCAGCCACGGCCTTGAGCAGCGAGTTGCTAAGGTAAGGTTATGGAATCACGATGTGATCAGTGGTGGTTTATCCACGGCCTTAGGCAGGGAGTCTGCTAAGGTTGGTGTTCGGTTGGACAATGGGTTGGGCTGAAAAGCATTCTTGCATGATTTGTTTCGATGGCTGTGTGGGTATGGGCCAAGCCCATACGTATGGGAAATAAGTGTTGTGATTATGCACTGAGTCAGTGGACTCACTCTTTATTTTCTAACCATTTCAGGTGATGCGTAGATTGGACCGGGATCGGAGAAGACACATGGTGGCCCATGCAGGAAGAGAAGTTTAAATATATTGAAGCTTATTTATATTTGAAGTATTTGGTTTAAATATTGTGTAATAAGGGCCTTTTTATTTATTTTACTTTGGAAATTACTTAATTTTGGTTACTATTTTATTTTAATTTGATTATGACTTGGTAAAATTTAATTACTAGCTTGTGAAAATGATTTTATTCTAATCTACTTATTCAAAGTATTCATAAGTTAATAAAGTGCTTTAAAATGGACATTTTTATTTAATTTCAAAGTCTAACAGTATAGTTTTAAAAGTTCATGGGTTTTATCAGTAAGATAGTAAATTTTCGTATTTTAAATTCTTAGTAAAGAAAGAAAATTGTCACTAACATAACCAGATTCGGTCGTAGTGAATGGGCCGGGTTTGGGGATGTTACAGATTGGTATCAGAGCCCGGTTCAAAACTCGGCTTTGAGGATTTTGGGCCCAAAAACATTTTCAAAAGGGGCTTTTCAAAAATATGGGTTTTTATGAAAGGTTTTCAGGTTATTCAGGCATGGCACCTGTGTCTCCGGCCCGAAGTCCACCAGGTAAGTACTTCGGACTGTCTTGAATTGATTAGCTTGTATGAATTTATTTGGGCTTAGTTTGGGCCCGTAGAATAGAATAATAGGATCTGTTGGACCCTAGGATTAGTTTTCTCAAACATTTGCATAAAACTTAAGGCTATTAAACAAACCTGTGAAATAAGTAGCCGAGTTAAGGTGTGGCAACCTTGGTGCGCATGTCTAGGATTGGATCCGGAAGAGCTAGGTACTTAAGCAGTCCTCGTGACTCACCTCCTCTTCGCAGGAATCCTACCTGGTGCGTAGCTTCGGTTCATCTTAACCAAGAGGACTTGTTCATAGGCTAAACCGATTATTAAAACCCGAAAGGGAATTAGCCTTGCTGTTTTCTAAAATTCCCTGTTTTAAAATTTTCAAATTTACCCCTCTGGTTTGTGAAACCTTAAATCTGATTTTGAAGGACGTTTTTCTTTCGATTTACAAAATTACCAAAATGCCCTTAGTGGCAAAATTACCAAAACGCCCCTGTATTGCAAAATTACTGTACTACCCTCAAATTTTGATAAAATGCTCTTTACTTTGCAAAATACTAAAATCCGAGTTTTTAAAATATTAGGATACTCTGATTTGTGGAAATTTACGAAAATACCCCAGGTTGACAAAATTACCGAAATGCCTTTGGTTTCTAAATTTTCAGATTTCTCTCAACTTCTACTGAAATATTCCTATTTTACTATATATCAAAAAATTCTATTTTGTAAAATGTTGTGATATCTCGATTTTGAGAATGTACGAAAATGCCCATGATTTCCAAAATTACAAAAATAACCCTGATTTCCGAAATTTTTGTGATACTTCCGGTTTGAAAAACGAAATTTTCAAGATGACTCCGAGATTTTGTAAATTTTGAAGTTTCTTTAAGTTGGAAAACTATTTTCAAAATTGACCCAGAGTTATTACCTATATACCCCTATAGGAAAATGACGAAATTACCCCTGGGTAGGGAAGGAAACTTGATTGCTCGAAAGAACTACTCTCGGAAACTTTATTGCATAAAATTGCTCGTGGATAAAACAGTGAAACAAGAATTTCTAATCCATAAAACTTCTTAAACAGACTAAATCGAGGCGCTAGATATGAGTTCTAGGGGGCGTGGTCGCAATACTCGTGGACGTGGTAGAGGCAGGATGTCAGTATCGGAACCGGTTGGGTCACGCCATGGGTCAGAAAGCGATGCTCTGCCACCAGCTGTTGAGGTTGAGCAGCAAGATCAGACTGGAGGAGACGACGCAGTGTCACAAGCTATGCTGCGAGTGCTCGAGCGAGTGGCAGGAGCCAATGTGGGCAATAGGACTCGGAAATCAGTACCCGAAAGGCTTAGGGCGAATGGAGCCGAGGTTTTCAGAGGAGTGTCTGGGGTAGCTCCAAACGTGGCAGAGTACTGGCTTGAGGCTGTTGAAAGGATTATGGACGACTTAGACTTAACTGCTGAGGAGAAGCTTAAGGGTGTTGTTTCGTTGCTGCGGGATGAAGCCTACCAGTGGTGGCTCACGGTTAAGGAAAGTACCCCTGCGGATCGAGTGGACTGGGGTTACTTTAAGATTAAGTTCGAAGGGAAGTATGTCAGAGCGAGCTACGTGGATGCTCAGAGGAAGGCGTTCCTCAATCTGGTGCAAGGTAGTAAGTCAATAGCGGAGTATGAAGCTGAGTTTCTGCGTTTGAGCCGTTATGCTCGGGGCATCGTGGCAACGGATTATGAGAGATGTGTCAGATTTGAAGATGGTCTGCGGGATGAGCTGCGAGTTTTGATTGCTCCGCATCAGGAAAGAGACTTCGCCGTTTTAGTGGAGAAAGCTCGGATAGCTGAGGAAGTCAAGAAGGCTGAGAGGCAGAACAGAGAAAGAAACCGTGATAAGAGAAGTGTTGGATCGCCAGAAATGGTTGAGAGGATTCAGAAAAGACCGAGGGTTGAGACTCCTGTTCATATTGCTAAGCCGGCCGCCAGAAATCCAGATCGTCCGTGTGAGCAGTGCGGAAGGTATCATGTTGGCGAGTGCTGGAATCGTGTTCGAGAATGTTTTAGATGCAAGTCCAAATCTCATCTGATTAAGGATTGTCCCCAGAACCCGGATAGGACTCAGATAGTGGGTCAAGGTTATGTGCAACCAGGTAGAGGTGGTCAGCAGGCGACGAGAGGTCGTGGTCCGAACCATGGAGGAAATGGTTCCGGCCGAGGTCGTGGAGCAGTAGACCGCGGTAATGGTGGTACTGAGGCAAGACAGCCAGGTCTGGTTTATGCGGTCCATCGGAGGGAGGAGAATGATGTGCCTGATGTGTCAGCGGGTAAGTATCTTATGTTTGGAATATTCTCTGTTGTTTTGTTTGTTTGGGTGGTTGTTTGTTTTGTTGCTCGTAATGTATGTGGAACCTTGAGCATGTTAGAACCTGTGCCTAGAAGTATGTTAGCTCTTTAAGATCAGAGTGCGCAGCCATAGCGTAGTGGGAGGAACTGGACTGTTAGTTTAGACAAGTAATTTCGAGGACGAAATTATCTTAAGGAGGGTAGAATTGTAACACCCTGGTTAGGGGGGTTAGGCTTTTGGTGCTTAGCTCAGGTGTTGGCACACTTTAGTATGTGGTTGGGTAAGTTTTAGGGGTCCTGAGAACCCTAGGTGATGGTGGAATACCTTGGAAAATTTTTGATTTTCAGGGGTTAAGAAGAGAGCTTGGTTTTTGGGGGCCTTAAGAGAATTATTAGGGGAATTAAAGCACAAAGATTGGCTTGGCAAAGTGGCAAGGGAGGCGCCACTAAGAGCTTGGAAAGTGACGCCTCAGGTGCAAGGGAAGGGGCCAGTGTTCGAGCTGCGGAGGCAGCATCTTGGGTTTGTTTTTGCGTCATGAGAGAGGGGGGGAGATGTTGGATTCGGTTTGGGCACTTAAAAGATGGAGAAGACTTGGTCTTTACCTTTTAAATTTGGCTAGGTGGAGGTTTGACCCATTCAAACTTTTTGAATGGGTGTTAGGGAGGAAAAGTAGGAAGGAATATTGGGATTTGGAAGGGAGTTGGGTTGTAGCCGGTTTTGGGAGTTTATGGAGGGCATTTTCAGTTTTGTGGGGTGAGCTTAGGGGTGGCCGAATATTATAAATAGGGGGAGGTGTTCACCTTTTTGGTTTTTCACCATTTGTGTTCTTGCCGAAACTTGTTTCTCATTTCTTTGTGTGCCGAATTCCTTTGGACCCTTTGCCGAATCCTAGTTTCTTCCTTAAGCCTTCATCCATTTGTCTTCCATACTCTACCAACATTAAAAACATTCCTTCTATTCATCTAGGCACTTTGGCCGAAACTCCAAGATCACATAGCCGACTTTCTCCCATTTGTTTCTCCCCTCTTCTCAAACCTCTTTTGGCCGAAACTACTATTTTCTCTCCTTGATTTATCTGTTAGCCGAATCTACATCACCCTTTGCCGAATTTCTTTCCCTCAATTTGGTAGTACTATTGGCCGAATGTTAGCATAGACCTCTTCGGGTTTCATAGCAATCGTTTTGGTAAGGCTTTGTTTTAGTAAGCTATGTATTTAGTATTCGTTTTAATCTAAGGTTTTGATGTCAAGGCCGATTGTAGGGGAGAAGAGCCTATCACAGGAAACCTTTCGAGAGTTGGATAGTCAGCGGTTGCTAAAGCATTAGGTAACATTTCGGGATTGGATCGTTTGTGCTATTAAGGTGCGTAACCATCGCACTATTTCTCGGTTTGCTTGCTAGCTATTAAACATATGTGTTATGTGTGGAAGCCGATTATAATGGCTTGAGTGATGTGAACCGATGATGGTAAGATTGGTTGTGATATTTGTATATTTTATATATGTTTGATGTGGTATTGATAAATAATAAATACTCACTCTATATGATATTCTTGCATGATTCATTGACACATGGGCGTGGGATTGGATTGAAGAAGGAGGAAGTGTACACAAGTTGTACGTGGTCTAATGATAGCTCCGGCTACATTAGCGCTTGAAGGTTAGCTGTGTGCTACCTCAAGGGAGGTGTGGCTCGGTGCCCATCTCGGCGGTTGATTGCTATGTGCATCACCGTAGACGGTTTACGATTGTGGGATCACTTGGGTTGATCAGTGGCTCAGCCACGGCCTTGAGCAGCGAGTTGCCAAGGTAAGGTTATGGAATCACGATGTGATCAGTGGTGGTTTATCCACGGCCTTAGGCAGGGAGTCTGCTAAGGTTGGTGTTCAGTTGGACAATGGGTTGGGCTGAAAAGCATTCTTGCATGATTTGTTTCGATGGCTATGTGGGTATGGGCCAAGCCCATACGTATGGGAAATAAGTGTTGTGATTATGCACTGAGTCAGTGGACTCACTCTTTATTTTCTAACCATTTCAGGTGATGCGTAGATTGGACCGGGATCGGAGAAGACACATGGTGGCCCATGCAGGAAGAGAAGTTTAAATATTTTAAAGCTTATTTATATTTGAAGTATTTGGTTTAAATATTGTGTAATAAGGGCCTTTTTATTTATTTTACTTTGGAAATTACTTAATTTTGGTTACTATTTTATTTTAATTTGATTATGACTTGGTAAAATTTAATTACTAGCTTGTGAAAATGATTTTATTCTAATCTACTTATTCAAAGTATTCATAAGTTAATAAAGTGCTTTAAAATGGACATTTTTATTTAATTTCAAAGTCTAACAGTATAGTTTTAAAAGTTCATGGGTTTTATCAGTAAGATAGTAAATTTTCGTATTTTAAATTCTTAGTAAAGAAAGGCAATTTTCACTAACATTACCAGATTCGGGCGTAGTGAATGGGCCGGGTTTGGGGATGTTACAGGTGGTTTCCAGTGTCGTAGGCTAGGATTCTTCTCCCATCGGTCCAAAACTCGTAACTATTTTGTTGGAGTAGGAACTGGGCTTCTAGCATTAGATCAACTCCGGCTTGGATTTGATAATGGAGAAAATTCTTATAACACTCGTCAATGGTTTTTGACAAATGCTGTTGATCTTCTTGGGCCGCCAAGAGGGATCTTCCTCCAAGCATTTTATGAATAATCCATATTTGATATGGCTGATAAAATTTTTCTTTTTCAGCAATACTAATAAGGCTGTGTATTTTTATATAAAAATAGTAAACAAAATCATCTAAATTAACATAGTTTGTTAATCTAGATTTTACCATTGCTGGAAAATCTTTTATTAAATCAAAATAAAGATTTTGGACTGTTATTTCTTTAACAAATCCCCATTCAATACTGGTTATATCAAATGGCTCATGATTTAATCGAAATTTGATAGCAGGAGTTGTTCTCCTATATCATTTGTATAAACAAAAGCTTGTGAAAATTATTTAGAAAAAGTTTCTAAAAATAGAGCTTGCTGGTTGCAAATGGCTCTTTTTATTTTCGAAAATATATCAATAGGTAGAATTTGTCTACACTTGTTATATAGACATATTTTAAACACCTTATTAATAATAGGAGTGTTTCTCCCTTTATTAATAAAATATTGAAATATATCAAGAAGATTGTTTATCTCCTTAATATCCATATATTCGACTAGGATTTCATCCCAATCTCGGTATAAAATAGATTTTAGTAATAAATCTTCGGATTTATTTTCCTTAGTTGTTTTTTCAACTAGGAATTCCGAGAATTGTGTAAGAGCTTTTCGGAAATTTGCTCTTTGCTCAAGAACATGGTTTTTCCATATTCTGTTTATAAAATTGTAATATTCTACGGGTAATCCTGGATTATAAAAATCCTTTGGTTTAGGGAAATGAAGAGTTTGTTGTTTTTTCAACAAATCTTCTGTTTCGAGAAAGTGAAGAGTTTGTTGTTTTTTCAACAAATCTTCTGTATTTTTGATGAGTTCAGAATCTGAATCGGGATTTTGAGAGAATTCAAAGTAACTCACCGGAGACGGTGTTTGAGAAAATCCAAATGGTTGGTTTACCATCGGATATGGTACATAATATCCCTGTTTAGGATAAAATTGTACTTGTGCATGTGTATTAAACCCCTTTTTAGGATTTGTGGTAGCAATAAATCCTTGTTTAGGACTTACTGGTGAAGCAATAAATCCTTGTTTAGGACTCATTTGTTTTCCTTTTTTATGGATAGTTCTCCATCCATCATTTTCTATTAGAGGTTGTTTACCTCTATCCATAAGGCCTGCTAAGAAAATCAGCAATCATTAGTAATTTTATAGTAATTAACTAATGGGATTTCTATAGTTATGGTCAAACATAAAAATATACTCATCAGAATCTGTATCAGACTCTGTTTCTGAAATTTATTCATATAATATTTCAGAAGGATTTATTTCCTCGCTAAAACGTACTTCTAAACCTTGTTCTTCAAGGTTTTTTATCATCTTTCTAGCATTTTTGCCTTTGTTAGGACAATTAGTTGCTATATGACCTTCTTCATCACAAATAAAACATTTACATATTTGTTTTTTATTCTTATTAGAAGTTTTTCTTCTAACAAATTTTTTCTTTTTATTATTACTATTTTTATTTCCTGGTTTCCATTTAGCTAATTTATATTTTTTATGCTTTTTATAGGGCTTTGAACGTATGGAGTTACATCCAAATTCCCATTCTCCTTCTAACATTTTTGTGCAATATCTATGACTTAATTTATTCTTGACTTGTTTAGCCGCTTTACTCTGTAAACAATGTAATATAATTCTTTCTTTAGCAAAGTTAATCCTATTACCTATAGTATCTATATTTGCTACCTCTGTATTATTATCACTACTATGTTTTATTATGAAAGAAGCATATTTGTTAATGCAAATTTCATCCCAAGGTGGTGGTAATTTATGAAAGTATTGGTTTTTCCAAAAGTCTATACTTTCATTTTTTAACTTTTGATATTCATGAAGAAATTTTTTAGAAAATTCATCTAAATATCTAATATCACATAATTTTAATTTTGACAAGATATAGCTTCCTTGAACAGTTTCTTGATAAGGATGCTTTGGTTTTTTCCACGTAGCTTCCTTCAACAGTTTCTTGATAAGGATGCTTTGGTTTTTTCCACGTAACTTCCTTGAACAGTGTCTTGTTTGTCAGCTTCATGGTGGCTTCCACGTAGCTTCTTTGATATGAAGGTTGTCATCATGGTAGCTTCCACGTAACTTCCTTTTTTGGCAATATATGCTGCTTGCATCATTGCTTACATCATGGCATTGACGGTTGCTTCCATCATTGCTTACGTCACTTGATATGGATTATGACGGGTTGTCATATCCAATAATTTTCTCCTTTTTTGGATTTATCCTTCCTGGATATTTCTGAGATTCATTTCCTCGATTTCATCCAGGAGTAGGGATTCGGGTGAAGGTGCTGGTGTGTTCCAGTTCTCCCACACTTCTCTGATTTCCGCTGCTAACGGACAATCTTCAATTTCCATCTCAGCTATTTTTGTTAATAGCGAAATAGCGTCTTCATTCCCATGCCTCTCAGCCTGGTGGTTTCCAGTGTCGTAGGCTAGGATTCTTCTCCTATCGATCCAAAACTCGAAACTGTTTTGTTGGAGTAGGAACTAGGCTTCTACCATTAGATCAACTCCGGCTTGGATTTGATAATGGAGAAAATTCTTATAACACTCGTCAATGGTTTTTGACAAATGCTGTTGATCTTCTTGGGCCGCCAAGAGGGATCTTCCTCCAAGCATTTTATGAATAATCCATATTTGATATGGCTGATAAAATTTTTCTTTTTCAGCAATACCAATAAGGCTGTGTATTTTTATATAAAAATAGTAAACAAAATCATCTAAATTAACATAGTTTGTTAATCTAGATTTTACCTGTAACATCCCCAAACCCGGCCCACAAGTCCTGACCGGATCCGGTATGTCACTGCCGAAAACGTTTAAAAATATTCTTACTTGTGGTGGAACTTGAAAATTTTGTACTTATTCAAAAACCATGTCAATTTTAAAATTTATGAAATAATATAAGCTTGATATAAAATGTCCGAATTAAAACCTTAATTTATGTTTTAAGTTATAGTTTGCCGAAAATAAACTGATTTCAAACTAATAATTTAATCGTCATTTGGTTTTAGCATAACATAAATACTCAAATAATATAATTGGGCCTTATTACAATAAAAACTTATTCAAATACTTAATAATATTGAAAATGATAAATTCTATTAAATAAGGAAAAACAACTTCTGTATGGAAATCTGCTTCTGCATGGCCACCTTTGTATCCACTCCAACCCGGTCCAAAATCACGAATCACCTGCGATGTTTAAAAAGTTGGGTGAGTCACACAGACTCAGTGTGTAATTAACCACTGAATTCCACCCACATGCTAACCACCACATAATAACCCATGCATCAGATATCATATATCATGTTCAGATCATATCACATTCTGGGCTTGGCCCATACTCATAACATTTATCAAGTAACCGGGTAATTAGCCACATACCCTCCACATACGGGGCTTAGCCCATTTCTTATTCAAGTTCACGATCACATGTATTCACATACCACAAATATGCAATAATGAATCCCGACCCAAGCCCGAGGTCCATCCTCTACACACCCCCTTATCCAACCTAGCACACACCAGGGGATTATTAAAATCACCCTCTCCTTTTAACTCCACAAAGGCATTCAATGCCATCCACGTGCAATTAAGCACAAAATCCACAACGCGACCTCAGTCAGCGCCAATCCACGATGTAGCCGTAGCTAACACCAAAATCACGATGGGACACATAGTCACTCATCAATCCACGATATGGCACATAGCCGATATCAATCACGATGAGGCACATAGCTACTCATCAACCACGTACTCGAAGTACACCCGTACCTACTTTCATAGCCCACCCATGCACATGCAACATAAAATACAGTCATGATAATGCATGAACATGTTTATTCATAATCAAGGCATACCCACACACATATACAAATCAATAGTCACATCTCAACAGGTTCGGAACTAACCTGGTCATCGTCATACCCTTGAAGGGTATCAATATCACACTTATCACTGCATTTGTTAGTAAACATATTACACATGCAAATGTCACATAAAACCCGGAAACAGTAGGCTAGCTACACACCTTATAACCTGAAGCTCTAGACCCTCGATTCCGACGCTATCGTTTAGCGAGACTATAGCTATTTGCCTATAGTTTTCTGCTGCTGGCCCACACCCCGGTGGCCAATCTCGAACCGCCGAGACAGCTCTTTTCTTGAACTTTGGAATAGGGGCTTTCCCTTGCCCTCCTTGACTGGTATTGGCCTCCATCAAAATGCTTAATCAGATAAACTGGTTAAACTTCCAAGTCATAAACTAAATGTTGAACCTTTACCAAATATTGCTTACCAAAATATCTTAAATCCCGGAGGATCGATCTATGACCCTAGATATCCTTGCTCCTACACCAGCCAATCATTAATATGAACAACATAGGCCATTCGGCCAAACCAAGTGAATCTCAAAGGGTTAACACATATCTCCTACCTCAAGGCCAATTTGATTTCAAATCAAATCTCAAAACTACGAAATGGTCCCTTTTTGCAATCGACCACACCCTAAAACGCATAAATGATTAGCCTTAATAGCCTTCGACTTTCGAATAATAAAAGAATAATTACTAACATGGATCCCTACCACCACTTATCGAATTTGACTACCAACGATTGAAGGAGAAAAATCCGAAGAGATCCACACCACACCTAGAATTTGGCCAAGGTGCAAACTAATAGGAGAGGAGAAGTTTCGGCTACCAAAGAGATTAAAAGAAAAATAATAAAAACCAACAACTGATTAAATGGCCAAAGAAGAAATCGGCAAGGGTATATCCTGCTTGGGGGGTTTTCAGTTTCAAGAAAGAAAAGAGGTGAACTTACTTAAAAATTCGGCTTTACTAGAAAAAAAAAAAGAACAAAAGAACTTTCTTGGCTTTAAGATTTCGGCAATGGAGAGATCAAGGAAAGAACAAAAAAATAAAAATAAAAAAAAAATATAAACTCCCTCCTATTAAAATTCGGAACACATGGAAGAAAGAAAACCAAATTTTCGGCAGCTCTCTCCTTAAAAGCTTCAAGGCCGAATAGCACACCTCAAGAGTCCTACAATCTACCACCATCTAATCTCTATTAAAACTCTTATTTTATCTCATATTCTATCCCCTTATAAAATTCAAAATAAACCAATAACAACCATTATCTCCTATTTACTAATTTTAAACTAAATAAAATAATCCTACAATAAATAAAATAAAGTAAGTTTATCACTTACTTACCAGCCGAATTCAAAAAGGACTAAACAACATCAGTTTAATCTTATCTATTTGAAGCTCCCATGTGCCGTCCAACACCTTCAAATCTGCTGCCAAAAAGAATAAAAATTAAACTCCAAACGCAACTCTCTTGGTTCGAACCTGGAACCTTACTGCTGCACACCTCTCCTCCAACGCCCCAGGCCACTCAGCCGCATTGAATTTCATGTCATAAAGCCCCCAACATTTAACTTTAAAGCCTTCCTACTCAAGCCCATCACCGCATATAAAAATAAAACACGCAAAATGCTGCTCCAGCCACTCAAACCAGCGCCCATCTTCACCTCCAACTCCTAAGTGGCGCACGGGAACCACTTTGCCAAGGTGCAGCTTGTGTCAAAGACTCGCCTCAGCTCCTTTTAAGGCCTCCTTCCTTGTAACGCCAAAACCCAAAAATTAAAACCAGTTTGCTGCCTCCTTGATTCGAACCTGAGACCTTAAGGCATCACCTTCCCACAGCCCCAAGTAGCGCCTCCATGCCACTCCAACAAAGACATTCTTGTGTCATAACCTTCCAAATAAATCTCTTAAGACCTCTAAAGCCAAGCTCCCCTTTTAACCACTGAAAACTAAAAATTTTCTAAGGCATCCCTTACCTTCTAGGGTTCTTCAAACCCCTAAAAATTCCTCCAACATGTCCATAAGCCTGCTACACACTCGGGTTATGCTCCAAACGCATAACCCCTAAACCAGGGTGTTACATTACCATTACTGGAAAATCTTTTATTAAATCAAAAGAAAGATTTTGGACTGTTATTTCTTTAACAAATCCCCATTCAATACTGGTTATATCAAATGGCTCATGATTTAATCGAAATTTGATAGCAGGAGTTTTTTATCCTATATCATTTGTATAAACAAAAGCTTGTGAAAAATATTTAGAAAAAGTTTCTAAAAATAGAGCTTGCTGGTTGCAAATGGCTCTTTTTATTTTCGAAAATATATCAATAGGTAGAATTTCTCTACACTTGTTATATAGACATATTCTAAACATCTTATTAATAATAGGAGTGTTTTTCCCTTTATTAATAAATTATTGAAATATATTAAGAAGATTGTTTATCTCCTTAATATCCATATATTCGACTAGGATTTCATCCCAATCTTGGTATAAAATAGATTTTAGTAATAAATCTTCGAATTTATTTTCCTTAGTTGTTTTTTCAACTAGGAATTCCGAGAATTGTGTAAGAGCTTTTCGGAAATTTTCTCTTTGCTCAAGAACATGGTTTTTCCATATTCTGTTTATAAAATTGTAATATTCTGCCAGTAATCCTGGATTATAAAAATCCTTTATTTCAGGGAGGTGAAGAGTTTGTTGTTTTTTCAACAAATCTTCTGTTTCGAGAAAGTGATGAGTTTGTTGTTTTTTCAACAAATCTTCTGTATTTTTGATGATTTGAGAATCTGAATCGGGATTTTGAGAGAATTCAAAGTAACTCACCGGAGACGGTGTTTGAGAAAATCCAAATGGTTGGTTTACCATCGGATATGGTACATAATATCCCTCTTTAGGATAAAATTGTACATGTGCAGGTGTATTAAATCCTTGTTTAGGATTTGTGGTGGCAATAAATCCTTGTTTAGGACTTACTGGTGAAGCAATAAATCCCTGTTTAGGACTCATTGGTTTTCCTTTTTTATGGACGGTTCTCCATCCATCATTTTCTATTAGAGGTTGTTTACCTCTATCATTTTCTCTTAGAGGTTGTTTACCTCTATCCATAGGGCCTGCTAAGAAAATCAGCAATCATTAGTAATTTTATAGTAATTAACTAATGGGATTTCTATAGTTATGATCAAACATAAAAATATACTCATCAGAATCTGTATCAGACTTTGTTTCTGAAATTAATTCATATAATATTTCAGAAGGATTTATTTCCTCGCTAAAACGTATTTCTAAACCTTGTTCTTCAAGGTTTTTTATCATCTTTCTAGCATTTTTGCCTTTGTTAGGACAATTAGTTGCTATATGACCTTCTTCATCACAAATAAAACATTTACATATTTGTTTTTTATTCTTATTACAAGTTTTTCTTCTAACAAATTTTTTCTTTTTATTATTACTATTTTTATTTCCTGGTTTCCATTTAGCTAATTTATATTTTTTATGCTTTTTATAGGGCTTTGAACGTATGGAGTTACATCCAAATTCCCATTCTCCTTCTAACATTTTTGTGCAATATCTATGACTTAATTTATTCTTGACTTGTTTAGCCGCTTTACTCTGTAAACAATGTAATATAATTCTTTCTTTAGCAAAGTTAATCCTATTACCTATAGTATCTATATTTGTGTAACACCCTGGTTCAGGGGCTTGCGGAATGGGTTTAAATCAAGTGTTAGTAGGTTTTTGGGAGTGCTTGGATGAGTTTTAGGGGTTTTAGAAATGTTTGGATGAAAGGGGGAAGGGTTTGGAAAATTTTGGATTTTAGTGTGAAAAGGGAAACGAGCCAAGGGAGACCTTAAGAATTATTTTCGGTGATTTATGGCACAAGCAAGGCTTTGGCAAGGTGGCTGTGTGCGCAGCTTAGGGGGCTGGAGGTAGCGTCTGTGAGGGTCTTAGGTTCGATCCAAGAAGGCAGCAGATGAGTTTTAATTTTTGGAGTATGGCGTTGCAAGGTAGAAGGCCTTAAAATAATATGGGGGCGTGTTTGGTCGCAAGGAGCAGCTGGTCCAGGTGGTGCCTGTGCGGAACTTGGGCGCTGAAAGTGCGTGTGGGCATTGGTTCGAGCAACGGAAGCAGCTTTTGCGTGTTTATTTTTCTTATGCGGCTGGGGGGCTTGGGTAGGTAGCCCTTCAAGATTTTATGGTGTGGTTTTTGTCATAAAAATCAAGATGGCCGAGTGGCCTGGGCATTGAGGGTTAGGCGTGCGGCAGTTGGTCCCAGGTTCGAACCTGGAGAATGGCAATTGGAGTTTTAGTTTTTTTTAGTTATTTATTTATTTATTTTGGGCAGCAAATTGAAGGTGGACGGCACATGCAGATTAAATTAGATGATAAGGATAAGCTTAAGTATTGTTCTGAATTCGAATTTGGCTGGTGGGTGGTTTGTTGTTTTATTATTTTAGATAATTATAGTTTTTTTTTATTAGTTTAAATTAGAGATAGGATGTGGATAGGATAATGGGGGGATTTGTTTAATTCAAATGGAATTGAATTTGTGGCTTGAATTGGTTCCAGGAGGTGGCCGACTATGGGGATTTTCAATTGGTTGTATGTGGTCGGTTTTGGAGGTTTTTAGGAAGGAGAATGCCGAAATTCCCTTAGGCATTTTGGAGGTTTCGGCCAGTTTTGTTTGTGTACCCAAAAGCCGATTTTCTCAAAGCAACTCTCTCTCATTTTTCACTTTTTGGAACCAAAACCTTGTGTAGCCGAATGTTTCTTTTCACTTCTTCTTGCTATTTCATTTGAGTAAGCCGAATATGGTGATCCTTCTTTCTCACATTTCTTTTCTTTACAACTTTGATGCCGAACCCTCATTATCTTCTTAGCCGAATGCTTCATGTCATTATTGCCATTTCTTTAAGCCGAAACCATTTTACTTTGTGCTCCTAAAATTCATCTTCTTTTCTTAATACCATCTTACCGGAATTATACTCTATTTACTTCACTTTTAAAATCCTAGCCGAATCCCTCCCTGGTATTGCCGAAATTTCTTTCTAGCATTTGTTCTTATTTTGGGCCGAATATCAACCTCTCACCTAGTAGTTCTCTTGGCCGAATTTTGGAGTGGTGTGGACCTCTCTTGTGTAGTGCTCAATCGGGTTTAGAATAAGGGCAATCGAGATTTCGAAGCAGTCGATCGGAGTCAATACCTGTTGGTGATCAATTGGTAGGTATTGGTAAGTAGTGGTCGGTTTACCCTTTTAAGTTTCGTTTAGTCATGTTGCAAAGGACTAACTGTTTGCTTGTTTAGGGGTTGGCCGATTGTCTAAGGAGAACCATTGTTGGTTCCGGTTTTGGTAGGAAACCAAACCTATAGCAAGGTAAGGGTTCGGATGATAACCCCTTGGTTTTTGGTCTTAGCCGAATGGTTTGAGTGACTAATTCCTGTTTGGCCGATTATAGGAGCAAGGATTATCGAGGTTATCAAGGGTTTTAGATTGATTCTTTGATTAAGGCTTGCAGGTGTGTACTTTCACACTCTTCTAGTAATATATATGTGTTTATGATAATTGTGTTCATAAACACACTTCTTGTTGTTATAAATATATGTATATGAGTTGTGTGTTATGTGGATCCATCGTAAGGTGGATGTGATACCAGTATGGTATGAGAAAAAGGGTCAGGTAAGTCCCTGTTATGATGCTTTTGGTAAGCATAATGTATCTGTTACGTGTGCTATGATATTGGATGGCTGATAAATAATATGTATGTTACTAATCAAGCATGTGGGTATAAGTCTGTTAAAATGCACATCATTATTTATGTGGGTTGTACGAGTGGAGGGGGCAGTGATATTTTGTGCTGACGAGCACCAGTGTTTTGGTAACACACTGTGTCTTCGGACACCAGAGGTTTGGTACCTCCAGAGGTTTGGCACCTCATAGCGACTTATCCCTGTGGTTAACACCACCGTGGGTTGGCCCCACTTTTGAGACACAGGATCGTCTGCCAGTGATTTGGTATCACACGATGGGTTGGCCCCATCAATTGGTTTGTGACTTCGGTCACCAGTGTTTTGGTAACACAACTTTGTGTCTTTGGGACACCAGTGTTTTGGTAACACATTGTGACTATATGTCACCAGTGGTTTGGCACCACCAGTGGTTTGGTACCACAACGGGGTAGAAAATGTGTATGGATGGTTAGGATTGGGTGCATAATATTGATGGGATGTATGATGAGCATGATTATGTTTGTATGTGATATTTTGCTAATCCGGGAAAAAGGGGTAGCACACTGAGTCTTGGTGACTCACCTTTTTCCTTAACCATTTCAGGTAGTGCCTAAAGCTGGACCGGGACCGGAGAGGACAAGGTGGCCCATGCCGAAGACGATGATTAATTATGTCATGCTTAAGTTTTGGTTACAAGTATTTCATTTTAAGTATTGGGTTGTAATAAAAGGCCATTTTATTATTTTGGGTATTACTTTGACTATGGTTTATTTAAATTAAATTGCTACGTGAAAATGATTTATGGGTTGCAACCTTTTTATTCAAATGGATATTATAAACTAAAGTTTTAAAAATGAATGAGTTTAATGGCAAAGTTTTATTCCAAAGATATGTCTTTTCCAAAATTCAGCAAACTACGATGTTTTATTTTAAATCAAAAAGAATTTCAACCGTCTTTCCGCAATAACATAACCAGATTCGGTCGTAGTGAATGGGCCGGGTTTGGGGATGTTACAATTTGCTACCTCTGTATTATTATTGTAACACCCCAAACCCGGCCCAAACCATAAGACCGAATTTGGTTTGCTACAGAGAAAACATTTTGAAAACCATTTTAAAACTTAGTTTAATTGTCTTTCAATTGAAATTTTATTTGTTAAAAACCACACTTAAAAGAAATTTGTTGAGTCGAGTTGTTTAAAAATTTTAGATGTACCCGATGGTACTTTAAAAACATTTTTCGTTAAATTTGAGAAAAACATATGCATCCATATTAGCATCATCAAATAGTTTAAACCAAACATTCAAACACACAGCAATAATAGAATAATTTTAGGAGGCCTTATTACAAACATAAACCCAATAGATAAAATCCAAAATGTATTTATAGAAAGTCTCCATTGCATGGCCACCTCGAATCTATCCGGCTCCTCACCCGCGATCTATGAATCACCTGAAAAATTAAAGGAGAAGGTGAGTCACCAAGACTCAATGTGTAACCCTTCCCCGGTTTAGTGCAATAACATACACAAATCATAACCAATTAACATGCATAAGTTTAAATGCACCCAACCTAACCATCCAAACGCCTTTCTCTACCCCGTGTGGTACCAAACCACTGGTGGTGCCAAACCACTGGTGACATATAGTCACAAATGTGATACCAAATCACTGGAGATACCAAATCTCTGGTGTCCGAAGACACAATTGTGTTACCAAAACACTGGTGACCGAAGTCACAAATCAAGTGATGGGGCCAACCCATCGTGTGATACCAAATCACTGGCAGACAATCCCATATCTCAAAGTGGGGCCAACCCACGGTGGTATAAACCACAGGGACAAGTCGCTATGAGGTGCCAAACCTCTGGAGGTACCAAACCTCTGGTGACCGTAGTCACGATGTGTTACCAAAACACTGGTGTCCGTCGACACGAATATCACTGCCCCCTCCTCTCATCAACCCATTATAATCATTTATATGCATGTACCAAAAATCATGTTGATATATTTATTTAACAACATCCAATCGATTTATCATAAGCCATATATTAAATAATACACATACCAAATGTGTCATGCTTCCCAAAAGCATCAAATAATAATCACATAGTAATAAGAACTTACCCGAATCCTTGTTAATACCATGAAGGTATTACATCCATGTCTACACAAAACGTTTAGGCATAAAATAACACTTAGCATATTAAAAGTTATAAGATGTGTATGTATACACACCTGGCACCAAAAAGAGTTCTAAATTCCAAATAGACAAATCGGCCACACAAATATTCTTGCCCCTATATTCGGCCAAAAATGAATATTAGAACCATGGCCTATTCGGTCAAATCAAAATAATTGAGAAGGGTTCCTTGTGAACCTAAAATCTTACCCAAAGCCTTCGAACACTTATCCAACACACTCCTAAAAGAATCGGCCTCACTTCCCTACAATCAACCATCATCAATAAGGTTTATTAGCCTTCGGCTTAAACGAAACTTAAAATAATAATCCTTCAAAATAAACCTTACCACCTTACCACAACCGATTTCTAGAGAAATCCCGACGATAACTATCTTACCTTCAATATTCGGCCAAAGTTGATCAAGATAGGAGATGAATATTTTCGGCACAACAAGAGGTATATTCGGTTTTATGACAAAAAGAAAAGAATAGGAAAAGAAATAGAGTTTCGGCAAGAAGTAAGTATAGGAGGTTTTTGATGTTTAATCAAAACAAATGGGAGAACAAAAGGTTGATGAAGATTTCGGTTTTGAGAGATTGATATGGAGAAAACAAAAATTGAACATAAAATGACCAAATGGTCAAAAAGTATTAGGCTTAGCAAATGGTAAAATTCGGCTAAAAAGAAAAGAGTTTGAGAGAGAATTGTTTTGCAACTTTTGCACCAAATGAAAGAAATGACCAAAAAGAATTCCTAAGCCTTACCAACACTAGTATATTCGGCCAAAACTCCCCTCCTAGCCACATTGCCGTCCAAGTTCATGGCATAAAGGCCATGAATTTGTTTCCAAAACATTTCCCACAAACCAAGCCTTTGTCCCCTCAATTTACCATAACTTCAAGATATCTTACCATAACCTTAGGAACCTTATCCCTTATTCCATGCTTTCCTTAAACAACAATTCAACTTACCAAAATTATTAGTCCACCTATCATAATTATGTTTGACCGTCCATTAAAGCTAACATACAAAAATAAACTTTAAAAATGCTATACCTACTACTCGAACCATTAACCTCATGCAACCTTTCAAGCTCTTTAACCAACTTGCCACTAACTCCTCTTGTGCTTTAATTTACACTTAAATTAACTTAAGTGCTAAGCTCATTTAATCCACTTCATTAAATAAGCCAAACTAAAACTTATTCTACTAAACCGAGCTTACTCAAGACCCCTAATTAAGTCTTATAACACCACAAATAATATCACAAAAATTCATACACAAGAAAAATAATTCAATCACGAATGACCCCTATTTCAGGATGTTACAGTTCTACCCCCTTAAAATAATTTCGACCTCGAAATTACCTGATCAGAAAAGATGGGGGTATTGCTGCCGCATCACATCCTCGGGTTCCCACGTCGCTTCCTCCGTACCATGGTTTCGCCATAGTACTTTCACTAAAGGTACTGACTTCCTACGTAGAACCTTGACATCACGATCTAGGATCTGAACTAGTTCCTCCTCGAATGATAAGTCGGAGTTAACCTCAATCTCTGCTACTGGCACGACGTGCGATGGATCCGACCTATATCGTCTAAGCATCGACACATGGAAGACATCGTGAATCTGATTCAACTCTACCGGCAGCTCGAGCTGATAAGCTACCAGTCCTATTCGCTTCAACACAGTATACGGGCCGATGAACCTTGGGCTTAGCTTCCCTTTTCGCCCAAAACGCAACACCTTCTTCCAAGGCGACACCTTTAGAAAGACTTTATCTCCTACCTCGTATTCCATCTCCTTGTACTTGAGATCAGCGTAAGACTTCTGTCTATCCGACGCTTCCTTGAGACGAGCCCGAATTACCTTAACTTTGTCCTCAGTTTCCGTTACCAACTCTGGACCCAAGACATGTCGTTCACCTAGTTCCGTCCAACACGTAGGAGTACGACATTTTCGTCCATACAGTGCTTCATATGGAGCCATTTGTATACTCGCTTGATAACTATTGTTATAAGCGAATTTCGCCAACGGTAGATACTCCTCCCAACTGCCACTGTAATCCAGAACGCATCCCCTGAGCATATCTTCTAAGATCTGAATCACTCTCTCCGATTGTCCGTCAGATTGCGGATGAAAAGCTGTGCTGAAATCCAATCTCGTTCCCAAGGCTTGATGCAAAGCTCTCCAAAACCTTGATGTAAACCTCGGATCCCTATCCGAGATAATCGATACTGGCACACCATGCAATCGCACTATCTCGGCTACATATAACTTAGCTAACCTCTGAAGCGAACAATCTACCCTTACAGGTATGAAATGCGCTGACTTAGTCAGACGATCCACAATCACCCAAACAGAATCCTTCTTACTAGGCGTAAGAGGTAATCCACTGACAAAATCCATGGTGATCCTCTCCCACTTCCACTGAGGAATCTTCACCGGCTGAAGTAACCCAGATGGTAACTGATGTTCAGCCTTAACTTGTTGACACGTCAGACACTTACCCACGAACTCAGTTACTTCCCGCTTCAGACCTGGCCACCAAAATTGCTCTCTCAGATCACGATACATCTTGCTACCTCCGGGATGCATAGCATATGGGCTGCTATGAGCGTCCCGAAGAATCCTTTGTCTCAACTCCACATCCTTAGGCATACAAGCTCTCCCTTTAAAGCACAAAACTCCATCACTGGACAGACTAAAATCCTCTAATCCACCATTCAAAACTTGCAACCTCCGATCATTCAAACCATCATCCACTAATTGCTTCTCTTTAATCTGATCTAACCAAGTCGGCTTGACTTGCAATTCTGCCAAAAGACTCCCATCATCGAACAGACTAAGTCGAGCAAACATCGATCTTAAATCCGATACAACCTTACGGCTCAACGCGTCTGCCACCACGTTAGCTTTACCAGGATGATACTTGATCGAACAGTCGTAGTCCTTCAACAGCTCAATCCATCTACGCTGCCTCAAATTCAAATCCTTCTGAGTCAAAAGATACTTAAGACTCTTGTGATCCGTGTAGACTATCGACTTCTCTCCGTACAAGTAGTGCCTCCATATCTTCAAAGCAAAGACTACAGCCGCTAACTCCAAGTCATGAGTCGGATAATTAGCCTCATGCGGTCTCAACTGCCGAGATGCATAAGCCACTACCTTCCCGTCTTGCATCAGCACACATCCCAAACCAATATGTGATGCATCGCAATAAACCGTGAATTCCTTGCCTGCCTCAGGTTGAATCAAAACTGGAGCTTCAGTCAGAATCCTCTTCAATTTGTCGAAACTTCTTTGCTGCTCCTCAGTCCACACAAATGGAACTCCTTTCCTCAACAACTTGGTCATCGGTGCGGCAATCAAAGAAAATCCTTCCACAAATCTTCGGTAATACCCCGCCAGACCTAGAAAACTCTGAATTTCAACCACAGATTTAGGCGGCTTCCAATCCAACACTGCCTCAATCTTCCGAGGATCCACTCTAATCCCCTCGGCTGAAACTACGTGACCCAAGAAAGTCACCTCCTTAAGCCAGAATTCGCACTTACTAAATTTCGCATACAGCTGCTTTTCCCTCAGAATCTGCAACACCACTCGCAAATGCGCATCATGCTCCTCTTCTGACTTCGAGTACACCAAAATATCATCTATAAAGACCACAACAAACTGATCCAAAAACTGCTGAAATACCCTATTCATCATGTCCATGAAAGCTGCTGGTGCATTAGTCAAACCAAACGGCATCACCAGGAACTCGTAGTGTCCATACCGAGTACGAAATGCCGTCTTATGGATATCAGCCTCTTTCACCTTCAGCTGATGATATCCAGACCTTAAATCAATCTTAGAGAAAACCGCAGCCCCTTTAAGCTGATCAAACAAGTCATCTATCCTCGGTAAAGGATACTTGTTTTTGATCGTCAGCTTATTCAACTGGCGGTAGTCTATACACATCCGCATCGCACCATCCTTCTTCTTGATAAAAAGTACCGGCGCTCCCCACGGTGAAACACTTGGTCGAATGAAACCTCGATCCAACAACTCTTGAATCTGAGCCTTCAATTCCAACAATTCCTTTGGTGCCATCCTATACGGAGCTATAGACACTGGCGCCGTTCCGGGTAACAGATCTATACCGAATTCGACTTCACGATCCGGAGGCAATCCCGGAAGTTCTTCAGGAAATACGTCAGCAAATTCCTTCACAGTTTGAACATTCCCCACAGAAGACTCCTTAGCTTCCAAAGCACACACATGAACTACGAACGCCTTACAGCCCTTTTTGACCATCTTTACAGCTTTCAGCGCAGATACCACATTGGATAGATAATCTCTCCTATTACCTATCATGACCACTTCTTCACCTTCAACCGTCTTCAAAACCATGCACTTAGCAGCACAATCCAAACTTGCTTGGTACTTGACCAACCAATCCATCCCAAGAATCAGATCGAACTCCTTAAACGGCAGTTCCATCAGATCGGCTACAAACACTACCCCTTGGAGTTCTAGGGGTACATTCCTATACAGCTTGTCTACTACTACAGAGTGACCTAGAGGACTAAGTACAGTCATCCTCCTAGAAGCAGTCTCAGAAACTAAACTCATGGTCTCAACTATGCTACTAGCAACGTAAGAATGTGTCGAACCCACATCTATCAAGGCAGTATATGGAACACCAAATATTAAAAACGTACCGGTTATGACGTCCGGTGCGTCCCCTTCCTCACGACGCCTCGCAGCATACACCAAACCAGGCTGCCTAGCCTCCGTGTTGCCAATTCCTCTGCCAGCTGCTTCGCGACCTCCACTAAAGCCAAAACCACCTCTACCATTACCACGACCTCTCGGCGGTGCTGGTCCCTCCTTTCTGAACTGAGCACGACCTTGACCTTCAGACTGATTCCTAGCTTGCTTACGCGGACAGTCTCTCACACGATGTTCTAGCGAACCACACTCGAAACATCCTTTCCCTCCGGTCCAACATTCACCCCAATGAAACTTTCCACAACGGTTACACTGGGCCGGTCTCTGATTAGCAGCTGTGGACCTTCCTGCCTGATTTGACCCACTCTGCCTAAACCTTTTCTGAACATTACCACCTGACCCAGACGATCCAAATCCTCTCTTCAGCTTGTTCCTATCAAAACTTTGCCTCGCGGACTCCTTGACTCCTTCGGCTACCTTGGCCTTCTCCACCAAGACAGCAAACTCACGCTCCTGCTGCGGAGCAATCAGCAACCTTAACTCGTCTCTAAGTCCGTCTTCAAAACGAACACAACGATCATGCTCCGATGCCACTATTCCCTGAGCATAACGACTCAGCCTTAGAAATTCCGCTTCATATTCCGACACAGATTTACTTCCTTGCACTAACCCCAGAAAAGCTTTCCTTTGAGCATCAATATAGCTTGAGCCAACATACTTTTTCTGATACGAATTCTTGAAATACTCCCAAGTGAGATCATCTGCCGTAGCACCATCTCGAACCGTGAGCCACCAACGATATGACTCATCTTTGAGAAGCGACACCGCTCCTTTCAGCTTCTCCTCGTTTGTTAAATCTATCTCATCCATGATTCTTTCGGTCGATTCTAACCAATACTCAGCCGTATTGGGCGCTACACCGGACACACCTCGGAAAAATTCAGCTCCGTTAGCTCTTAGTCTCTCAGGAACTGACTTCCGAGCTCCTCCACCTCCTCCAATTCCAGCTACCCTTTCCAGCACCCGTAGCATTGCTTGTGACACAGCGTCGTCACCCGTCTGATCTTGCTCTTCAGCTCCAAAGGTTGGGGGTGGTGGTGGCGGTATCTCATTCTCAGATCCTTGACCCGACCCGACAGGTTCCGATACAGCCATCCTACCCCTTCCGCGTCCACGACGTCCACGACCTCTAAAGCTCATTCTAACTATCGCGCTTTAATCTGATTAGGAAATTTTATGAATTAGTACATGTTTCACTTGATTATCCGCGAAGAAATTTTATGAAAAGAGTTTAATAGAGATTCTTTCGATCAAACAAGGTTTTAGGTCTTCTATCCTAGTTTACACAGAAAAGTATATCCATTCCCTATACCTTTCATACCTATGCACTCTTCGGGCATTTCTGTCCGTTTCTAACCCAGGGGTATTTTCGTCATTTTTCCTACAGGGTATTTTTGTAATAAACCGAAGAAAATTTTAAAACTCTAATAAATCAAAACATCTTGTGATTTTTAAAGCTGAGGGTATTTTTGAGAAATTCTCAATTTGAAGATATGACAAAATTTCGAAAACTAGGGGTATTTTGGTAAATTTTGTCAATCGGGGGTAATTTTTGTAAATTTCCAAAGTCAAGGTATTATTTTGGAATACAACATTTTTGAGTACTTTTGAAAAATAAAAATTTGATCAAAATTGGGGTAATATGGAAATTTTAAAGATCAAGGGTATTTTCGTAATTTTGCCACTAGGGGCATTTTGGTAATTTTGGTAAACCGGGATTATTTGAAAATTTTCAAAGATAAATTTGTCCTACTATCTATAAGAAATAATTTAGAAATTTTAAAACTGAAGTTTTCCTTAGAACATGGCTAGTCCCTTTCGGGTTTTATTTAGGGTTTTACCTATGACCGGGTCCTCTTGGTTTAGGGTGAACCGAAGCTACGCACCAGGTAGGAATCCGAAGAAGAGGAGGTGAGTCACGAGGACTGCTTAAATACCAAGCTCTTCCGGATCCAATCCTAGACATGCGCACCAAGGTTACCACACCCTAACTCGACAACTTGGTCACGGGTTGGTTTTAAATAGGCCATTAAAGTCTTATGTCTTTGTTTGGAGTAAACTAGTCTTAAAGTTTTAAAATACTATCACTATCTACGTCCCATGCTTCCTACCCTTCTACAGAATATAATTCATAAAAATCAGAGATACTTACTTGGGCAGGTTGGTGCCGGAGACTCGGTGCCATGCTAATTCAAAAACAAAAATATTTCAAAAAAAAGGCCTACCAAAACATTTTTGGGCCTTGGGCCCCCACAGCCGAGCTTTGAACTGGGCTCTGATACCAATTTTGTAACACCCCAAACCCGGCCCAAACCATAAGACCGAATTTGGTTTGCTACAGAGAAAACATTTTGAAAACCATTTTAAAACTTAGTTTAATTGTCTTTCAATTGAAATTTTATTTGTTAAAAACCACACTTAAAAGAAATTTGTTGAGTCGAGTTGTTTAAAAATTTTAGATGTACCCGATGGTACTTTAAAAACATTTTTCGTTAAATTTGAGAAAAACATATGCATCCATATTAGCATCATCAAATAGTTTAAACCAAACATTCAAACACACAGCAATAATAGAATAATTTTAGGAGGCCTTATTACAAACATAAACCCAATAGATAAAATCCAAAATGTATTTATAGAAAGTTTCCATTGCATGGCCACCTCGAATCTATCCGGCTCCTCACCCGCGATCTACGAATCACCTGAAAAATTAA
The DNA here is from genome assembly GCA_005393395.2 of Gossypium australe. Taxonomy (NCBI): domain Eukaryota; kingdom Viridiplantae; phylum Streptophyta; class Magnoliopsida; order Malvales; family Malvaceae; genus Gossypium; species Gossypium australe. Next base: position 20,805,851 of record CM016618.1, read on the forward strand.
AGGAGAAGGTGAGTCACCAAGACTCAATGTGTAACCCTTCCCCGGTTTAGTGCAATAACATACACAAATCATAACCAATTAACATGCATAAGTTTAAATGCACCCAACCTAACCATCCAAACGCCTTTCTCTACCCCGTGTGGTACCAAACCACTGGTGGTGCCAAACCACTGGTGACATATAGTCACAAATGTGATACCAAATCACTGGAGATACCAAATCTCTGGTGTCCGAAGACACAATTGTGTTACCAAAACACTGGTGACCGAAGTCACAAATCAAGTGATGGGGCCAACCCATCGTGTGATACCAAATCACTGGCAGACAATCCCATATCTCAAAGTGGGGCCAACCCACGGTGGTATAAACCACAGGGACAAGTCGCTATGAGGTGCCAAACCTCTGGAGGTACCAAACCTCTGGTGACCGTAGTCACGATGTGTTACCAAAACACTGGTGTCCGTCGACACGAATACCACTGCCCCCTCCTCTCATCAACCCATTACAATCATTTATATGCATGTACCAAAAATCATGTTGATATATTTATTTAACAACATCCAATCGATTTATCATAAGCCATATATTAAATAATACACATACCAAATGTGTCATGCTTCCCAAAAGCATCAAATAATAATCACATAGTAATAAGAACTTACCCGAATCCTTGTTAATACCATGAAGGTATTACATCCATGTCTACACAAAACGTTTAGGCATAAAATAACACTTAGCATATTAAAAGTTATAAGATGTGTATGTATACACACCTGGCACCAAAAAGAGTTCTAAATTCCAAATAGACAAATCGGCCACACAAATATTCTTGCCCCTATATTCGGCCAAAAATGAATATTAGAACCATGGCCTATTCGGTCAAATCAAAATAATTGAGAAGGGTTCCTTGTGAACCTAAAATCTTACCCAAAGCCTTCGAACACTTATCCAACACACTCCTAAAAGAATCAGCCTCACTTCCCTACAATCAACCATCATCAATAAGGTTTATTAGCCTTCGGCTTAAACGAAACTTAAAATAATAATCCTTCAAAATAAACCTTACCACCTTACCACAACCGATTTCTAGAGAAATCCCGATGATAACTATCTTACCTTCAATATTCGGCCAAAGTTGATCAAGATAGGAGATGAATATTTTCGGCACAACAAGAGGTATATTCGGTTTTATGACAAAAAGAAAAGAATAGGAAAAGAAATAGAGTTTCGGCAAGAAGTAAGTATAGGAGGTTTTTGATGTTTAATCAAAACAAATGGGAGAACAAAAGGTTGATGAAGATTTCGGTTTTGAGAGATTGATATGGAGAAAACAAAAATTGAACATAAAATGACCAAATGGTCAAAAAGTATTAGGCTTAGCAAATGGTAAAATTCGGCTAAAAAGAAAAGAGTTTGAGAGAGAATTGTTTTGCAACTTTTGCACCAAATGAAAGAAATGACCAAAAAGAATTCCTAAGCCTTACCAACACTAGCATATTCGGCCAAAACTCCCCTCCTAGCCACATTGCCGTCCAAGTTCATGGCATAAAGGCCATGAATTTGTTTCCAAAACATTTCCCACAAACCAAGCCTTTGTCCCCTCAATTTACCATAACTTCAAGATATCTTACCATAACCTTAGGAACCTTATCCCTTATTCCATGCTTTCCTTAAACAACAATTCAACTTACCAAAATTATTAGTCCACCTATCATAATTATGTTTGACCGTCCATTAAAGCTAACATACAAAAATAAACTTTAAAAATGCTATACCTACTACTCGAACCATTAACCTCATGCAACCTTTCAAGCTCTTTAACCAACTTGCCACTAACTCCTCTTGTGCTTTAATTTACACTTAAATTAACTTAAGTGCTAAGCTCATTTAATCCACTTCATTAAATAAGCCAAACTAAAACTTATTCTACTAAACCGAGCTTACTCAAGACCCCTAATTAAGTCTTATAACACCACAAATAATATCACAAAAATTCATACACAAGAAAAATAATTCAATCACGAATGACCCCTATTTCAGGATGTTACAATTATCACTACTATGTTTTATTATGAAAGAAGCATATTTGTTAATGCAAATTTCATCCTAAGGTGGTGGTAATTTATGAAAGTATTGGTTTTTCCAAAAGTCTATACTTTCATTTTTTAACTTTTGATATTCATGAAGAAATTTTTTAGAAAATTCATCTAAATATCTAATATCACATAATTTTAATTTTGACAAGATATAGCTGGATTGGCTATCTTGGTCTTTTTTATTAGAATAACCACAAAATTCTATTTTTAGAATTGAGGTTAATCCTTTTAATAAATCTTTAGGGGTACTTATCTGATTAATAAGCTGACTTTTTTGTTCTCTTCCTTTCTCAGATTCTTCCCAACGTCTGAGAATTGTAGAACATCCCCTTGAAAAGTTCCAACAAAATAGTTTAAAAACTTTTCTTTTGACCAGACTGTACTGTTGTTGTTTACAACAATAGTCATAGACTGTGCCCAATCATCTATTGTTTTTTCAAAATCTGATATGGGAACATTAGTTAAATCTAGATATATACCTCCATGAGCGACATTTCTTTTATTAAGATCGTCTATTTTATAAGGTATAGGTGCAAGTTGACTGGTTTCTCCTGGTGTTTCCAGTTTTATGTCATTAGTAGCTATATCTTCTATCTTATCTCCTATTATTCTTGTTGTGTTTTCAACAGTTTCATAATTTCTATTAATAGCTCTCAGATTGTCATCTGTTTGAAGATCTGAGTGTATTTTTCTCTTACCATGAGAATCTCTTTTATCTATTTCCCAAGGTTTCGGTACTACATAGTCATATGGATCTGGTGGTTCAGTATCCATTGGATCTTCAGGGATCTCTATATTTTCTTCCATTGAAGTGTTTTCTTCATCAGAATTATGGCTCGTAACATTAATATCTATTTCTAAATTATTAGAATTATTACTACTTTCTGTTTTTTCAGATTTATAATTATCACTATCTTCATTATTATCATCATATTCTAACATAAAATGATAATTATATTTTTCAAAAAGATTTTTATGTTCTTCATAAAGATCTTCTATTAGCTTTAAATATTCTATACGCTCATGATCATCATCTGTTTTAGAAAATTGGTTTTTCCAATGTTCTATCAGATTTTTATAAGTTTCAAAATCATATTTTTGTTGTTTTTTTATCTTTTTCTCTTTTTTCTTTTGTTTTTTCTTTTTTATTATTATTATTACTACTAGAAGATTCATCCGAAGACTCATCTTCATCCGACAAAGCTAAAATATCATTACTATTACCGTAATATAAAGGACCTAGATCTGATTCTATATTATTACTAATATTAATAACCTGATCTAACTTATTATTTACATCGGATAATAACTCTTTAGATCTGCTATTCAAATCTAATTTCGTTACTTCTCCCATATTATCTACTTTTTCTTCTACTTTACTGACCTTAGTATATAATCTGTTAAAATATATGGATGTCATATCTATTAGACTATAATCTCGTAGGATAATATTTCGTTAGAAGAATATAGATAATTTACAAAAGATTTACAAGGGTTTTCTTGAAGAGAGAAAGTATACAAGAGAGCTTGTATATTACAAATTCTAAGGGATTCCAAAACCCGATACCTCGTTCGGGATACAAGAATGCCTATTTATAACAAAAATTTCTAAACTATAATCTAATTACAATTCAGGTACACACAGTATCCTGATAAGAATGAAATTAATAAACTCTAATCTATTCACAATTGAAATCCGAATAGTATCCTGTTTAGGACACCTTGAATAGTGAGCTTCATGGTTGTTTCCACGTAGCTTCCTTGAATAGTGTCTTGATAAGGATGCTTTGGTTTTTTCCACGTAGCTTCCTTGAACAGTTTCTTGATAAGGATGCTTTGGTTTTTTCCACGTAGCTTCCTTGAACAGTGTCTTGTTTGTCAGCTTCATGGTGGCTTCCACGTAGCTTCTTTGATGTGAAGGTTGTCATCATGGTAGCTTCCACGTAACTTCCTTTTTTGGCAATATCTGCTGCTTGCATCATTGCTTACATCATGGCATTGACGGTTGCTTCCATCATTGCTTGCATCACTTGATATGGATTATGATGGGTTGTCATATCCAATATCTTTTATGTCTCCTTTTTTGGATTTATCCTTCCTGGATATTTCTGAGATTCATCTCCTCGATTTCATCCAAGTGTAGGGATTCGGGTGAAGGTGCTGGTGTGTTCCAGTGCTCCCACACTTCTCTGATTTCCGCTACTAACGGACAATCTTCAATTTCCATCTCAGCTATTTTTGTTAATAGCGAAATAGCGTCTTCATTCCCATGCCTCTCAGCCTGGTGGCTTCCAGTGTCGTAGGCTAGGATTCTTCTCCCATCGGTCCAAAACTCGTAACTATTTTGTTGGAGTAGGAACTGGGCTTCTACCATTAGATCAACTCCGGCTTGGATTTGATAATGGAGAAAATTCTTATAACACTCGTCAATTGTTGTAACACCCTGAAAATTAGAGTAATTTATTTTCATTGTGTGCTTTGAGTAATTATTCTAGAAGGTGGAATTTCTTTAATTATTTTTGTGTTTAGTATAGTCCTGAAGAAGAATTAAAATTTATTGGGATGGAATAATATTAAATTTTGAGAATTTATGGAAATGGATTAAGTGGCATTGACACATAAATTAATTTAAGTGTCAAAGTGAAGCATAAGATGAGTATATGGTAAGGTGGTGTTGGCGCATGAGCTTGTGCATGAGGGGGAAGGTTCGAATCCCTTTAATAGCAATTAGGTGGCTTTTATTTTTGGTTTTCCTAGCATGTGTCGGCCAAGCTCATTTATGGGAAGTGTTGACCATGTTATTTTTGGTTAGTATATCAAAGGAATAAGGAAATTGTTAACTTAAGGAAGGGAATCGAGAAAATAAGGAAAGATGTGAAGATATGAGGCAAGAATCAAGGAATTGTTTATGGAAACAATATCTTGGCCAATAGACCATGCATATGGACGGCAACTTGGACTATAGGGGGAGCCGAATTTTTGGTGATAGTTGGCTAGGAATTTTAGTCTTTTGTTTTGGTCTTTTTTAGTTTTGTGCATAGTTTTGCAAATTCTCTCAACCTCTTTTCCCTTTGGCCGAATTTGAGCATTGGTAAGTCTTAAAGTTTTTGACCATTTGGTCATTTTTGTTAATTGTTTTAACATTTGTTTTGTGCCTTATCTTTGAGTGCCGAAAATCACCTATACCAAAAAGGGTTTTTCTTTTCTTTTCTTCTCCCAATTGCCGAATACACATCTCTCTCTCAAGCTCATCTTTTTCTTTCTTTTTCTTCTATTCACTTTGAAATCAAAGCAACATCATCACCATCTTTCTCCTATTTTATTTCTTTTCAATCGAAATTCTCTCCACCTACACTCTCATGGCCGAATGCTAATGTGCCTTTAAGCCAATTTATTTTCTCTTCTCCTTAATCTTGCATAGCCGAATCTTTCATCAATCAACCACCATTCTCAAATCCTTTCTTTTCCAATCGTGGATAAAAGGGTAAGAATTCTTTTAGTTTCGATTAGTTAAAAGTGGTTATGGCTAAATATTGATGGTGGTTTGAATGCTTTATTAGATCAAAATAAACGTTCATTCTATTAACGTTTATTTTGTTATACGTTAGTGCTATAACGGAAGTTTGGAGATCAAGAAGTCGTGGGTGACACAAAACGTTGGAATCGATTCTAGTGGTAAGGAAATCACATCTTTAAAACCTTGGTATTATTTCGAAATTATTTTAGATTGGAGTAACGTTCTTTGTCTTTGAAGACATTCAAAATAGGGAAGAAAAGGGCGGTGTTCAGTTTCTGAAAGAGGGGAGTTCCGTTATTCCCCCTAAGTATAAGCAAAGGGCTATTTCGGGAATCCGGGATTTTCCACCGGGTTGCGGACGTTCAACCAAGGAAAATCAATTGTTCGAATTCGTTTGTACTCCCAAACCATTATTCGTTCGTGGATTCGATTCGGTTAGCGAACCATCAATCGGGGAGAAATCGCAAGTAGAAGTACTACGAAAATCCGAGGGTAATTTCTAGATCGTTATATTTAGATCGGTTTTATTATTAGATTATAGTGTTCTAATTATCGCGATACATTTAGGTGTTGAAGAGCGGGAAAGTGTAGTTCTCTCAATAACCAGGTGTGTAATTTCACGCTCATTTTCGGGTTAGATTTCTAATCGTAAGTATTGCGATAAAATCGTGAAAATGGTAAATTCAGAAATTATGTAGTAATTGATACTTTTGTGAAAATGCATGAAAACAGTTAAAACCGAGAAATATGCGAAAAACTGTTAAATTGATAAATTGGGCCGAAATACTCTAGTTCGATAAATTGGGCCAAAATACTCTAGTTCGATAAATTGGGCCAAAATACTCTAGTTCGATAAATTGGGCCAAAATACTCTAGTTCGATAAATTGGGCCAAAATACTCTAGTTAGATAAATTGGGCCAAAATGGGCCAAGGTTCACTAAACTACTAAATGGGCTAGTTGCTAAATTATTTTATGGGCCAAATAAAATGTTTAATGATAAACCCACCGATGTTATGGAATAATTAAAAATCTGTTATATGATTATATTTTGTTATACACGCATGATTGCATGGGGTGGGATATATGAAGAGAAGAATGGCCAGTTGCCACAAATTTGGCTCAATGCCTCTAGTTCGGTGACAATGTCACAATCTAGTTCGGTAGTGCACTACAAAATTATTTAAAGGCTTAAAGCCTATGATTGGTGTGTTTGGCGGGGTGGGTTGACTTGATCCCCACAGGTGTGTTGGTTGGTACGGGGGTGTTAGCGGTTGGATATTAGGTTGGTTTGGGAAATTCATTTTACATGCATTTTAAATCATTTTATTTTACTTTATGTTACGTTGTTGAATTTTGTAAATGGGCTCAAGCCCAGCATAATATCTTGACGATCTGGCCCAATAATGATGGTAAGTGAGTTGCACACTGAGTTCTTTGTAACTCACCCAATTTTATTAACCATTTCAGGTAATGGAAATTGACGTAGACTTGGGCCGGAGATGACTTGGTGGATGCCATACTACAAACTTGGGTTTTTTTATAAACTATGACTTTATTTAAATTATTATTTTAAATTTCTGTTATGGGTTTTATGTAATAAGGCCTCTTATTATGTTTTTATGGATTTTATTGTGTGGATGGTTTTGAATTTTATTATCAAACTTTTAATATGGTTTTATCTTAAATATGTTAAGTTTTCTTAAGAACATTGGTTTTATAACAAATGTTTGGACACTTTAATTATTTTAAATTCTTTCAAAGTTCTTTTAAACTATCTTAAGATTTTGACATTTATATTTTGACGATAAGTTTTCAAACAAGTATTTTTCTTAAGCCACAAATTTCAAATCCTCAAGTTTAATTTTATTAAACTCTATTTTCAAAAAGTTTTGTAGCACTTTTCTATTTTAACCATTGAGAATAAACGAATGTATGATTTGTGTGACAAACCAAATCTTGTCTAAACGCATAGACCGGGTTTGGGGTGTTACATTTAATGGTATCAGAGCCCAGTTCAAAACTCAGCTGTGGTTTGGGTTCGACAATGAAATCTGTTTGAAAAATAATTTAAATTTCTAGACGTTTTGATTTAAAGGTAGTATGGCACCATGAGCATCCCGCGCCAAGTCAAGTAAGTATCTGAATATTGATTGTCTGTTATGATTATGATATGATTGTAAGAAACACTCTAGAACTTCTAGTTTTAGGTGTTAAAACCGTAGAGATTGAGACAATAGGATATTGTTGCGAAAACAACTCTATCTCTTTCATATCATAAAACATCGTTAATAAACAACTAAAATATTATTCTGATTCATAAAACTCATAACCAGATTAAATCGAAGTAGTCGTTATGAGCACTAGAGGACGTGGTCGTGGACGCGGTAGACATGGCCGTGGTAGAGGACGAGGTGTCAGGGGCGCAACTGAAGCGCCGGGTCATATGCCGGAAATGGATGCACCTGCGTCGCTCGAGAGTAAGACGGGATCGCACGACCATATGGAAGAGGATAATGCTGTGACACGAGCAATTCTGCGAGTACTTGAAAGGGTCGCTGGATCTAGAACTGGGCCAACAGCTCGTGGGTCGATATCGGAGCGATTGAAATTTAGTGGAGCTGAGGTTTTCAGAGGTGTCTCTGGTGTAGCTCCCAATGTCGCTGAATATTGGCTTGAGGCAGTGGAGCGAATTATGGACGATCTTGTGTGCACCGTGGAACAAAAACTAAGAGGAGCTGTATCTTTGTTAAGGGATGAAGCATACCAATGGTGGCTTACTGTCCGAGAAGGCACTGATGCTGCATTAGTTAATTGGGAGTTCTTCAAATCTTCCTTTCAAGGGAAATATGTGGGAACAATCTATGTGGATGCTCGAAGGAAGGAATTCTTGAACCTGGTGCAAGGAAATAAGACGGTGGCAGCATATGAGGCTGAGTTCTTACGTTTGAGTCGCTATGCTCGAACGATAGTGGCAACGGATCATGAGCGTTGTGTGCGCTCTGAGGATGGCTTGAAAGATGAGTTGCGGGTTCTGATAGCCCCACAGCAAGTTAGAACTTTTGCCACGCTCGTGGAGAAGGCCAAGATAGCCGAAGAGGTTAAGAACTCAGAACGTCAGAATCGGGAGCAAGTTCGAAGCAAGAGAGATCTGAAGAATTCGGGTTCTTCAAAAAGGTTTCCGAAGAGGTCTCGGAATGAGGAGCCAGCTCAAGGTAGAACACCTGTAGCTGTTAATCAGAGTCGAGATTGTGCTGATTGTGGGAAAAGGCATTCCGGAGAATGTTGGAGGAAGACGGGTGCTTGCTATAAATGTGGATCGATGGATCATCAATATAGGAGTTGCCCTCGACGTATGGATACAACTCAAGAAGTTCGTACTACTGATGCACCACCGGCAAGAGGAGCTCAGCAACCACCGAGAGGTCGTGGACCAGGTCGTGGTGGTAATGGGGCTGGACGTGGTCAAGGTGCAGCGGGTCGAGGCAATGGTCCTAGAGGCAACGCGGATGCAAGACAACCAGGACTGGTGTATGCAGTCAGACGCCGGGAGGATGGAAATGCACCTGATGTGATAACTGGTACGTTCTTCATCTCTGATGTACCCGTTATTGCCTTGATAGATATTGGTTCTACTCATTCGTACGTTGCTAGCACCATAACTGGAAACTTGAATTTAGACTCTGAAATTTCCGATAATGAGATGAGGGTGATTAGTCCCTTAGGACAGTCGGTGTTGGTTAATAAACTATTTAGAGACGTGCCCTTAGTAATTCAAGGAGAAACATTCCTAGCAAATTTGATGGAATTGCCATTTGGCGAATTTGATATCATTCTGGGCATGGATTGGTTGGTTAAGCATCGGGCGCAATTGGACTGTGCTGAAAAGCGAATGTCGATAAGAACTGTGGAGGACAAGGAGATAGTTATGATAGGCGATCGGAGAAATTACTTGGCAAACGTGATTTCTGCGTTAAATGCGGAGAAGTTGGTGCGAAAAGGGTACGAAGCATTTTTAGCATTTATTAGTGCTTTAGAAGCCAAAGAGCTGTCAGTGGAAGATGTGAGAACTGTGAAGGAGTTCCCTGATGTTTTTCCCGAAGAACTTCCTAGTGTACCTCCAGATCGGGAAGTGGAATTTGGTATTGAGCTTTTGCCCGGAACTGCTCCAGTGTCCATTGCTCCTTATAGAATGGCACCGAAGGAGTTGTCGGAGCTTAAAGCCCAAATTCAAGAACTGCTAGATCGGGGTTTTATTCGACCGAGTGTGTCTCCGTGGGGAGCACCGGTTTTGTTTGTTAAGAAGAAGTATGGGTCGATGCGTATGTGTATCGATTACAGGCAATTGAATAAGCTGACGATCAAGAATCGGTACCCTCTACCGAGGATTGATGACCTATTTGATCAATTGAAGGGAGCTTCAGTTTTCTCCAAAATTGATTTAAGGTCGGGTTACCACCAGCTTAAGGCGAAAGAAGCGGATATTCACAAGACGGCATTTCAAACCCGTTACGGACATTATGAGTTTTTGGTGATGCCGTTTGGGTTAACCAATGCACCAGCTGCATTTATGGATATGATGAACAGGGTCTTTCAACCATTCTTAGACCGGTTTGTGGTGGTATTCATAGATGACATTCTGGTTTATTCGAGAAGTGAAGAAGAACATGACTCGCATTTGCGGATTGTATTGCAAGTGCTTCGAGATAATCAGTTGTATGCCAAATTCAGTAAATGTGAATTTTGGTTAAGAGAAGTGACTTTCTTGGGTCATGTGGTATCAGCCGAAGGAATAAGAGTGGATCCTCAGAAGATTGAAGCTGTATTGGATTGGAAACCACCAAAGTCGGTAGCTGAGATTCGGAGTTTCTTGGGTTTGGTTGGTTACTATAGACGCTTTGTTAAGGGGTTCTCGTTGATTGCTGCACCCTAACTAAGCTTTTGCGGAAGGGAGTGCCGTTTGTATGGACCGACAAACAGCAAGAAAGTTTCGAGAAATTGAAGAAGGTTTTAACGGAAATGTCGGTATTGATTCAACCTGAGGCTGGGAAGGAGTTTACAGTTTATTGTGATGCGTCACATACGGGTTTAGGTTGCGTATTGATGCAAAGTGGGAAAGTAGTAGCGTATGCTTCTCGTCAGTTGAGACCGCACGAAGTAAACTACCCTACTCATGATTTGGAGTTAGCAGCAGTGGTGTTTGCCTTAAAGATTTGGAGGCATTACCTATATGGTGAAAAGTCTATCATCTATACGGATCACAAGTGTCTTAAGTATCTTCTTACTCAGAAGGAGTTAAACTTGAGACAACGAAGATGGGTGGAGCTGTTAAAGGACTATGATTTCTCAATTGAGTATCATCCTGGAAAGGCTAATGTGGTGGCGGACGCATTAAGTCGTAAGGTGGTATCTGATTTGAGAGCTATGTTTGCCCATTTGAGTCTGTATGAGGATGGTAGCTTGGTAGCGGAACTTCAGGTGAAGCCTCTGTGGTTGGAGCAAATTAAAGAAAAACAAATATTAGACGGAAAGTTGGGACTTTTACTTCAGCAAGTTAAAAATGGTGAAATAGAGGATTTTGAAATAAACCCGGAAGGTGTGTTGTGTTTTCGTGGAAGGGTCTGTATGCCTAAGGACTCAGATCTGAGGCAAATGATTTTGAGGGAGGCGCATAGTAGCCCTTATACTATGCACCCCGGAGGAAATAAGATGTATCGGGATCTTCGTGAACAGTACTGGTGGCCTGGGTTGAAGCGTGAGATTTCAGAATTTGTGGGAAAATGTTTAACTTGTCAGCAAGTGAAAGCGGAGCATCAATTGCCGTCAGGACTTTTACAACCGGTAAAGATTCCTCTTTGGAAATGGGAGCGGATAACAATGGATTTCGTTAGTGGGTTACCTTTAACACCTACTAAGAAAAACTCTGTTTGGGTAATTGTTGATCGTTTGACGAAGACTGCTCATTTTCTACCAGTGCCTACGGACTACTCGTTGCAGAAGTTGGCGAAGCTGTATGTATCTGAAATCGTGAGGTTGCATGGGGTACCCGTGTCGATTATATCGGATCGGGATCCTAGGTTTACATCTCGATTTTGGAAAGCTTTGCATGAAGCTCTGGGTACAAAGCTAAACTTCAGTACGGCTTTTCATCCTCAGTCAGATGGTCAGTCGGAGAAAGTGATTCAGATTCTGGAAGACATGTTAAGGGGATGTGTAATTGATTTCAAGGGTAGTTGGGAGGATTTTCTACCGTTGGCAGAATTTGCGTATAACAACAGCTACCAGTCTAGCATTCAGATGGCACCCTACGAGGCATTGTATGGTCGTAGGTATCGTTCTCCTATTTGTTGGACTGAGTTGGGCGATCGGCAGATGTTAGTCCTGAGATGATTTCTGAAACGGAAGAAAAAGTGAAAGCTATTCGAGCACGGTTAAAGGAAGCTTCGGATAGACAGAAGTCGTATGCGGATCTGAAACGTAAGGATATCGAGTATGCCGAGGGAGATCAAGTTTTCCTGAAGGTCTCACCTTGGAAGAAGATTTTCAGATTCGGGAAGAAGGGCAAGTTGAGTCCCAGATACATTGGACCATATCGTGTGGTGAAGCAAGTTGGTCCAGTGGCCTATCAGATCGAATTACCTCCAGAATTGAGCCAAATTCATAATGTTTTTCATGTTTCCATGCTGAGGCGCTATAGATCGGATCCTTCGCACATAGTACCGGTAGAAGAAGTGGAGTTGAATTCGGACTTGTCTTTTGAGGAGGAACCAGTGGAAATCTTAGACCGAGATGTTAAGGTGCTAAGAAAGAAGACTGTGCCGTTGGTCAAAGTGTTATGGCGTAACCACGGAGTGGAGGAAGCTACATGGGAGCCTGAGGATGCAATTCGACAACAATACCCTCACCTTTTTCAACCAGGTAAATTTCGAGGACGAAATTTTCTTTTAAGAGGGTAGAGTTGTAACACCCTGAAAATTCGAGTAATTTATTTTCATTGTGTGCTTTGAGCAATTATTCTAGAAGGTGGAATTTCTTTAATTATTTTTGTGTTTAGTATAGTCCTGAAGAAGAATTAAAATTTATTGGGATGGAATAATATTAAATTTTGAGAATTTATGGAAATGGATTAAGTGGCATTGACACATAAATTAATTTAAGTGTCAAAGTGAAGCATAAGATGAGTATATGGTAAGGTGGTGTTGGCGCATGAGCTTGTGCATGAGGGGGAAGGTTCGAATCCCTTAAATAGCAATTAGGTGGCTTTTATTTTTGGTTTTCCTAGCATGTGTCGGCCAAGCTCATTTATGGGAAGTGTTGACCATGTTATTTTTGGTTAGTATATCAAAGGAATAAGGAAATTGTTAACTTAAGGAAGGGAATCAAGAAAATAAGGAAAGATGTGAAGATATGAGGCAAGAATCAAGGAATTGTTTATGGAAACAATATCTTGGCCAATAGACCATGCATTTGGACGGCAACTTGGACTATAGGGGGAGCTGAATTTTTGGTGATAGTTGGCTAGGAATTTTAGTCTTTTGTTTTGGTCATTTTTAGTTTTGTGCATAGTTTTGCAAATTCTCTCAACCTCTTTTCCCTTTGGCCGAATTTGAGCATTGGTAAGTCTTAAAGTTTTTGACCATTTGGTCATTTTTGTTAATTGTTTTAACATTTGTTTTGTGCCTTATCTTTGAGTGCCGAAAATCACCTATACCAAAAAGGGTTTTTCTTTTCTTTTCTTCTCCCCATTGCCGAATACACATCTCTCTCTCAAGCTCATCTTTTTCTTTCTTTTTCTTCTATTCACTTTGAAATCAAAGCAACATCATCACCATCTTTCTTCTATTTTATTTCTTTTCAATCGAAATTCTCTCCACCTACACTCTCATGGCCGAATGCTAATGTGCCTTTAAGCCAATTTATTTTCTCTTCTCCTTAATCTTGCATAGCCGAATCTTTCATCAATCAACCACCATTCTCAAATCCTTTCTTTTCCAATCGTGGATAAAAGGGTAAGAATTCTTTTAGTTTCGATTAGTTAAAAGTGGTTATGGCTAAATATTGATGGTGGTTTGAATGCTTTATTAGATCAAAATAAACGTTCATTCTATTAACGTTTATTTTGTTATACGTTAGTTTGATAACGGAAGTTTGGAGATCAAGAAGTCGTGGGTGACACAAAACATTGGAATCGATTCAAGTGGTAAGGAAATCACATCTTTAAAACCTTGGTATTATTTCGAAATTATTTTAGATTGGAGTAACGTTCTTTGTCTTTGAAGACATTCAAAATAAGGAAGAAAAGGGCGGTGTTCAGTTTCCGGAAGAGGGGAGGTTCCGTTATTCCCCCTAAGTATAAGCAAAGGGCTATTTCGGGAATCCGGGATTTTCCACCGGGTTGCGGTCGTTCAACCAAGGAAAATCAATTGTTCGAAGTCATTCTTACTCCCGAACCATTATTCGTTCGTGGATTCGATTCGGTTAGTGAACCATCAATCGGGGAGAAATCGCAAGTAGAAGTACTACGAAAATCCGAGGGTAATTTCTAGATCGTTATATTTAGATCGGTTTTATTATTAGATTATAGTGTTCTAATTATCGCGATACATTTAGGTGTTGAAGAGTGGGAAAGTGTAGTTCTCTCAATAACCAGGTGTGTAATTTCACACTCATTTCCGGGTTAGATTTCTAATCGTAAGTATTGTGATAAAATCATGAAAATGGTAAATTCGGAAATTATGTAGTAATTGATACTTTTGTGAAAATGCATGAAAACGGTTAAAATCGAGAAATATGCGAAAAACTGTTAAATTGATAAATTGGGCTGAAATACTCTAGTTCGATAAATTGGGCCAAAATACTCTAGTTCGATAAATTGGGCCAAAATACTCTAGTTCGATAAATTGGGCCGAAATACTCTAGTTCGATAAATTGGGCCAAAATACTCTAGTTCGATAAATTGGGCCAAAATACTCTAGTTCGATAAATTGGGCCAAAATACTCTAGTTCGATAAATTGGGCCAAAATGGGCCAAAGTTCACTAAACTACTAAATGGGCTAGTTGCTAAATTATTTTATGGGCCAAATAAAATGTTTAATGATAAACCCACCGATGTTATGGAATAATTAAAAATCTGTTATATGATTATATTTTGTTATACACGCATGATTGCATGGGGTGGGATATATGAAGAGAAGAATGGCCAGTTGCCACAAATTTGGCTCAATGCCTCTAGTTCGGTGACAATGTCACAATCTAGTTCGGTAGTGCACTACAAAATTATTTAAAGGCTTAAAGCCTATGATTGGTGTGTTTGGCGGGGTGGGTTGACTTGATCCCCACAGGTGTGTTGGTTGGTACGGGGGTGTTAGCGGATGGATATTAGGTTGGTTTGGGAAATTCATTTTACATGCATTTTAAATCATTTTATTTTACTTTATGTTACGTTGTTGAATTCTGTAAATGGGCTCAAGCCCAGCATAATATCTTGACGATCTGGCCCAATAATGATGGTAAGTGAGTTGCACACTGAGTTCTTTGTAACTCACCCAATTTTATTAACCATTTCAGGTAATGGAAATTGACGTAGACTTGGGCCGGAGATGACTTGGTGGAGGCCATACTACAAACTTGGGTTTTTATATAAACTATGACTTTATTTAAATAATTATTTTAAATTTCTGTTATGGGTTTTATGTAATAAGGCCTCTTATTATGTTTTTATGGATTTTATTGTGTGGATGGTTTTGAATTTTATTATCAAACTTTTAATATGGTTTTATCTTAAATATGTTAAGTTTTCTTAAGAACATTGGTTTTATAACAAATGTTTGGACACTTTAATTATTTTAAATTCTTTCAAAGTTCTTTTAAACTATCTTAAGATTTTGACATTTATATTTTGACGATAAGTTTTCAAACAAGTATTTTTCTTAAGCCACAAATTTCAAATCCTCAAGTTTAATTTTATTAAACTCTATTTTCAAAAAGTTTTGTAGCACTTTTCTATTTTAACCATTGAGAATAAACGAATGTATGATTTGTGTGACAAACCAAATCTTGTCTAAACGCATAGACCGGGTTTGGGGTGTTACAATGGTTTTTGACAAATGCTGTTGATCTTCTTGGGCCGCCAAGAGGGATCTTCCTCCAAGCATTTTATGAATAATCCATATTTGATATGGCTGATAAAATTTTTCTTTTTCAGCAATACCAATAAGGCTGTGTATTTTTATATAAAAATAGTAAACAAAATCATCTAAATTAACATAGTTTGTTAATCTAGATTTTACCATTGCTGGAAAATCTTTTATTAAATCAAAAGAAAGATTTTGGACTGTTATTTCTTTAACAAATCCCCATTCAATACTGGTTATATCAAATGGGTCATGATTTAATCGAAATTTGATAGCAGGAGTTTTTTCTCCTTTATCATTTGTATAAACAAAGGCTTGTGAAAAATATTTAGAAAAAGTTTCTAAAAATAGAGCTTGCTGGTTGCAAATGGCTCTTTTTATTTTCGAAAATATATCAATTGGTAGAATTTGTCTACACTTGTTATATAGACATATTCTAAACATCTTATTAATAATAGGAGTGTTTCTCCCTTTATTAATAAAATCTTAAAATATATCAAGAAGATTGTTTATCTCCTTAATATCCATATATTCGACTAGGATTTCATCCCAATCTCGGTATAAAATAGATTTTAGTAATAAATCTTCAGATTTATATTCCTTAGTTGTTTTTTCAACTAGGAATTCCGAGAATTGTGTAAGAGCTTTTCGGAAATTTGCTCTTTGCTCAAGAACATGGTTTTTCCATATTCTGTTTATAAAATTGTAATATTCTGCCGGTAATCCTGGATTATAAAAATCCTTTATTTCAGGGAGGTGAAGAGTTTGTTGTTTTTTCAACAAATCTTCTGTTTCGAGAAAGTGAAGAGTTTGTTGTTTTTTCAACAAATCTTCTGTATTTTTGATGATTTGAGAATCTGAATCGGGATTTTGAGAGAATTCAAAGTAACTCACCGGAGACGGTGTGTAACACCCTGCTCTAAGGTTGGTTGCAGTGTATTTTAATTATAGCTTGTTGCTTATATAAATATATGTGCTATGGCTTAGTTAGAAATCCCGAGTTAAGTCGGGTTTAAGGTTAAGGTTCTTTTGGTGCTTGAGCAGACTAGGCTAAGAGAGGAAGCCTTATGAATGTTTTAAGGGCGGATCTGACACAAAGAGTCGACTGGCAAGGTGGCGTGGGAGCGCCACATAGGGGCCCTGGTGTTAGGGGGGCTCGGGTTCGAATCACAATGGGCGCAAATAGGGAGTTGTTTTGTTTTGGGGCGTTGAAGTGAATGATTTGTTAAAAGAAAATGCTGCCGAGTTGGGGTACGAACAGCACTTTAGAAGAGTGGCTAGAGGCTTGGAATTATTCCTCCTGGCCTTGCGTTCGAGCCACGGGAGTTATACTTGGGGCGTTTAAATTTTCGCTTTTAGTGCCTAAGCGAAACGAGCCTTTGGGGAAGGATTTAAAGAAAATTTTGATGAATTCATGTCACAAATAATACCTTGGCAAAGTGGCCAGGGGCGTGGCGATTCGTTGCAGCTCGGGGACTCGCGTTCGAATCCCATTAAGCGCTCGGGTGCTTCTAATTTCTTTTGTTTTAGCGCTAAAGCAATAAGGATCAGCGAGCATAGGTTAAAAGAATTTGGCAACGCATTTTGTCACGAATTTCCAATTGGCCGAGTGGCTGGGGCGTGATATTGCTCCAGGTCTCGGGTTCGAAACCCCTAGGTAGCAGTTGGATGTTTTTGTTTTTCGTCTCTGGCATTAATGCGTGCAGGAGCCCAGGAACCGAGTGTTTAAAGGAAATTTCCGACGCATTATGTCATGAAAGACAAGCTGGCCCGATGGCTGAGGCTTGGGGAGAGTCGCTTCGGGTCTGGGGTTCGAGACCCAGCAGCGCCTGGAAGCATTCTCTTTTTTTTCTTTTGCCTTGGCCGACGTATTTTGGGCGCCAGCATGCACATGCACGCGTGGGGAACCAAGTTGGATGGCTGCCTCATGTTCTTTTATTATTATTTTATCTATTTTACTTGTTATTTTATATGATAATGGAAGCATGGGTTAGTTGTCTCTCTTTATTTTATTTGTTGAAAATAGAGAGAATATTATGGGAATTAAGACTTTGAAATTAGAAATGGGTGGAGTTGTTGGCCGGCCATGAAGTTTTTGCAAGGGATTATTATTTCCTTTTTCTTTTCAAATCCATTGCTTGGCCGAATGTTTGGCTAAAGGAATCACCATTTTTCTTGAAGCATGGCCAAAAATGCATTGCTTTGTTCTTCCTTCTCTCCCTTTGTGCATGGCCGAATATGAAGAAATTCCTAAGGGCCTCAACATTCGGTTTTGAGAGCTTTAGAGGTGCTAAGATTTCTTAGTTTGGTCCTATTTCCCTTCAAGTTGTGACTTGGCCAAAATTCTCGAAATTTTGCTTTCTTCTCTTCATCTTGTGGTAGCCGTATGTGCATAGAAAAGGGGGGGTTAAAATCGGCAAGCTTAGAAGGTTTTGATCCTTTGCATTTAGTGTTAAGCCGAAAACTTGACTTGTAAACCCTCTCTCCCTGCATTTCTCCTTATCTTCTTAGTGCCGAAATCAAGGTAGTTTTAAGGTCAATCCGAATCTTCTGGTAAGGGACCTTTTTCTTTCCTTGGGACGATTTGAGTAGCGCCGACCCTCTGCTACTCCTCTCTTAATATTTCTTCATATTGTAACAATCGAAATATTGACTTATTTCTGTTCCATATGATAGCCGAAACCTCTAAACACCAAAAGGAGTGCCGAATCATGGTGTTTAAAGGGCAAGTCAGTTGTTAAGGTAAGGGACAACAAACTCCTTGGTTGTGAATACATGCTAGGGCCGAATGGCCTTGGGTCTCTAAATGAACACTAAATCCGATTTCAGGGAAGGCTATAGCCGAATGTTGTGAATCTTCGAGATTTGGTTAGTGACCAAGTTGGTGTAAGGTGAGTGCTATATTCGGGCCACATTTTATTGGGAATTCTAATTAGGTAATTTGGGCTTTTTGACTAATAATCTATGATGGCCGAATATAGGGGCATTACAAGGACAAGTTCGAGACTTTTATAATACCGCGTAGATCCGGAATTTCTTTTAGACCTCCGATTAAATAGGTGTGTAAGCTCTTACACACTTTATTAGTAATAATTGTTATTATGATAATATTATAATCTCTCATGTGGTAACTTTGCCTAGCGGGCATAAACTTGGTTTTCGGGTAAGTTCCCCTATTACTCAATTTATGATGTATGTTGTATATGCCATCATATGCGGAAAAATGCTATGCTATATACGATTGCATGATATATGGAATCATGATATTTGTGATATGACCATGATGATGGTGGGATTAATGAGAGGGAGTAATATTCGTGTCGACGGACACCAGTGTTTTGGTAACACATTGTGACTATGGTCACCAGAGGTTTGGTACCTCCAGAGGTTTGGCACCTCATAGCGTCTCGTCCCTGTGGCTTAGTACCACCGTGGGTTGGCCCCACATTTGAGATACGGGATCGACGCCAGTGATTTGGTATCACACGATGGGTTGGCCCCATCATTTGATTGTGACTTCGGGTCACCAGTGGTTTGGCACCACCAGTGGTTTGGCACCACACGTATTGACGGATATCGTGACTATAAGTCACCAGTGGTTTGGCACCACCAGTGGTTTGGTACCACACGGGGTAGAAAAGGAGCATGGATGGCTAGGTGGGGTTGCATAATTGCATGTCATACTAATATCTTGTGTATGAGTGTTATTTTCGGGTCGGGGATTTATACACTGAGTCTTGGTGACTCACCCCTTCCCATATCATCTTGCAGGTGAGTAGAGCACGGATGCGGAGCCGAGGAGAGCTCGAGGCGGCCATGTTGGTTTTGTGGACTTGAAATTTTTATTTTGCCCCGTTTTAAGTTTAATTATTCACTACAATTCGATTGGGTTGTAATAGGGCCGCTTATTATTTTGGATGGTTAGGTAGTTGTTTTTACTTTACTTTACAACTGATGAACTTACGGACGGTTATGCAAATCGGTTAAAAGTAACGTTTTCAAAAGTAAGTACTTGTACGCGTTTTCAAAAATGCTACCATCGGGTAACGAAATTTTCTAAGTTATCGATCACTCTATTGTTCTAAAATTAAGGGGGTCAAATGGTTTTAAAGGAAGAAAGGATTTTCAACTCAAATCGGACTTACCTAATCAACCCACTTGAGTTTTAACGAACACCGTTTTTATACCCTTAGCAAAATTTTTAATTTCTACTACTAATCCAAACCTTTCAAACTTCTTTTATTCCGTGACATACCAGATCTGGTCATGGCTTGTGGGCCGGGTTTGGGGTGTTACATTTTGGTATCAGAGCCAGGTTCAAAACTCGGCTGTGAGGGCCTAAGACCTAGAAATGTTTTGCTAGATAGGCTTTTGAAAACCCCGTTGAAAATGATTTTGGTTGAACAACATGGCGTCGAGTCTCCGGCACCAATCTGCTCTTGTAAGTATCTTTAATCTATGTATGAATGATTATTTGTAAGTGGGTAGAAAATGGGACGTAGATAGGATGAAAGGTATGTGAACTTTAGGGCTAGTTACCCCAAACAATCGCATAAGATTCTGATTGCCTAATTAAACAAACCCATGACTAAGTCACCAAGTTAGAGTGTGGTAACCCTTGTACGCATGTCTAGGATTGGATCCGGAAGAGCTTGGTATTTAAGTGGTCTTAGCGACTCACCTCCTCTTCGCGGGAATCCTACCTGGTGCGTAGCTTCGGTTCACCCTAACCGTGAGGACTTGTTCACGGGCTAAACCCCTATTATTAAAACCCGAAAGGGAATTAGCCGCATTTTTATAAAGACCCTAGTTTTTAAAGACTTCCCTCAAACTTATGAGATTTATACTACAAAATTCCTTTGATTTATAGACATCTTAAAATACCCTTAGTAGTAAATTACAAAAATACCCCTAGTTTAAAGTCTAAGCTACCCCAAAATTTTAACAAAATTTTCTTATACCCAAATCCCTAGTTTACAAAAAAATCAAAATATCGTGATTTTGGAAAATTACGGAATTGCCTCTAATTTGCAAATTACCAAAATGACCCTGATTTTCGAGGTTTTTGCAGCACTACCAATTTAAAAAGGGCAATTTCTCAAAAAGGAAAAAGAACCCCAAGTTTTGCAAATTTTTAAATTTCCTTTGATTTGTCAAGATTTACAAACTTACTTTGTTTTATTACTAAAATACCCCTGTAGGGTAAATGACGAAAATACCCCCGGGTTAGGAATTGGACAAAAAGGATGATGGAATAAGTAAATGTGTATCTTCGAATTACAATAGAAGACTTGAACCTTGTTTGATCGAAAGAGCAACTTCTAAATTTCGCCCATAAGATTCTTTGCTAATAATCAGTGGAACATTGACTAACCCATAAAACTTTTAAGACAGATTGCACCACAAGAAATGAGTTCTAGAGGTCGCGGCCGTCGGGGACGCGGTAGAGGCCGGATGGCCGTGACAGAACCAGTTAGGTCGGGCCAAGGATCGGATAATGAGATACCACCCCCACCGCCACCCCCAACTTTTGGTGATGGACCTCAGGATCAGACGGGGGGTGAGTCGGTATTGTAGGCTATGCTACGTGTGCTAGAAATGATGGCTGAGACCAGTAGAGGTACAGGAGCTCGGAAGTCTGTATCTGAGCGGCTCCGATCCAATGGAGCTGAAGTATTTCGGGGTGTGTCAGGTGTCGCACCCAGTACAGCCGAATATTGGTTAGAATCAACCGAGAGGATCATGGACGATCTCGACTTAACAGATGAGGAGAAGCTGAAAGGAGCAGTGTCGCTTCTAAAAGACGAGTCATACCAGTGGTGGCTCACGGTTCGAGACGGCGCCACAGCAGACGACCTTACTTGGGAATACTTCAAAGCTACTTATCAGAAGAAGTACGTGGGCACCAGCTACACTGATACTCAGAGGAAAACTTTTCTGGGATTAGTACAAGGAAATAAGTCGGTATCTGAGTATGAGGCAGAATTTCTGAGGCTGAGCCGCTATGCTCGGGGAGTCGTGTCAACTGAGCACGATCGTTGTGTCCGCTTTGAAGACGGACTTAGGGATGACTTGAGGCTATTGATTGCTCCACAACAGGTACGTGAGTTTGCTGTTCTGGTAGAAAAGGCTAAGGTAGCCGAAAGGGTCCGGGAGTCTGTGAGGCAGAGCTATGATAGGAGCAAACAGAAGAGAGGTGTTGGGTCATCTGGATCCGGAAATAATGCACAAAAGAGGGCCAGACAGAGTGGGCCAAATCAGGCTGGAAGGACCATGGCTACTAATCAGAGGCCGGCTCAGTGTAATCGCTGTGGGAAGTCACATTGGGGAGGTTGCTACACCGATGAGAGGGGTTGCTTCGAATGTGGATCTCCGGATCACCGTGTAAGGGATTGTCCTCGGAAGTTGGCAAGGAATCAGCCAGAGGGTCAGAACCGTACTCCAGCAAGGAACGTGGGACCACCGCAGAGGGGTCGTGGTAATAGTAGAGGAGGCAATGGTTCTAATCGAGGTCGCGGAGTTCAGGGCAGAGGAACAGATAAAAACCGAAGCTAGGCAGCCTGGCTTGGTCTACGCGGCGAGACGTCGCGAGGAGGGTGACGCACCGGATGTCATCACCGGTACGTTCCTAATTTTTGGTCTTCCATATGTTGCTTTAATTGATGTGGGTTCGACGCATTCATACATTGCCAGTAGTGTGGTAGAGACTATGAACTTGGATTTTGAGACTGCTTCTAGCGAGATGACTGTAATTAGCCCTCTAGGACACTCTGTGATGGTGAACAAGCTATATAGAGATTTACCCCTAGAACTCCAAGGGGTAGTGTTTGTGGCCGATCTGATGGAACTGCCGTTTGGGGAGTTCGACCTAATTCTTGGAATGGACTGGCTGGTTAAGTATCAGGCAAGGTTGGATTGTGCTGCTAAGCGCATGATTCTAAAGAAGGCTGAGGGTGATGAAGTGGTCATGATAGGTAACAGAAGAGACTATCTATCCAATGTAGTGTCTGCCTTGAAGGCCGAGAAAATGATCAGAAAAGGGCGTGAAGCATTGTTGGTTCAAATTTATGCCTTGGAGGCTAAGGAGTCAGCAGTTGAGGAGGTCCGAACTGTAAGGGAATTCGCTGATGTGTTTCCAGAAGAACTCCCAGGTCTGCCTCCAAATCGGGAAGTTGAGTTCGGTATAGACTTGTTGCCCGGAACGGCACCTGTGTCCATAGCACCCTACCGAATGGCACCGAAGGAGTTGGCGGAGCTGAAGGCTCAAATTCAGGAACTCTTGGATAGAGGGTTCATTCGACCTAGTATATCTCCATGGGGAGCACCTGTGCTGTTTGTCAAGAAGAAAGACGGGTCAATGCGGATGTGTATCGACTACCGTCAGCTTAACATGTTAACAATCAAAAACAAGTATCCATTGCCTCGGATTGATGACCTGTTTGATCAACTAAAGGGTGCATCGGTATTCTCGAAGATAGACCTTAGGTCGGGTTATCATCAACTTAAGGTAAAGGAGGCTGATGTGCACAAGACGGCATTTCGTACCCGGTATGGGCACTATGAGTTCTTAGTGATGCCGTTTGGGTTGACCAACGCATCGGCAGCATTCATGGACTTGATGAATAGGGTGTTTCAGCAATACTTAGATCAGTTTGTCGTGGTGTTTATAGACGACATATTGGTATACTCGAAGACGGAGGAGGAGCATGATAGGCATTTGCGCATAGTCCTACAAGTGTTGAGGGAGGAGCAGTTGTATGCCAAATTCAGTAAGTGCGAATTTTGGCTTAGAGAGGTGACCTTCTTGGGTCACGTGGTGTCAGCTGAAGGGATTAGAGTGGACCCCCGCAAGGTCGAAGCGGTGTTGGAGTGGAAACCACCTCGGTCAGTGGCGGAAATTCGAAGTTTTCTGGGTCTGGCCGGGTATTATCGAAGATTTGTGGAAGGATTCTCCTTAATCGCAGCACCGTTAACTAAACTATTAAGGAAAGGAGTCTCATTCGTTTGGTCAGAGAAACAGCAAGAAAGTTTTGATAAGCTAAGAAAGATTTTGACGGAAGCTCCAGTTTTGGTACAGCCTGAGGCGGGGAAATTGTTCACGGTTTATTGTGATGCGTCCCATAATGGGTTGGGATGTGTGTTGATGCAGGAAGGGAAAGTAGTGGCCTATGTATCCCGTCAGTTAAGACCGCATGAGGTCAACTATCCGACTCACGACTTGGAGTTAGCGGCAGTGGTCTTCGCTTTGAAAATACGGAGGCACTACTTATATGGGGAGAAGTCGATAGTCTACACGGATCATAAAAGTTTGAGGTATCTCTTGACTCAGAAGGACTTGAATCTGAGGCAGCGCCGATGGATTGAACTGCTGAAGGACTACGACTGTTCAATTGAGTACCATCCAGGCAAGGCTAACGTGGTGGCTGATGCGTTGAGCCGAAAGGTCGTGACAGACTTAAGGGCGATGTTTGCTCGTCTTAGTCTATACGACGACGGAAGTCTTTTGGCAGAGCTGCAAGTTAAGCCAACTTGGATCGAGGAGATTAAGGAAAAGCAATTAGGGGATGACAGCTTAAACGCGCGAAGGTTACAAGTTCAAGATGGCGGTTTGAAAGGGTATAGTTTGACAGGTGAAGGGGTGCTGTGTTTTCAAGGACGGCCTTGTATGCCGAATGATGTGGGCTTGAGGCAAAGAATTCTTCAGGATGCACATAGCAGCCCATACGCTATGCACCCTGGAGGTAGCAAGATGTATGGAGATCTACGAAAACAGTTCTGGTGGCCAGGGTTGAAGCGCGAGGTAACTGATTTCGTGGGAAGGTGTCTCACGTGTCAGCGAGTAAAAGCGGAACGTCAGTTGCCATCTGGGTTACTTCAACCGGTGAAGATACCTCAGTGGAAATGGGAGAGGATAACTATGGACTTTGTCAGTGGGCTACCCCTCACGCCCAGCAAGAAAGACGCAGTTTGGGTGATTGTGGACCGTCTGACCAAATCGGCTCACTTCATACCGGTAAGGGTGGATTACTCGCTCCAGAAGTTAGCTAAGTTGTATGTGGCAGAGATAGTGAGGTTGCATGGTGTGCCAGTGTCGATCATCTCAGACAGAGACCCCAGATTTACGTCAAGGTTTTGGAGAGCGCTACATCAGGCTTTGGGTACACGGTTGGATTTCAGTACAGCATTCCACCCACAATCTGACGGGCAATCGGAAAGGGTTATTCAGATTCTAGAGGACATGTTAAGAGGCTGCGTTTTGGACTTCAGAGGTAGTTGGGAGGAATTTTTGCCATTAGCTGAGTTCGCATACAACAACAGTTATCAGGCAAGCATTAAGATGGCACCATACGAGGCGTTGTATGGCAGGAGGTGTCGTACACCTACTTGTTGGACGGAGTTGGGTGAGCGACAGATGTTAGGACCAGAATTGGTTGCAGAAACTGAGGATAAGGTGAAGAAGATCCAAGCTCGGTTGAAAGAAGCCTCGGATAGGCAAAAGTCTTACGCTGATCTCAAGCGGAGGGACATAGAATTTGCCGTAGGAGACGAAGTTTTTCTGAAGATCTCGCCATGGAAGAAAGTGTTAAGATTTGGGAAGAAGGGTAAGTTAAGTCCAAGGTTCGTTGGACCGTTTAAGGTGTTGAGACGAGTGGGACCAGTAGCTTATCAGCTCGAGTTACCTGCAGAACTGAGTCAGATTCACGATGTGTTCCATGTCTCCATGCTTAGACGCTATCGTTCTGATCCATCACACGTCTTGGCAGTTGAGGAAGTTGAGGTGAGTCCAGATTTGACGATGGAAGAGGAACCTGTGCAGATCCTAGATCGGGATGTGAAAGTTTTGCGTAGGAAGTCAGTTCCTTTAGTGAAGGTCCTATGGCGGAATCATGGCGTAGAGGAAGCCACGTGGGAGCCCGAGGATGCGATACGGCAGCAATACCCCCAACTCTTCTGACCCAGGTAATTTCGGGGACGAAATTATTTTTTTTAGGGGGGTAGAACTGTAACACCCTGCTCTAAGGTTGGTTGCAGTGTATTTTAATTATAGCTTGTTGCTTATATAAATATATGTGCTATGGCTTAGTTAGAAATCCCGAGTTAAGTCGGGTTTAAGGTTAAGGTTCTTTTGGTGCTTGAGCAGACTAGGCTAAGAGAGGAAGCCTTATGAATGTTTTAAGGGCGGATCTGACACAAAGAGTCGACTGGCAAGGTGGCGTGGGAGCGCCACATAGGGGCCCTGGTGTTAGGGGGCTCGGGTTCGAATCACAATGGGCGCAAATAGGGAGTTGTTTTGTTTTGGGGCGTTGAAGTGAATGATTTGTTAAAAGAAAATGCTGCCGAGTTGGGGTACGAACAGCACTTTAGAAGAGTGGCTAGAGGCTTGGAATTATTCCTCCTGGCCTTGCGTTCGAGCCACGGGAGTTATACTTGGGGCGTTTAAATTTTCGCTTTTAGTGCCTAAGCGAAACGAGCCTTTGGGGAAGGATTTAAAGAAAATTTTGATGAATTCATGTCACAAATAATACCTTGGCAAAGTGGCCAGGGGCGTGGCGATTCGTTGCAGCTCGGGGACTCGCGTTCGAATCCCATTAAGCGCTCGGGTGCTTCTAATTTCTTTTGTTTTAGCGCTAAAGCAATAAGGATCAGCGAGCATAGGTTAAAAGAATTTGGCAACGCATTTTGTCACGAATTTCCAATTGGCCGAGTGGCTGGGGCGTGATATTGCTCCAGGTCTCGGGTTCGAAACCCCTAGGTAGCAGTTGGATGTTTTTGTTTTTCGTCTCTGGCATTAATGCGTGCAGGAGCCCAGGAACCGAGTGTTTAAAGGAAATTTCCGACGCATTATGTCATGAAAGACAAGCTGGCCCGATGGCTGAGGCTTGGGGAGAGTCGCTTCGAGTCTGGGGTTCGAGACCCAGCAGCGCCTGGAAGCATTCTCTTTTTTTTCTTTTGCCTTGGCCGACGTATTTTGGGCGCCAGCATGCACATGCACGCGTGGGGAACCAAGTTGGATGGCTGCCTCATGTTCTTTTATTATTATTTTATCTATTTTACTTGTTATTTTATATGATAATGGAAGCATGGGTTAGTTGTCTCTCTTTATTTTATTTGTTGAAAATAGAGAGAATATTATGGGAATTAAGACTTTGAAATTAGAAATGGGTGGAGTTGTTGGCCGGCCATGAAGTTTTTGCAAGGGATTATTATTTCCTTTTTCTTTTCAAATCCATTGCTTGGCCGAATGTTTGGCTAAAGGAATCACCATTTTTCTTGAAGCATGGCCAAAAATGCATTGCTTTGTTCTTCCTTCTCTCCCTTTGTGCATGGCCGAATATGAAGAAATTCCTAAGGGCCTCAACATTCGGTTTTGAGAGCTTTAGAGGTGCTAAGATTTCTTAGTTTGGTCCTATTTCCCTTCAAGTTGTGACTTGGCCAAAATTCTCGAAATTTTGCTTTCTTCTCTTCATCTTGTGGTAGCCGTATGTGCATAGAAAAGGGAGGGTTAAAATCGGCAAGCTTAGAAGGTTTTGATCCTTTGCATTTAGTGTTAAGCCGAAAACTTGACTTGTAAACCCTCTCTCCCTGCATTTCTCCTTATCTTCTTAGTGCCGAAATCAAGGTAGTTTTAAGGTCAATCCGAATCTTCTGGTAAGGGACCTTTTTCTTTCCTTGGGACGATTTGAGTAGCGCCGACCCTCTGCTACTCCTCTCTTAATATTTCTTCATATTGTAACAATCGAAATATTGACTTATTTCTGTTCCATATGATAGCCGAAACCTCTAAACACCAAAAGGAGTGCCGAATCATGGTGTTTAAAGGGCAAGTCAGTTGTTAAGGTAAGGGACAACAAACTCCTTGGTTGTGAATACATGCTAGGGCCGAATGGCCTTGGGTCTCTAAATGAACACTAAATCCAATTTCAGGGAAGGCTATAGCCGAATGTTGTGAATCTTCGAGATTTGGTTAGTGACCAAGTTGGTGTAAGGTGAGTGCTATATTCGGGCCACATTTTATTGGGAATTCTAATTAGGTAATTTGGGCTTTTTGACTAATAATCTATGATGGCCGAATATAGGGGCATTACAAGGACAAGTTCGAGACTTTTATAATACCGCGTAGATCCGGAATTTCTTTTAGACCTCCGATTAAATAGGTGTGTAAGCTCTTACACACTTTATTAGTAATAATTGTTATTATGATAATATTATAATCTCTCATGTGGTAACTTTGCCTAGCGGGCATAAACTTGGTTTTCGGGTAAGTTCCCCTATTACTCAATTTATGATGTATGTTGTATATGCCATCATATGCGGAAAAATGCTATGCTATATACGATTGCATGATATATTGAATCATGATATTTGTGATATGACCATGATGATGGTGGGATTAATGAGAGGGAGTAATATTCGTGTCGACGGACACCAGTGTTTTGGTAACACATTGTGACTATGGTCACCAGAGGTTTGGTACCTCCAGAGGTTTGGCACCTCATAGCGTCTCGTCCCTGTGGCTTAGTACCACCGTGGGTTGGCCCCACATTTGAGATACGGGATCGACGCCAGTGATTTGGTATCACACGATGGGTTGGCCCCATCATTTGATTGTGACTTCGGGTCACCAGTGGTTTGGCACCACCAGTGGTTTGGCACCACACGTATTGACGGATATCGTGACTATAAGTCACCAGTGGTTTGGCACCACCAGTGGTTTGGTACCACACGGGGTAGAAAAGGAGCATGGATGGCTAGGTGGGGTTGCATAATTGCATGTCATACTAATATCTTGTGTATGAGTGTTATTTTCGGGTCGGGGATTTATACACTGAGTCTTGGTGACTCACCCCTTCCCATATCATCTTGCAGGTGAGTAGAGCACGGATGCGGAGCCGAGGAGAGCTCGAGGCGGCCATGTTGGTTTTGTGGACTTGAAATTTTTATTTTGCCCCGTTTTAAGTTTAATTATTCACTACAATTCGATTGGGTTGTAATAGGGCCGCTTATTATTTTGGATGGTTAGGTAGTTGTTTTTACTTTACTTTACAACTGATGAACTTACGGACGGTTATGCAAATCGGTTAAAAGTAACGTTTTCAAAAGTAAGTACTTGTACGCGTTTTCAAAAATGCTACCATCGGGTAACGAAATTTTCTAAGTTATCGATCACTCTATTGTTCCAAAATTAAGGGGGTCAAATGGTTTTAAAGGAAGAAAGGATTTTCAACTCAAATCGGACTTACCTAATCAACCCACTTGAGTTTTAACGAACACCGTTTTTATACCCTTAGCAAAATTTTTAATTTCTACTACTAATCCAAACCTTTCAAACTTCTTTTATTCCGTGACATACCAGATCTGGTCATGGCTTGTGGGCCGGGTTTGGGGTGTTACACGGTGTTTGAGAAAATCCAAATGGTTGGTTTACCATCAGATATGGTACATAATATCCCTGTTTAGGATAAAATTGTACATGTGCATGTGTATTAAATCCTTGTTTAGGATTTGTGGTGGCAATAAATCCTTGTTTAGGACTTACTGGTGAAGCAATAAATCCCTGTTTAGGACTCATTGGTTTTCCTTTTTTATGGACGGTTCTCCATCCATTATTTTCTTTTAGAGGTTGTTTACCTCTATCCATAAGGCCTGCTAAGAAAATCAGCACACAATAGTAATTTTATAGTAATTAACTAATGGGATTTCTATAGTTATGGTCAAACATAAAAATATACTCATCAGAATCTGTATCAGACTCTGTTTCTGAAATTAATTCATATAATATTTCAGAAGGATTTATTTCCTCGCTAAAACGTATTTCTAGACCTTGTTCTTCAAGGTTTTTTATCATCTTTCTAGCATTTTTGCCTTTGTTAGGACAATTAGTTGCTATATGACCTTCTTCATCACACATAAAACATTTACATATTTGTTTTTTATTCTTACTAGAAGTTTTTCTTCTAACAAATTTTTTCTTTTTATTATTACTATTTTTATTTCCTGGTTTCCATTTAGCTAATTTATATTTTTTATGCTTTTTATAGGGCTTTGAACGTATGGAGTTACATCCAAGGGGGGAGGGAGGGATATGCACAAGCGGAAGGGGACTATAATATCGTAGGATAATATTTCGTTAGAAGAAAATATATAATTTACAAAAGATTTACAAGGGTTTTCTTGAAGAGAGAGTATACAAGAGAGTTTGTATATTGCCAATTCTAAGTGATTCCAAAACCCGATACCTCGTTCGGGATACAAGAATGCCTATTTATAACAAAAATTTCTAAACTATAATCTAATTACAATTCAGGTACACACAGTATCCTGATAAGAATGAAATTAATAAACTCTAATCTATTCACAATTGAAATCTGAATAGTATCCTGATTAGGACACCTTGAATAGTGAGCTTCATGGTTGTTTCCATGTAGCTTCCTTGAATAGTGTCTTGATAAGGATGCTTTGGTTTTTTCCACGTAGCTTCCTTGAACAGTTTCTTGATAAGGATGCTTTGGTTTTTTCCACGTAGCTTCCTTGAACAGTGTCTTGTTTGTCAGCTTCATGGTGGCTTCCACGTAGCTTCTTTGATGTGAAGGTTGTCATCATGGTAGCTTCCACGTAACTTCCTTTTTTGGCAATATCTGCTGCTTGCATCATTGCTTACATCATGGCATTGACGGTTACTTCCATCATTGCTTGCATCACTTGATATGGATTATGATGGGTTGTCATATCCAATATCTTTTATGTTTCCTTTTTTGGATTTATCCTTCCTGGATATTTCTGAGATTCATCTCCTCGATTTCATCCAGGTGTAGGGATTCGGGTGAAGGTGCTGGTGTGTTCCAGTGCTCCCACACTTCTCTGATTTCCGCTGCTAACGGACAATCTTCAATTTCCATCTCAGCTATTTTTGTTAATAGCGAAATAGCGTCTTCATTCCCATGCCTCTCAGCCTGGTGGTTTCCAGTGTCGTAGGCTAGGATTCTTCTCCCATCAGTCCAAAACTCGTAACTGTTTTGTTGGAGTAGGAACTGGGCTTCTACCATTAGATCAACTCCGGCTTGGATTTGATAATGGAGAAAATTCTTATAACACTCGTCAATGGTTTTTGACAAATGCTGTTGATCTTCTTGGGCCGCCAAGAGGGATCTTCCTCCAAGCATTTTATGAATAATCCATATTTGATATGGCTGATAAAATTTTTCTTTTTCAGCAATACCAATAAGGCTGTGTATTTTTATATAAAAATAGTAAACAAAATCATCTAAATTAACATAGTTTGTTAATCTAGATTTTACCATTACTGGAAAATCTTTTATTAAATCAAAAGAAAGATTTTGGACTGTTATTTCTTTAATAAATCCCCATTCAATACTGGTTATATCAAATGGCTCATGATTTAATCGAAATTTGATAGCAGGAGTTTTTTCTCCTATATCATTTGTATAAACAAAAGCTTGTGAAAAATATTTACAAAAAGTTTCTAAAAATAGAGCTTGCTGGTTGCAAATGGCTCTTTTTATTTTCGAAAATATATCAATAGGTAGAATTTGTCTACACTTGTTATATAGACATATTCTAAACATCTTATTAATAATAGGAGTGTTTCTCCCTTTATTAATAAAATATTGAAATATATCAAGAAGATTGTTTATCTCCTTAATATCCATATATTCGACTAGGATTTCATCCCAATCTCGGTATAAAATAGATTTTAGTAATAAATCTTCGGATTTATTTTCCTTAGTTGTTTTTTCAACTAGGAATTCCGAGAATTGTGTAAGAGCTTTTCGAAAATTTGCTCTTTGCTCAAGAACATGGTTTTTCCATATTCTGTTTATAAAATTGTAATATTCTGCCGGTAATCCTGGATTATAAAAATCCTTTATTTCAGGGAGGTAAAGAGTTTGTTATTTTTTTAACAAATCTTCTGTTTCGAGAAAGTGAAGAGTTTGTTGTTTTTTCAACAAATCTTCTGTATTTTTGATGATTTGAGAATCTGAATCGGGATTTTGAGAGAATTCAAAGTAACTCACCGGAGACAGTATTTGAGAAAATCCAAATGGTTGGTTTACCATCGGATATGGTACATAATATCCCTGTTTAGGATAAAATTGTACATGTGCAGGTGTATTAAATCCTTGTTTAGGATTTGTGGTGGCAATAAATCCTTGTTTAGGACTTACTGGTGAAGCAATAAATCCCTGTTTAGGACTCATTGGTTTTCCTTTTTTATGGATAGTTCTCCATCCATCATTTTCTATTAGAGGTTGTTTACCTCTATCATTTTCTCTTAGAGGTTGTTTACCTCTATCCATAGGGCCTGCTAAGAAAATCAGCAATCATTAGTAATTTTATAGTAATTAACTAATGGGATTTCTATAGTTATGGTCAAACATAAAAATATACTCATCAGAATCTGTATCAGACTCTGTTTCTGAAATTAATTCATATAATATTTCAGAAGGATTTATTTCCTCGCTAAAACGTATTTCTAAACCTTGTTCTTCAAGGTTTTTTATCATCTTTCTAGCATTTTTGCCTTTGTTAGGACAATTAGTTGCTATATGACCTTCTTCATCACAAATAAAACATTTACATATTTGTTTTTTATTCTTATTAGAAGTTTTTCTTCTAACAAATTTTTTCTTTTTATTATTACTATTTTTATTTCCTGGTTTCCATTTAGCTAATTTATATTTTTTATGCTTTTTATAGGGCTTTGAACGTATGGAGTTACATCCAAATTCCCATTCTCCTTCTAACATTTTTGTGCAATATCTATGACTTAATTTATTCTTGACTTGTTTAGCCGCTTTACTCTGTAAACAATGTAATATAATTCTTTCTTTAGCAAAGTTAATCCTATTACCTATAGTATCTATATTTGCTACCTCTGTATTATTATCACTACTATGTTTTATTATGAAAGAAGCATATTTGTTAATGCAAATTTCATCCCAAGGTGGTGGTAATTTATGAAAGTATTGGTTTTTCCAAAAGTCTATACTTTCATTTTTTAACTTTTGATATTCATGAAGAAATTTTTTAGAAAATTCATCTAAATATCTAATATAACATAATTTTAATTTTGACAAGATATAGCTGGATTGGCTATCTTGGTCTTTTTTATTAGAATAACCACAAAATTCTGTTTTTAGAATTGAGGTTAATCCTTTTAATAAATCTTTAGGGGTACTTATCTGATTAATAAGCTGACTTTTTTGTTCTCTTCCTTTCTCAGATTCTTCCCAACGTCTGAGAAATTGTAGAACATCCCCTTGAAAAGTTCCAACAAAATTGTTTAAAAACTTTTCTTTTGACCAGACTGTACTGTTGTTGTTTACAACAATAGTCATAGACTGTGCCCAATCATCTATTGTTTTTTCAAAATCTGATATGGGAACATTAATTAAATCTAGATATATACCTCCTTGAGCGACATTTCTTTTATTAAGATCGTCTATTTTATAAGGTATAGGTGCAGGTTGACTGGTTTCTCCTGGTGTTTCCAGTTTTATGTCATTAGTAGCTATATTTTCTATTTTATCACCTAATATTCTTGTTGTGTTTTCAACAAATTCATAATTTGTCATCTGTTTGAAGATCTGAGTCTATTTTTCTCTTACCATGAGAATCTCTTTTATCTATTTCCCAAGGTTTCGGTTCTACAAAATCATATGGATCTGGTGGTACAATATCCATTGGATCTTCAGGAATTTCTATATTTTCTTCCGTTGAAGTGTTTTCTTCATCAGAATTTTGGCTAGTTACATTAATATCTATAACCATATTATTAGAATTATTACTACTTTCTGTTTCTAATATATAATTATCACTTTCATTATTATTATTAATAGTATTATTATTACTATTATTATTATGATCAAATTCTCCCCTTTTCTCCTGCTTGGCAATTTCGACCATTCTTTACTAAAATTTAGTTATCTTTTTGTACAGAATTCAAATGATATTCTAGTTTGTTTCTTATAAAAATAGTCTCATTAAGGAATCTAACCATATAAATTATGTGCCAAAATTAGTTTTTATCAATTTTTAATGATTTTTACAAGTCAGAACAATGGATCTCGAAATCACTCTGAACCAGTCTCATAAAAATCCAGAAATCTCAAAATATACTAATCCTTTGCTTTTTCTATTTCTTTTATAAGAAAATAGACTCAATTATCTTTCAATCCATATCTCCTTCACTTTCTAATTTAATTTCCACTATTTTTGGTGATTTTTCAAATCCATGTCACTACTGCTAACCAAAACTATTTCATTGCAAAATACGATTACCACTTTGAACATGCGTACGTCGAGTGGTCACAGATGCCAGTTTCTGGCTTTTTGGTCTTTCGAACGAATCACAGAATATTTTATGCAAACATTCAAAGAGGTTTGAGATTACACACCATTTTAAACATATATTCAGAAAGGTACGGGATTACACACCTGATTTCGATTTCCTAACGAACCACTCGTCGTTGACCTAGAACAATACCAACCAAAAGTTAGCCTCGGATTTCCAAAAGATTTCATATCACTTACACTCATGATCATAATTTTATGTTCTTCATAAAGATCTTCTATTAACTTTAAATATTCTATACGCTCATGATCATCATCTGTTTTAGAAAATTGGTTTTTCCAATGTTCTATCAGATTTTTTTTAAGTTTCAAAATCATATTTTTGTTGTTTTTTATCTTTTTCTCTTTTTTCTTTTGTTTTTTCTTTTTCATTATTATTATTACTAGAAGATTCATCCGAAGACTCATCTTCATCCGACAAAGCTAATATATCATTACTATTACCGTAATATAAAGGACCTAGATCTGATTCTATATTATTACTAATATTAATAACCTGATCTAACTTATTATTTATGTAATATCCCGAGTTAGGGGCTATTTTTGTTGTGACATTGTTTGCATGATTATGGCCTGTTATGTTGATGTTGGTATGGTTTCGGGACTTAATTGTAAGCTAGAAGTAAGCCTGGGTAGGTAGAAAAATTTTAGTTTTGGGGCTTAGGTGAGAGGAGCTTAGGGAGCTGGGTCTTATGTATTTTATTTGGTGTTTTGTTGCACAAAAGAGGAGCTGGTAAAGTGGCAAAGCATGCGCCACTAAGGGCTTGTGGTTGGCATCATTCACAGGTGAGAGAGGTCCTGAGTTCAAGCTGCAAAATTCTCATTTTGGCTTCCATTTTGACGGCATAGGAGGGAGGAGTTGTTGGTAGTTCAAACTCTACCATGGACTTGGTCAAACCGTTCAAATGGTGGAAGGAGAGTGAGTTTAGGAGGAAGACTTGGTCATGCTTGTTTGAAGGAGTGGTGGTGAGTGAATGGGGGGATTTGGCCGAATTTTTGGAGAGGTATGGGGGAGTGTACGGTTTGGTAGTGTGGTGTTGAGGGAATGCCGAAATTCATTTGGCATTTTTGTGCATATTTCGGCCAAAAGCAAATTAGTAAGCCAAATTCTTTTTCTTGTCAAAGCTAGCCGAAAGTTCAAGAGAATTTCTTCTTGTTACCAAATTTCCAAGTAAGTCTTTCATTCTTCTATTGAAACCGAAAGATCAAACCCCCAAAAAGCTTGCCGAAAGTTGCCTTATTTTCCTTGTATTTTCTTTGTTAGCCAAATGCACTTTTGCATTTTTTTTCTTCTCTTCTTTTTATTTCACTTGCATAACCGAAACTAGTATTCCCTTCCTCATATTTCATTCTTCTGCTCTTTTGAAACACTAGCGTCGAAACTTACCTTGTCCCTAAACCGAAATCTTCATTCATCCATTCCATTTCTTTCTTCTCAAAACCGAAAAGCACCTATCTCTTTTCTACTTTCTTCTTTTCTCAAGACCTTGGCCGATTCCCTTTTTCTTTTGGACACATAATTCTTTTGCTTATTCTAGCCGAATCTCTTATCTCTTCTATTAGTCTTCAACTTAGCCGAATATCTCCCTTCTCCTGGTGGTTGTTTAGGCCGAATTCTGGTTGGTGTTGGGTAAGTGCTAGGCCGAATGGCCATTTTCCCCTCTCTTGTTCTTTGTTGGTTGTGGGTTGGTTAATAGCCGATTTTGGCTTGGTGGTTGGAAGTTAATCTTGTGTGTTGGAATCAATTGTATCATAGGGTATTCTGGATTTCGGAAGCTAGCAAGAGGAGCCTTCATTTTTTGTTGATTGTTTGGTAAGTCATGGTAAAGGTGGATTCTTTTAGCCTAATCGATTAGTTTCTTTAAGTCGAGATTATTAAAGATTAACTATGTTCTTGTTAGGTGTTGGCCGATTATCAGAACAACCGCTGTTTGGTTCGAGATTTGGTAGGAAACCAAACGGTTGTTAGGTAAGGGGTTAATCGATAAACCCTTTTGGGTTATATGGTCTTGGCCGAATGTTATAGTTGTTTAATGCTCTTATTTGGCCGATTGTAGGAGCAAGTAATCAAGGAGCCTTAGATCGTTTCTTTTGGTATTAGAGACTGCATTATACCAGGTGTGTAAACTAACACATTAATTCTTAGTAATATGTTAATAACCTGTGTTGTAATAAGTGAAACAGTGGTGATTGATATGATACCCTATTGGGTATGATTTCGGACTCGGGTAAGTCAGTGCTATTATGAGCTTACTGATGATCTATATGATACCATGATTATGGATGTATGTGATATGAAATATAATGTTAAACATATTGGCATGAGTGCATGACTTACATGATACGCATTAGTATGACATGTATGGGTGATATGAGTGGAGGGGGATGATGATATCCGTGTCTTTGGGACACTGTGTCTTTGGGACACCAGAGGTTTGGCATCTCCAGTAGTTTGGTACCACAGATGATATATTTTGTGACTTTGGGTCACCAGAGGTTTGGCACCTCAGCGTCTCGTCCCAGTGGCTT
Source organism: Gossypium australe (assembly GCA_005393395.2). Lineage (NCBI taxonomy): Eukaryota > Viridiplantae > Streptophyta > Magnoliopsida > Malvales > Malvaceae > Gossypium > Gossypium australe. Next base: position 20,842,498 of record CM016618.1, read on the forward strand.
AGTACCACGGTGGGTTGGCCCTACAGTTGATTATATGGGATTGACACCAGTGATTTGGTATCACACGATGGGTTAGCCCCATCATCGGATTTGTGACTACGGTCACCAGTGATTTGGTATCACACTGTGTCTTTGGGACACCAGAGGTTTGGCACCTCATTGCGACTCGTCCCTGTGGTTGACACCACCGTGGGTTGGCCCCACTTGTGAGATACGGGATTGTCGCTAGTGATTTGGTATCACACGATGGGTTGGCCCCATCATCGGATTATTTGTGACTTTGGGTCACCAGTGGTTTGGCACCACACTTATGGATATCGTGACTTTGGGTCACCAGTGGTTTGGCACCACCAGTGGTTTGGTACCACACGGGGTAGAACGGTGATTCGGATGGTTAGGATTGGGTTGCATTAATTATGTTGCTATGTTATGATGTGTGTTAGCATGTTGTTTTATCGGGAGCGGGATTTATGCACTGAGTCTTGCGACTCACCCTCTCCTTTAACGTTTCAGGTGACACTTAGACGCGGACTTGGAGCCGGGATGGACTCGGGGTGCTCATGCCATGCTTGAATAAAGACTTGAACAGTTTTTATAAAATTTGGGTACTTTAGCTTACTTATTACTATTTGGTGTTATTTTGGATTGTAAATGGCCTTTAAATTATGGTTTTTCTATGTTTATGCTTAAAGTAGAATTTTACTATGCCTTAACAAATAATTTGAGCTAAAACATGCTAAAAACCTGTAAAGACAACGATTTCAAAACTATAACGCGATATGTTTTAAACTATACCATCGGGTATCATACTATGATTTGATATTAAGAAAACTCAAATGATTTTCAAACCAAAACTCAAATTTTCTTCTAAGTCAAAATGTTATCAGTAACAATAAGAAACTACTTAAATCTTTAAATGAAATAAACTTGTTTTAACCTCACATCTGATAAAGTTTCAAAATTTCTGAATTTTTAAATACACCATCAGATTTTAATCAAGCCTACCCAAGTTTTCTTCAAGTACAAAACTTTTCAAAGAGTTTTCATCAAACTTTTAAACGAAAAACCTAACCTCTTAAATACGTTTTTCCTCGTAACATACCAGATTCGGTCGTGGTGTCTTGACCGGGTTTGGGGTGTTACAATTGTGGTATCAGAGCCAAGTTCAAAGGCTCGGTTGTGGGCCTGAGGCCCAAAATGTTTTCAAAATTCTATTTTAAGTGTTTTTATGTTTTGAAAGGCATGGCACCGAGTCTCCGGCACCAGTTCGCCCAGGTAAGTACCCTTACTATTGCTTGTGATTTGGTGTACTGTGATTTGATGATTAGCAATAGTGGATTACTTTAGAGATTGAAACTGATAGGATTCTGTGAACTCGCGAGAACAAAGCTTCTTAAATATTCATAAGACTTGCTTTAAAACAGTGGAATAATTACTGATGCATAAAACTCCTAAATCAGATACGTAGAAAGTTTAGTCATGAGTACTCGAGGTGGACTGGTCGTGGACGTGGTCGTGGTATGATGACGGTTTCTGAACCCGTAGGATCTGGTCAGGGGTCAGAAAATGAGATACCGGTACCGCCACCAGCTGGAGGTGGTGAGTTTCAAGATCAGACTGGGGATGACACAGTGTCACAGGCGATGCTGCGAGTGTTAGAAAGAGTAGCTGGAGTAGGTGGTGGTGCAGGAGTTAGGAAATCTGTGCCTGAGCGACTTCGGGCAAATGGGGCCGAATTCTTTCGAGGTGTTTCTGGTGTTGCTCCCAGCACTGCTGAGTATTGGCTGGAGGCAACTGAGCGGATCATGGATGATCTGGACTTGACTGCTGAAGAGAAGCTGAAGGGCATCGTATCGCTTCTTCGGGATGAGTCATACCAGTGGTGGCTCACGGTTCGGGACAGTGTGGCAGCAGAGGATCTGACATGGGATTATTTCAGGGCTGCATATCAGAAGAAGTACATTGGAGCTAGTTATATTGACTCCCAACGAAAGGCATTTCTGAGGCTAGTCCAGGGGAGTAAGTCTGTTTCTGAGTACGAGGCTGAGTTCTTGAAGCTGAGTAGGTATGCTAGGGGCATTGTGGCCACTGAACATGAGAGCTGTGTTCGCTTCGAGGATGGTCTGAGAGACGAGTTGAGACTGCTGATTGCCCCACAGCAGGAGCGCGAGTTTGCTGTCTTAGTTGAGAAGGCTAAGGTAGCCGAGGGTGTTAAGGAGTCAGTGAGGCAGGGCATGGACAGAAACAGGCATAAGAGGAGTTTTGGGTCTTCTGGATCGTCGGGTAATCCGCAGAAAAGGGCTAGACCGAGTGGGCCGAATCAGTCTGCTAGGTTTGTTGCTGCTAGGCAGGGACCGCCGCAGTGTAACCAGTGTGGGAAATCTCATTGGGGATGCTGTTGGACCGGTGGGAAAGGTTGTTTTGAGTGTGGTTCTCTGGATCACCGTGTGAGGGACTGTCCGCGTAAGTTGGCCAGGATTCAGTCTGAGAGTCAGGGCCGTAATCAGTTCAGGAGTAATGGACCGCCGTCGCAGAGGGGCCGTGGTAATGGCAGAGGTGGTAATGGTTCTGGTCGGGGCCGTGGTGCACCGGGCAGAGGTGTGGGTAGTTCTGAGGCCAGACAGCATGGATTAGTGTATGCAGTGAGGCACCGAGAGGAGGGCGACGCACCGGACATCATAACCGGTACGTTTTTGATCTTTGGTTCTCCATTTACTGCTTTGATTGATGTGGGTTCAACACATTCTTATGTTGCCAGTAGTATAGTAGAGACCATGGATTTAGACTCTGAGATATCTTCTAGGCAGATGACTGTAATTAGCCCTCTAGGTCACTCTGTAGTGGTAGATAAGTTGTTTAGGGATGTACCCCTAGAACTCCAAGGGGTAGTGTTTGCTGCTGATCTGATGGAACTGCCGTTTGGGGAGTTCGATCTGATTCTTGGGATGGACTGGTTGGTCAAGTACCAGGCGAGGTTGGATTGCGCGGCCAAGCGCATGGTTCTTAAGACGTCTGAGGGTGATGAAGTGGCTATGATAGGTAATAGGAGAGATTACTTATCAAATGTGGTATCTGCTCTGAAGGCAGAGAAGATGGTCAGGAAGGGCTGTGAAGCGTATGTGGTCCATGTGTATGCCTTGGAGGCTAAAGAGTCTGCTGTAGAGAAGGTTCGAACAGTTAAGGAATTTGCTGATGTGTTTCCTTATGAGCTTCCGGGTTTGCCGCCGGATCGTGAGGTAGAGTTTGGGATAGATCTGTTACCCGGAACTGCGCCAGTGTCTATCGCTCCGTATAGGATGGCGCCAAAGGAATTGGTGGAGCTTAAGGCTCAGATCCAGGAGTTATTGGATCGAGGTTTTATCAGGCCAAGTGTTTCGCCGTGGGGTGCGCCGGTACTCTTTGTCAAGAAGAAAGATGGTACGATGCGGATGTGCATAGACTACCGCCAGTTGAACAAGCTGACGATTAAAAACAAGTATCCGTTGCCACGGATAGATGACTTGTTTGATCAGCTGAAGGGTGCAGCGGTATTCTCGAAGATCAACTTGAGGTCTGGGTATCACCAGCTGAAGGTTAAGGAGGCTGATATTCATAAGACAGCGTTTCGGACTCGGTATGGGCACTACGAATTTCTGGTAATGCCGTTCGGGTTGACTAACGCGCCGGCAGCATTCATGGATATGATGAATAGGGTGTTTCAACAGTATCTGGATCAGTTCGTTGTGGTTTTTATAGACCACATCTTAGTGTACTCAAGGACAGAAGAAGAGCATGATGCGCATTTGCGAGTGGTGCTGTAGATTTTGAGGGAAAAGCAGCTGTATGCTAAGTTCAGTAAGTGCGAGTTCTGGCTTAGAGAAGTGACTTTCTTGGGTCATGTAGTGTCAGCTGATGGAATTTGGGTAGATCCTCGGAAGATTGAGGCAGTTTTGGATTGGAAGCCGCCGAAGTCAGTGGCTGAGATTTGGAGTTTTCTGGGTTTGGCTGGATACTACCGAAGGTTTGTTAAGGGTTTCTCGTTGATAGCAGCGCCAATGACTAAGTTGTTGAGGAAAGAGGTTCCGTTTGTTTGGACTGAGAAACAGCAGGAAAGCTTCAATAAATTAAAGAAGATTTTGACAGAAGCTCCGGTTTTGATTCAACCTGAGGCTGGTAAGGAATTCACAGTATACTGCGATGCATCACATACGGGCTTGGGTTGTGTGCTGATGCAAGAAGGTAAGGTTGTGGCTTACGCTTCTCGGCAGCTGAGGCCACATGAGGTCAACTATTCGACGCACGATTTGGAACTAGCGGCTGTAGTCTTCGCCTTAAAGATTTGGAGGCACTACTTGTACGGAGAGAGATCGATAGTCTACACGGATCACAAGAGTCTGAAGTATCTCCTGACTCAGAAGGATTTGAATTTGAGGCAGCGCAGGTGGGTTGAGTTGCTTAAAGACTACGACTGTTCGATTAAGTATCATCCAGGCAAGGCTAACGTGGTAGCAGACGCGTTGAGCCGTAAGGTTGTTTCGGACTTAAGAGCGATGTTTGCCCATTTGAGCTTGTGTGACGAGGGGAGTATTCTGGCAGAGTTGCAGGTTAAGCCTACTTGGGTTGAGCAGATCAGAGAGAAACAGTTAGAGGATGAGGTTCTGAGTGCGCAGAGGTTACAAGTGCAGAGTGGTGGTTTGGAAGATTACAGTTTGTCTAGTGATGAGGTGCTGTGTTTTCAGGGTAAAGCTTGTATGCCTAAGGATGTTGAGCTGAGGCAGAAGATTCTTCAGGACGCACATAGCAGTCCTTATGCTATGCATCCTGGAGGTAGCAAGATGTATAGGGATCTTAGAGAGCAGTTTTGGTGGCCTGGTCTGAAGAGAGAGGTGACAGAGTTTGTTGGGAAGTGTCTGACATGTCAGCAGGTCAAGGCTGAACATCAGTTGCCGTCAGGTTTGCTTCAGCCAGTGAAGATTCCTCAGTGGAAGTGGGAAAGGATAACCATGGATTTCGTCAGTGGATTACCGCTTACGCCAAGCAAGAAGGATTCAGTGTGGGTAGTGGTGGATCGTTTGACTAAATCAGCTCACTTTATTCCGGTGAGGGTTGATTATTCACTTCAGAAGCTAGCGAAGCTGTATGTGTCAGAGATAGTGAGGTTGCATGGTGTGCCAGTTTCAATTATCTCGGATAGGGATCCCAGGTTTACGTCAAGGTTCTGGAAAACATTGCATCAGGCTCTGGGTACTCGATTGGATTTCAGCACGGCTTTTCACCCGCAGTCTGACGGTCAATCAGGAAGGGTTATTCAGATCTTAGAGGATATGCTGAGAGGTTGTGTTCTGGATTTCAGAGGTAGTTGGGAGGAGTTTCTACCATTAGCCGAGTTTGCCTACAACAACAGTTACCAAGCGAGCATCAAGATGGCACCATATGAGGCGTTGTATGGTAGGAAGTGTCGCTCACCTACGTGTTGGACGGAGTTAGGTGAACGTCAGATGTTGGGACCTGAGTTAGTTGCTGAGACTGAAGACAAGGTTAAATTGATTCAGGCTCGATTGAAGGAAGCTTCGGACCGGCAGAGGTCTATGCCGATCTTAAGCGGAGAGACATAGAGTTTGCTGTGGGGGATCAAGTGTTTCTGAAGGTCTCGCCGTGGAAGAAGGTGTTGAGGTTCGGAAGGAAAGGCAAGCTAAGTCCGAGGTTTATTGGGCCGTATAAGGTTCTGAGACGAGTGGGACCAGTAGCGTATCAGCTTGAGTTGCCAGCAGAGCTTAGTCAGATTCACGACGTATTTCACGTTTCGATGCTTCGGCGTTATCGTTCAGATCCGTCGCATGTGGTAGCAGTGGAAGAGATCGAGGTAAATCCAGATTTGACCATGGAGGAAGAACCTGTGCAGATTCTTGATCGGGATGTGAAGGTTCTGCGTAGAAAATCTGTGCCTTTGGTTAAGGTACTTTGGCGGAATCATGGCGTAGAAGAAGCTACGTGGGAACCCGAGGATATGATGAGACAGCAGTACCCACAACTCTTCTGATCAGGTAATTTCGGGGTCGAAATTAATTTAAGGGGGGTAGAACTGTAATATCCCGGGTTAGGGGCTATTTTTGTTGTGACATTGTTTGCATGATTATGGCCTGTTATGTTGATGTTGGTATGGTTTCGGGACTTAATTGTAAGCTAGAAGTAAGCCTGGGTAGGTAGAAAAATTTTAGTTTTTGGGCTTAGGTGAGAGGAGCTTAGGGAGCTGGGTCTTATGTATTTTATTTGGTGTTTTGTTGCACAAAAGAGGAGCTGGTAAAGTGGCAAAGCATGCGCCACTAAGGGCTTGTGGTTGGCGTCATTCACAGGTGAGAGAGGTCCTGAGTTCAAGCTGCGAAATTCTCATTTTGGCTTCCATTTTGACGGCATAGGAGGGAGGAGTTGTTGGTAGTTCAAACTCTACCATGGACTTGGTCAAACTGTTCAAATGGTGGGAGGAGAGTGAGTTTAGGAGGAAGACTTGGTCATGCTTGTTTGAAAGAGTGGTGGTGAGTGAATGGGGGAGGATTTGGCCGAATTTTTGGAGAGGTATGGGGGAGTGTACGGTTTGGTAGTGTGGTGTTGAGGGAATGCCGAAATTCATTTGGCATTTTTGTGCATATTTCGGCCAAAAGCAAATTAGTAAGCCAAATTCGTTTTCTTGTCAAAGCTAGCCGAAAGTTCAAGAGAATCTCTTCTTGTTACAAAATTTCCAAGTAAGTCTTTCATTCTTCTATTGAAACCGAAAGATCAAACCCCCAAAAAGCTTGCCGAAAGTTGCCTTATTTTCCTTGTATTTTCTTTGTTAGCCGAATGCACTTTTGTATTTTTTTTCTTCTCTTCTTTTTATTTCACTTGCATAACCGAAACTAGTATTCCCTTCCTCATATTTCATTATTCTGCTCTTTTGAAACACTAGCGCCGAAACTTACCTTGTCCCTAAACCGAAATCTTCATTCATCCATTCCATTTCTTTATTCTCAAAACCGAAAAGCACCTATCTCTTTTCCACTTTCTTCTTTTCTCAAGACCTTGGCCGATTCCCTTTTTCTTTTGGACACATAATTCTTTTTCTTATTCTAGCCGAATCTCTTATCTCTTCTATTAGTCTTCAACTCAGCCGAATATCTCCCTTCTCCTGGTGGTTGTTTAGGCCGAATTCTGGTTGGTGTTGGGTAAGTGCTAGGCCGAATGGCCATTTTCCCCTCTCTTGTTCTTTGTTAGTTATGGGTTGGTTAATAGCTGATTTTGGCTTGGTGGTTGGAAGTTAATCTTGTGTGTTGGAATCAATTGTATCATAGGGTATTCTGGATTTCGGAAGCTAGCAAGAGGAGCCTTCATTTTTTGTTGATTGTTTGGTAAGTGATGGTAAAGGTGGATTCTTTTAGCCTAATCGATTAGTTTCTTTAAGTCAAGATTATTAAAGATTAACTATGTTCTTGTTAGGTGTTGGCCGATTATCAGAACAACCGCTGTTTGGTTCGAGATTTGGTAGGAAACCAAACGGTTGTTAGGTAAGGGGTTAATCGATAAACCCTTTTGGGTTATATGGTCTTGGCCGAATGTTATAGTTGTTTAATGCTCTTATTTGGCCGATTGTAGGAGCAAGTAATCAAGGAGCCTTAGATCGTTTCTTTTGGTATTAGAGACTGCATTATACCAGGTGTGTAAACTAACACACTGATTCTTAGTAATATGTTAATAACCTGTGTTGTAATAAGTGAAACAGTGGTGATTGATATGATACCCTATTGGGTATGATTTCGGACTCGGGTAAGTCAGTGCTATTATGAGCTTACTGATGATCTATATGATACCATGATTATGGATGTATGTGATATGAGATATAATGTTAAACATATTGGCATGAGTGCATGACTTACATGATACGCATTAGTATGGCATGTATGGGTGATATGAGTGGAGGGGGATGATGATATCCGTGTCTTTGGGACACTGTGTCTTTGGGACACCAGAGGTTTGGCACCTCCAGTGGTTTGGTACCACAGATGATATATTTTGTGACTTTGGGTCACCAGAGGTTTGGCACCTCAGCGTCTCGTCCCAGTGGCTTAGTACCACGGTGGGTTGGCCCCACAGTTGATTATACGGGATTGACGCCAGTGATTTGGTATCACACGATGGGTTGGCCCCATCATCGGATTTGTGACTACGGTCACCAGTGATTTGGTATCACACTGTGTCTTTGGGACACCTGAGGTTTGGCACCTCATTGCGACTCGTCCCTGTGGTTGACACCACCGTGGGTTGGCCCCACTTGTGAGATACGGGATTGTCGCTAGTGATTTGGTATCACACGATGGGTTGGCCCCATCATCGGATTTTTTGTGACTTTGGGTCACCAGTGGTTTGGCACCACACTTATGGATATCGTGACTTTGGGTCACCAGTGGTTTGGCACCACCAGTGGTTTGGTACCACACGGGGTAGAAAGGTGATTCGGATGGTTAGGATTGGGTTGCATTAATTATGTTGCTATGTTATGATGTGTGTTAGCATGTTGTTTTATCGGGAGCGGGATTTATGCACTGAGTCTTGCTACTCACCCTCTCCTTTAACGTTTCAGGTGACACTTAGACGCGGACTTGGAGCCGGGATGGACTCGGGGTGCTCATGCCATGCTTGAATAAAGACTTGAACAGTTTTTATAAATTTTGGGTACTTTAGCTTACTTATTACTATTTGGTGTTATTTTGGATTGTAAATGGCCTTTAAATTATGGTTTTTTTATGTTTATGCTTAAAGTAGAATTTTACTATGCCTTAACAAATAATTTGAGCTAAAACATGCTACAAACCTGTAAAGACAACGATTTCAAAACTATAACGCGATATGTTTTAAACTATACCATCGGGTATCATACTATGATTTGATATTAAGAAAACTCAAATGATTTTCAAACCAAAACTCAATTTTTCTTCTAAGTCAAAATGTTATCAGTAACAATAAGAAACTACTTAAATCTTTAAATGAAATAAACTTGTTTTAACCTCACATCTGATAAAGTTTCAAAATTTCTGAATTTTCAAATACACCATCAGATTTTAATCAAGCCTACCCAAGTTTTCTTCAAGTACAAAACTTTTCAAAGAGTTTTCATCAAACTTTTAAACGAAAAACCTAACCTCTTAAATACGTTTTTCCTCGTAACATACCAGATTCGGTCGTGGTGTCTTGACCGGGTTTGGGGTGTTACAATTTACATCGGATAATAACTCTTTAGATCTGCTATTCAAATCTAAATTCGTTACTTCTCCCATATGATCTACTTTTTCTTCTACTTTACTGACCTTAGTATATAATCTATTAAAATATATGGATGTCATATCTATTAAACTATTGATACCCTTACTAAGAGCCGAAATATTATTTTCATTCTTAGAGTCCATATGCATAGCATGATTACAAGTTTTATCTTTGTATAAACACTCCTATTATTAATAAGATGTTTAGAATATGTCTATATAACAAGTGTAGACAAATTCTACCTACTGATATATTTTCAAAAATAAATCGAGCCATTTGCAACCAACAGGCTCTATTTTTAGAAACTTTTTCTAAATATTTTTCACAAGCTTTTCTTTATACAAATGATATAGGAGAAAAAACTCCTGCTATCAAATTACGATTAAATCATGAGCCATTTGATATAACCAGTATTGAATGGGGTTTTGTTAAAGAAATAACAGTCCAAAATCTTTCTTTTGATTTAATAAAAGATTTTCCAGCAATGGTAAAATCTAGATTAACAAACTATGTTAATTTAGATGATTTTGTTTACTATTTTTATATAAAAATACACAGCCTTATTGGTATTGCTGAAAAAGAAAAATTTTATCAGCCATATCAAATATGGATTATTCATAAAATGCTTGGAGGAAGATCCCTCTTGGCGGCCCAAGAAGATCAACAGCATTTGTCAAAAACCATTGACGAGTGTTATAAGAATTTTCTCCATTATCAAATCCAAGCCGGAGTTGATCTAATGGTAGAAGCCCAGTTCCTACTCCAACAAAACAGTTACGAGTTTTGGACCGATGGGAGAAGAATCCTAGCCTACGACACTGGAAACCACCAGGCTGAGAGGCATGGGAATGAAGACGCTATTTCGCTATTAACAAAAATAGTTGAGATGGAAATTGAAGATTGTCCGTTAGCAGCGGAAATCAAAGAAGTGTGGGAGCACTGGAACACACCAGCACCTTCACCCGAATCCCTACACCTGGATGAAATCGAGGAAATGAATCTCAGAAATATCTAGTAAGGATAAATCCAAAAAAGGAGAAAATTATTGGATATGACAACCCGTCATAATCCATATCAAGTGACGTAAGCAATGATGGAAGCAACCGTCAATGCCATGATGTAAGCAATGATGCAAGCAGCAGATATTGCCAAAAAAGGAAGTTACGTGGAAGCTACCATGATGACAACCTTCAAATCAAAGAAGCTACGTGGAAGCCACCATGAAGCTGACAAACAAGACACTGTTCAAGGAAGCTACGTGGAAAAAACCAAAGCATCCTTATCAAGAAACTGTTCAAGGAAGCTACGTGGAAAAAACCAAAGCATCCTTATCAAGACACTATTCAAGGAAGCTACGTGGAAACAACCATGAAGCTCACTATTCAAGGTGTCCTAATCAGGATACTATTTGGATTTCAATTGTGAATAGATTAGAGTTTATTAATTTCATTCTTATCAGGATACTGTGTGTACCTGAATTGTAATTAGATTATAGTTTAGAAATTTTTGTTATAAATAGGCATTCTTGTATCCCGAACGAGGTATCGGGTTTTGGAATCACTTAGAATTGGCAATATACAAGCTCTCTTGTATACTTGCTCTCTTCAAGAAAACCCTTGTAAATCTTTTGTAAATTATCTATTTTCTTCTAACAAAATATTATCCTACGATATTATAGTCCCCTTCCGCTTGTGCATATCCCTCCCTCCCCCCTGTAGTTGGTATCAGATATCCTATCAGAGGAGCCCCGGAGTAACGATTTCTGGAGTTTTAATATCGTAGTTATTATTGTAAGTTTCTATCTTTTATCTTCAATTCCGTTTATTTCGTGGTTTTTGTCTCAAAACCCATATATCTGTCGTTCTGTCTTCTTGTTGCCGTTGAGTCCGAGTGGGACGTTGTAGGCGTTTTTGAAGACGTATAGACACAGATGGTCTTAGGTACCAGAGATAAAAACATGGAACAAATGGATTGTTTATACGAAGATAAAACTTGTAATCATGCTATGCATATAGACTCTAAGAATCAGATCTAGGTCCTTTATATTACGGTAATAGTAACGATATATTAGCTTTGTCGGATGAAGATGAGTCTTCGGATGAATCTTCTAGTAATAATAATAATAATAAAGAAAAAACAAAAGAAAAAAGATAAAAAGATAAAAAACAACAAAAATATGATTTTGAAACTTATAAAAATCTGATAGAACATTGGAAAAACCAATTTTCTAAAACAGATGATGATCATGAGCGTATAGAATATTTAAAGCTAATAGAAGATCTTTATGAAGAACATAAAAATCTTTTTGAAAAATATAATTATCATTATATGTTAGAATATGATGATAATAATAACAATAGTAATAATGATACTATTAATAATAATAATGTAAGTGATAATTATATATTAGAAACAGAAAGTAGTAATAATTCTAATAATATGGTTATAGATATTAATGTAACTAGCTATAATTCTGATGAAGAAAACACTTCAACAGAAGAAAATATAGAAATTCCTGAAGATCCAATGGATACTGAACCACCAGATCCATATGATTATGTAGTACCGAAACCTTGGGAAATTGATAAACAACATCCTTATGGTAAAATTAAACCCAAGAAATATTGGGAAAATAAATACCTAATTGAACTAAAACCAGTTCATTTAGAGAAACCAATAATTCAACAAATGAAATTTGGGAAAAAGGATATTATTACCTTTTCACATTTTCAATCAAAAAAATATTATACTTATATAGAAATTACATTTCAATTTAGAGAATATAAAACATATTCTTTAAATGCTTTATTAGATACTGGAGCTACAACCAGTAGCTGTAGAGAAAATGTGATTCCATCAAAAAAATGGGAACTCATGAAAAATCCCATTAGAGCTGTTGGAGTCAATGGTATTGAAACCTTAATCCTTTTTAAAGCTAAGAATATACCAATCTACATAAACAATGTAAGATTTGTAATTCCTAAATTATTATGTTTTCATGAAATGCATGGAGATACATTATTAGGAAATAATTTTATATATTAACATCTACCATTTTCTATTGATAATAATTTTGTAGTACTAACTACTGAAAACACTTCGGTGGAAGTACCTTTGGTAAAAAATCATAATTATATATGTGATCAAGACTTTACACCACCTAGGAAGGAGCAAATAAAACAACTTGATACTAATCATTGGTTGTTTAAGATATTAGAAAATAATTTTAGTGAAGAACCATTAAAATTATGGAAAACTAGTCCTAGGTATTGTACTATAAAATTGGAAAACCCCAATAAAATTATTAGAGTAAAACCTATGATCTATACTAAACAAGATATAGATGAATTTGATATACAAATAAAATAATTATTAGATAAAGGATTAATAGAAGAAACTACTAGTCCACATTCTAGTCCTGCTTTCATGGTAAGAAACCATGCAGAAATAAAAAGAGGAAAAGCTAGGATGGTCATAAATTATAAAAGATTAAATCAAAATACTATTTTTGATGGTTATTTTATTCCAAGAAAGGAAGTTTTAATAAATCAAGCTAAACAAGCAAAATATTTTAGTAAATTTGACTGTAAGTCTGGCTTCTGGCAAATCATGTTAACAGAAGAATCTAGACCATTAACAGCCTTCAGTGCACCTAATGGTCATTACCAATGGAGAGTAATGCCATTTGGACTTTGTAATGCACCTCAAGTCTTCCAAAGATGGATGGACTCTATATTTAAAAAATATAAAAAAATTTGTGTTGTTTATATAGATGATATTCTAGTTTTTTCAGAAACACTGGAAAATCATAGAAAACATTTCAAATATGATAGCTAGAGAGTTTATAAAACATGGAATAATATTAAGTCCTAAGAAAATTGAATTAGAAAAAACTGAAATAGAATTTCTGGGTTTAATATTATCATCTGATGGTCTTAAACTCCAAGATCATATTATTGTTAAAATAAAAGAATTTCCTGAAAACATTGTTGATAAGAAACAACTGCAACAATTGTTAGGAATTGTTAATTATGGTAGAAATTTCTTTCCCAACTTATCTAAAAAACTAGATGAGTTATATGAAAAATTAAAAAAGGACAAACCTTTTGATTGGACAAAAAAAGATACAGACATTATTAAAAAGATAAAGTCTGAAATAAATTATATTCCTAAAGTTTATTTACCTAAACAAGGTGATAAATTAATTCTTGAAACAGATGCTTCCGAAAAAAATTGGGGATGTGTATTAAAAGCTAAAACAATAGCAAATGAATAATTAATTTGTGGCTATAACTCAGGAAAATTTAAGCCTAATGAAATAAATTATGCTATATATGAAAAAGAGTTATTAGCAATAAAAAAAGGAATAAAAAATTCCTAATATATTTAGCACCAGAACATTTTATTATAAAAACTGATAATCAGGCGGTCAAACAATTTCTAACTAATAAAAGTTTAGAAACTGTACCTCGAAGAATTAGGTGGTATAATGAATTATGCCAATTTAATTTCGATGTTATTTATATTAAAGGTACTAATAATATGATTGCTGATTTTCTTAGCAGGCCTTATGGATATAGGTAAACAACCTCTAAAAGAAAATGATGGATGGAGAACCGTCCATAAAAAAGGAAAACCAATGAGTCCTAAACAGGGATTTATTGCTTCACCAGTAAGTCCTAAACAAGGATTTATTGCCACCACAAATCCTAAATAAGGATTTAATACACCTGCACATGTACAATTTTATCCTAAATAGGGATATTATGTACCATATCCGATGGTAAACCAACCATTTGGATTTTCTCAAACACCGTCTCCGGTGAGTTACTTTGAATTCTCTCAAAATCCCGATTCAGATTCTGAAATCTTCAAAAATACAGAAGATTTGTTGAAAAAACAACAAACTCTTCACTTTCTCGAAACAGAAGATTTGTTGAAAAAACAACAAACTCTTCACCTCCCTGAAATAAAGGATTTTTATAATCCAGGATTACCGGCAGAATATTATAATTTTATAAACAGAATATGGAAAAACCATGTTCTTGAGCAAAGAGCAAATTTCCGAAAAGCTCTTACACAATTCTCGGAATTCCTAGTTGAAAAAACAACTAAGGAAAATAAATCCGAAGATTTATTACTAAAATCTATTTTATACCGAGATTAGGATGAAATCCTAGTCGAATATATGGATATTAAGGAGATAAACAATCTTCTTGATATATTTCAATATTTTATTAATAAAGGGAGAAACACTCCTATTATTAATAAGATGTTTAGAATATGTCTATATAACAAGTGTATACAAATTCTACCTACTGATATATTTTCAAAAATAAATCGAGCCATTTGCAACCAGCAAGCTCTATTTTTAGAAACTTTTTCTAAATATTTTTCACAAGCTTTTGTTTATACAAATGATATAGGAGAAAAAACTCCTTCTATCAAATTTGATTAAATCATGAGCCATTTGATATAACCAGTATTGAATGGGGATTTGTTAAAGAAATAACAGTCCAAAATCTTTCTTTTGATTTAATAAAAGATTTTCCAGCAATGGTAAAATCTAGATTAACAAACTATGTTAATTTAGATGATTTTATTTACTATTTTTATATAAAAATACACAGCTTTATTGGTATTGCTGAAAAAGAAAAATTTTATCAGCCATATCAAATATGGATTATTCATAAAATGCTTGGAGGAAGATCCCTCTTGGCGGCCCAAGAAGATCAACAGCATTTGTCAAAAACCATTGACGAGTGTTATAAGAATTTTCTCCATTATCAAATCCAAGCCGGAGTTGATCTAATGGTAGAAGCCCAGTTCCTACTCCAACAAAACAGTTACGAGTTTTGGACCGATGGGAGAAGAATCCTAGCCTACGACACTGGAAACCACCAGGCTGAGAGGCATGGGAATGAAGACGCTATTTCGCTATTAACAAAAATAACTGAGATGGAAATTGAAGATTGTCCGTTAGCAGCGGAAATCAGAGAAGTGTGGGAGCACTGGAACACACCAGCACCTTCACCCGAATCCCTACACCTGGATGAAATCGAGGAAATGAATCTCAGAAATATCCAGGAAGGATAAATCCAAAAAAGGAGAAAATTATTGGATATGACAACCCATCATCAACCATATCAAGTGACGTAAGCAATGATGGACGCAACTGTCAACGTTATGGAAAAAATGATGTAAGCAATGATGCAAGCAGCAGATATTGCCAAAAAAGGAAGTTACGTGGAAGCTACCATGATGACAACCTTCACATCAAAGAAGCTACATGGAAGCCACCATGAAGCTAACAAACAAGACACTGTTCAAGGAAGCTACGTGGAAAAAACCAAAGCATCCTTAACAAGACACTGTTCAAGGAAGCTATGTGGAAAAAACCAAAGCATCCTTATCAAGAAACTGTTCAAGGAAGCTACGTGGAAAAAAACAAAGCATCCTTATCAAGACACTATTCAAGGAAGCTACGTGGAAACAACCATGAAGCTCACTATTCAAGGTGTCCTAATCAGGATACTATTCGGATTTCAATTGTGAATAGATTAGAGTTTATTAATTTCATTCTTATCAGGATACTGTGTGTACCTGAATTGTAATTAGATTATAGTTTAGAAATTTTTGTTATAAATGGCATTCTTGTATCCCGAACGAGGTATCGGGTTTTGGAATCACTTAGAATTTGCAATATACAAGCTCTCTTGTATAGTTGCTCTCTTCAAGAAAACCCTTGTAAATCTTTTGTAAATTATCTAGTTTCTTCTAACGAAATATTATCCTACGATATTATGGTCCCCTTCCGCTTGTGCATATCCCTCCCTTCCCCTTATAGTTGGTATCAGATATCCTATCAGAGGAGCCCCGGAGTAACGATTTCTGGAATTCTAATATTGTAGTTATCATTGTAAGTTTCTATCTTTTATCATCAACTCCGTTTATTTCGTGGTTTTTGTCTCAAAACCCATATATCTGTCGTTCTGTATTCTTGTTGCCGTTGAGTCCGAGTGGGACGTTGTAGGCGTTTTTGAAGACGTATAGACACAGACGGTCTTAGGTACCAGAGATAAAAACATGGAACAAATGGATTGTTTATACAAAGATAAAACTTGTAATCATGCTATGCATATAGACTCTAAGAATGAAAATAATATTTCGGCTCTTAGTAAGGGTATCAATAGTTTAATAGATATGACATCCATATATTTTAACAGATTATATACTAAGGTCAGTAAAGTAGAAGAAAAAGTAGATAATATGGGAGAAGTAACGAATTTAGATTTGAATAGCAGATCTAAAGAGTTATTATCCGATGTAAATAATAAGTTAGATCAGGTTATTAATATTAGTAATAATATAGAATCAGATCTAGGTCCTTTATATTACGGTAATATAACGATGTAACACCCTGGTTTAGGGGCTATGCAGGTTAGGTGTAATTCAGGTGTTGGTAGGTTTTTAGGTGTTTTTGGATGTGTTTTAAAGTTTTAAGAATGCCTGGATGAAAGGGGAGTACTTTGGAAAATTTTTTATTTTTGGGGTAAAAAGGGGAAATGGGGCAGGAAGGCCTTAAAATAATTTAGGGGAGTTTATGACACAAGAACTGAGTTGGCTGAGTGGCAAGGGAGGCGCTACTTAAGCTCTTGGAAGGGGACTCCTAAGGGAGCAGGGGTTCGAGCTGTGAATGCAGCACTTTTGTTTTTATTTTGCGTCAAGGGGCTGGGCCAGTTATGCTTTATAAATAAATGGTGTGGCTTGGTGGACATGGAAGTCCAGTGGCAAAGTGGCACTCATGCGCCACTTAGGCGCTGGAGGGGGGTGAGGTCGCGGTTTCGAGGGGCTGGAGAAGCATTTGGCATTTTTATTTTTGTTGGTGGTTATGGGCTTGAGTAGAAAGGGTTTAAAATAAAATGTTGGGGCTTTATGGCATAAAAATCAAAGTGGCCGAGTGGCCTGGGGCTTTGGAGGGAGGCGTGCAGCAGTTGGTCCCAGGTTCGAATCCAAGGCTGTGCAATTGGAGTTTTATTTTTATTTCACTCTTATTTTTGCAGCAGCTTGGTAAAGATTGGACAGCACATGGGTGAGTTGTTTAGTTCTTCTTAAATTCGGCTGGAAGGAGTGATAAGGGTGGGTTTTTATTATTTTTTTATTCTAGATAATGGTAGGATAATTGTAGGAGTATTTTATTTAGTTTATAATTTGTAATTAGAAGATGAATTGCTGTTACTTTATTTTAATAGATAAGGTTAGATTAGTGTTGTTTAGTTTTTTGAATTCGGCTGGTGGGAATCCTGCTTTATTTTATTTATTTTTTTTCTTTGTTAATTGGGGGATTATTTTAGTTAGTTTTTTTATTAGTATATAGGAGATAATGGCTGTTTGGGTTATTATTTTTGATTTGATAAGGAGATAAAATAGAGATAATTTAGTTAGGGAATTGGACTAATTCAATTAATTTGAATTAGTAGTTGATGGCCGAGTGATGGATTCTTCATGTGGGTAGTGCCGAATGCTATAAATAGGGGGGTAGAATGCTGATTATTCTTTTAGTCTCTTGCCAAAAATTTTGTTCTGGGGTCTCCTAAATTTTGCTAGTAGCCGAATTATTCACCCTCCCATATTTTTACTGTGCTTAAGCCGAAACCTTTAGACTCTCTTTTTCTCTTCTATTTTACCAAGCTTGAAGCCGAATCTGTGGAGTGTGGTGTTGTCGACATCTAAAGCTTGTGGCAGCGCCAAGGAGCCTAAAGGAGAGTCTCGAATTGTTTGAACTCATTAAGGTAAGGGTGGTAAGGTATTCGGCCAAAGGGGCCTTTCCATGGATTTTTGTATAGCCAATTCTAATAATGATATAGCAGGGACTTTCAGGCAATTTCTTAAGACCGTTGGGGTGCTGGGATCCAAGTTTATCTTTCGGTAAGGATGTTAGTAAGTGACTTAGATTCGTTAACAGTAGATTATGACTTGTGGATTAATGGTGTGATTCTGATTAAGTGTCGATGGATGCAAGTGCCAGTCAAGAAGGGAAAGGGAAGGTCCCTGTCCCAAAGTTTAAGAAAAGAGCCGTCTCGGCAGTTCGTGATTGGCCACCGGGGTGTGGACGTGCAGCAGAAAGCGATAGGCAGATAATTGTAGTCTCGCTAAGTGATAGTGTCGGGATCGAAGGTTTAGAACTTCAGGTTATAAGGTGTGTAGTTAACCATTGTTTCCGGGATTTGCGTGATATATGTCTATTTTATATGTTTGCTAACAAGTGCAGTAAATGTGAAAAAGATACCCTTGAAGGGGGTATGGTGATGACCAGGTAAGTAGTAAATTTGTTGATATCTGATAATTGGTTTTAAATATGTGAGTATGCCTATATTTGTGAATATCATGCACATGCATCATCTCAGCATTATATTACATTACATGTGCATGGGTGGGTTATGAAAAGAAGGTACGGGTGTACTTCGAGTACGTGGTTGATGTCAGCTTTGTGCTACATCGTGGATTGGCGCTGACTGAGGTCGCGTTGTGGATCTTTGCGATTTAGTTCGCGTGGTTACCTTGATTGATATCGGCTTTATGCCATATCGTGGCTTGATGGGTTGCTATGTGCTCCATCGTGGATGGCATTGGTTGCCTTTTTGGAGGGAAAAGGAGAGGGTGACTCGATAGTCCCCTGGTGTGTGGTAGGCTGGATAAGGGGGTGTGTAGCGGATGGACCCTAGGTTTGGGTTGGGAATCATGTTGCATTATTTTTTTGTAATAATATGGAAATGGGCCAAGCCCAATATGACATATGGATAGGTATGTTTTGGGAACATACGTGGAAATGGGCCAAGCCCAGTTGATATGTGGTTTATTGAGAAATGGGCCTAGCCCAGTATTTGAGTATGATTTGAATGTGGGCCAAGCCCAGATTGTAGTAATTGTTAAAATAAATATATATTACTTGTTGCATTTGATAATTGGGATATTATGTGGCTAGCATGTGGGTGGATTTCAGTGGTTAACTTACACACTGAGTCATTATGACTCACCCAATTATTTTCAAACATCGCAGGTGACATGTTGATCGGACCGGGTTGGAGTGGATACAAGGTGGCCCATGCAGAAGGGGATTTTCATGCAGAAGATGTTTTACTTTATTTAAGTATTT
Organism: Gossypium australe; assembly: GCA_005393395.2. Taxonomy (NCBI): domain Eukaryota; kingdom Viridiplantae; phylum Streptophyta; class Magnoliopsida; order Malvales; family Malvaceae; genus Gossypium; species Gossypium australe. The sequence continues at coordinate 20,861,924 of CM016618.1, forward strand.
TATATTATCAGTATTTTGGACTTTTATTTGATGTAATAAGGGCCCCTTTTTATTTAAAGTACTCTATTTAATTTTGTTGAAGTTTACATTATATTCAGAAATATTTTTACAAAAGGTTCATATTATAGTAATTTATAACAATGTTTTAATTCGGAAGTTTTCAACAAGCCTATATTATTTATTAAATTTTAATGGACATGATTTTCAGAGTTAACAAATTTTCACGTTTTAATTTAAAGTCAAAGATTTTCAACCGTCTTTCCGCAGTGGCATAACCAGATTCGGTCGGGACTTGTGGGCTGGGTTTGGGGATGTTACAAACGATATATTAGCTTTGTCGGATGAAGATGAGTCTTCGGATGAATCTTCTAGCAATAATAATAATAATAAAGAAAAAACAAAAGAAAAAAAGAGAAAAAGATAAAAAACAACAAAAATATGATTTTGAAACTTATAAAAATCTGATAGAACATTGGAAAAACCAATTTTCTAAAACAGATGATGATCATGAGCGTATAGAATATTTAAAGCTAATAGAAGATCTTTATGAAGAACATAAAAATCTTTTTGAAAAATATAATTATCATTATATGTTAGAATATGATGATAATAATAATAATAGTAATAATGATACTATTAATAATAATAATGAAAGGGATAATTATATATTAGAAACAGAAAGTAGTAATAATTCTAATAATATGGTTATAGATATTAATGTAACTTGCCAAAATTCTGATGAAGAAAACACTTCAACGGAAGAAAATATAGAGATCCCTGAAGATCCAATGGATACTGAACCACCAGATCCATATGACTATGTAGTACCGAAACCTTGGGAAATAGATAAAAGAGATTCTCATGGTAAGAGAAAAATAGACTCAGATCTTCAAACAGATGACAATCTGAGAGCTATTAATAGAAATTATGAAACTGTTGAAAACACAACAAGAATAATAGGAGATAAGATAGAAGATATAGCTACTAATGACATAAAACTGGAAACACCAGGAGAAACCAGTCAACCTGCACCTATACCTTATAAAATAGACGATCTTAATAAAAGAAATGCCGCTCAAGGAGGTATATATCTAGATTTAACTAATGTTCCCATACCAGATTTTGAAAAAACAATAGATGATTGGGCACAGTCTATGACTATTCTTGTAAACAACAACAGTACAGTCTGGTCAAAAGAAAAGTTTTTAAACTATTTTGTTGGAACTTTTCAAGGGGATGTTCTACAATTTCTCAGACGTTGGGAAGAATCTGAGAAAGGAAGAGAACAAAAAAGTCAGCTTATTAATCAGATAAGTACCCCTAAAGATTTATTAAAAGGATTAACCTCAATTCTAAAAACAGAATTTTGTGGTTATTCTAATAAAAAAGACCAAGATAGCCAATCCAGCTATATCTTGTCAAAATTAAAATTAGGTGATATTAGATATTTAGATGAATTTTCTAAAAAATTTCTTCATGAATATCAAAAGTTAAAAAATGAAAGTATAGACTTTTGGAAAAACCAATACTTTCATAAATTACCACCACCTTGGGATGAAATTTGCATTAACAAATATGCTTCTTTCATAATAAAACATAGTAGTGATAATAATACAGAGGTAGCAAATATAGATACTATAGGTAATAGGATTAACTTTGCTAAAGAAAGAATTATATTACATTGTTTACAGAGTAAAGCGGCTAAACAAGTCAAGAATAAATTAAGTCATAGATATTGCACAAAAATGTTAGAAGGAGAATGGGAATTTGGATGTAACTCCATACGTTCAAAGCCCTATAAAAAGCATAGAAAATATAAATTAGCTAAATGGAAACCAGGAAATAAAAATAGTAATAATAAAAAGAAAAAATTTGTTAGAAGAAAAACTTCCAATAAGAATAAAAAACAAATATGGAAATGTTTTATTTGTGATGAAGAAGGTCATATAGCAACTAATTGTCCTAACAAAGGCAAAAATGCTAGAAAGATGATAAAAAACCTTGAAGAACAAGGTTTAGAAATACGTTTTAGCGAGGAAATAAATCCTTCTGAAATATTATATGAATTAATTTCAGAAACAGAGTCTAATACAAATTCTGATGAGTATATTTTTATGTTTGACCATAACTATAGAAATCCCATTAGTTAATTACTATAAAATTACTAATGATTGCTGATTTTGTTAGCAGGCCCTATGGATAGAGGTAAACAACCTCTAAGAGAAAATGATAGAGGTTAACAACCTCTAATAGAAAATAATGGATGGAGAATCGTCCATAAAAAAGGAAAACCAATGAGTCCTAAACAGGGATTTATTGCTTCACCAGTAAGTCCTAAACAAGGATTTATTGCCACCACAAATCCTAAACAAGGATTTAATACACCTGTACAAGTACAATTTTATCCTAAACAGGGATATTATGTACCATATCCGATGGTAAACCAACCATTTGGATTTTCTCAAACACCGTCTCCGGTGAGTTACTTTGAATTCTCTCAAAATCCCGATTCAGATTCTGAAATCATAAAAAATACAGAAGATTTGTTGAAAAAACAACAAACTCTTCACTTCCTCGAAACAGAAGATTTGTTGAAAAAACAACAAACTCTTCACCTCCCTGAAATAAAGGATTTTTATAATCCAGGATTACAGGCAGAATATTACAATTTTATAAACAGAATATGGAAAAACCATGTTCTTGAGCAAAGAACAAATTTCCGAAAAGCTCTTACACAATTCTCGGAATTCCTAGTTGAAAAAACAACTAAGGAAAATAAATCCGAAGATTTATTACTAAAATCTATTTTATACCGAGATTGGGATGAAATCCTAGTCGAATATATGGATATTAAAGAGGTAAACAATCTTCTTGATATATTTCAATATTTTATTAATAAAGGGAGAAACACTCCTATTATTAATAAGATGTTTAGAATATGTCTATATAACAAGTGTAGACAAATTCTACCTGTTGATATATTTTCGAAAATAAAAAGAGCCATTTGCAACCAGCAAGCTCTATTTTAGAAACTTTTTCTAAATATTTTTCACAAGCTTTTGTTTATACAAATGATATAGGAGAAAAAACTCCTGCTATCAAATTTCGATTAAATCATGAGCCATTTGATATAACCAGTATTGAATGGGGATTTGTTAAAGAAATAACAGTCCAAAATCTTTCTTTTGATTTAATAAAAGATTTTCCAGCAATGGTAAAATCTAGATTAACAAACTATGTTAATTTAGATGATTTTGTTTACTATTTTTATATAAAAATACACAGTCTTATTGGTATTGCTGAAAAAGAAAAATTTTATCAGCCATATCAAATATGGATTATTCATAAAATGCTTGGAGGAAGATCCCTCTTGGCGGCCCAAGAAGATCAACAGCATTTGTCAAAAACCATTGACGAGTGTTATAAGAATTTTCTCCATTATCAAATCCAAGCCGGAGTTGATCTAATGGTAGAAGCCCAGTTCCTATCTTTTATCTTCAATTCTGTTTATTTCGTGGTTTTTGTCTCAAAACCCATATATCTGTCGTTCTGTCTTCTTGTTGCCGTTGAGTCCGAGTGGGACGTTGTAGGCGTTTTTGAAGACGTATAGACACAGACGGTCATAGGTACCAGATATAAAAACATGGAACAAATGGATTGTTTATACAAAGATAAAACTTGTAATCATGCTATGCATATAGACTCTAAGAATGAAAATAATATTTCGGCCCTTAGTAAGGGTATCAATAGTTTAATAGATATGACATCCATATATTTTAATAGATTATATACTAAGGTCAGTAAAGTAGAAGAAAAAGTAGATAATATGGGAGAAGTAACGAATTTAGATTTGAATAGCAGATCTAAAGAGTTATTATCCGATGTAAATAATAAGTTAGATTAGGTTATTAATATTAGTAATAATATAGAATCAGATCTAGGTCCTTTATATTACGGTAATAGTAACGATATATTAGCTTTGTCGGATGAAGATGAGTCTTCGGATGAATCTTCTAGTAATAATAATAATAAAAAATAAAAAATAAAAGAAAAAAGAGAAAAAGATAAAAAACAACAAAAATATGATTTTGAAACTTATAAAAATCTGATAGAACATTGGAAAAACCAATTTTCTAAAACAGACGATGATCATGAGTAACACCCCAAACCCGGTCTATGCGTTTAGACAAGATTTGGTTTGTCACACAAATCATACATTCGTTTATTCTCAATGGTTAAAATAGAAAAGTTCTACAAAACTTTTTGAAAATAGAGTTTAATAAAATTAAACTTGAGGATTTGAAATTTGTGGCTTAAGAAAAATACTTGTTTGAAAACTTATCGTCAAAATATAAATGTCAAAATCTTATGATAGTTTAAAAGAACTTTGAAAGAATTTAAAATAATTAAAGTGTCCAAACATTTGTTATAAAACTAATGTTCTTAAGAAAACTTAACATATTTAAGATAAAACCATATTAAAAGTTTGATAATAAAATTTAAAACCATCCACACAATAAAATCCATAAAAACATAATAAGAGGCCTTATTACATAAAACCCATAACAGAAATTTAAAATAATAATTTAAATAAAGTCATAGTTTATAAAAACCCAAGTTTGTAGTATGGCCTCCACCAAGTCATCTCCGGCCCAAGTCTACGTCAATTTCCATTACCTGAAATGGTTAATAAAATTGGGTGAGTTACAAAGAACTCAGTGTGCAACTCATTTACCATCATTATTGGGCCAGATTGTCAAGATATTATGCTGGGCTTGAGCCCATTTACAGAATTCAACAACGTAACATAAAGTAAAATAAAATGATTTAAAATGCATGTAAAATGAATTTCCCAAACCAACCTAATATCCATCCGCTAACACCCCCGTACCAACCAACACACCTGTGGGGATCAAGTCAACCCACCCCGCCAAACACACCAATCATAGGCTTTAAGCCTTTAAATAATTTTGTAGTGCACTACCGAACTAGATTGTGACATTGTCACCGAACTAGAGGCATTTAGCCGAATTTGTGGCAGAGCCACCGAACTAGAGGCATTGAGCCAAATTTGTGGCAACTGGCCATTCTTCTCTTCATATATCCCACCCCATGCAATCATGCGTGTATAACAAAATATAATCATATAACAGATTTTTTAATTATTCCATAACATCGGTGGGTTTATCATTAAACATTTTATTTGGCCCATAAAATTATTTAGCAACTAGCCCATTTAGTAGTTTAGTGAACTTTGGCCCATTTTGGCCCAATTTATCGAACTAGAGTATTTTGGCCCAATTTATCGAACTAGAGTATTTTGGCCCAATTTATCGAACTAGAGTATTTTGGCCCAATTTATCAATTTAACAGTTTTTCGCATATTTCTCGGTTTTAACCGTTTTCATGCATTTTAACAAAAGTATCAATTACTACATAATTTTTGAATTTACCATTTTCACGATTTTATCGCAATACTTACGATTAGAAATCTAACCCGAAAATGAGTGTGAAATTACACACCTGGTTATTGAGAGAACTACACTTTCCCGCTCTTCAACACCTAAATGTATCGCGATAATTAGAACACTATAATCTAATAATAAAACCGATCTAAATATAACGATCTAGAAATTACCCTCGGATTTTCGTAGTACTTCTACTTGCGATTTCTCCCCAATTGATGGTTCGCTAACCGAATCGAATCCACGAACGAATAATGGTTCGGGAGTACGAACGACTTTGAACAATTGATTTTCCTTGGTTGAACGTCCGCAACCCGGTGGAAAATCCCGGATTCCCGAAATAGCCCTTTGCTTATACTTAGGGGGAATAACGGAACCTCCCCTCTTCCGGAAACTGAACACCGCCCTTTTCTTCCCTATTTTGAATGTCTTCAAAGACAAAGAACGTTACTCCAATCTAAAATAATTTCGAAATAATACCAAGGTTTTAAAGATGTGATTTCCTTACCATAGAATCGATTCCAACGTTTTGTGTCACCCACGACTTCTTGATCTCCAAACTTCCATTATCGCACTAACGTATAACAAAATAAATGTTAATAGAATGAACGTTTATTTTGATCTAATAAAGCATTCAAACCACCATCAATATTCGGCCATAACCACTTTTAACTAATCGAAACTAAAAGAATTCTTACCCTTTTATCCACGATTGGAAAAGAAAGGATTTGAGAATGGTGGTTGATTGTTGAAAGATTCGGCTATGCAAGATTAAGGAGAAGAGAAATAAATTGGCTTAAAGGCACATTAGCATTCGGCCATGGGAGTGTAGGTGGAGAGAATTTTGATTGAAAAGAAATAAAATAGGAGAAAGATGGTGATGATGTTGCTTTGATTTCAAAGTGAATAGAAGAAAAAGAAAGAAAAAGATGAGCTTGAGAGAGAGATGTGTATTAGGCAAAGGGGAGAAGAAAAGAAAAGAAAAACCCTTTTTGGTATAGGTGATTTTCGGCACTCAAAGATAAGGCACAAAACAATGTTAAAAAAATTAACAAAAATGACCAAATGGTCAAAAACTTTAAGACTTACCAATGCTCAAATTCGGCCAAAGGGAAAAGAGGTTGAGAGAATTTGCAAAACTATGCACAAAACTAAAAATGACCAAAACAAAAGACTAAAATTCCTAGCCAACTATCACCAAAAATTCGGCTCCCCCTATAGTCCAAGTTGCCGTCCAAATGCATGGTCTATTGGCCAAGATATTGTTTCCATAAACAATTCCTTGATTCTTGCCTCATATCTTCACATCTTTCCTTATTTTCTTGATTCCCTTCCTTAAGTTAACAATTTCCTTATTCCTTTGATATACTAACCAAAAATAACATGGTCAACACTTCCCATAAATGAGCTTGGCCGACACATGCTAGGAAAACCAAAAATAAAAGCCACCTAATTGCTATTTAAGGGATTCGAACCTTCCCCCTCATGCACAAGCTCATGCGCCAACACCACTTTGCCATGCACTCATCTTATGCTTCACTTTGACACTTAAATTAATTTATGTGTCAATGCCACTTAATCCATTTCCATAAATTCTCAAAATTTAATATTATTCCATCCCAATAAATTTTAATTCTTCTTCAGGACTATACTAAACACAAAAATAATTAAAGAAATTCCACCTTCTAGAATAATTACTCAAAGCACACAATGAAAATAAATTACTCGAATTTTCAGGGTGTTACAACTCTACCCTCCTAAAAGAAAATTTCGTCCTCGAAATTTACCTGGTTGAAAAAGGTGAGGGTATTGTTGTCGAATTGCATCCTCAGGCTCCCACGTAGCTTCCTCCACTCCGTGGTTACGCCATAACACTTTGACCAACGGCACAGTCTTCTTTCTTAGCACCTTAACATCTCGGTCTAAGATTTCCACTGGTTCCTCCTCAAAAGACAAGTCCGAATTCAACTCCACTTCTTCTACCGGTACTATGTGCGAAGGATCCGATCTATAGCGCCTCAGCATGGAAACATGAAAAACATTATGAATTTGGCTCAATTCTGGAGGTAATTCGATCTGATAGGCCACTGGACCAACTCGCTTCACCACACGATATTTTCCAATGTATCTGGGACTCAACTTGCCCTTCTTCTCGAATCTGAAAATCTTCTTCCAAGGTGAGACCTTCAGGAAAACTTGATCTCCCTCGGCATACTCGATATCCTTACGTTTCAGATCCGCATACCACTTCTGTCTATCCGAAGCTTCCTTTAACCGTGCTCGAATAGCTTATACTTTTTCTTCCGTTTCAGAAATCATCTCCGGACCTAACATCTGCCGATCGCCCAACTCAGTCCAACAAATAGGAGAACGACACCTACGACCATACAATGCCTCATAGGGTGCCATCTGAATGCTAGACTGGTAGCTGTTGTTATACGCAAATTCTGCCAACGGTAGAAAATCCTCCCAACTACCCTTGAAATCAATTACACATCCCCTTAACATGTCTTCCAGAATCTAAATCACTCTCTTCGACTGACCATCTGACTGAGGATGAAAAGCCGTACAGAAGTTTAGCTTTGTACCCAGAGCTTCATGCAAAGCTTTCCAAAATCGAGATGTAAACCTAGGATCCCGATCCGATATAATCGACACGGGTACCCCATGCAACCTTACGATTTCAGATACATACAGCTTCGCCAACTTCTGCAACGAGTAGTCCGTACGCACTGGTAGAAAATGAGCAGTCTTCGTCAAACGATCAACAATTACCCAAACAGAGTTTTTCTTAGTAGGTGTTAAAGGTAACCCACTAACGAAATCCATTGTTATCCGCTCCCATTTCCAAAGAGGAATCTTTACCGGTTGTAAAAGTCCTGACGGCAATTGATGCTCCGCTTTCACTTGCTGACAAGTTAAACATTTTCCCACAAATTCTGAAATCTCACGCTTCAACCCAGGCCACCAGTACTGTTCACGAAGATCCCGATACATCTTATTTCCTCCGGGGTGCATAGCATAAGGGCTACTATGCGCCTCCCTCAAAATCATTTGCCTCAGATCTGAGTCCTTAGGCATATAGACCCTTCCACGAAAACACAACACACCTTCTGGGTTTATTCCAAAATCCTCTATTTCACCATTTTTAACTTACTGAAGTAAAAGTCCCAACTTTCCGTCTAATATTTGTTTTTCCTTAATTTGCTCCAACCACAGAGGCTTCACCTGAAGTTCCGCTACCAAACTACCATCCTCATACAGACTCAAATGGGCAAACATAGCTCTCAAATTAGATACCACCTTACGACTTAATGCGTCCGCCACCACATTAGCCTTTCCAGGATGATACTCAATTGAGAAATCATAGTCCTTTAACAGCTCCACCCATTTTCGTTGTCTCAAGTTTAACTCCTTCTGAGTAAGAAGATACTTAAGACTCTTGTGATCTGTAACACCCCAAACCCGGTCAAGACACCACGACCGAATCTGGTATGTTACGAGGAAAAACGTATTTGAGAGGTTAAGTTTTCGTTTAAAAGTTCGATAAACACTCTTTGAGAAAAATTTTGAACTTGTAGAAATCTTGGGCAGGATTGTTGAAAACTTTATGTGTCATTTTGAAAACATTTTAAGAAGTTAAACATGTTTATTTCATTTGGAAATTCAAGTTGTCTCTTATTGTTACTCAAAACATTTTAACTTGGTAGGAAATCGAGTTTTGATTTGAAAATCATTTGAGTTTCTTTAATAGCAAATCATAAGGTGATACCCGATGGTATAGTTTAAAACACATTGCGCTATAATTTTGAAATCATTGTCTTTTCAAGTTTTTAGCATATTTTAGCTCGAATTATTTGTTAAGGCATAGTAAAATTCTACTTTAAGCATAAACATAGAAAAACATAATTTAAAGGCCATTTACAATCCAAAATAAAACCAAATAGTAATAAGTAAGCTAAAGTACCCAAGTTTTATAAAACTGATCAAGTCTTTATTTAAGCATGGCATGAGCACCCCTAGTCCATCCCGGCTCCATGTCCGCGTTTAAGTGTCACCTAAAATGTCAAAGGAGAGGGTGAGTCGCAAGACTCAGTGCATAAATCCCGCTCCCGATAGAACAACATGCTAACACACATCATAACATAGCAACATAATTAATGCAACCCGATCCTAACCATCCGTATCACCTTTCTACCCCGTGTGGTACCAAACCACTGGTGGTGCCAAACCACTGGTGACCCAAAGTCACGAATAATCCGATGATGGGGCCAACCCATCGTGTGATACCAAATCACTAGCGACAATCCCGTATCTCTCAAGTGGGGCCAACCCACGGTGGTGTCAAACCACAGGGACGAGTCGCAATGAGGTGCCAAACCTCTGGTGTCCCAAAGACACAGTGTGATACCAAATCACTGGTGACCGCAGTCACAAATCCGATGATGGGGCCAACCCATCGTGTGATACCAAATCACTGGTGTCAATCCCGTATAATCAACTGTGGGGCCAACCCACCGTGGTACTAAGCCACTGGGACGAGACGCTGAGGTGCCAAACCTCTGGTGACCCAAAGTCACAATATATCACTGTGGTACCAAACCACTGGAGGTGCCAAACCTCTGGTGACCCAAAGTCACAGTGTCCCAAAGACACGGATATCATAGTCCCCCTCCTCTCAAATCACCCATACATGTCATACTAACTCATGCACAATATGCAAATCATGAAAATCATATGGTCATGCTAATATGTTTAATATTACATCCCATATCACCTACATCAGCAACCATGATATCATATACCATTATTAGAACTCATAATAGAACGGACTTACCCGGATCCGTGATCATACCCAGTAGGGTATCATATCAAACACCACTGTTTCACTTATACAAATAGGTTATTAATATGCTACTAAGAGATCAGTGTGTTAGTTTTCACACCTGTTAAAACGCAGTCTTAAACTCAAAGAACCCGTCTAGATCCCTCGAATACTTTGCTCCTAGAATCGGCCAAACAAGGGATTAGTAACCAAGACCATTCGGCTAAAGACTTTTAAGCCAATAGGAGTCATTATCAACCCTTACCTTGCAAGCGTTTGGTTTCCTACCAAACCCGAACCACAATAGTTCTTCCTTTAACAATCGACTATACCTTAAAAAGAAAACGATTAATCCTTTGATACCTTAACCTTAATCGAAACTTAAACAAATAACCATAACAACATCTCACCACCACTTACCAAACAATCGAGTTCAGATAACAGCTTCGTTGACTGCTTCGAATCCCGAAAGCCCTAAAAAGAAATCGGTCAAGACATAAAAGATTTAACTCCTCCTCACCGAACCCAACAATCGGCTTTTAGACAACTTAAAATTAAACAAAGAAATAAAGGAGAAAAGGGACAGCCCTTCGGCTAACCACTCACCTTCAACACCCGATTGAAAAACACGAGATGAGCACCACAACCACACCAAAATTTCGGCAACAAGAACCACTAGAAGAGAAGGGAGATTCGGCCAAAGTGTTTAACACCCACCTTGGTTCGGTTTCGAGTGAAAGGAGATAAAGAAGGTGTTGATGAAAGTATAGGTTCGGCACAAAAGAAATGAGAAGAACAATTGGAGAAATCGGCTAAGGGATTTTGGAAAAAGAAGAAACAAAAGATGGATAGAAGGTAGGGACTTTCGGTTTTGAGTAAGAAAAGAAATGATGAAATTGTTTTGAGAGATGAAAACTTCGGCTATCAAGGTTCAACAAAGGAAGAAAATGTAGAGAAGGAAAATACCAAATTTGGTTTACACAAATGACAACAAAAAAACAAAAAGCAAAACAAAAGAGCATTCGGCCAACAAAAGAACAAAAGACAAGAACTTTGTTGACACCCCCCTTTTTGACCGAATATGCACTCCCCTTCCCAAAAGAATTTCGGCACTCACCACTTCCCACTTACCCCAACTGGCCACACACTCCACAACTCCCCAACATTCTGCCAAATCCCCCACAACACTCCACTCACACATTCAAATGTGTAGACCAAGTCTTCCTCCTAAATTCACTCTCCACCTTTCTTTTGAATAGAAGACCAAGTCCAAGGCAGAGTTTGAACTGCCTCCAACTCCTTCCTCCCATGCCGTCAAAATGGAGGCCAAAATGTGGGATCTCCGCAGCTCGAACACAAGGCCTCCCACTCCTGCAATTGACGCCAACACCAGCTCCAAGTGGCGCCTTGCTCTGCCACTTTGCCAGCTCCTCTTTTGTGCAACAAAACACCAAATAATAATTATAAACCCCAGCTCCTTCAGCTCCTCTCACCTAAGCCCAAAAATTAAAATTTTCCTACCTACTCAGGCACACTCCTAGCCTACAATTAAACCCCGAAACTACACAAACAGCAACATAGCACACTAAACACATGCAAAACATGCCACAACAAAAATAGCCCCTAACCCGGGATATTACAGTTCTACCCCCTTAAAATAATTTCGACCTCGAAATTACCTGATCAAAAGAGTTGCGGGTATTGCTGTTTCATCACATCCTCAGGTTCCCACGTGGCTTCTTCCACGCCATGATTCCGCCAAAGAACCTTTACCAAAGGCACAGACTTTCTACACAGAACCTTCACATCCCGATCTAGAATCTGCACAGGTTCTTCCTCCATGGTCAAATCTGGATTTACCTCGATCTCTTCCACTGCTACCACATGCGATGGATCTGAACGATAACGCCGAAGCATCGAAACGTGAAAAATGTCGTGAATCTGACTAAGCTCTGCTGGCAATTCAAGCTGATACGCCACTGGTCCCACTCGTCTTAGTACCTTATACGGCCCAATAAACCTCAGACTTAGCTTGCCTTTCCTTCCGAACCTCAACACCTTCTTCCACGGCGAGACCTTCAGAAACACTTGATCCCCTACAGCAAACTCTATGTCCCTCCACTTAAGATCGGCATAAGACTTCTGTCGGTCCGAAGCTTCCTTCAACTTAACCTTGTCTTCGGTCTCAGCTACCAACTCGGGTCCCAACATCTGACGTTCACCTAACTCCGTCCAACACGTAGGTGAGCGACACTTCCTACCATACAACGCCTCATACGGTGCCATCTTGATGCTCGCTTGGTAACTGTTGTTCTAGGCAAACTCAGCTAATGGTAGAAACTCCTCCCAACTACCTCTGAAATCCAGAACACAACCTCTCAGCATATCCTCTAAGATTTGAATAACTCTTTCCGACTGCCCGTCAGACTGCGGGTGAAAAGCCGTGCTAAAGTCCAAACGCGTACCCAGAGCTTGATGCAACGTTTTCTAGAACCTTGACGTAAATCTGGGATCCCTATCTGAGATTATCGAAACTGGCACACCGTGCAACCTCACTATCTCTGACACATACAGCTTCGCTAGCTTCTGAAGTGAGTAGTCAACCCTCACCGGAATGAAGTGAGCTCATTTAGTCAGACGATCCACCACTACCTAAACTGAATCCCTCTTGCTTGGCGTAAGCGGTAACCCACTGACGAAATCCATGGTTATCCTTTCCCACTTCCACTGAGGAATCTTCACAGGCTGAAGCAAACCTGACGGCAACTGATGTTCAGCCTTGACCTGCTGACATGTCAGACACTTCCCAACAAACTCTGTCACCTCTCTCTTCAAACCAGGCCACCAAAACTGCTCTCTAAGATCTCTATACATCTTGCTACCTCCAGGATGCATAGCATAAGGGCTGCTATGTGCATCCTGAAGAATCTTCTGCCTCAGCTCAACATCCTTAGGCATACAAGTCTTACCTTGGAAACACAGCACCCCATCACAAGACAAACTGTAACCCTCCAAACCACCATTCTGCACTTGCAACCTCTGCGCACTCAGAACCTTATCCTCTAACTGTTTCTCTCTGATCTGCTCAACCCAAGTAGGCTTAACCTGCAACTTTGCCAGAATACTCCCGTCGTCATACAAACTCAAATGGGCAAACATCGCTCTTAAGTCTGAAACAACCTTACGGCTCAACGCGTCTGCCACCACGTTAGCCTTGCCCGGGTGATACTCAATCGAACAGTCGTAATCTTTTAGCAACTCAACCCATCTGCGCTGCCTCAAATTCAAATCTTTCTGGGTCAAGAGGTACTTCAAACTTTTATGATCGGTGTAGACTATCGATCTCTCTTCGTACAAGTAGTGCCTCCAAATCTTTAAGGCGAAGACTACAACCGCTAGCTCCAAGTCGTGCGTCGGATAATTGACCTCATGTGGCCTCAGCTGCCGAGACGCGTAAGCCACAACCTTACCTTCTTGCATCAGCACACAACCCAATCCCGTATGTGATGCATCGCAGTACACTGTGAATTCCTTACCAGCCTCAGGTTGAATTAAAACTGGAGCCTCGGTCAAAATCTTCTTTAACTTATCGAAGCTTTCCTGCTGTTTCTCATTCCAAACAAACGGAACTTCTTTCCTCAACAACTTGGTCATTGGCGCTGCTATCAACGAGAAACCCTCAACAAACCTTCGGTAGTATCCAGCCAAACCCAGAAAACTCTGAATCTCAGCCACTGACTTAGGCGGCTTCCAATCCAAAACTGCCTCAATCTTCCGAGGATCCACTCTAATCCCCTCAGCTGACACTACATGACCCAAGAAAGTCACTTCTCTAAGCCAGAACTCGCACTTACTAAACTTAGCATAGAGCTGCTTCTCCCTCAAAATCTGCAGCACAACTCGCAAATGCGCATCATGCTGTTCTTCTGTCCTTGAGTACACTAAGATGTCGTCTACGAAAACCACAACGAACTGATCCAGATACTGCTGAAACACCCTATTCATCATATCCATGAATGCTGCAGGCGCGTTAGTCAACCCGAACGGCATTACCAGAAATTCGTAGTGCCCATACCGAGTCCGAAACGCTGTCTTATGGATATCAGCATCCTTAACCCTTAACTGATGATACCCAGACCTCAAGTCGATCTTCGAAAATACCGCTGCACCCTTCAGCTGATCAAACAAGTCATCTATCCGTGGCAACGGATACTTGTTTTTAATCGCCAGCTTATTCAACTAGCGGTAGTCTATGCACATCCGCATCGTACCATCTTTCTTCTTGACAAAGAGTACCGACGCACCCCACGGCGAAACACTTGGCCTGATAAAACCTCGATCCAATAACTCCTGGATCTGAGCCTTAAGCTCCACCAATTCCTTTGGCGCCATCCTATACGGAGCAATAGACACTGGCGCAGTTCCGGGTAACAGATCTATCCCAAACTCTACCTCGCGATCTGGCGGCAAACCCGGAAGCTCCTCAGGAAATACATCAGCAAATTCCCTAACTGTACGAACCTTCTCCACAGCAGACTCTTTAGCCTCCAAGGCATACACATGAACCACATACGCTTCACAGCCCTTCCTGACCATCTTCTCAGCTTTCAGAGCAGATACCACATTAGACAAGTAATCCCTCCTATTACCTATCATAGCCACTTCATTACCCTCAGACGTCTTAAGAACCATGCGCTTAGCCGCGCAATCCAACTTCGCCTGGTACTTGACCAACCAGTCCATCCCAAGAATCAGATCGAACTCCCCAAACGGCAGTTCCATCAGATCAGCAGCAAACACTACCCCTTGGAGTTCTAGGGGTACATCTCTAAACAGTTTATCTACTACTACAGAGTGACCTAAAGGACTAATCACAGTCATCTGCCTAGAAGATATCTCAGAGTCTAAATCCATGGTCTTTACTATACTACTGGCAACATAAGAGTGCGTTGAACCCACATCAATCAAAGCAGTAAATGGAGAACCAAAGATCAAAAACGTACCGGTTATGACGTCCGGTGCGTCGCCCTCCTCTCGGCGCCTCGCTGCATACACTAATCCAGGCTGTCTGGCCTCAGAACTACCCACACCTCTGCCCGGTGCTCCACGGCCCCGACCAGATCCATTACCACCTCTGCCATTACCACAGCCCCTCTGCGGTGGCGGTCCATTACTCCTGAACTAATTTCGGCCCTGACTCTCAGACTGAATCCTGGCCAACTTACGCGGACAGTCTATCACGCGATGATCCAGAGAACCACACTCAAAACAACCTTTCCCACCGGTCCAGCAACCTCCCCAATGAGATTTCCCACACTGGTTACACTGCGGCGGTCCCTGCCTAGCGGCAACAAACCTACCAGACTGATTCGGCCCACTCGGTCTAGCCCTTTTCTGCGGATTACCCGACGATCCAGAAGACCCAAAGCTCCTCTTATGCCTGTTTCTGTCCATGCCCTGTCTCACTGACTCCTTAACACCCTCGGCTACCTTAGCCTTCTCAACTAAGATAGCAAACTCACGCTCCTACTGAGGAGCAATCAGCAGTCTCAGCTCGTCTCTCAGACCATCCTCGAAACGAACACACCTCTCATGTTCAGTAGCCACAATACCCCTGACATACCTACTCAGCTTCAAGAACTCAGCTTCGTACTCGGAAACAGACTTACTCCCCTGAACTAACCTCAGAAATGCCTTTCGTTGAGCGTCAATATAACTAGCTCCAATGTACTTCTTCTGATATGCAGCCTTGAAATAATCCCATGTCAGATCCTCTGCTGCCACACTGTCCCGAACCGTGAGCCACCACTGGTATGACTTATCCCGAAGAAGCGATACGATGCCCTTCAGCTTCTCTTCAGCAGTCAAGTCCAGATCATCCATGATCCGCTCAGTTGCCTCCAGCCAATACTCAGCAGTGCTGGGAGCAACACCAGAAACACCTCGAAAGAATCCGACCCCGTTTGCCCGAAGTCGCTCAGGAACAGATTTCCTAACTCCTGCACCTCCACCTACTCCAGCTACCCTTTCCAACACTCGCAGCATCGCCTGATCTTGGAACTCACCACCTCCAGCTGGTGGCGATACCGGCATCTCATTTTCTGACCCCTGACCAGATCCTACGGGTTCAGAAACTGTCATCCTACCACGACCACGTCCACGACCGCGTCCACCTCGAGCACTCATGACTAAACTTTCTACGTATCTGATTTAAGAGTTTTATGCATCAGTAATTATTCCACTGTTTTAAAGCAAGTCTTATGAATATTTAAGAAGCTTTGTTCTCGCGAGTTCACAGAATCCTATCAGTTTCAGTTTCTAAAGTAATCTTACTATTACTAACCATCCAATTATATTATATCCAATAAATCACAAGCAATAGAAAAGGGGTACTTATCTGGGCGAACTGGTGCCGGAGACTCGGTGCCATGCCTTTCAAACCATAGAAACACTTAAAATAGACTTTTGAAAACATTTTGGGCCTCAGGCCCACAGCCGAGCCTTTGAACTTGGCTCTGATACCACAATTGTAACACCCCAAACCCGGTCAAGACACCACGACCGAATCTGGTACGTTACGAGGAAAAACGTATTTGAGAGGTTAAGTTTTCGTTTAAAAGTTCGATAAAAACTCTTTGAGAAAAATTTTGAACTTGTAGAAATCTTGGGCAAGATTGTTGAAAACTTCATGTGTCATTTTGAAAACATTTTAAGAAGTTAAACAAGTTTATTTCATTTGGAAATTCAAGTTGTCTCTTATTGTTACTCAAAACATTTTAACTTGGTAGGAAATCGAGTTTTGATTTGAAAATCATTTGAGTTTCTTTAATAGCAAATCATAGGGTGATACCCGATGGTATAGTTTAAAACACATTGCTCTATAATTTTGAAATCATTGTCTTTTCAAGTTTTTAGCATATTTTAGCTCGAATTATTTGTTAAGGCATAGTAAAATTCTACTTTAAGCATAAACATAGAAAAACATAATTTAAAGGCCATTTACAATCCAAAATAAAACCAAATAGTAATAAGTAAGCTAAAGTACCCAAGTTTTATAAAACTGATCAAGTCTTTATTTAAGCATGGCATGAGCACCCCTAGTCCATCCCGGCTCCATGTCCGCGTCTAAGTGTCACCTGAAATGTCAAAGGAGAGGGTGAGTCGCAAGACTCAGTGCATAAATCCCGCTCCCGATAGAACAACATGCTAACACACATCATAACATAGCAACATAATTAATGCAACCCGATCCTAACCATCCGTATCACCTTTCTACCCCGTGTGGTACCAAACCACTGGTGGTGCCAAACCACTGGTGACCCAAAGTCACGATATCCATAAGTGTGGTGCCAAACCACTGGTGACCCAAAGTCACGAATAATCCGATGATGGGGCCAACCCATCGTGTGATACCAAATCACTAGCGACAATCCCGTATCTCTCAAGTGGGGCCAACCCACGGTGGTGTCAAACCACAGGGACGAGTCGCAATGAGGTGCCAAACCTCTGGTGTCCCAAAGACACAGTGTGATACCAAATCACTGGTGACCGCAGTCACAAATCCGATGATGGGGCCAACCCATCGTGTGATACCAAATCACTGGCGTCAATCCCGTATAATCAACTGTGGGGCCAACCCACCGTGGTACTAAGCCACTGGGACGAGACGCTGAGGTGCCAAACCTCTGGTGACCCAAAGTCACAATATATCACTGTGGTACCAAACCACTGGAGGTGCCAAACCTCTGGTGACCCAAAGTCACAGTGTCCCAAAGACACGGATATCATAGTCCCCCTCCTCTCAAATTACCCATACATGTCGTACTAACTCATGCACAATATGCAAATCATGAAAATCATATGGTCATGCTAATATGTTTAATATTACATCCCATATCACCTACATCAGCAACCATGATATCATATACCATTATTAGAACTCATAATAGAACGGACTTACCCGGATCCGTGATCATACCCAGTAGGGTATCATATCAAACACCACTGTTTCACTTATACAAACAGGTTATTAATATGCTACTAAGAGATCAGTGTGTTAGTTTACACACCTGTTAAAACGTAGTCTTAAACTCAAAGAACCCGTCTAGATCCCTCGAATACTTTGCTCCTAGAATCGGTCAAACAAGGGATTAGTAACCAAGACCATTCGGCTAAAGACTTTTAAGCCAATAAGAGTCATTATCAACCCTTACCTTGCAAGCGTTTGGTTTCCTACCAAACCCGAACCACAATAGTTCTTCCTTTAACAATCGACTACACCTTAAAAAGAAAACGATTAATCCTTTGATACCTTAACCTTAATCGAAACTTAAACAAATAACCATAACAACATCTCACCACCACTTACCAAACAATCGAGTTCAGATAACAGCTTCGTTGACTACTTCGAATCCCGAAAGCCCTAAAACGAAATCGGTCAAGACATAAAAGATTTAAGTCCTCCTCACCGAACCTAACAATCGGCTTTTAGACAACTTAAAATTAAACAAAGAAATAAATGAGAAAAGGGACAGCCCTTCGGCTAACCACTCACCTTTAACACCCGATTGAAAAACACGAGATGAGCACCACAACCACACCAAAATTTCGGCCACAAGAACCACTAGAAGAGAAGGGAGATTCGGCCAAAGTGTTTAACACCCACCTTGGTTCGGTTTCGAGTGAAAGGAGATAAAGAAGGTGTTGATGAAAGTATAGGTTCGGCACAAAAGAAATGAGAAGAACAATTGGAGAAATCGGCTAAGGGTTTTTTGAAAAAGAAGAAACAAAAGATGGATAGAAGGTAGGGACTTTCGATTTTGAGTAAGAAAAGAAATGATGAAATTGTTTTGAGAGATGAAAACTTCGGCTATCAAGGTTCAACAAAGGAAGAAAATGTAGAGAAGGAAAATACCAAATTTGGTTTACACAAATGACAACAAAAAAACAAAAAGCAAAGCAAAAGAGCATTCGGCCAACAAAAGAACAAAAGACAAGAAATTTGTTGACACCCCCCTTTTTGACCGAATATGCACTCCCCTTCCCAAAAGAATTTCGGCACTCACCACTTCCCACTTACCCCAACTGGCCACACACTCCACAACTCCCCAACATTTGGCCAAATCCCCCACAACACTCCACTCACACATTCAAATGTGTAGACCAAGTCTTCCTCCTAAATTCACTCTCCACCTTTCTTTTGAATAGAAGACCAAGTCCAAGGCAGAGTTTGAACTGCCTCCAACCCCTTCCTCCCATGCCGTCAAAATGGAGGCCAAAATGTGGGATCTCCGCAGCTCGAACACAAGGCCTCCCACTCCTGCAATTGACGCCAACACCAGCTCCAAGTGGCGCCTTGCTCTGCCACTTTGCCAGCTCCTCTTTTGTGCAACAAAACACCAAATAATAATTATAAACCCCAGCTCCTTCAGCTCCTCTCACCTAAGCCCAAAAATTAAAATTTTCCTACCTACTCAGGCACACTCCTATCCTACAATTAAACCCCGAAACTACACAAACAGCAACATAGCACACTAAACACATGCAAAACATGCCACAACAAAAATAGCCCCTAACCCGGGATATTACATGATCCGTATAGATGATAGACTTTTCACCATATAGGTAATGCCTCCAAATCTTTAAGGCAAACACCACTGCTGCTAACTCCAAATCATGAGTAGGGTAGTTTACTTCGTGCGGTCTCAACTGACGAGAAGCATACGCTACTACTTTCCCACTTTGCATCAATACGCAACCTAAACCCGTATGTGACGCATCACAATAAATTGTAAACTCCTTCCCAGCCTCAGGTTGAATCAATACCGGCGCTTCCGTTAAAACCTTCTTCAATTTCTCGAAACTTTCTTGCTATTTGTCGGTCCATACAAACGGCACTCCCTTCCGCAAAAGCTTAGTTAGGGGTGCAGCAATCAACGAGAACCCCTCAACAAAGCGTCTATAGTAACCAGCCAAACCCAAGAAACTCCGAATCTCAGCTACCGACTTTGGTGGTTTCCAATCCAATACAGCTTCAATCTTCCGAGGATCCACCCTTATTCCTTCGGCTGATACCACATGACCCAAGAAAGTCACTTCTCTTAACCAAAATTCACATTTACTGAATTTGGCATACAACTGATTATCTCGAAGCACTTGCAATACAATCCGCAAATGCGAGTCATGTTTTTCTTCACTTCTCGAATAAACCAGAATGTCATCTATGAATACCACCACAAACTGGTCTAAGAATGGTTGAAAGACCCGGTTCATCATATCCATAAATGCAGCTGGTGCATTGGTTAACCCAAACGGCATCACCAAAAACTCATAATGTCCGTAACGGGTTCGAAATGCTGTCTTGTGAATATCCGCTTCTTTCACCTTAAGCTGGTGGTAACCCGACCTTAAATCAATTTTGGAGAAAACTGAAGCTCCCTTCAATTGATCAAATAGGTCATCAATCCTCGGCAGAGGGTACCGATTCTTGATCGTCAGCTTATTCAATTGCCTGTAATCGATACACATACGCATCGACCCATCCTTCTTAACAAACAAAACCGGTGCTCCCCACGGAGACACACTCGGTCGAATAAAACCCCGATCTAGCAGTTCTTGAATTTGGGCTTTAAGCTCCGACAACTCCTTCGGTGCCATTCTATAAGGAGCAATGGACACTGGAGCAATTTCGGGCAAAAGCTCAATACCAAATTCCACTTCCCGATCTGGAGGTATACCAGGAAATTCTTCGGGAAAAACATCAAGAAACTCCTTCACAGTTCTCACATCTTCCACTGACAGCTCTTTGGCATCTAAAGCACTAATAAATGCTAAAAATGCTCCGTACCCTTTTCGTACCAACTTCTCTGCATTTAACGCAGAAATCACGTTTGCCAAGTAATTTCTCCGCTCGCCTATCATAACTATCTCCTTGTCCTCCACAGTTCTTATTGACATTCGCTTTTCAGCACAGTCCAATTGCCCGATGCTTAACCAACCAATCCATGCCCAGAATGATATCATATTCGCCAAATGGCAATTCCATCAAATTTGCCAGGAATGTTTCTCCTTGAATTACTAAGGGCACGTCTCTAAATAGTTTATTAACCAACACCGACTGTCCTAAGGGACTAATGACCCTCATCTCATTATCGAAAATTTCAGAGTCTAAATTCAAGTTTCCAGTTATGGTGCTAGCAACGTACGAATGAGTAGAACCAATATCTATCAAGGCAATAACGGGTACATCAGAGATGAAGAACGTACCAGTTATCACATCAGGTGCATTGCCATCCTTCCGGCGTCTGACTGCATACACCAGTCCTGGTTGTCTTGCATCCGCGTCGCCTCTAGGACCATTGCCTCGACCCGCTGCACCTTGACCACGTCCAGCCCCATTATCACCACGACCTGGTCCACGACCTCTCGGTGGTTGCTAAGCTCCTCTTGCCGGTGGTGCATCAGTAGTACGAACTTCTTGAGTTGTATCCATACGTCGAGGGCAACTCCTATATTGATGATCCGTCGATCCACATTTATAGCAAGCACCCGTCTTCCTCCAACATTCTCCGGAATGCCTTTTCCCACAATCAGCACAATCTCGACTTTGATTAACAGCTACAGGTGTTCTACCTTGAGCTGGCTCCTCATTCTGAGACCTCTTCGGAAACCTTTTTGAAGAACCCGAATTCTTCAAATCTCTCTTGCTTCGAACTTGCTCCCGATTCTGACGTTCTGAGTTCTTAACCTCTTCGGCTATCTTGGCCTTCTCCACGAGCGTGGCAAAAGTTCTAACTTGCTGTGGGGCTATCAGAACCCGCAACTCATCTTTCAAGCCATCCTCAAAGCGCACACAATGCTCATGATCCGTTGCCACTATCGTTCGAGCATAGCGACTCAAACGTAAGAACTCAGCCTCATATGCTGCCACCGTCTTATTTCCTTGCACCAGGTTCAAGAATTCCTTCCTTCGAGCATCCACATAACTTGTTCCCACATATTTCCCTTGAAAGGAAGAGTTGAAGAACTCCCAATTAACTAATGCAGCATCAGTGCCTTCTCGGACAGTAAGCCACCATTGGTATGCTTCATCCCTTAACAAAGACACAGCTCCTCTTAGTTTTTGTTCCACGGTGCACTCAAGATCGTCCATAATTCACTCCACTGCCTCAAGCCAATATTCAGCGACATTGGGAGCTACACCAGAGACACCTCTGAAAATCTCAGCTCCACTAGATTTCAATCGCTCCGATATCGACCCACGAGCTGTTGGCCCAGTTCTGGATCCAGCGACCCTTTCAAGTACTCACAGCATTGCTCGTGTCACAGCATTATCCTCTTCCATATGGTCGTACGATCCCGTCTCACTCTCGAGCGACGCAGGTGCATCCATTTCCGGCATATGACCCGGTGCTTCAGTTGCGCCCCTGACACCTCGTCCTCTACCACGGCCACGTCTACCGCGTCCACGACCACGTCCTCTAGTGCTCATAACGGCTACTTCGATTTAATCTGGTTATGAGTTTTATGAATCAGAATAATATTTCAGTTGTTTATTAACGATGTTTTATGATATGAAAGAGATAGAGTTGTTTTCGCAACAATATCCTATTGTCTCAATCTCTACGGTTTTAACACCTAAAACTAGAAGTTCTAGAGTGTTTCTTACAATCATATCATAATCATAACAGACAATCAATATTCAGATACTTACTTGACTTGGCGCGGGATGCTCATGGTGCCATACTACCTTTAAATCAAAAGTCTAGAAATTTAAATTATTTTTCAAACAGATTTCATTGTCGAACCCAAACCACAGCCGAGTTTTGAACTGGGCTCTGATACCATTAAATGTAACACCCCAAACCCGGTCTATGCGTTTAAACAAGATTTGGTTTGTCACACAAATCATACATTCGTTTATTCTCAATGGTTAAAATATAAAAGTGCCACAAAACTTTTTGAAAATAGAGTTTAATAAAATTAAACTTGAGGATTTGAAATTTGTGGCTTAAGAAAAATACTTGTTTGAAAACTTATCGTCAAAATATAAATGTCAAAATCTTAAGATAGTTTAAAAGAACTTTGAAAGAATTTAAAATAATTAAAGTGTCCAAGCATTTGTTATAAAACCAATGTTCTTAAGAAAACTTAACATATTTAAGATAAAACCATATTAAAAGTTTGATAATAAAATTCAAAACCATCCACACAATAAAATCCATTAAAACATAATAAGAGGCCTTATTACATGAAACCCATAACAGAAATTTAAAATAATAATTTAAATAAAGTCATAGTTTATAAAAACCCAAGTTTGTAGTATGGCCTCCACCAAGTCATCTCCGGCCCAAGTCTACGTCAATTTCCATTACCTGAAATGGTTAATAAAATTGGGTGAGTTACAAAGAACTCAGTGTGCAACTCACTTACCATCATTATTGGGCCAGATCGTCAAGATATTATGCTGGGCTTGAGCCCATTTACAGAATTCAACAACGTAACATAAAGTAAAATAAAATGATTTAAAATGCATGTAAAATGAATTTCCCAAACCAACCTAATATCCATCCGCTAACACCCCCGTACCAACCAACACACCTGTGGGGATCAAGTCAACCCACCCCGCCAAACACACCAATCATAGGCTTTAAGCCTTTAAATAATTTTGTAGTGCACTACCGAACTAGATTGTGACATTGTCACCGAACTAGAGGCATTTAGCCGAATTTGTGGCAGAGCCACCGAACTAGAGGCATTGAGCCATATTGTGGCAGAGCCACCGAACTAGAGGCATTGAGCCAAATTTGTGGCAACTGTCCATTCTTCTCTTCATATATCCCACCCCATGCAATCATGCGTGTATAACAAAATATAATCATATAACAGATTTTATAATTATTCCATAACATCGGTGGGTTTATCATTAAACATTTTATTTGGCCCATAAAATAATTTAGCAACTAGCCCATTTAGTAGTTTAGTGAACTTTGGCCCATTTTGGCCCAATTTATCAAACTAGAGTATTTTGGCCCAATTTATCGAACTAGAGTATTTTGGCCCAATTTATCGAACTAGAGTATTTTGGCCCAATTTATCGAACTAGAGTATTTTGGCCCAATTTATCGAACTAGAGTATTTTGGCCCAATTTATCAATTTAACAGTTTTTCGCATATTTCTCGGTTTTAACCGTTTTCATGCATTTTCACAAAAGTATCAATTACTACATAATTTCCGAATTTACCATTTTCACGATTTTATCGCAATACTTACGATTAGAAATCTAACCCGAAAATGAGTGTGAAATTACACACCTGGTTATTGAGAGAACTACACTTTCCCGCTCTTCAACACCTAAATGTATCGCGATAATTAGAACACTATAATTTAATAATAAAACCGATCTAAATATAATGATCTAGAAATTACCCTCGGATTTTCGTAGTACTTCTACTTGCGATTTCTCCCCGATTGATGGTTCGCTAACCGAATCGAATCCACGAACGAATAATGGTTCGGGAGTACGAACGACTTCGAACAATTGATTTTCCTTGATTGAACGTCCGCAACCCGGTGGAAAATCCCGGATCCCCGAAATAGCCCTTTGCTTATACTTAGGGGGAATAACGGAACCTCCCCTCTTCCGGAAACTGAACACCGCCCTTTTCTTCCCTATTTTGAATGTCTTCAAAGACAAAGAACGTTACTCCAATCTAAAATAATTTCGAAATAATACCAAGGTTTTAAAGATGTGATTTCCTTACCACTAGAATCGATTCCAACGTTTTGTGTCACCCACGACTTCTTGATCTCCAAACTTCTGTTATCGCACTAACAGATAACAAAATAAACGTTAATAGAATGAACGTTTATTTTGATCTAATAAAGCATTCAAACCACCATCAATATTCGGCCATAACCACTTTTAACTAATCGAAACTAAAAGAATTCTTACCCTTTTATCCACGATTGGAAAAGAAAGGATTTGAGAATGGTGGTTGATTGATGAAAGATTCGGCTATGCAAGATTAAGGAGAAGAGAAAATAAATTTGTAATATCCCGGGTTAGGGGCTATTTTTGTCATGGCATGTTCTGCATGTGTTTGGTGTGCTATGTTGCTGTTTTGGTGTCTTAGGGGCTTAATTGTAGGCTAGGAGTAAGTCTGAGTAGGTAGGGAAATTTTAGTTTTTAAGCCCTAGGTGAGAGGAGCTTAGGGAGCTGGGTCTTATGTATTTTATTTGGTGTTTTGTTGCACAAAAGAGGAGCTGGTAAAGTGGCAAAGCATGCGCCACTAAGGGCTTGTGGTTGGCGTCATTCACAGGTGAGAGAGGTCCTGAGTTCAAGCTGCGAAATTCTCATTTTGGCTTCCATTTTGACGGCATAGGAGGGAGGAGTTGTTGGTAGTTCAAACTCTACCATGGACTTGGTCAAACCGTTCAAATGGTGGGAGGAGTGTGAGTTTAGGAGGAAGACTTGGTCATGCTTGTTTGAAGGAGTGGTGGTGAGTGAATGGGGGGGATTTGGCCAAATTTTTGGAGAGGTATGGGGGAAGTGTACGGCTTGGTAGTGGGTGTTGGGGGAGTGCCGATTTTTTTTTCACTTGGAATGTGGTGCATATTCGGCCTTTTGGGTGTCAAAGAAAAGGTTTTTTTTTTTTGTCTTTTGTTTACCGATTTGCAAGTGGATTTCTCTCATTTTGTTCTTCATCTTTTGAAACCGAAAGATCAAACTTGCAAAGGCTGCCGAAAGTTGCATTGTTGTCTCTTAGACTACTTCATAGCTGAATATCCCTTCCCATTTCTTCCCCTTTTCTTTCAGTTAGGTAAACCGAAACTTCTATCCTCTCTTGTCATATTCATTTTCTTCTTCTTTGCTTAAAAACATTATAGCCGAAACTTCATGTTCCAAACACTTTCTCCATTTCTTTCTTCTTAAACCGAAAGCATCTACCCTTGTGCACTTTCTCTCTCTTCTTCTCAGAACCTTGGCCGATTCTCTTCTTCTTCTTGAACATATCTTTCTTTTGCTTCACTTTTAAGATACTAGCCGAACCCTCCCTTGGTGATTGCCGAAATTTCCTTCTAGCTTGTGTTTTCATTTTGGCCGAATATCAATCCTTCTCTTCATCTTTTTCTTGCGTTTCTTTCTTGGTCAAGGCCGAATCTCTCCTCTCCCTTGTAGCTCTCTTGGCCGAATATCAGTGAAGGGTGGATCTTGGTTGGTTGTTCAATCTTTGAACAAGGTAAGTGGGTGGCCGAATGGCCATTTTCCCCTCTCTTGTTCTTTGTTGATTGTGGGTTGGTTAATAGCCGATTTTGGCTTGGTGGTTGGAAGTTAATCTTGTGTGTTGGAATCAATTGTATCATAGGGTATTCTCGATTTCAGAAGCTAGCAAGAGGAGCCTTCATTTTTGTTGATTGTTTGGTAAGTGATGGTAAAGGTGGATTCTTTTAGCCTAATCGATTAGTTTCTTTAAGTCGAGATTATTAAAGATTAACTATGTTCTTGTTAAGTGTTGGCCGATTATCAGAACAACCGCTGTTTGGTTCGAGATTTGGTAGGAAACCAAACGGTTGCTAGGTAAGGGGTTAATCGATAAACCCTTTTGGGTTATATGGTCTTGGTCGAATGTTATAGTTGTTTAATGCTCTTATTTGGCCAATTGTAGGAGCAAGTAACCAAGGAGCCTTAGATCGTTTCTTTTGGTATTAGAGACTGCATTATACCAGGTGTGTAAACTAACACACTGATTCTTAGTAATATGTTAATAACTTGTGTTGTAATAAGTGAAACAGTGGTGATTGATATGATACCCTATTGGGTATGATTTCGGACTCGGGTAAGTCAGTGTTATTATGAGCTTACTGATGATCTATATGATACCATGATTATGGATGTATGTGATATGAGATATGATGTTAAACATATTGGCATGAGTGCATGACTTACATGATACGCATTAGTATGGCATGTATGGGTGATATGAGTGGAGGGGGATGATGATATCCGTGTCTTTGGGACACTGTGTCTTTGGGACACTGTGTCTTTGGGACACCAGAGGTTTGGCACCTCCAGTGGTTTGGTACCACAGTGATATTTTGTGACTTTGGGTCACCAGAGGTTTGGCACCTCAGCGTATCGTCCCAGTGTCTTAGTACCACGGTGGGTTGGCCCCACAGTTGATTATACGGGATTGACGCCAGTGATTTGGTATCACACGATGGGTTGGCCCCATCATCGGATTTGTGACTGCGGTCACCAGTGATTTGGTATCACACTGTGTCTTTGGGACACCAGAGGTTTGGCACCTCATTGCGACTCGTCCCTGTGGTTTGACACCACCGTGGGTTGGCCCCACTATTGAGATACGGGATTGTCGCTAGTGATTTGGTATCACGCGATGGGTTGGCCCCATCATTGGATTATTCGTGACTTTGGGTCACCAATGGTTTGGCACCACACTTATGGATATCGTGACTTTGGGTCACCAGTGGTTTGGCACCACCAGTGGTTTGGTACCACACGGGGTAGAAAAGGCGATACGGATGGTTAGGATCGGGTTGCATTAATTATGCTGCTATGTTATGATGTGTGTTAGCATGTTGTTTTATCGGGAGCGGGATTTATGCATTGAGTCTTGCGACTCACCCTCTCCTTTGACATTTCAGGTGACACTTAGACGCGGACATGGAGCCGGGATGGACTCGAGGTGCTCATGCCATGCTTAATAAAGATTTGCTCAGACTTTATAATTTGGGTACTTTAGCTTATTTACTATTATTTGGGTTTTATTTTGGATTGTAAAAGGCCTTTAAATTATGTTTTCTATGTTTATGATTAAAGTAGATTTTTAATATGTCTTAACAAACGATTTGAGTTAAAATACGCTAAAAACTTGGAAAGACAATGATTTCAAAACTATAACGCAACGTGTTCTTAAACCAACCATCGGGTATCATACTATGATTTGATATTAAGGAAACTCAAATGATTTTCAAACCAATCTCGATTTTCTACTAAGTCAAAAATGTTTTAAGTAACATTAAGAAACTACTTGAATCTTTAAATGAAATAAACTCGTTTTTAACTACACATTTTGGATAAGTTTTCAAAATTTCTGGGTTTCAAATACACCATCTGATTTCAAACAAGCCTACTCAGATTTTCTTCAAATACACTATATAGTGAAGTGTTTTCATCCAGCTTTTAAACGAAAAACCTAACCTCTCAAATACGTTTTTCCCCGTAACATACCAGATTCAGACGTGGTGTCTTGTCCGAGTTTGGGGTGTTACAATTGTGGTATCAGAGCCAAGTTCAAAGGCTCGGCTATGGACCTGAGGCCCAAAGTGGTTTTCAAAAGTCTATTTTTAGTGATTCTGTTTTAAAAAGAATGGGTTGAAAGGCATGGCACCGAGTCTCCGGCACCAGTTCGCCCAGGTAAGTACCCCTTACTATTGCTTGTGATTTGTTGGATGTGATGTGATTTGATGATTAGCAACAGTGCATTACTTTAGAGATTGAAACTGATAGGATTCTGTGAACTCGCGAAAACAAAGCTTCTTAAATATTCATAAGACTTGCTTTAAAACAGTGGAATAAATACTGATGCATAAAACTCTTAAATCAGATACGTAGAGATATTAGTCATGAGTGCTCGAGGTGGACGTGGTCATGGACGAGGTCGTGGTAGGATGACGGTTTCTGAACCCGTAGGATCTGGTCAGGGGTCAGAAAATGAGAAGCCGGTACCGCCACCAGCTGGAGGTGGTGAGTTTCAAGATCAGACTGGGGATGATGCAGTGTCACAGGCGATGCTGCGAGTGTTAGAAAGAGTAGCTGGAGTAGGTGGTGGTGCAGGAGTTAGGAAATCTGTGCCTGAGCGACTTCGGGCAAATGGGGCCGAATTCTTTCGAGGTGTTTCTGGTGTTGCTCCCAGCACTGCTGAGTATTGGCTGGAGGCAACTGAGCGGATCATGGATGATCTGGACTTGACTGCTGAAGAGAAGCTGAAGGGCATCGTATCGCTTCTTCGAGATGAGTCATACCAGTGGTGGCTCACGGTTCGGGACAGTGTGGCAGCAGAGGATCTGACATGGGATTATTTCAGGGTTGCATATCAAAAGAAGTACATTGGAGCTAGTTATATTGACTCCCAACGAAAGGCATTTCTGAGGCTAGTCCAGGGGAGTAAGTCTGTTTCTGAGTACGAGGCTGAGTTCTTGAAGCTGAGTAGGTATGCTAGGGGCATTGTGGCCACTGAACATGAGAGGTGTGTTCGCTTCGAGGATGGTCTGAGAGACAAGTTGAGACTGTTGATTGCTCCACAGCAGGAGCGTGAGTTTGCTGTCTTAGTTGAGAAGGCTAAGGTAGCCGAGGGTGTTAAGGAGTCAGTGAGGCAGGGCATGGACAGAAACAGGCATAAGAGGAGTTTTGGGTCTTCTGGATCGTCGGGTAATCCGCAGAAAAGGGCTAGACCGAGTGGGCCGAATCAGTCTGCTAGGTTTGTTGCTGCTAGGCAGGGACCGCCGCAGTGTAATCAGTGTGGGAAATCTCATTGGGGTGGTTGCTGGACCGGAAGAAAAGGTTGTTTTGAGTGTGGTTCTCTGGATCATCGCGTGAGAGACTGTCCGCGTAAGTTGGCCAGGATTCAGTCGGAGAGTCAGGGCCGTAATCAGTTCAGGAGTAGTGGACCGCCACCGCAGAGGGGCCGTGGAAATGGCAGAGGTGGTAATGGTTCTGGTCGGGGCCGTGGAGCACCGGGCAGAGGTGCGGGTAGTTCTGATGCCAGACAGCCTGGATTAGTGTATGCAGCGAGGCGCCGAGAGGAGGGCGACGCACCGGACGTCATAACCGGTACGTTCTTGATCTTTGGTTCTCCTTATACTGCTTTGATTGATGTGGGTTCGACACACTCTTATGTTGCCAGTAGTATAGTAGAGACCATGGATCTAGACTCTGAGATATCTTCTAGGCAGATGACTGTAATTAGCCCTCTAGGTCACTCTGTAGTAGTAGATAAACTGTTTAGAGATGTACCCCTAGAACTCCAAGGGGTAGTGTTTGCTGCTGATCTGATGGAACTGCCGTTTGGGGAGTTCGATCTGATTCTTGGGATGGACTGGTTGGTCAAGTACCAGGCGAGGTTGGATTGCGTGGCCAAGCGCATGGTTCTTAAGACGGTTGAGGGTGATGAAGTGGCTATGATAGATAATAGGAGAGATTACTTATCTAATGTGGTATCTACTCTGAAAGCAGAGAAGATGGTCAGGAAGGACTGTGAAGCGTATGTGGTTCATGTGTATGCCTTAGAGGTTAAAGAGTCTGCTGTAGAGAAAGTTCGTACAGTTAAGGAATTTGCTGATGTGTTTCCTGAGGAGCTTCCGGGTTTGCCGCCAGATCGTGAGGTAGAGTTCGGGATAGATCTATTACCCGGAACTGCGCCAGTGTCTATTGCTCCGTATAGGATGGCGCCAAAGGAATTGGTGGAGCTTAAGGCTCAGATCCAGGAGTTATTGGATCGAGGTTTTATCAGGCCAAGTGTTTCGCCGTGGGGTGCGCCGGTACTCTTTGTTAAGAAGAAGGATGGTACAATGCAGATGTGCATAGACTACCGCCAGTTGAATAAGCTGACGATTAAAAACAAGTATCCGTTGCCACGGATAGATGATTTGTTTGATCAGATGAAGGGTGCAGCGGTATTTTCGAAGATTGACTTGAGGTCTGGGTATCATTAGTTGAAGGTTAAGGAGGCTGATATCCATAAGACAGCGTTTCGGACTCGATTTGGGCACTATGAATTTCTGGTAATGCCGTTCGGGTTGACTAACGCGCCGGCAGCATTTATGGATATGATGAATAGGGTGTTTCAGCAGTATCTGGATCATTTCGTCGTGGTTTTCATAGACGACATCTTAGTGTACTCAAGGACAGAGGAAGAGCATGATGCGCATTTGCGAGTGGTGCTGCAGATTTTGAGGGAAAAGCAGCTTTATGCTAAGTTTAGTAAGTGCGAGTTCTGGCTTAGAGAAGTGACTTTCTTGGGGCATGTAGTGTCAGCTGAGGGGATTTGGGTAGATCCTCGGAAGATTGAGGCAGTTTTGGATTGGAAGCCGCCGAAGTCAGTGGCTGAGATTCGGAGTTTTTTGGGTTTGGCCGGATACTACCGAAGGTTTGTTGAGGGTTTCTCGTTGATAGCAGCGCCAATGACCAAGTTGTTAAGGAAAGAGGTTCCGTTTGTATGGACTGAGAAACAGCAGGAAAGTTTCGATAAGTTAAAGAAGATTTTGACTGAGGCTCCGGTTTTGATTCAACCTGAGGCTGGTAAGGAATTCACAGTATACTGCGATGCATCACATACGGGATTGGGTTGTGTGCTGATGCAAGAAGGTAAGGTTGTGGCTTACGCTTCTCGGCAGCTGAGGCCACATGAGGTCAACTATCCGACGCACGATTTGGAGCTAGCGGCTGTAGTCTTCGCCTTAAAGATTTGGAGGCACTACTTGTACGGAGAGAGATCGATAGTCTACACCGATCATAAGAGTCTAAAGTACCTCTTGACTCAGAAGGATTTGAATTTGAGGTAGCGCAGATGGGTTGAGTTGCTTAAGGATTACAACTGTTCGATTGAGTATCATCCGGGCAAGGCTAACGTGGTGGCAGACGCGTTGAGCCGTAAGGTTGTTTCGGACTTAAGAGCGATGTTTGCCCATTTGAGTTTGTATGACGACGGGAGTATTCTGGCAGAGTTACAGGTTAAGCCTACTTGGGTTGAGCAGATCAGAGAGAAACAGTTAGTGGATGAGGTTCTGAGTGCGCGAAGGTTACATGTGCAGGATGGTGGTTTGGAAGGTTACAGTTTGTCTGGTGATGAGGTGCTGTGTTTTCAAGGTAAAGCTTGTATGCCTAAGGATGTTGAGCTGAGACAGAAGATTCTTCAGGACGCACATAGCAGTCCTTATGCTATGCATCCTGGAGGTAGCAAGATGTATAGAGATCTTAGAGAGCAGTTTTGGTGGCCTGGTCTGAAGAAGGAGGTAACAGAGTTTGTTGGGAAGTGTCTGACATGTCAGCAGGTCAAGGCTGAACATCAGTTGCCGTCAGGTTTGCTTCAGCCAGTGAAGATTCCTCAGTGGAAGTGGGAAAGGATAACCATGGATTTCGTCAGTGGGTTACCGCTTACGCCAAGCAAGAAGGATTCAGTTTGGGTAGTGGTGGATCGTCTGACTAAATCAGCTCACTTTATTCCGGTGAGGGTTGACTATTCACTTCAGAAGTTGGCAAAACTGTATGTTTCAGAGATAGTGAGGTTGCACGGGGTGCCAGTCTCGATAATCTCGGATAGGGATCCTAGATTTACGTCAAGGTTCTGAAAAGCGTTGCATCAGGCGTTGGGTACGCGTTTGGATTTCAGCACGGCTTTTCACCCGCAGTCTGACGGGCAGTCGGAAAGGGTTATTCAGATCTTAAAGGATATGCTGAGAGGTTGTGTCCTGGATTTCAGAGGTAGTTGGGAGGAGTTTCTACCATTAGCTGAGTTTGCCTACAACAACAGTTATCAAGCGAGCATCAAGATGGCACCATATGAGGCGTTGTATGGTAGGAAGTGTCGCTCACCTACATGTTGGACGGAGTTGGGTGAACGCCAGTTGTTGGGACCCGAGTTGGTTGCTGAGACAGAAGACAAGGTTAAGTTGATTCAGGCTCGATTGAAGGAAGCTTCGGACTGGCAGAAGTCTTATGCCGATCTTAAGCGGAGAGATATAGAGTTTGCGGTGGGGGATCGAGTTTTCTTGAAGGTCTCGCCTTGGAAGAAGGTGTTGAGATTCGGAAGGAAAGGCAAGCTAAGTCCGAGGTTTATTGGGCCGTATAAGGTATTGAGGCGAGTGGGACCAGTAGCGTATCAGCTTGAGTTGCCAGTAGAGCTTAGTCAGATTCACGACGTATTTCACGTTTCGATGCTTCGGCATTATCGTTCAGATCCGTCACATGTGGTAGCAGTGGAAGAGATCGAGGTAAATCCAGATTTGACTATGGAAGAAGAACTGGTGCAGATTCTAGACCGGGATGTGAAGGTTCTGCGTAGAAAGTCTGTGCCTTTGGTTAAGGTACTTTGGCGGAATCATGGCGTAGAAGAAGCTACGTGGGAACCCGAGGATATGATGAGACAACAGTACCCGCAACTCTTCTGATCAGGTAATTTCGGGGTCGAAATTATTTTAAGGGGGTAGAACTGTAATATCCCGGGTTATGGGCTATTTTTGTCATGGCATGTTCTGCATGTGTTTTGGCGTCCACTACTCCCTTCTCTCTTGGCGCCAAAAGCCAAAAATAAAACCCCACCTACTGCTGTCACCAAGGCTCGAACTTGAGCCCTCATTGCCGCAAGCCACATATAACGCCCCAAGCCACTTTGCTGCTGGTTCTTTTTGTATCATAAACTCCCCATAATTTCTTTTAAAGCCTCTTTAGCCCAGTTTCCCTTCTTGACGCAAAGAGCAAAATAAAAACACACTTATGCTGCCATCAAGACTCGAACCCAGGCCCTTCTCCCCTGCTCATGGCGTCATTCACCAAGGCCCTAAGTGGCGCCTTGTAGCCACTTTACGAAGCCCAATTTCATGTCTAAAAACCACTTCATATTTCCTTAAAGCCGTCTTCAGCCTACCTTCCCCTTCTTGGCGCAAAAATACAAGTCCCCAATGCGTCCCACGTTGCTCGAACCTCCTCCCCTTGAGGCTCCCCTTTGAGGCAACCTTCCAAGCCCCAAGGTAGCGTCCCTTGCCACCTTGCCAATTGATTTCTTTGTGTCATGAATCCAACACAAATTTTCTTAAGGCTACCTTAGCCTAGCTCCCCCTTTTAACTTAAAAGCCAATAATTTTCCAAAGCTTTCTCTTTCATCCTAGAATTTTAGGAACCCCTACAAATACATCCCAGCATACACTAAAGCATGCTAACACTTGAATTATGCACTAAATGCATAACCCCTAATCTAGGATATTACAGTTCTACCCTACTTAAAAATAATTTCGTACTCGAAATTACTTACTATCGAACAATCGTGCATCCTTAACTCATCACAGTACTCTACTGCTGCGCACTCTGATCTTAACAAAACTAACACATTTCTTAGATACTATCTCAAGATTCGTATTCAAGGTTCCATACACTTCACTAGCATACAAACACGAACTACCTCCATAACAACCAAGGCAATAAAGAAATTCCAGGAATAGGGAACATACCCGCTCCTATATGGTCCAACTTCCTCCTTGCTACGACTATTTGCCTGAGCCAACCTTGGTTGCCTCACATCAGAACCTTCTGCACCTCTGCTTGGTGTTCCGCGACCTTGGCCTCGAGCCCTATCCATCACTTGAGGACATTTCTTAACCAAATGAGCCTTAGACCCACACCGGAAACATGTCTTAGTATTTCCCCAACATTTTCCTACATGAGCTCTTCTACACTGAGCGCATAAACGACTTCGATTCTCAGCAACTGGTTCAGGTGCGCGTACAGAATTCTCAATCCTTGGTCTTTTCTGAAACTCTCCAGATGATTCTGACTATCCAAAACTTCTCTTATTTTGGTTCCTATTCTTTTCTCGATTTTGCCTCACAGTCCTCTTAACTTCTTCAACTATCCGAGCGTTCTCCACTAGAATAGCAAAATCCCTTTCTCTCTGCAGAGCTATCAGCACCCGCAGCTCATCCCGCAATCCGTCTTCAAATCGGACACACCTTTCATAGTCGGTAGCCACGATCCCCTTAGCATACTGACTTAGCCGCACAAATTCTGCTTCATACTCCGCGACCGACATACTTCCTTGAACCAGGTTTAGAAACGCCTTCCTTTGCGAGTCCAAATAACTGGCTCCAACGTACTTTCCTTCAAACTTATCCTTGAAGTACTCCCAATCCACTCGATCTGCAGGGGTACTTTGTCTGACAGTGAGCCACCATCGATAAGCTTCTTCTCGGAGCAACGAGACAACACCTTTAAGCTTTTCCTCATTAGTTAGATCCAAATCATCCATAATCCTTTCAACTGCTTCTAACCAATACTCCGCCACGTTCGGAGCTACTCCAGACACTCCTCTAAAAATCTCGGCTCCGTTTGACTTAAGCCTTTCAGGCACTAACTTCCGAGTTCCATTGCCCACATTAGCTCATACGACTCACTCTAGCACTCGCAGCATAGCTAACGATACCGCGTCATCTCTTCCGATCTGATCTTGATCCTCCGCGCCCACTGCTGGCGGCGGTACATCACTTTCTGACCCATGGCCAGACCCTACTGGTTCCGATACAATCATTCTACCTCCACCGCGTCCACTAGAACTCATGTCTACCGTCGCGATTTAATCTGATTAGAAAGTTTTATGCATTAGAAATTTTGTTTCACTGTTTATCCCGCGAACAGTTTTATGGAAAGAAGTTTAATAGTGGTTCTTTCGACCAATCAAAGTCTCAGTTCAAGTTCACTATTCTAATTCAGAGAATCACATTCATATTCACATTCATCCATCTCGATAGAGACACATTCATTCATTCATACACTATTATGGGCATTCTTGCCCATTCCCCACCCAGGGGTAATTTCGTCATTTTGTCCTACAGGGGTATTTTGGTAATAAATTAGGGTCAATTCAAAAATATTTTACAAATCAAAGGTATTTTAGAATTTACAAACCTCGGGGGTTATCTTGAAAATTAGTTTTCCAAATAAGAGGTGTTGCAAAAATTTCAGAAATCGGGGTTATTTTGGTAATTTTGGAAGTCGGGGGCATTTTCGTAAATTTTTCCCAAATCAGGGTATCTTGTTATTTGTAAAACAGAAGTTTTTGGTATTTTTGTAAAGTAGAAATATTTTAGCAAAAGTCGAGGGTATTTTTAAAAATCTTAAAAACTAAGGGTATTTTAGTAATCTACAACACAGGGGCATTTTTGTAATTTGGCAAACTGAAAAATTTTTCGAGAAATTCTCAAATTAGATTTTGCTACAAATCGAAGGGGTAATTTAAGGATTTTAAAACTAAGGTGTTTATAAACAGTATGGCTAGTCCCTTTTGGGTTTTAATTATCGGGTTTAGCCCGTGAATAAGTCCTCTTGGTTAAGGTGAACCGTAGCTACGCACCAGGTAGGATTCCAGCGAGGAGGAGGTGAGTCACGAGGACTGCTTAAGTACCAAGCTCTTCCGGATCCAATCCTAGACATGCGCACAATGGTTGCCACACCTTAACTCGGCGACTTAGACACAGGTTTGTTTGATTGTCCTTAAGTCTTATGCATGTGTTTGAGTGCACTAGCCCTAGGGTCCAATGGCCCTAATATTCTAATCTACGAGCCCAAATAAGCCCATAACATTCACATATTCAAATCACTTCAGAAGTCAGAGGTACTTTCCTGGTGGACTTCGGGTCGGAGATACAGGTGCCATGCCAGAATTAACCTGAAAAATAGTTCTTAAAAGTCCATATTTTGAAAAGCCCATTTTGAAAAATGTTTTTGGGCCCAAATCCCTCAAAGCCGAGTTTTGAACTGGGCTCTGATACCAAACTGTAACACCCCAAACCCGGCCCATTCACTACGACCGAATTTGAAATGCCACTGCGGAACACGTTCGAAAATATTCTTACTTAAAAGTAAAAACCGTTAAAAATTTATTTCCTTTGATAAAAACATTTTCGTGATTTAAAATATTCTAAGTAAAAATTAAAGTTATTATAAAAATACCGGATTCAAAAATTTAATATGACTTTTGGGATTTAAATAGCTTTTAAAATTAAACTTACAAAATAATATCCCACTTATAAATCCAACTTAAACATGACAAATTCAAATACTTTAAGGCCCTTATTACAAAAAATAACTATTCAAAAATACTTAAAATACTGAAATTAATAAATTCTATTATATAATGAAAACAGCTTCTTCTGTATGGGCCACCTCGTATCCACTCCAAACCCGGTCCAAGCATCACCTGCGATGTTGATAAAAATTGGGTGAGTCATACAGACTCAGTGTGCAATTATTCTACTGAATTCCACCCACATGTCAAACCATGTATCAACCCATATAACAGATATTAATGCCACTTATTCACATGCTTTCTGTAACATCCTGAAAATGGGCCTATGCATTTTTGATTCAAGTATACGAAATGGCATGTCTTGTGTGTTATGAATGTATTATGAACATTTTTGGAAACTTGGAAATGATTTAGAAATGTTAAGTTTCAAAAGAGGAAAGTGAACATTTCTGGAAACTTGGAAATGTAAGAAATGTTAAGTTTAAATGAGGCAAACGAACATTTTTGGCAACTTGGAAATGTAAGGAAATTTAAGGAAATGTAAGGAAATGTAAGGAAACGTTTTAGGAAAAGTTAAGTTCTGAGGTTAAGAGAGGGAAGTAAAGCAAGGTGGCCTTAAGAAAATTTATGGGTGAAATATGACATACAAATGGGCTTGGAAAAGTGGCTTGGAGGCGCCACTTAGGGCCTCTGGAGTTGACGCCACAAGCAGGTGCAATTGGGCCTGGGTTCGAGTCACTTGGGGAGCAAATAAAAGAATTTTATTTTGGTGCCAGGAACAAGAGAAGTGGATGGCATTAAGGCTCTATAGGGAGGTGTTTTATTGTTGTTAAAATTCGGCAAATAGATGGATAAATGATGGATTTTTATTGATATTTTTATTAAGAGATAAGAGATAATTATTGGATTAAGTTTTAGGTGATAATTAAAGTGATAAAGCTATCAAAATAGAAGAGTGGTGGCCAAGTAAGGGATTCTAAGCTAGTAAATTCGGCTATAAAAGGAAAAGAGAGGCCATTCAGCATTATTTTTTCTTCCTTGATAACCTCTGCCGAATTTCCCTTCTCCTTATTTCACCATTGCCGAATTCTCTTAAGCAACTATTCTTTTCTTCTTCATTATTCTCCTCTCAATATTCCAAAAGCCGAAACTTGTGTGACTATTCTCTAGGCCTTAAGCCGAATCTTTGAGGACTCAAGAAAAGGGGGCTGTCGATTACAAAGATTAAGGGTAAAGTCAGTAGTTATCGATTTCCATTCTTTTTCTTCTAAGATTAAAGCCGAAACTAGGAAATCTAACCCCATTATTGTGTTAGTCGAAACTTGGAAAAAAGGCTCTTTGGGATTTCTGCCATTGTCGACAACTTCATAAGACAAGTCAACTATTTTGGGATTTAAGAATCTAAGGTAAGTCATATTTAACATTCGGCTAAGGGTTATTTGTTGTGAATAAATGTTAGAAATTGATCTAACATGAAGTTATAGGGATTTCGACAGACATCTAAGGAAAGGAATACTTTCGGGATTTACTAAGTGTCGACTACAAGGAAGAAGAAGTTCTTTTTCCGAAGGTACACCATAGGCCGCGTGTTCCCTAGTTATTCGGTGAGTTTCGGGATTTAAAATCCACAAGGTAAGTGTCTATAGCATTCGGCCAAGGCTTATTTTGATATCTAGATCTATTTCATAATTGTTTAAAAAGCCGAAACTAACCTGGGATGTGATTTAATGCTTGGCCGAATACAAGGAGGAATAAAACAAAGATTTCGGGATTTGTTGGTGTCCCAATCGGCAACAAGGTAGTTATAGGTGTACTAATCCTAATAGGATTTGGTTTTATGGCCGAAGGGTCTTTATTAAACTTTTAAGTGATGGCCGAATGTAAGGAGTTAAGGATCTAAGGCAGTAGATCAGATTTCAGGATTTCAGTGAAGTTGTTAAGCGAATCAGGTGTGTACCCTACCCTAAGTTTTAATATGTTCATGGCTATGTTTTAAATTAAATGTGTTATTAAGAATGTGAACTTATGACTAAGGTACCATGTAATGGTACTAAAGTATTCAGGTACGTTTCCTACTCCTACTAGGAATATGAAATTATGATATATATGTAACATGTGAAAAGTGATAAGAATGTGAAATTAAGTAATATGCATGATATGTATGATATGGGGCATATGGGTTATTGAAAAGGGGAAGTGAATGTGGTGACCTAAGACCACGAGATCTGAATGTGGTTGTAATATCCCGGGTTAGGGG
Organism: Gossypium australe; assembly: GCA_005393395.2. Lineage (NCBI taxonomy): Eukaryota > Viridiplantae > Streptophyta > Magnoliopsida > Malvales > Malvaceae > Gossypium > Gossypium australe. Next base: position 20,901,288 of record CM016618.1, read on the forward strand.
CTGTTTTGTTGTTGCATGATATTGCATGTATTTAGTGTGCTGTGTTGCTATTTCGGTGTTTTAGGGGCTTAATGGTAGGCTAGGAGTATGCCTGAGTGTATGGGAAAATTTTGGTTTTTGGGTGTTAAGTCAGGGGAGCTGTTGGAGCTGGGGTATAAGAGTTTTAATTGTGGTTTCATTGCACAAAAAAAGAGCTAGCTTAGTGGCAAAGCATGCGTTACAGGGAGGAGCTTGGTGTGGCGTCATCTACTTGTGGTGGAGGTCCAGTGTTCGAGCTGCAGAGTCCCCATTTTGACTTCTTTATGGGACGGCATGGAGGAGAGGTAGAAGGCTAGTGAAATTCTACCTTGGACCAAGTCTTCACATTCAAACGTGTGGTGGAGAGGAACTTTAGGAGAAAGACTTGGTCCACTCATTTGAAATGTGTGGATGGGAGTGCATGGGGGGATGTGGCCGAATGTTGGGGAGTTGGGGGAGAAGGTGGCCGGTTTTGGGAAGTGGGGAGGTGTTATGCCGAAATTCATTTTTGGAATTTTGGTTGTTTCGGTCAAGGGGTTGTAAGCTAGTGTCTTCTCATTTTTGACATTGGTAGCCGAATTCTCTAGTGCTTTCTTTTCGTTTTTCTTTCTTTGTAAACTAAAAATCAAAACCTCCCTAAGGCTTGCCGAATTTTTGTGTTGATTTCTCAACATTCCTTGATAAGCCGAATGTCCCTTACATGTTTCTCTTCTTTTTCATTTGGGTAAATCGAAACTAGCCATCATCTTTCTTCTCATATTTTTTTGTTATTTCTACAACCCTTGTGCCGAATTTACATTTCCCTCTTAGTCAAAACTTTTGTTCTCTTTTTCGTTAAGCATAGGCCGAATATCACCCTCTTCTTTCCATCTCTTTTTGGTGTTTTCTTTCCTTGGGGGTTAGACCGAATCTTTTCTTTTCTCCCTTCTAAACTTCCATTACCGATTTCTTCCTCTTCTTGAACCACATCTTCTCTGTTTCTACTTCCAAAACTCTAGCCGTTTTTCCTCTTTCTGTTGGGTGGTTGAAGCCGAATTTCCCTTCTCTCCTAGGGGTTTCTTGTGGCCGAATTCTTGGTGGTTGGTAAGAATGGGTAAGTATTTAGTATTGTTATTATTTCAATCTTTTAGGTTCGATTAAGGCAAGAGTAACAAAAGATTAACAGTTCTCTTTTGAAGGTGTAGCCGATTGTTGGAAGGAGAACCATTGTGGTTCGGGTTTGATAAGGAATCAAACCAATAGCAAGGTAAGGGTGATTCGGAAAACCCTTTTGGTCTAAATGGTGTTGGCCGAATGTTGTAGATGCCTAATCCCTATGTTTTGGGCCGATTGTAGGAGCAAGTCAATCGAGGGACTTAGATCATTCGTTGGGATCTTTAGATTCGTATTTACCAGGTGTGTACCTAACACACCCTATACTTAGTAACATATGTTAATAAACCTGATTGCTTAATAAGATTGAAACAGTATGATGCATGATTGGATACCCAAATGGGGTATGTGAACGATTCGGGTAAGTCCGTTCTATTATGAGTACAGTTAATGGTATATGATATCATGATCTATTATGTATATGTTATGAGATGCTACATTGAGCATGTTAGTATGATCTTGCATGATTGGCATATTGTACATGTATGGGTGATATGAGAGGAGGGGGATGATGATATCCGTGTCTTTGGGACACCAGAGGTTTGGCACCTCCAGTGGTTTGGTACCACAGTAATATTTTGTGACTTTGGGTCACCAGAGGTTTGGCACCTCAGCGTCTCGTCCCAGTGGCTTAGTACCACGGTGGGTTGGCCCCACAGTTGATTATACGGGATTGACGCCAGTGATTTGGTATCACACGATGGGTTGGCCCCATCACTCGATTATCGTAACTACGGTCACCAGTGGTTTGGTACCACATTGTGTCTTTGGGACACCAGAGGTTTGGCACCTCATTGCGACTCGTCCCTGTGGTTTGACACCACCGTGGGTTGGCCCCACTTGAGATATGGGATTGTCTGCTAGTGATTTGGTATCACACGATGGGTTGGCCCCATCATTGGATTGTGACTTCGGTCACCAGTGTTTTGGTAACACATTGTGACTTTGGGTCACCAGTGGTTTGGCACCACACTTATGGATATCGTGACTTTGGGTCACCAGTGGTTTGGCACCACCAGTGGTTTGGTACCACACGGGGTAGAAAAGGCGTTACGGATGGTTAGGATCGGGTTGCATTAATCATGTTGCTATGTATGATGTGTGTTAGCATGATGTTTTATCGGGAGCGGGATTTATACACTGTGTCATACGACTCACCCTCTCCTTTGATATTTCAGGTGACTCGTAGACGCGGACATGGAGCCGGGATGGACTCGGGGTGCACATGCCATGCTTTAATAAAAGTTTTGCTCAGACTATTCAATTTGGGTACTTTAGCTTATCTACTTTATTTGGGTTTTAATTTGGATTTGTAAAAGGCCTTTGGTTTATGTTTTATGATGTTTATGTTTTAATTAGATTTTCATATGCCTTAACAAAATAATTTGGTATGATTCTTACTAAAATTTGGAAAGACAATGATTTCAAAATTATAGCGCAATGTGTTTTAAACTATACCATCGGGTATCACACTATGTTTTGATATAAAGTAAACTCAAATGATTTCCAAATCAAACTCAATTTTCTATTAAGTTCAAAAATGTTTTAAGTAATACTAAGAAATTATTGGAATTATTAAATGAAATCAACTCGTTTTTAACTACATACTTTGGACAAGTTTTCAAAATATCCGGGTTTCAAATACACCATTTGATTTCAAACAAGCCTACTCAAATTTTCTTCAAGTACACTATGTTTTCACCCCGCTTTTAAACGAAAAATCTGATCTCTCAAAAACGTTTTCCCCGTAACATACCAGATTCGGATGTGGTGTCTTGTCCGAGTTTGGGGTGTTACAGTGGTGACCTAAGACCACGAAATCTGAATGTGGTGACCTAAGACCACGATATCTGAATGTGGTGACCTAAGACCACGATATCTGAAAGTGGTGACCTAAGACCACGAATTTTATAAGGGCGATGAGCACGTCGACCGCAGCGACTGCCTTCGATGGAGTGTAGCGGAAGGAGGGTCGACTTAGTAGTACCCACGGTGTACAGGTTGGTATGGGGAAGTGTAGCGGATGGCTATCTAGGTTTGGGTCTGGGTTGCATCATTATTTTTACCTGTTATATGAATATGTATGTGATATGATAATGCATGCCTGAGATGTTAATTCTTAGTGTTGGTTACACATTGAGTCTGTTTGACTCACCCCGTTTGGGGAATATTTTTCTTCCAGGTGATGATCAGTAATGGACCGGGTCCGCAGGAGCTTAAAGGTGGCCATGCATAGCAAGGAAGATTTCATTATTTGGACTTTTATTCTATTTAAGCATTTTAATTTATTTTTGGGGAATTATTTGATGTAATAAGGCCATAGTTGAACTACTTTATTTTTCTTTCTTTTATTTATTATGTTACGAATTTTTAATGGTTATAAGATTAAGTAAATTTGGTTTAAAATAGACTTTAAATATTTTGTCACCTGAAATAAATGGGTTTTCATTATAAAATCGAATTCGTTTTCAACTCAAGCCCAACCCAAAACCATTTTACTTTCAAAACACACAAATTTTTCCTAAGTAACAAAAGAAATTTGAACCGGTTTACATCGAGGAACATACCAGATCCGGTCAAGGCTCGTGGGCCGGGTTTGGGGTGTTTCACTTTCACTTATTGGGCTTGGCCCACATTCATATTAATAGAGTTCACATATTGGGCTTGGCCCATAACCATATCACATTCTTATAACAGTGTATTAACCACATGTTTCCACATACTGGGCTTGGCCCATTACCACATTAATCCACATATCATACTGGGCTTGGCCCATTTTCACATTAATCTACATGACATTCTGGGCTTGGCCCATTTCCACATTTATTCATATCACATGTTGGGCTTGGCCCAATTTCACATATATTCACATACAAAATTATGTAATTATGCAGCCCAACCCAGCCTAGGGTCCATCCTCTACACACCCCCGTATCCAGCCTACCACACACCAGGGGATTATTAATCACCCTCTCCTTTTTACTCCGATAAGGCAACAAATGCCGTCCACGCGAACTTAATCGCAATTAATCCACAACGTGACCTCAGTCAACGTCAATCCACGATGTAGCCGAAGCTATCATCAAATCCACGATGAGCATAAAGCCATCAATAACCACGATATGGCACATAGCCTATATCAATCACGATGAGGCACAAAGCCATTCATCAAACCACGTACTCGAAGTACACCCTGTCCTTCTTTCATATCATATCCCACCCATGCACATGCAACATAAAATAATGCCATGATAATGCATGTAAATGTTATTTAGCATATTATCACATAGTCATATCAATAATCACATCACATTCAGATTTAGAACTTACCGGATTGTCGACATACCCCATAAGGGTATCCATCTCACAAATTTCCACTGCACTAGTTAGCACATTCATAACACACATACAGATATCACATATAATCATAAACCCCGGAAAACAGTAGGCTAACTACACACATGACTATTTAGCGAAATCCTTAGCTACTTGAATTTAACACGATCCCGGAGTTCCTCTTATTCCTGTCGATTTGGCCCTAAATACACATAGCCAGAATCGGTCACACTTAATACCAATAATATGGCCTTAGGCCGAATACCACAACCACTTACCTAACTTACCAAATCCCGAAAAGCTGATACTTGTTCCTTGAGTAGTCGAAATCCCTATAACCAATTGTCAGAATCTGCTAACTTAATAACTAATAAAGCTTATGGCCGAATAGTACATAGAGGCTTACCTTGACGAATCGAACTCAAGCAACTCCTTAGTGCTCCCTAACGTTAGCTACACAACAAAACACTTATTATGGCACTATGATCATTCGGCCATGCCTAAAACTAAGGCCTGGACACTTGAATTCGGCACATTAAAATAAAGGACCAAAACCGATTTCTAGAGAAGTACTTACCACTCTACGTTGCTTTGAGGAGCCTAAAGTAAGTAGTCGACAGCCCCCTTTCCTTAGAGATTCGGCTATGGCTTCAACAATAGTGGTTTCGGCACTTTATTGGTAAAGGGAAAAATACACAAAAGTAGAGAAGGCTTTTAGAGGTTTCGGCTATACAAGAAAATATGTAGAAAATAAGGTTTAAGAAAAAGAATAGGGAAAGAAAATGAAAAGAGATTCGGCAAGGAGACTAGGGAGGAAACAAAATAATTTCGGTACTTTAACACCTCTTCATGGCCGAATATGCAAGCCCCCAAAGTCCTATATTCGGCCAACACAACTCCACTTATCAAATCCCAATTAATCTCCTATATTTCTTTTTGTATCATAAACTCCCCATAATTTCTTTTAAAGCCTCCTTAGCCCAGTTTCCCTTCTTGACGCAAAGAGCAAAATAAAAACACACTTATGCTGCCATCAAGACTCGAACCCAGGCCCTTCTCCCCTGCTCCTGGCGTCATTCACCAAGGCCCTAAGTGGCGCCTTGTAGCCACTTTACCAAGCCCAATTTCATGTCCAAAAACCACTTCATATTTCCTTAAAGCCGTCTTCAGCCTACCTTCCACTTCTTGGCGCAAAAATACAAGTCCCCAATGCGTCCCACGTTGCTCGAACCTCCTCCCCTTGAGGCTCCCCTTTGACGCAACCTTCCAAGCCCCAAGGTAGCGTCCCTTGCCACCTTGGCAATTGATTTCTTTGTGTCATGAATCCAACACAAATTTTCTTAAGGCTACCTTAGCCTAGCTCCCCCTTTTAACTTGAAAACCAATAATTTTCCAAAGCTTTCTCTTTCATCCTAGAATTTTAGGAACCCCTACAAATACATCCCAGCATACATTAAAGCATGCTAACACTTTAATTATGCACTAAATGCATAACACCTAATCTAGGATATTACACTAATGCTGAGTGGCAAACTTTTCCCAACACAACAAGTTCACCGCAACACTTGTTAGAAATACTCCCTATCTGGAAAATAGTCGTGAAAGCTTCTAGAACACATGGCAAACCCATTTTAGTGTCACATTTATTTTCCTTAATAATCTGGTTGTAACATCCCCAAACCCGGCCCATTCACTACGACCGAATCTGGTTATGTCACTGGGGAAAATCGGTTGAAAAGCTTTGTTAACTTAAAATAAAACATCGTAGTTTGCTGAATTTTGGAAAACATATCTTTTGAGTAAAACTTTGTTATTAAACTCATTCATTTATAAAACTTCAGTTTATAATATCCAATTTGAATAAATAGGTTGCAAACCATAAATCATTTTCACCTAGCAATTTAAATTAAAATAACCCATAGTTAAAGTAATACCCAAAATAATAAAATGGCCTTTTATTACAACCCAATACTTAAAATGAAATACTTGTAACCAAAACTTAAGCATGACATAATTTAATCATCGTCTTCGGCATGGGCCACCTTGTTCTCTCCGGTCCCGGTCCAGCTTTAGGCACTACCTGAAATGGTTGAAGGAAAAAGGTGAGTCACCAAGACTCAGTGTGCTACCCTTTTTCCCGGATTAGCAAAATATCACATACAAACATAATCATGATCATCATGCATCCCAATCATATGCACCCAATCCTAACCGTCCATACACCTTTTCTACCCCGTGTGGTACCAAACCACTGGTGGTGCCAAACCACTGGTGTCCTGAAGACACAATAATCATCAATGTGGTGCCAAACCACTGGTGACGTATAGTCACAATGTGTTACCAAAACACTGGTGACCGAAGTCACATATCCAATGATGGGGCCAACCCATCGTGTGATACCAAATCACTGGCGACAATCCCGTATCTCAAAAGTGGGGCCAACCCATGGTGGTGTTAACCACAGGGACGAGTCGCAATGAGGTGCCAAACCTCTGGTGTCCCAAAGACACAAATGTGGTACCAAACCACTGGTGACCGTAGTCACGATAATCGAGTGATGGGGCCAACCCATCGTGTGATATCAAATCACTGGCGTCAATCCCTCAATACCGCCTTGTGGGGCCAACCCACTGTGGTGCAAAACCACGGGGACGAGACGCTGAGGTGCCAAACCTCTGGAGGTGCCAAACCTCTGGAGGTGCCAAACCTCTGGTGACCCAAAGTCACAAAGTTGTGTTACCAAAACACTGGTGCTCGTCAGCACAAAATATCACTGCCCCTCCTCTCGTACACACCCACATAGATAATGATATGCATTTTAACGGACTTATACCCACATGCTTGATTAGTAACATACATATTGTTTATCAGCCATCCAATATCATAGCATACGTAACAGATACATCATGCTTACCAAAAGCATCATAACAGGGACTTACCTGACCCCGTGCCTTATACCATAATGGTATTCAATCCACCTTTCTGTGGAACCAACCACACACAACATATATATAAATACCATAACAGATAAGTGTGTAAATATACACACAATTTAATAAGCACATAAATTACTAGAAGAGTGTGTGTAAGTACACACCTACAAGCCTTAATCGAAGAATCAATCTAAAACCCTCGATAGCCTCTACAACCTTGCTCCTACGCGCTTTTGAACACTAGCCCACCACCAAGTGCTCTTGCTATACTTTCCTACAAACGGCAACCAACCACAGTATAGCCTTCGGCTTAAACCAATACCAAAGGAACAGCTGATAAACAATCCCTTACCATCACTTACCCAACGATCGACCAAGAACCGGGGCTACTTGACTGCTTCGAAACCCGGATGCCCTTCACCAACGATTGGAAATGAAACCCCAAAAAAACAATCCACACCCCTCCTAACAATTGACCAATGACAAACTACAAGGAAAAAGAAGGTTCGGCCACCCTTAGTCACAAGGGAAAGAATCGGCTTAAGAGTTTAGGAGAAGAAAGAAATAAAGATAAATGAGGGAGGGTACTTCGGCTTGAAAGTGAAGGAAATGAAGAAAAATTTTTAGGGAATGGAGTTTCGGCTATCAAGGTGCTCAAATCAAAGAAAGAAATATGTAGAGGAGAGTTCCACATTTGGCTTACTCAAATGAAATAGCAAGAAGAAGTGAAAAGAAACATTCGGCCACAAGCATAAAATCAAGGGACAAAGCAAAACTTTCGGCAACTAAATGAAAGAAAAATACTCTTGAAGTTTCGGCTACTAAAGACAAAAAGAGAAAGAACTTTAGCTTGCTATCTCATGACCGAAAACACCTAAAATGCCAAAATGAAAATTCGGCACACCAAAACCCCATACCAAGCCGTCCACACTCCCCCAACACTCCCCCAAGATTCGGCCAATACCACCAATCCACTCCCAGCCCTAATTCAAAATAATTTGAATTACTCAAATCTCCTAATTTACTCCCAGCCAACCACTAAAAATCAATTCAAATAAAACAATATCCCACCTTTATCCTTTAATAAAAAAAAACCAAAAACAAACCATTATCCCACCGAATAAAAACAAAGCTCATCCTAATATTCCAATTTAATCTGCATGTGCCGTCCACTGCCTTCAATTTGCTGCCCAAAATAAATAAAATAAATAAAAAAAACTAAAACTCCAATTGCCATTCTCCAGGTTCGAACCTGGGACCAAGCTGCTGCACCCACACACCCAACGCCTAGGCCACACGGCCATTTTGATTTTTATGACAAAAACCCCCATCATTTAATCTTAACCCTCTTACTCCAGCCCCATAGCCGCACATAATGAAAAGCCAAAATGCTGCTTCCGTCGCTCGAACCAGCGCCCACTCGTACCTCCAGCGCCTAAGCGCCGCACAGGTACCACCTGGACCAGCTGCTTCTTGCGTCAAAACACGCCCCCACTTCTTTCTAAGGCTTCCATCCCTGTAGCGCCATAATCCAAAAATTAAAACCCAACTACTGCCTTCTTGGATTGAACCTAAGACCCCCAAGGCGCTACCTCCAGCCCCTAAAGCAGCGCATGAAGCCACTTTGCCAAAGCCTCTCATGTGCCAAAAATTGCCAAAAATTAATCTTAAGGCCTCCCTTGGCCCAATTCCTTTTTCACACCAAAAATCCAAAATTTTTTCAAAGCCTTCCTTTCATCCAAACATTTTTAGAACCTCTAAAACTCATCCAAGCACTCCCAAAAACCTACTAACCCTTAATTTCCACACAACCTGCATAGCCCCTAACCAGGTGTTACAATTCTACCCTCCTTAAAATAATTTCGTCCTCGAAATTACTTAGCTAGACTAACAGTCCACATCCTAATTCCCACACTACGCTATCGCTGCGTACTCTGATCTCCAAGAGCTAACATCTTTCTAGGCGTACTTTCTAACCTAAGGTTCCAAATACCTTACTAGCAACCAAACAACAGCCACCAAATACCCAAGGTTCCAGATACTCTACTAACAATATAACCACTGCCAAAACAGCAACCAAAACAATAAAGAAATTCCAACCAAGAGAAACTTACCCGCTGACACATCCGGCACATCACTATCCTCTTTCCGACGAACCAGAGCTTCACGACCTCGACCGGAACCATTTCCTCCATGGTTCGGACCACGACCTCTTGGCGCTTGCTGACCATCTCTGCCAGGCTGCGCAAAGCCTTGACCCACTGTCCGAGTCCTTTTCGGATCCAGGGGACAATGCTTAACCAGATGCGACTTGGACTGGCATCTGAAACATGCCCGAACACGACTCCAGCACTCGCCAACGTGATACCTTCCGCACTGAGCACACGGACGATCTGGATTCCCAGCAACTGACTTAGAAACACGAGCAGATGCCTCGAACCTCGGTCTTTTCTGAGACCACCCAAATGATTCTGGCGACCCCGAGCTCCTCTCGTTCCGATTCCTTATTCTATCTCTATTCCGCCCCTCAGCTCTTTTGACTTCCTCCGTTATCGGAGCTTCTTCCACGAAAATAGCGATCCCACTGACCATATTGGCTCCTGCTACTTGCTCAAGTACCCGCAGCATAGCTTGCGATACTGCGCTACCTCCTCCGGTCTGATCCTGCTGCTCGACCACAACAGCTGGTGACAGTAACACATTGCTCTCTGACCCAACCGGTTCCGATGCTGCCATCCTGCCTCTACCGCGTCCACGAGAAATACGACCACGCCCCCTAGAACTCATATCTAGCGCCTCGATTAATCTGATTAGAAATTTTATGCATTAGAAATTGGGTTCCACTGTTTAACCACGGGCAAATTTTATGCAAAGAAGTTTCCGAGAGAAGTTCTTTCGAGCAATCAAGTTTCATAGCCTACACAGGGGTAATTTCGTCATTTTTCCTAAAAGAGTATATCGGCCGTAACTCAGGGTAAATTTTGAAAATAGTTTTCCAACTTAAAGATATTTCAAAATTTACAAAGTCTCAGGGGTTATCCTGGAAATTTCGTTTCAAATCGGATGTGTTGCAAAATTTTCAGAGGTCAAGGTTATTTTATTAATTTTTAACACAGGGGTATTTTCGTAAATTTTCCCAAATTGGAGTATCTTGATATTTTGAAAACTAAAGATTTTGATATTTTACCCAGTAAAAAGCATTTTATCAAATTGAGGGGGTAGAACAGTAATTTTATAACACAGGGGCTTTTTTGTAATTTTGCCACTAGGGGTATTTTGGTAATTTTGTAAATCAAAAAAAATATCTTTCAAAATCCGATTTAGAGTTTTTCAAACCAAAGGGGTAAAGTTGAAAAACTTTAAAACAGGAGATTTTAAAACAATCAGGTCAAATCCCTTTCGGGTTTTAATATTAGGTTCAGCCTATGAACAAGTCCTCTTGGTTAAGGTGAACCGTAGCTACGCACCAGGTAGGATTCAAGTGGAGAGGAGGTGAGTCACGCGGACTACTTAAATACCAAGCTCCCACTGAATACGACTCCTAGTCATGCTCACACAGGTTGCCACACCTTAACTCGGCGACTTATTTCACAGGTTTGTTTACGAGTTTTAAGTCTTATGCCATTGTTTGAGTAGTCTAATCCTAGGGTCCAACAGATCCTATTATTCTATTCTACGAGCCCAAACTAAGCCCAATTTAATTCATACAAACAGATCACTTCAAGAGAGTCCGAAGTACTTACCTGGTGGACTTCGGGTCGGAGGTACAGGTGCCATGCCAGTAACCTGAAAAAATTGTTTTTTTTTTTATAAAAACCCATATTTCATAAAATCCACTTTGAAAACTATTTTGGGCCCAAAACCCTCAAAGCCGAGTTTTGAACCGGGCTCTGATACCAAACTGTAACATCCCCAAACCCGGCCCATTCACTACGACCGAATCTGGTTATGTCACTGGGGAAAATCGGTTGAAAAGCTTTGTTAACTTAAAATAAAACATCGTAGTTTGCTGAATTTTGGAAAACATATCTTTTGAGTAAAACTTTGTTATTAAACTCATTCATTTATAAAACTTCAGTTTATAATATCCAATTTGAATAAATAGGTTGCAAACCATAAATCATTTTCACCTAGCAATTTAAATTAAAATAACCCATAGTTAAAGTAATACCCAAAATAATAAAATGGCCTTTTATTACAACCCAATACTTAAAATGAAATACTTGTAACCAAAACTTAAGCATGACATAATTTAATCATCGTCTTCGGCATAGGCCACCTTGTTCTCTCCGGTCCCGGTCCAGCTTTAGGCACTACCTGAAATGGTTGAAGGAAAAAGGTGAGTCACCAAAACTCAGTGTGCTACCCTTTTTCCCGGATTAGCAAAATATCACATACAAACATAATCATGATCATCATGCATCCCAATCATATGCACCCAATCCTAACCGTCCATACACCTTTTCTACCCCGTGTGGTACCAAACCACTGTGGTGCCAAACCACTGGTGTCCTGAAGACACAATAATCATCAATGTGGGCCAACCACTGTGACGTATGTCACAATGTGTTACCAAAACACTGGTGACCATACACCTTTTCTACCCCGTGTGGTACCAAACCACTGGTGGTGCCAAACCACTGGTGTCCTGAAGACACAATAATCATCAATGTGGTGCCAAACCACTGGTGACGTATAGTCACAATGTGTTACCAAAACACTGGTGACCGAAGTCACAAATCCAATGATGGGGCCAACCCATCGTGTGATACCAAATCACTGGCAACAATCCCGTATCTCAAAAGTGGGGCCAACCCACGGTGGTGTTAACCACAGGGACGAGTCGCAATGAGGTGCCAAACCTCTGGTGTCCCAAAGACACAAATGTGGTACCAAACCACTGGTGACCGTAGTCACGATAATCGAGTGATGGGGCCAACCCATCGTGTGATACCAAATCACTGGTGTCAATCCCTCAATATCGCCTTGTGGGGCCAACCCACTGTGGTGCAAAACCACGGGGACGAGACGCTGAGGTGCCAAACCTCTGGAGGTGCCAAACCTCTGGTGACCCAAAGTCACAAAGTTGTGTTACCAAAACACTGGTGCTCGTCAGCACAAAATATCACTGCCCCCTCCTCTCGTACAACCCACATAGATAATGATATGCATTTTAACGGACTTATACCCACATGCTTGATTAGTAACATACATATTGTTTATCAGCCATCCAATATCATAGCACACGTAACAGATACATCATGCTTACCAAAAGCATCATAACAAGGACTTACCTGACCCCGTGCCTTATACCATAATGGTATTCAATCCACCTTTCCGTGGAACCAACCACACACAACATATATATAAATACCATAACAGATAAGTGTGTAAATATACACACAATTTAATAAGCACATAAATTACTAGAAGAGTGTGTGTAAGTACACACCTGCAAGCCTTAATCGAAGAATCAATCTAAAACCCTCGATAGCCTCTACAACCTTGCTCCTACGTGCTTTTGAACACTAGCCCACCACCAAGTGCTCTTGCTATACTTTCCTACAAACGGCAACCAACCAACAGTAATAGCCTTTGGCTTAAACCAATACCAAAGGAATAGACTGATAAAACAATCCCTTACCATCACTTACCCAACGATCGACCAAAGAACCGGGGCTACACTTGACTGCTTCGAAACCCGGATGCCCTTCACCAACGATTGGAAATGAAACCCCAAAAAACAATCCACACCCCTCCTAACAATCGACCAAGGACAAAACTACAAGGGAAAAGAAGGTTCGGCCAACACCTTAGTCACAAGGGAAAGAATCGGCTTAAGAGTTTAGGAGAAGAAAGAAAATAAAGATAAATGAGGGAGGGTACCTTCGGCTTGAAAGTGAAAGGAAATGAAGAAAATATTTTTAGAGAATGGAGTTTCGGCTATCAAGGTGCTCAAATCAAAGAAAGAAATATGTAGAGGAGAGAGTTCCACATTTGGCTTACTCAAATGAAATAGCAAGAAGAAGTGAAAAGAAACATTCGGCCACAAGCATAAAATCAAGGGACAAAGCAAAACTTTCGGCAACTAAATGAGAGAAAAATACTCTTGAAGTTTCGGCTACTAAGGACAAAAAGAGAAAGAACTTTAGCTTGCTATCTCATGACCGAAAACACCTAAAATGCCAAAATGAAAATTCGGCACACCAAAACCCCATACCAAGCCGTCCACACTCCCCCAACAACTCCCCCAAGATTCGGCCAAATACCACCAATCCACTCCCAGCCACTAATTCAAAATAATTTGAATTACTCAAATCTCCTAATTTACTCCCAGCCAACCACTAAAAATCAATTCAAAATAAAACAATATCCCACCTTTATCCTTTAATAAAAAAAACCAAAAACAAACCATTATCCCACCGAATAAAAACAAAGCTCATCCTAATCTTCCAATTTAATCTGCATGTGCCGTCCACTGCCTTCAATTTGCTGCCCAAAATAAATAAAATAAATAAAAAAACTAAAACTCCAATTGCCATTCTCCAGGTTCAAACCTGGGACCAAGCTACTGCACCCACACACCCAACGCCCAGGCCACACGGCCACTTTGATTTTTATGACAAAAACCCCCATCATTTAATCTTAACCCTTCTTACTCCAGCCCCATAGCCGCACATAAAATGAAACGCCAAAATGCTGCTTCCGTCGCTCGAACCAGCGCCCACTCGTACCTCCAGCGCCTAAGCGCCACACAGGCACCACCTGGACCAGCTGCTTCTTGCGTCAAAACACGCCCCCACTTCTTTGTAAGGCTTCCATCCCTATAGCGCCATAATCCAAAAATTAAAACCCAACTGCTGCCTTCTTGGATCGAACCTAAGACCCCCAAGGCGCTACCTCCAGCCCCTAAAGCAGCGCTTGAAGCCACTTTGCCAAATCCTCTCATGTGCCAAAAATTGCCAAAAATTAATCTTAAGGCCTCCCTTGGCCCAATTCCTTTTTCACACCAAAAATCCAAAATTTTTTCAAAGCCTTCCTTCATCTAAACATTTTTAGAACCTCTAAAACTCATCCAAGCACTCCCAAAAACCTACTAACCCTTGATTTCCACACAACCTGCATAGCCCCTAAACCAGGGTGTTACACTAGTCGTTCTCCTTCGTAGCCATTACTGCCCCGCAAGTTAAGAATAAAACCAGTAGGACGGAATAAACATTAAGGCTTGCCATACTGCGCGAATCTGATGTTACAGGTTAAATTTGGTTCGTAAAATTAATTTCAAACAAGATTCGCAGGGAAAAAAGCTGGCATTTATAGGAAATTTTATAACCACATTAGACTAGAATACGTTACAATAAAAGAAAGCATTAAATATTTCAGTTTAATTAGCATTAATTTTAATTACTACAAATCTAAATATTAATTCAAAGACACACAATTATACTTCCCTTTATAATTCTTAAATGGCTTTAAACGGATCACGAAAATATGGTTCAATAAAGATAATTATGTCGTACATGGGTTTCTGCGTTGAAACTGGGATTTAACGATTACGTCCACTCCAAACCAAACACCAGGACGATAATAACATATGGAAAAGGCAATGTGAGATATAGTACACTTACATTACAGGCACACATATTCGTTATGTGTGTCATCCTATTTTTCTAATATTTTGAAGTTGTGTATGCACTTGCTATGTTGATGGTTAAAAATTCATGTGTATCTCAAAATTGAATGAGCTATACCAGATTCCTTTACCAGTGATATGTATGTGCTACAATGTACAAATAATTATGCGAAGCGTCAATTCTTATAACCTTGTCATTGTTAAAAATTTTTTATCACACTTATCGTATTAGTAAAACGGAAAATGGCAACTAAATGATTGAAATTCAAAATTAATAAATCAAAAATATTTCCCGTCCTGAGATTAAGCCGATGTATGTCTTTATTGTGGGACTCCAATTCTGTTATTGCATTCTTCATTCTATGTTAAGTTTTTTTGGTGTAAGCATTTCAACCCAATTTTACTGAAATATGAATGGAAGCTTTTAGTGGAATAAGTAATGGAAATTGGAAAATGAAAATTTCTCTTAGAGAGTTAAATCGGAAATAACAAATGATGTTACGTTTCTATAACTCTCGTAGGTATTGCCCAGATAATGGATAGGATTTAGTTTTATATAAATTGAACCTTTTTTAATAGGGAGAAAAAAAGTAATCTAAAGAAAGAATAATAAGAAAATCAAGTTAATACTTTGAAGCGTTACATCACTTTCCAAGATGATTTCAAGATTGCCTCTCTCTACGAAAAGAAAGAGGACAAAACTAACATTAGTATCGAAGAAGTGAAATGGAAAATGAAACAAGGAGTCCATATGCAATGAACTACTACAAATTATAGTGCATGTCCCTTGGAGGATATTTCCTGCCACGATATGTGTCTTTTCAGAACTTCGAGAAGTCAAGGTTTTTTTTTTCCTTAAAGGCAATGTGAGTTTAAATTGGATAATGACTTTCAAGGAATCGAGATTGTTTCAATTTCACACCACGCTAGAACATTCCAATTTCACATTATTGAAATGATATTAATGTTTATAATAATTATATTTATGTCAATTTAACCAATGTGAAACAATATCTAGTGCTCAATTTGAGATGGTTATCGAGTTCCAATGCTATAAAATTAAAAATAATGGCTTGTATAAAATCATAGTGTATTAAGTAATGGCTTCTCTAGAACCATTAAATTTCGGTACAACTAAATATAATTTAACTGGGCTTAAATCCCATGATGCATTTTAAGGAACAATTCGGATCAATATAAAAAATAAAGGCAAAAAACAATTTTTGGCCCGTTACGTTTTGTAGCCGTTTGTTAGCTTAAGCAATCCTATATCCTTAAGCAGACGGAGATGGTGAATCGATCAATGCAAGGCAATTATTCCATGTATTAATGCTCTTCGCTATAATTGTCGCTGGGTTTAGGTCTTTGAATAGAGGATTTTCAAGGGTCCTCTTTACTAATGCTGAGTGGCAAACTTTTCCCAACACAACAAGTTCACCGCAACACTTGTTAGAAATACTCCCTATCTGGAAAATAGCCATGAAAGCTTCTAGAACACATGGTAAACCCATTTTAGTGTCACATTTATTTTCTTTAATAATCTGGTCGTTCTCCTTCGTAGCCATTACTGCCCCGCAAGTTAAGAATAAAACCAGTAGGACGGAATAAACATTAAGGCTTGCCATACTGCGCGAATCTGATGTTACTTGTTAAATTTGGTTCGTAAAATTAATTTCGAACAAGATTCGCAGGGAAAAAAGCTGGCATTTATAGGAAATGTTATAACCACATTAGACTAGAATACGTTACAATAAAAGAAAACATTAAATATTTCAGTTTAATTAGCATTAATTTTAATTACTACAAATCTAAATATTAATTCAAAGACACATTATACTTCCCTTTATAATTCTTAAATGGCTTTTAAACGGATCACGAAAATATGGTTCAATAAAGATGATTATGTCGTACATGGGTTTCTGCGTTGAAACTGGGATTAACTATTATGTCCACTCCAAACCAACACCAGGACAATAATAACATATTGAAAAGCAATGTGAGATAGTACACTTGCATTACATGCACACATATTCGTTATGTGTGTCGTCCTATTTTCTAATATTTGAAGTTGTGTATGCACTTGCTATGTTGATGGTTAAAAATTCATGTGTATCTCAAAATTGAATGAGCTATACCATATTCCTTTACCAGTGATATGTATGTGCTACAATGTACAAATAATTATGCGAAGCGTAAATTCTTATAACCTTGTCCTTGTTAAAAAGTTTTTATCACACTTATCGTATTAGTAAAACGGAAAATGGCAACTAAATGATTGAAATTCAAAATTAATAAATCAAAAATATTTCCCGCCCTGAGATTAAGCCGATGTATGTCTTTATCGTGGGACTCCAATTCTGTTATTGTATTCTTCGTTCTACGTTAAGTTTTTTCGGTGTAAGCATTTCAACCCAATTTTACTGAAATATGAATGGAAGCTTTTAGTGGAATAAGTAATGGAAATTGGAAAATGAAATTTTCTCTTAGAGAGTTAAATCGGAAATAACAAATACTGTTACGTTTCTATAACTCTCGTAGGTATTGCCCAAACAATGGATAGGATTTAGTTTTTATATAAATTGAACCTTTTTTAATAGGGAGAATGTGGGACGTACGTCGCCGACATATTTGGAGTTTCATTCTCGATATTGATAAAAAAAGTAATCTAAAGAAAGAATAATAAGAAAATCAAGTTAATACTTTGAAGCGTTACATCACTTTCGAAGATGATTTCAAGATTGCCTCTCCTCTACGGAAAAGAAAGAGGACAAAACTAACAGATTAGTATCGAAGAAGTGAAAATGGAAAATGAAACAAGGAGTCCATATGCAATGAACTACTACAAATTATAGTGCATGTCCCTTGGAGGATATTTCCTGCCACGATATGTGTCTTTTCAGAACTTCGAGAAGTCAAGGTTTTTTTTTTCCTTAAAGGCAATGTGAGTTTAAATTGGATAATGACTTTCAAGGAATCGAGATTGTTTCAATTTCACACCACGCTAGAACATTCCAATTTCACATTATTGAAATGATATTAATGTTTATAATAATTATATTTATGTCTATATAACCAATGTGAAACAATATCTAGTGCTCAATTTGAGATGGTTATCGAGTTCCAATGCTATAACATTAACAATAATGGCTAATATAAAATCATAGTGTATTAAGTAATTGCTTCTCTAGAACCATTAAATTTCAGTACAACTAAATATAATTTCACTGGGCTTATATCCCATGACGCATTTTAAGGAACAATTCGGATCAATATAAAAAATAAAGGCAAAAAACAATTTTTGGCCCGTTATGTCTTGTAGCCGTTTGTTAGCTTAAGCAATCCTATATCCTTAAGCAGACGGAGATGGTGAATCGATCAATGCAAGGCAACTTTTCCATGTATTAATGCTCTTGGCTATAATTGTCGCTGGGTTTAGGTCTTTGAATAGAGGATTTTCAAGGGTCCTCTTTACTAATGCTGAGTGGCAAACTTTTCCCAACACAACAAGTTCACCGCAACACTTGTTAGAAATACTCCCTATCTGGAAAATAGCCATGAAAGCTTCTAGAACACATGGCAAACCCATTTTAGTGTCACATTTATTTTCCTTAATAATCTGGTCGTTCTCCTTCGTAGCCATTACTGCCCCGCAAGTTAAGAATAAAACCAGTAGGATGAAATAAACATTAAGGCTTGCCATACTGCGCGAATCTGATGTTACTAGTTAAATTTGGTTCGTAAAATTAATTTCGAACAAGATTCGCAGGGAAAAAAGCTGGTATTTATAGGAAATGTTATAATCACCTTAGACTAGAATACGTTACAATAAAAGAAAACATTAAATATTTCAGTTTAATTAGCATTAATTTTAATTACTACAAATCTGAATATTAATTCAAAGACACACATTTATACTTCCCTTTATAATTCTTAAATGGCTTTAAACGGATCACGAAAATATGGTTCAATAAAGATAATTATGTCGTACATGGGTTTCTGCGTTGAAACTGGGATTTTAACGATTACGTCCACTCCAAACCGAACACCAGGACGATAATAACATATGGAAAAAGCAATGTGAGATATAGTACACTTGCATTACAGGCACACATATTCGTTATGTGTGTCGTCCTATTTTTCTAATATTTTGAAGTTGTGTATGCACTTGCTATGTTGATGGTTAAAAATTCATGTGTATCTCAAAATTGAATGAGCTATACCAGATTCCTTTACCAGTGATATGTATGTGCTACAATGTACAAATAATTATGCGAAGAGTAAATTCTTATAACCTTGTCCTTGTTAAAAAGTTTTTATCACACTTATCGTATTAGTAAAACGGAAAATGGCAACTAAAAGATTGAAATTCAAAATTAATAACTCAAAAATATTTCCCGTCCTGAGATTAAGCCGATGTATGTCTTTATCGTGGGACTCCAATTCTGTTATTGCATTCTTCATTCTACGTTAAGTTTTTTCGGTGTAAGCATTTCAACCCAATTTTACTGAAATATGAATGGAAGCTTTTAGTGGAATAAGTAATGGAAATTGGAAAATGAAAATTTCTCTTAGAAAGTTAAATCGGAAATAACAAATGATGTTACGTTTCTATAACTCTCGTAGGTATTGCCCAAATAATGGATAGGATTTAGTTTTTATATAAATTGAACCTTTTTTAATAGGGAGAATGTGGGACGTACGTCGCCGACATATTTGGAGTTTCATTCTCGATATTGATAAAAAAAGTAATCTAAAGAAAGAATAATAAGAAAATCAAGTTAAGACTTTGAAGCGTTACATCACTTTCGAAGATGATTTCAAGATTGCCTCTCCTCTACGGAAAAGAAAGAGGACAAAACTAACAGATTAGTATCGAAGAAGTGAAAATGGAAAATGAAACAAGGAGTCCATATGCAATGAACTACTACAAATTATAGTGCATGTCCCTTGGAGGATATTTCCTGCCACGATATGTGTCTTTTCAGAACTTCGAGAAGTCAAGGTTTTTTTTTCCTTAAAGGCAATGTGAGTTTAAATTGGATAATGACTTTCAAGGAATCGAGATTGTTTCAATTTCACACCACGCTAGAACATTCCAATTTCACATTATTGAAATGATATTAATGTTTATAATAATTATATTTATGTCAATTTAACCAATGTGAAACAATATCTAGTGCTCAATTTGAGATGGTTATCGAGTTCCAATGCTATAAAATTAAAAATAATGGCTTGTATAAAATCATAGTGTATTAGGTAATGGCTTCTCTAGAACCATCAAATTTCGGTACAACTAAATATAATTTAACTGGGCTTAAATCCCATGATGCATTTTAAGGAACAATTCAAATCAATATAAAAAATAAAGGCAAAAAACAATTTTTGGCCCGTTACGTCTTGTATTCGTTTGTTAGCTTAAGCAATCCTATATCCTTAAGCAGACGGAGATGGTGAACCGATCAACGCAAGGCAATTATTCCATGTATTAATGCTATTCGCTATAATTGTCGCTGGGTTTAGGTCTTTGAATAGAGGATTTTCAAGGGTCCTCTTTACTAATGCTGAGTGGCAAACTTTTCCCAACACAACAAGTTCACCGCAACACTTGTTAGAAATACTCCCTATCTAGAAAATAGCCGTCAAAGCTTCTAGAACACATGGCGAACCCATTTTAGTGTCACATTTCTTTTCCTTAATAATCTGGTCGTTCTCCTTCGTAGCCATTACTGCCCCGCAAGTTAAGAATAAAACCAGTAGGACGGAATAAACATTAAGGCTTGCCATTGATACGGGCACACCCGGGACACCTATTGAATTTTCAAGTCGACGAAGCTCGACTCCAAATTTTTTTAATTTTCATGCTTCAAATAAAATCGAGTCTTTCAATTTCGTGAAAATTAAATTGCTGAATTTTAATTAAATGAATTAAACATCTTAATTTATTTAATTAATTTTCTATAGCAAATTAATTTGTCAAAAAAAATAATATTTTATTGTGCAAGCTTTAATTAATTTGTTTTCTTTCGTGCATTAGTTTATGTGAGTAAATATGTGCCACTAATTAATTTAACTAGCGATTACCGAATTTGTTTGATATTTAATTATCCTTGTAATGTGTTCATTTTATAATTTAATAAATTGACTTAGTGTGGCAGGTAGCATGAATCAAGGGGAGCATGGATTTGAAATTGATGGAAGAATAAAGAATGGTTTGCCTTGTGCGAAATTCATAAAGAATATGGCAACAATTGAAGAAAGCCATACTTCTATGATGGAATATATATCCATACGTGGGAACACTACAAGAGAGCTTGTTGGATGAATCAAAGTTGGATTTTATGGAGAATTAATGGATGAAAGCTTTGGATTTTATGGAGAATTAATGGATGAAAGCTTGGGTGCATGAGTGGGACGGCAACCTTGTTTTTGATCATGAAGCTTGGTGGAGGAATAATTAAATGAAAATAAGCACATGAAAAAAACTATAGAATAAATAACTTAAACAAATGTGCAAGTGGTGGATTAAAGATATGATAAGGAAGTTTGACTTAAATAAAGCCAAATGGAGCATTGTGCATGCGGCAAAAACAATTGAGGAATTAGGCATGTGTGGCATGAATGGTGAAGGAATAATAAATTATTAAGAGAATGTGAATGTGTGCTTGGTGTTGGACGGCATTAATAAGTAAAAGTGGGGAAGCCATGAGCTTATGAAATTGAAGCATAAAATAATTAATTTGTCTTTTGTGAACAAAGGTGGACGGGAGATTAATGGGAGAAAAAAATAATTAGAATAATGAAGCATTTTAACAAGGATGGTACAAGCTTCATGTGAAATAAAGCCATGATCTTTCAAAAGTGGATGAATGGTGCTATATGGATGGCAATGCTTGGGATAAATGGGATTTATTTATTAAAATGGGATGGCACACACAAATTTTAGTCAACTTATGACAAATGAAAGTGGCAGCAAACTTTGATGGAGAATTAGGTAAATGCCTTATTTTAATTTCAAGTTGGCTATCAGTGAAAAGGCTATAAATACTTTGCAATTTCATTTTGTAAAGAACAACTTGAATTTGAATGAAAAGAAGAATTTCTTTTGGTGAGTTTTTCACTCTCCTTATTCTCGAGGTTTGATTTGACTTATCTAGTTTTCTAGTGGCGTCGTTTCTTTCCTTGTTTTCGAACTTATCATCCTTTCGGGTGTGGCGTTCATCTATCTATACCGTTGGTTCCTATCTCGCTAGATAGTGGGTCTCGGTTTTATTTCGAAATATCATACCGTTGGTTCCTATCTCGCTAGATAGTGGGTCTCGGTTTTATTTTGAAACTCATTCCATCAGTTTGAAACTTATAAGATTCGGGTCTTTAATTTTTATTAAAGGTTCTTTCTTGTTTCAAATACGTATCCATCACCTATCTTGCATTTCAAATATATTATTTCCAATAAGATTATCCCCTTGGTTAGTTAAACGAGAAACTGTCTAATTTACGATCGGACAACATTTACGATTCGCCTCCTAACCCGGGACGGACCGTTATCATCTGGTATCAGAGCTAATCAAATTAGGCACGTTTTGATCGTCTTGAGTATTTCCGAGTAAGTTTCAAAAAAAAAATTCAAAAAAAAAAGCTGTATTTTATTTTCATTATATTTAAAATATATTGTATTTGAAGTTCAAAAAAAAGGTTCAAATAAAAAAAAAGAGGATAAAAAAAATTCAAAAAAAAAAATCGAGGTTAAAAAAAAATCCGAGTTTAAAAAAAAAAAATCCTACCTTGGTCTGTTTTGATTGTCAAGTTCTTCTCTAAGAAGACAAACGACATTTGCTTGCTTATATTCCCAGTGTTGTACAAAGTATACTAACTGATACGAGTCTTTGTCTGTATAATTAGTTAGCTCTATAAGATGTTGGGAATCAACTATAGTTGACTTCTCCTCAATTGTTACCTCCTTCAACATATCTTGGTCATCTCTTGGCTTTTCTACATTAAATTGTTTCCCAGCTTCATGTTCAATTGTTGACCCTCAAAATTTTTTTTGTTTTAGCCTACTCGATACCCAAAAAAAAATTTTCTTTTGTTCAGCCTACCTTATACCCGACATCAAACCCTTGTTACCAATTTTGAAGCCGTCCCTCAAGCAGCAAATAAGTCTTTCGGAAACGAAATACGAATTTGTGAGAGTGAGAAATATCGGTAAAAGGCACAAGTGTATTTATCAAAGAAAAGCCTTAATACGAGTTAAAAATACGAGTGTGAGCGAATTTTTCTTTGTGAGTGAACAAGTAAGGATTGTAGTGAGGAATTCATTAATTTTGTTTATAAACATGTCTAGGAACCCCGAACATCGAATAATAAGTGACGAAGCATCTGATGCCGCCGAAGGTGGGGGAGGATTACAACCCCGAAGAAATGATCCCGAAGGGAGAGATCCAAAATTGCAAACAGTAATGCAAGAAATCACACGTATGTTCAGAACAATCAGCGAACGATTAGATCAAAGAGAGGAACGAGACCAACGAGATCAACTTTCTTCAAGTCAAAGGACGGAGTCAAGATCATCCCGAGGACACACTTTAGAAGAATATACGAGAAGAGACTGTAATTGAAATTCTTATTCTTCAAGAAGTTCGAGACGGTATTCACCCACGAAAGATTATTCTCGAAGTGGTACATATTCTGATTCTTATTCCCTCCAAGAAAACACGCGATTTGATCAATATATTCATTCAGAAACTTCCAAGAAAACGTCTTTGGAGTGCTCTTCCCGAAGAAATTATCGTGATTCATCCGTAAATAATTTTTCTTCTTTTAAAAATTCTTATTATTGTGATTCTGTTGTAACTTCATGTAATAAAAACAAAGAAAAAGAAAATGAAATAAAAAGAAAAGAGGCAAGAAAGAGAGACGATGAGCAAATTTTGAGAAGGTTTGAAAAGGCCATTGAGAAGATTACTGAAAAAGAAACGAGAAAACGAGATGAGCAAGTAGAAGGGAGTGTTGATTTAACTAATTCATTTGGAGTATGTACTTCTTTTGCTTCTTCATTTCAGGTTTCCGACGAATCTCACAAGAGCCTACCACTTCAACTCCTCCCGGAAGAGCGACGTATTTCTTTTATTGAAAAAGGTAAAGTTGAAGGTGAAGATGAACCTCCCGAGTCGAAAGGTAAGGGAGGTAAGTGTTTTGAAGCATCAAATTCTTTGTATAAATATGATTTTTCTTCTAACCCCGATTTGATTGATTGTAGATATTATGAGATTAATTCATTGTCTAACATGAAATCATTGAGTATTTATAAATACATTTTGAAATATGTTAAGAGTTTTGATCGTTTCATCTTGAACGTACATAATTCTTATTGGTCTAACGTGATTAATTTCTCGAAACCGAGAATTTGTTTAGATTTGTTTTGTGGAAAAAGCGAATATCACCAAATATGTGTGAAAAATTCCTGTTGTTTTGATACTTGGTTTTTAAATAAGGTAACAAATTTTGTCAACTTTGTTTTTTATTTTTATTCGATCTTTAAACAATTTTTATGGTTGTATTTGAAATCCACTTTCCATTTGAAAATGGTTGAGTTGAATGCGAAGCTTCGATTACACTACTTGACCGTGGAGAGAAGGTTTGTAATACTCGATCAAGGTAAGACTGATCTTTATCTTCCTGAGTATAAGGGTAAGTCTTCTGAAACTGTTGATGCGTTGTTACTCTCTTCAGATTACGATAAGCTTTGTGTTAACTTTGTTTTTGCCAAACATCTGGATCATGTTATGATTAATTGTCCTATTTTACCTATTGATGATCTATTTGTTTTAATGGTCGACAAAATGATTCTTGTGTGTATGAGAGAGCCCACATATCGAACAATGCAAGGTTTGGTTGTTCAATTATGTGTTCCATTTGAATTTTGTCATCTATCTGCTTGTGATGCTTACGAGTATCATTTAATTTACCATTCGTACGATAAGCATAATTTTTGGATTCCAAGTAGATCATATGCACGCCTTGAGATCTTCTCAAATTTGTTGCAAATGTTTGAGAAGGCATTACTTCTTCTGTACGATAAATTGGTGCTGCTCGATCACATGCGATTTGTTTACTTGGTGTTGTTTTTATTCGGGTCGCAAGTATGTTTAAAACATTTCTTGCTAATTCTTGAATTTTCTTTTCAGGTATTGCGATTATCATCCATTCCATTCGATCGAGGAAAGACGAGCAAGGAGTTTTGTTCAAACAACCAACGGGTCGATTCGAGGACGAATCGTCTTGAAGAGGGAGGGGATGATACGGGCACACCCGGGACACCTATCGAATTTTCAAGTCGACGAAGCTCGACTCCAAATTTTTTTAATTTTCATGCTTCAAATAAAATCGAGTCTTTGAATTTCGTGAAAATTAAATTGCTGAATTTTAATTAAATGAATTAAACATCTTAATTTATTTAATTAATTTTCTATAGCAAATTAATTTGTCAAAAAAAAATATTTTATTGTGCAAGCTTTAATTAATTTGTTTTCTTTCGTGCATTAGTTTATGTGAGTAAATATGTGTCACTAATTAATTTAACTAGCGATTACCGAATTTGTTTGATATTTAATTATCCTTGTAATGTGTTCATTTTATAATTTAATAAATTGACTTAGTGTGGCAGGTAGCATTAATCAAGGGGAGCATGGATTTGAAATTGATGGAAGAATAAAGAATGGTTTGCCTTGTGCGAAATTCATAAAGAATATGGCAACAATTGAAGAAAGCCATACTTCTATGATGGAATATATATCCATACGTGGGAACACTACAAGAGAGCTTGTTGGATGAATCAAAGTTGGATTTTATGGAGAATTAATGGATGAAAGCTTTGGATTTTATGGAGAATTAATGGATGAAAGCTTGGGTGCATGAGTGGGACGGCAACCTTGTTTTTGATCATGAAGCTTGGTGGAGGAATAATTAAATGAAAATAAGCACATGAAAAAAACTATAGAATAAATAACTTAAACAAATGTGCAAGTGGTGGATTAAAGATATGATAAGGAAGTTTGACTTAAATAAAGCCAAATTGAGCATTGTGCATGCGGCAAAAACAATTGAGGAATTAGGAATGTGTGGCATGAATGGTGAAGGAATAATAAATTATTAAGAGAATGTGAATGTGTGCTTGGTGTTGGACGGCATTAATAAGTAAAAGTGGGGAAGCCATGAGCTTATGAAATTGAAGCATAAAATAATTAATTTGTCTTTTGTGAACAAAGGTGGACGGGAGATTAATGGGAGAAAAAAATAATTAGAATAATGAAGCATTTTAACAAGGATGGTACAAGCTTCATGTGAAATAAAGCCATGATCTTTCAAAAGTGGATGAATGGTGCTATATGGACGGCAATGCTTGGGATAAATGGGATTTATTTATTAAAATGGGATGGCACACACAAATTTTAGTCAACTTATGACAAATGAAAGTGGCAGCAAACTTTGATGGAGAATTAGGTAAATGCCTTATTTTAATTTCAAGTTGGCTATCATTGAAAAGGCTATAAATACTTTGCAATTTCATTTTGTAAAGAACAACTTGAATTTGAATGAAAAGAAGAATTTCTTTTGGTGAGTTTTTCACTCTCCTTATTCTCGAGGTTTGAATTGACTTATCTAGTTTTCTAGTGGCGTCGTTTCTTTCCTTGTTTTCGAACTTATCATCCTTTCGGGTGTGGCGTTCATCTATCTATACCATTGGTTCCTATCTCGCTAGATAGTGGGTCTCGGTTTTATTTCAAAATATCATACCGTTGGTTCCTATCTCGCTAGATAGTGGGTCTCGGTTTTATTTTGAAACTCATTCCATCAATTTGAAACTTATAAGATTTGGGTCTTTAATTTTTATTAAAGGTTCTTTCTTGTTTCAAATACGTATCCATCACCTATCTTGCATTTCAAATATATTATTTCCAATAAGATTATCCCCTTTGTTAGTTAAACGAGAAACTGTCTAATTTACGATCGGGCAACATTTACGATTCGCCTCCTAACCCGGGACGGACCGTTATCAGCCATACTGCGCGAATCTGATGTTACTAGTTAAATTTGGTTCGTAAAATTAATTTCGAGCAAGATTCGCAGGGAAAAAAGCTGGCATTTATAGGAAATGTTATAACCACATTAGACTAGAATACGTTACAATAGAAGAAAACATTAAATATTTCAGTTTAATTAGCATTAATTTTAATTACTACAAATCTAAATATTAATTCAAAGACACACATTTATACTTCCCTTTATAATTCTTAAATGGCTTTAAACGGATCACGAAAATATGGTTCAATAAAGATGATTATGTCGTACATGGGTTTCTGCGTTGAAACTGGGATTTAACTATTACGTCCACTCCAAACCAAACACCAGGACAATAATAACATATGGAAAAAGCAATGTGAGATATAGTACACTTGTATTACAGGCACACATATTCGTTATGTGTGTCGTCCTATTTTTCTAATATTTTGAAGTTGTGTATGCACTTGCTATGTTGATGGTTAAAAATTCATGTGTATCTCAAAATTGAATGAGCTATACCAGATTCCTTTACCAGTGATATGTATGTGCTACAATGTACAAATAATTATGCGAAGCGTAAATTCTTATAACCTTGTCCTTGTTAAAAAGTTTTTATCACACTTATCGTATTAGTAAAACGGAAAATGGCAACTAAATGATTGAAATTCAAAATTAATAAATCAAAAATATTTCCCGTCCTGAGATTAAGCCGATGTATGTCTTTATCGTGGGACTCCAATTCTGTTATTGTATTCTTCGTTCTACGTTAAGTTTTTTCGGTGTAAGCATTTCAACCCAATTTTGCTGAAATATGAATGGAAGCTTTTAGTGGAATAAGTAATGGAAATTGGAAAATGAAAATTTCTCTTAGAGAGTTAAATCGGAAATAACAAATGATGTTACGTTTCTATAACTCTCGTAGGTATTGCCCAAACAATGGATAGGATTTAGTTTTTATATAAATTGAACCTTTTTTAATAGGGAGAATGTGGGACGTACGTCGCTGACATATTTGGAGTTTCATTCTCGATATTGATAAAAAAAGTAATCTAAAGAAAGAATAATAAGAAAATCAAGTTAAGACTTTGAAGCGTTACATCACTTTCGAAGATGATTTCAAGATTGCCTCTCCTCTACGGAAAAGAAAGACGACAAAACTAACAGATTAGAATCGAAGAAGTGAAAATGGAAAATGAAACAAGGAGTCCATATGCAATGAACTACTACAAATTATAGTGCATGTCCCTTCGAGGATATTTCCTGCCACGATATGTGTCTTTTCAGAACTTCGAGAAGTCAAGGTTTTTTTTTCCTTAAAGGCAATGTGAGTTTAAATTGGATAATGACTTTCAAGGAATCGAGATTGTTTCAATTTCACACGACGCTAGAACATTCCAATTTCACATTATTGAAATGATATTAATGTTTATAATAATTATATTTATGTCAATTTAACCAATGTGAAACAATATCTAGTGCTCAATTTGAGATGGTTATCGAGTTCTAATGCTATAAAATTAAAAATAATGGCTTGTATAAAATCATAGTGTATTAAGTAATGGCTTCTCTAGAACCATTAAATTTCGGTACAACTAAATATAATTTAACTGGGCTTAAATTCCATGATGCATTTTAAGGAACAATTCTGATCAATATAAAAAATAAAGGCAAAAATCAATTTTTGGCCCGTTACGTTTTGTAGCCGTTTGTTAGCTTAAGCAATCCTATATCCTTAAGCAGACGGAGATGGTGAATCGATCAATGCAAGGCAATTATTCCATGTATTAATGCTCTTCGCTATAATTGTCGCTGGGTTTAGGTCTTTGAATAGAGGATTTTCAAGGGTCCTCTTTACTAATGCTAAGTGGCAAACTTTTCCCAACACAACAAGTTCACCGCAACACTTGTTAGAAATACTCCCTATCTGGAAAATAGCCGTGAAAGCTTCTAGAACACATGGTAAACCCATTTTAGTGTCACATTTATTTTCTTTAATAATCTGGTCATTCTCCTTCGTAGCCATTACTGCCCCGCAAGTTAAGAATAAAACCAGTAGGACGGAATAAACATTAAGGCTTGCCATACTGCGTGAATCTGATGTTACTTGTTAAATTTGGTCGTAAAATTAATTTCGAACAAGATTCGCAGGGAAAAAAGCTGGCATTTATAGGAAATGTTATAACCACATTAGACTAGAATACGTTACAATAAAAGAAAACATTAAATATTTCAGTTTAATTAGCATTAATTTTAATTACTACAAATCTAAATATTAATTCAAAGACACACATTTATACTTCCCTTTATAATTCTTAAATGGCTTTAAACGGATCACAAAAATATGGTTCAATAAAGATGATTATGTCGTACATGGGTTTCTGCGTTGAAACTGGGATTTAACTATTACGTCCACTCCAAACCGAACACCAGGACAATAATAATATATGGAAAAAGCAATGTGAGATATAGTACACTTGCATTGCAGGCACACATATTCGTTATGTGTGTCGTCCTATTTTTCTAATATTTTGAAGTTGTGTATGCACTTGCTATGTTGATGGTTAAAAATTCATGTGTATCTCAAAATTGAATGAGCTATACCAGATTCCTTTACCAGTGATATGTATGTGCTACAATGTACAAATAATTATGCGAAGCATAAATTCTTATAACCTTGTCCTTGTTAAAAAGTTTTTATCACACTTATCGTATTAGTAAAACGGAAAATGGCAACTAAATGATTGAAATTCAAAATTAATAAATCAAAAATATTTCCCGTCCTGAGATTAAGCCGATGTATGTCTTTATCGTGGGACTCCAATTCTGTTATTGTATTCTTCGTTCTACGTTAAGTTTTTTCGGTGTAAACATTTCAACCCAATTTTACTGAAATATGAATGGAAGCTTTTAGTGGAATAAGTAATGGAAATTGGAAAATGAAATTTTCTCTTAGAGAGTTAAATCGGAAATAACAAATGATGTTACGTTCTATAACTCTCGTAGGTATTGCCGAAACAATGGATAGGATTTAGTTTTTATATAAATTGAACCTTTTTTAATAGGGAGAATGTGGGACGTACGTCGCCGACATATTTGGAGTTTCATTCTCGATGTTGATAAAAAAGGTAATCTAAAGAAAGAATAATAAGAAAATCAAGTTAATACTTTGAAGCGTTACATCACTTTCGAAGATGATTTCAAGATTGCCTCTCCTCTACGGAAAAGAAAGAGGACAAAACTAACAGATTAGTATCGAAGAAGTGAAAATGGAAAATGAAACAAGGGGTCCATATGCAATGAACTACTACAAATTATAGTGCATGTCCCTTGGAGGATATTTCCTGCCACGATATGTGTCTTTTCAGAACTTCGAGAAGTCAAGGTTTTTTTTCCTTAAAGGAAATGTCAGTTTAAATTGGATATTGACTTTCAAGGAATCGAGATTGTTTCAATTTCACACCACGCTAGAACATTCCAATTTCACATTATTGAAATGATATTAATGTGTATAATAATTATATTTATGTCAATATAACCAATGTGAAACAATATCTAGTGCTCAATTTGAGATGGTTATCGAGTTCCAATGCTATAAAATTAACAATAATGGCTAATATAAAATCATAGTGTATTAAGTAATTGCTTCTCTAGAACCATTAAATTTCAGTACAACTAAATATAATTTCACTGGGCTTATATCCTGTAACACCCTGGTTTAGGGGCTATGCATGTTGGGTATAATTCAAGTTCTAGTAGGTTTTGGGTATGCTTGGACGTGTTTTAGAGGTGTTGAGAATGCTCGGTTTAAAAGGGGAGACTTTGGAAAAAATTGGATTTTTAGTGTAAAAAGGGAATTGGGCCAAGGGAGGCCTTATTAGTAATTTTTGGTAATTTTTGGCACAAAGGAAGGCAGTGGTAGAGTGGCTTCCGTGTGCTGCTTAAAAGCTTGGGGGAAGTAGCGCCTTGAGGGCTTGGGTTCGAGTCCAAGCGGCAGCAAATGTGGTTTTTATTTTGGATTTTGGGCGTTAGGCTTAGGAAGGCCTTATAAATAAATTTGGGGGGCTTATGGACATGGAAGGCAGGTTGGCAGAGTGGCACTCATGCGCCACTTAGGCGCTGGAGGGGAGAGAGGTCACGGTTTCGAGGGCCTGGAGCGACATTTTGGAAATTGATTTTTGTTGTTTGGTGATGGGCTGGTGTAGGAAGGGTTTAAAATCAAATGGTGTGGCCTTATGACATGAAATTCAATATGGCCGAGTGGCCTGGGTGTTGGAGGAAGGGTGTGCAGCAGCAGGTCCAAGGTTCGAACCTAGAGAGGGGCGTTTGGAGTTTTGTTTTTGTTCTTTTTGCTGCTGATTTGCATGAAGGTGGACGGCACATGGGGGTGGTTTAGTTCTTCTTGATTTCGGCTGGAGTGATAAGGGTGGGTTTTATTTTTTTTATTTATTTTAGATAATAGGATAATTGTAGGAGTATTTTAATTAGTTTAAAATTAGAGATAATGGTGGCTGATGGATTATTATTAATTAGATTAAGTGGGATAATAGTAGAACAATTCAAATTGTTTTTGAATTGAACTAATTCAAATTAAATTGAATTAGTGGGTGGTGGCCGCATGTTGGCTTCTTCACGTGGGAGCTGGACCAAATGCTTTAAATAGGGGGAGCACCCTTTAAGAAATTCTTTTTCTTCTTTTGTTCTCCAAGCCGAAATTCTCCCCCTCACCCCACATCTTTTCTTTCTCCTTTCTCAAACCTCTGGCCGAAACCCCTATTCCCTTCCTTGATTTTATTTTATTGATAGCCGAATCTAAACCCCATCCTTGTGCCGTGCTTCTTTTCTTTTAATTGGTAACACCTTGGCCGAATGTTAGCATAGATTTTGTTGGGCTTCTGTTGCAATCTTTGTGAAGGGTAAGGTTTACGTTATGGTTTATTTCTTTTGGTGTTTCGTTAACCAAAGGTGGTCTCAATGTTTGAGGTTGGCCGAATATTCTTGTGGTCTTAGTGAGGTAATTCTTTCATGTGTAGCCAGCAGGGAGGAGTGGTAAGGAGGACTCTTAAGTTCGATTCGTCAAGGGTGTGGCAGAGGAGTTTTAGTTAAAGTTGCGAGAATAGGTCGGTTCATTAAGGTGCGTAATCATCGCACTATTTCTTGGTTATGTGCTTGCTAACATTTATACGTATGCATGATGTGTGATAGCCGATTATAACGGCTTAAGTGGTGAATGCTTATTTTGCGTAATTGGATATCAAGTGAGTAAGTCTTTCATGATTAATTATTTATGATATATATGATGCGTTAATTAACCTGTGATGTCTACTCTTATGCTATGATTTGACATGTTTACATACATGCATGGGAGGTGGATCGGAGTTGATCAAGGAAGGAGGGGTGTACACATTGATGTACGTGGTCTAATGTTAGCTTCGGGCTACATTAGCGCTTGATGAGTTGCTGTGTGCATCATCAAGGGAGATGTTGGCTTTGTGCCCATCTCGGCAGTTGATAGCTGAGTGCATCACCGTAGACGGATTACTGTAGGGATCACGATGTGATCGGTGGCTCAGCCACGGCCTTGTGCAGCAGGTTTGCCAAGGTAAGATATGTGGGATCACTCAGTTGTGATCGGTGGGTTAGCCACGGCCTCGGGCAGGGAGTCTGCCGAGGTAGGTGTTTGGATGAATTTTAGGATTGGACTGTGATGCATGAGTGCATGAATGGATCGTGGATTGTATGAATGTGGGCCAAGCCCATACGTGTGGAAATATGTGTTGTGATTATGCACTGAGTCAGTGGACTCTCCCTATTTTATTAACCATTTCAGGTGATGAGTAGAATTGGACCGGGTTCGGAGAGGACACAAGGTGGCCCATCCAGAAAGAGATTATTTTAATTATTTTAAGCAATTTTTAATATTAAGTATTTTGTTTTAATATTGGGTTGTAATAAGGGCCTTACTTTTCTTTTATTATTTTTGGTGGTATTTTTAATTATGGTTGGACAAAAATTTAATTACTTTGGAAAGATGATTTTGTTCAAGCAACTGATTTGTTCAAATTATATAAGTATAATTAAGATTTAAATTCGGACATTTTATAAGGTAAAGTTTCACTTACAATTTCTAATAGACATGATTTTTCAAAAGACGACAAATTTTAATGTTTTACCTTAAGTCAAAAATATTTTTCGATGTTTTCCGCAGTGACATAACCAGGTTCGGTCAAGACTCGTGGGCCGGGTTTGGGGGTGTTACAGATTGGTATCAGAGCCAGGTTCAAAACTCGGCTTTGAGGGTTTTGGGCCCAAAAACGTTTTCAAATGGGCTTTTCAAAAATATGAATTTTTATGAAATATTTTCAGGTATTCTGGCATGGCACCTGTACCTCCGGCCCGAGTCCACCAGGTAAGTACTTCAAACTTGTGAAGTGATTTGTCGTATAAATTATTTCTGGTAGAAGGGTAGGACACATGGAACGTAGATAGACTTATAGGAGCTTGAACCCTAGGGCTAGTGTACTCAAACATATGCATAAGACTTAAGGATTCGTAAACAAACCTGTGAAGTAAGTCGCCGTGTTAAGGTGTGGCAACCACTGTACGCATGTCGAGGATTGGAATTCAGTAAGAGCTTGGTATTTAAGCAGTCCTAGCGACTCACCTCCTCTTTACTTGAATCCTACCTGGTGCGTAGCTACGGTTCACCTTAACCAAGAGGACTTGTTCATAGGCTAAACCAATTATTAAAACCCGAAAGGGACTAGCCGTGCAGTTTATAAACTTCCTAGTTTTAAAATCCTTAAAATTTCCCTTTTTACTGTAGTAAAAGATTCTTGTGAAAATTTCTCTAAAGTATCATTGATTTCCAAAAATTACCAAAATGCCCCTAGTGGCAAGATTACGAAAATACCCCTATGTTGAAAATTACTAAAATGCCCCTAACTTTTAAAATTTCTGGTTTAACCCCAAGTTTAATAAAATCTTCTTACTATGCAAAAGAAACCAATCTTCCGTATTTCAAAATAATACCCTGACTTTGGAAATTTTCAAAATTACCCTTGACTGACAAATTACCAAAATACCCCTAGTTTCCAAAATCTTGTCATACCTTTAATTTGAGAATTTTTCAAAAATACCATTAAAAGTTTGGAATATCAAAATATCCTGATTTATTAAGGCTTTCAAAATTTTTCTGATTATTTACGAAAATACCCGGTAGAAAAAAGGACGGAAATACCCCTGGGGTAGAAACGGGCAGAAAGGTCCGAATAGTGAATGAGGGTGGTGGATACCACCGAATGTGCCTCTACTGAGGAAGGAATGTGGCTTCATTGAGAAATGAGGGTGCCTCTAGTGATGAATGTGTTCTTATTGATGAATGAATGTGTGTGTGAATGTGATTCCTGAACTAGAGTAGTAAGCTTGAACGGAACCTTTGTGTGATCGAAAGAACTACTTTTAAAATCTTCCTTTCATAAAATATGTTCGTGGTTAAATAGTGGAACCAAATTTCTAATGCATAAAACTTTTAATCAGGTCTCGACGTTAGACAATGAGCTCTAGAGGACGTGGTCGTCGTGGAAGAGGTAGAGGAAGAATGACCAGGTCGGAGCCCGTTAGATCGGGTCAAGGATCAGATAATGAAGTACCACCGCCTCCACCACCCCCAGCTATTAATGTTGAGCAGCAGGCTCAGACGGGGGAAGATGCTGTGTCGCAGGCTGTGCTGCGAGTTTTGGAGTTAGTGGCTGGAGCAGGTGGGAACGTGAGAGCTAGGAAGTCTGTACCCGAGCGACTTCGAGCTAACGGAGCTGAGGTGTTTCGGGGCGTGTCTGGTGTGGCACCCAGCACAGCTGAATATTGGTTGGAAGCAACCGAGCGGATTATGGATGAGCTCGAGTTAACTCCTGAGGAGAAAGTGAAGGGAATGGTAGCGCTCCTTCGCGACGAGGCATACCAATGGTGGCTAACAATTCGGGATAGTGCCACAGCTGAGGACCTCACTTGGGAGTATGTCAAGAAGGCATACCAGAAGAAGTATGTTGGAACTCACTACATTGATGCTCAGAGGAAGGCATTTTTGGGGCTGGTTCAAGGGAACAAGCCCGTAGCGGAATACGAGGCGGAATTTCTAAGGCTAAGCCGATATGCTCGGGGTGTAGTTGCTACGGAACATGAACGATGTGTCCGGTTTGAGGACGGATTAAGGGATGACTTGAGGCTGTTGATAGCTCCTCATCAGGAACGAGAGTTCGCAGTGTTAGTCGAAAAAGCGAAGGTCGCTGAGGGAATTAAGGACTCTGTGAGGCAGAACAGAGATAAGGAAAAGAACCGAGATAGGAGGAATTCTGGATCGTCTGAACCATCTGAGGGTCTCCAGAAAAGACCGAGGGTTGAAAATTCTGCTCGTGTGACTAGGCCAGCTTCAGAAAATCGAGATCGTCCGTGTGCTCGGTGTGGAAGGTACCATGTTGGTGAGTGCTGGAATCGGGATCGAGAATGCTTCAGGTGTAAGTCTAAGTCTCACCTGATTAAGGATTGTCCCCAGAATCCAAATAAGGCTCAGATGGAAGATCAAGGTTATGTGCAACCGGGTAGAAATGGTCAACAAGCGACAAAGGGTCGTGGTCCGAACCATGGAGGGAATGGTTCTGGCCGAGGCCGTGGAGCATTAAGCCGCGGTAATGGTGGCACTGAGGTAAGGCAGCCAGGTCTAATTTATGCGGTTCGTCGAAAAGATGATGACGATGTACCAGATGAGTCAGCTGGTAAGTTTCTTATGCCTGGAATATTCTTTGCCGTTTTGTTCGTTTTGGTGACTATTTGTTTTGTTGCTCGTAAAGTATTGGGACTTTGAGTATGAACTTAGAATCTGTGCCTAGAAGTATGTTAGCTCTTTAATATCAGAGTGCGCAGCAGAGGCGTAGAATAGCGAGTTATGATTGTTCGGTAATAAGTAATTTCGAGGACGAAATTATTTTAAGGAGGGTAGAATTGTAACACCCTGGTTTAGGGGCTATGCATGTTGGGTATAATTCAAGTTCTAGTAGGTTTTGGGTATGCTTGGACGTGTTTTAGAGGTGTTGAGAATGCTCGGATTAAAAGGGGAGACTTTGGAAAAAATTGGATTTTTAGTGTAAAAAGGGAATTGGGCCAAGGGAGGCCTTATTAGTAATTTTTGGTAATTTTTGGCACAAAGGAAGGCAGTGGTAGAGTGGCTTCCGTGTGCTGCTTAAAAGCTTGGGGGAAGTAGCGCCTTGAGGGCTTGGGTTCGAGTCCAAGCGGCAGCAAATGTGGTTTTTATTTTGGATTTTGGGCGTTAGGCTTAGGAAGGCCTTATAAATAAATTTGGGGGGCTTATGGACATGGAAGGCAGGTTGGCAGAGTGGCACTCATGCGCCACTTAGGCGCTGGAGGGGAGAGAGGTCACGGTTTCGAGGGCCTGGAGCGGCATTTTGGAAATTGATTTTTGTTGTTTGGTGATGGGCTGGTGTAGGAAGGGTTTAAAATAAAATGGTGTGGCCTTATGACATGAAATTCAATATGGCCGAGTGGCCTGGGTGTTGGAGGAAGGGTGTGCAGCAGCAGGTCCAAGGTTCGAACCTGGAGAGGGGCGTTTGGAGTTTTGTTTTTGTTCTTTTTGCTGCTGATTTGCATGAAGGTGGACGGCACATGGGGGTGGTTTAGTTCTTCTTGATTTCGGCTGGAGTGATAAGGGTGGGTTTTATTTTTTTTATTTATTTTAGATAATAGGATAATTGTAGGAGTATTTTAATTAGTTTAAAATTAGAGATAATGGTGGCTGATGGATTATTATTATTAATTAGATTAAGTGGGATAATAGTAGAACAATTCAAATTGTTTTTGAATTGAACTAGTTCAAATTAAATTGAATTAGTGGGTGGTGGCCGCATGTTGGCTTCTTCACGTGGGAGCTGGACCAAATGCTTTAAATAGGGGGAGCACCCTTTAAGAAATTCTTTTTCTTCTTTTGTTCTCCAAGCCGAAATTCTCCCCCTCACCCCACATCTTTTCTTTCTCCTTTCTCAAACCTCTGGCCGAAACCCCTATTCCCTTCCTTGATTTTATTTTATTGATAGCCGAATCTAAACCCCATCCTTGTGCCGTGCTTCTTTTCTTTTAATTGGTAACACCTTGGCCGAATGTTAGCATAGATTTTGTTGGGCTTCTGTTGCAATCTTTGTGAAGGGTAAGGTTTACGTTATGGTTTATTTCTTTTGGTGTTTCGTTAACCAAAGGTGGTCTCAATGTTTGAGGTTGGCCGAATATTCTTGTGGTCTTAGTGAGGTAATTCTTTCATGTGTAGCCAGCAGGGAGGAGTGGTAAGGAGGACTCTTAAGTTCGATTCGTCAAGGGTGTGGCAGAGGAGTTTTAGTTAAAGTTGCGAGAATAGGTCGGTTCATTAAGGTGCGTAATCATCGCACTATTTCTTGGTTATGTGCTTGCTAACATTTATACGTATGCATGATGTGTGATAGCCGATTATAACGGCTTAAGTGGTGAATGCTTATTTTGCGTAATTGGATATCAGGTGAGTAAGTCTTTCATGATTAATTATTTATGATATATATGATGCGTTAATTAACCTGTGATGTCTACTCTTATGCTATGATTTAACATGTTTACATACATGCATGGGAGGTGGATCGGAGTTGATCAAGGAAGGAGGGGTGTACACATTGATGTACGTGGTCTAATGTTAGCTTCGGGCTACATTAGCGCTTGATGAGTTGCTGTGTGCATCATCAAGGGAGATGTTGGCTTTGTGCCCATCTCGGCGGTTGATAGCTGAGTGCATCACTGTAGACGGATTACTGTAGGGATCACGATGTGATCGGTGGCTCAGCCACGGCCTTGTGCAGCAGGTTTGCCAAGGTAAGATATGTGGGATCACTCAGTTGTGATCGGTGGGTTAGCCACGGCCTCGGGCAGGGAGTCTGCCGAGGTAGGTGTTTGGATGAATTTTAGGATTGGACTGTGATGCATGAGTGCATGAATGGATCGTGGATTGTTGAATGTGGGCCAAGCCCATACGTGTGGAAATATGTGTTGTGATTATGCACTGAGTCAGTGGACTCACCCTATTTTATTAACCATTTCAGGTGATGAGTAGAATTGGACCGGGTTCGGAGAGGACACAAGGTGGCCCATGCAGAAAGAGATTATTTTAATTATTTTAAGCAATTTTTAATATTAAGTATTTTGTTTTAATATTGGGTTGTAATAAGGGCCTTACTTTTCTTTTATTATTTTTGGTGGTATTTTTAATTATGGTTGGACAAAAATTTAATTACTTTGGAAAGATGATTTTGTTCAAGCAACTGATTTGTTCAAATTATATAAGTATAATTAAGATTTAAATTCGGACATTTTATAAGGTAAAGTTTCACTTACAATTTCTAATAGACATGATTTTTCAAAAGACGACAAATTTTAATGTTTTACCTTAAGTCAAAAATATTTTTCGATGTTTTCCGCAGTGACATAACCAGATCCGGTCAAGACTCGTGGGCCGGGTTTGGGGGTGTTACATATCCCATGACGCATTTTAAGGAACAATTCGGATCAATATAAAAAATAAAGGCAAAAAACAAATTTTGGCCCGTTATGTCTTGTAGCCGTTTGTTAGCTTAAGCAATCCTATATCCTTAAGCAGACGGAGATGGTGAATCGATCAATGCAAGGCAATTATTCCATGTATTAATGCTCTTCGCTATAATTGTCGCTGGGTTTAGGTCTTTGAATAGAGGATTTTCAAGGGTCCTCTTTACTAATGCTGAGTGGCAAACTTTTCCCAACACAACAAGTTCACCGCAACACTTGTTAGAAATACTCCCTATCTGGAAAATAGCCGTGAAAGCTTCTAGAACACATGGCAAACCCATTTTAGTGTCACATTTATTTTCCTTAATAATCTGGTCGTTCTCCTTCGTAGCCATTACTGCCCCGCAAGTTAAGAATAAAACCAGTAGGACGGAATAAACATTAAGACTTGCCATACTGCGCGAATCTGATGTTACTAGTTAAATTTGGTTCGTAAAATTAATTTCGAACAAGATTCGCAGGGAAAAAAGCTGGCATTTATAGGAAATGTTATAACCACATTAGACTAGAATACGTTACAATAAAAGAAAACATTAAATATTTCAGTTTAATTAGCATTAATTTTAATTACTACAAATCTAAATATTAATTCAAAGACACACATTTATACTTTCCTTTATAATTCTTAAATGGCTTTAAACGGATCACGAAAATATGGTTCGATAAAGATAATTATGTCGTACATGGGTTTCTGCGTTGAAACTGGGATTTAACGATTACGTCCACTCCAAACCGAACACCAGGATGATAATAACATATGGAAAAAGCAATGTGAGATATAGTACACTTGCATTACAGGCACACATATTCGTTATGTGTGTCGTCCTATTTTTCTAATATTTTGAAGTTGTGTATGCACTTGCTATGTTGATGGTTAAAAATTCATGTGTATCTCAAAATTGAATAAGCTATACCAGATTCCTTTACCAGTGATATGTATGTGCTACAATGTACAAATAATTATGCGAAGAGTAAATTCTTATAACCTTGTCCTTGTTAAAAAGTTTTTATCACACTTATCGTATTAGTAAAACGGAAAATGGCAACTAAATGATTGAAATTCAAAATTAATAACTCAAAAATATTTCCCGTCCTGAGATTAAGCTGATGTATGTCTTTATCGTGGGACTCCAATTCTGTTATTGCATTCTTCATTCTACGTTAAGTTTTTTCGGTGTAAGCATTTCAACCCAATTTTACTGAAATATGAATGGAAGCTTTTAGTGGAATAAGTAATGGAAATTGGAAAATGAAAATTTCTCTTAGAGAGTTGAATCGGAAATAACAAATGATGTTACGTTTCTATAACTCTCGTAGGTATTGCCCAAATAATGATTAGGATTTAGTTTTTATATAAATTGAACCTTTTTTAATAGTGTAACATCCTGTTTTAGGGGTCATTTGCCATGCGATTGTTTATTGTGGATTGTCCTTGATTAAATGCACACATTATGGTTTAGCCAAAATCCCGAATTAGTCGGGTATAGGGTTAAAAAGTTCCTTAAGTGCTTGGGATGAAAAGGCTAAGTGTATAAGCCTTGTTATTAAATTGGGGCGAATTTTGACACAAAGAAGTGCCTAGTAACGGGGTTTGGGGCGCTAGGGTGCTCTAGGAGAGAAGGGGTTCGAGCCCCAGAAATCGCGTGAGGGAATTTTATTTTTTTTTTGGCGCTGAAGGAGTGTTAGGCGAAGGAGGGTTTAAAGAATTATTGGTGAAGGATACGGGCATGTAAGTCAAGCTGGCGCAGTGGCAAAATGGTGTGGGGGAGTGTTTGGGGGGAGGAGGTTCGAGCAGTAGGAACTGCTTTTGGAGGTTTTAATTTTTGGCGTTTTATGGGGGCAAGGCAAAGAGGCATTAAAAAGGTTTTTGTGTGCATGCTTGGACATGAAAGTCCAGGTGGGAGAGGTGGCTAGGGCGCTAGCAGCAGGGGAGCTCTCTAGGTCAGGCGTTCGAGTCCTGTTCAGCGCGCGGGTGCTCTGATTTTTCTTTTGTTTTAATAAGGGCCCAGCAAAGCATACGTTAAAAGAAATATGCAGCGCGTTTTTGTCATGAAAGTCCAGTCGGTCGAGCGGTTGAGGCATGGGAGTCTCTGCCCCAGGTCTCGGGTTCGAGACCATGGAGCGGCAGCTTGGAAAATTTTTTTTTTTAGCCAGCGTGCTGGCATCCTGCAGGGGGCGCACGCATGCACAAGGCATGCTGCCGTGGGTGTGCTGAAATTATGGGCTTAACCATAGTTTTTATTATTATTATTATTATTATTATTATTATTATTATTATTATTATTTATTACAATATGGTGTATGGGTAAGATTTTTACCATTATTTTATTAGAGCATGGGAGAAATTTGTTAGTTCCTATGTTGATGGGCATAATTATTAAACCCTTTTATTATTTCTATGGTGATGGGAGTGAATAAACAATGTTTTAGTAAATGATGATGGAAGTTATCTTGATGAAGAATTAGTGGCCGGCCAAGGGTCTTTTGGAGGGGTAAATTTCGGTCAATTAGGGGACTAAAGGCTGACATTTTATTTGGGTCTTGATTAGGCAAAATAGGAAAAAAATAGAAGTGTTAATGAGGTGTTGCTAAGTAGGAAAATGTGGCTGATTGTGAGACTCTTGTCTATGTGCATGTTCGGCTTTGAGGCTTCTAGGAGGGAAGGGTGCCGAAATTTGGTGTGCATTAAGGTGAAGCAATCGGCAAGGGATTTCAACAACCCATATTCAAAGGGTGGTAAGTGAACTTCTTTATCATGAGATTTCTTCTCTTCCTTTTTGGGTGCCGAAAGCTCGGGTTAAAGCGTTGGTAATGATTGGCCGATTATCTGTGAGTATCTTGATAGGTGACCTTTGAGTTTAGTCGGCACCAAGAAGCTAAGGGGGGGAGAGCTTCTCAGGAATCTACTCTTCGAGTCAGGTGCGTAACTGAAGGGCCTAGCCGAAGCTATTGGTAAATGAGCTTTCCCTCAATTTCGATTTTGTTTCACCTTCCCTATTGCATGTCGAAAACATGAGTTAAGGTCCTGGTAAGGATCGGCCGAAGAGGTATAGGCCGTATTAATTTGTAAATGTTTACATGTGTAGCCGACACCAAGAAGTACGTTGGATTTTGTTTCTTCAGAGGATCTCAACAAGTCAAACAATAACTTGGGATTTCGGTAAGCTTAGAAATAGTTAAGAATTTCGGCCATAGGCCATTCTTGGTATTCTTGAGTAACCGATTTATGCACTATGTTTTTAGGAGGGGACTTTTTGGCTAGGAATCTGAAGTTCCGGGTCTTGAAATCACGTTGGTTCGTGCTAATCAAGGTTCGGCCTAAGGCCCTATTCTGTTGCAATATGATCAATCCTTTGGATTGTTAGTTAATCACATGAGACCCCCTTAATAATAATCTATGATGGCCGAATATAGGAGCATTACGAGGACTAGTTCGGGACTTCTGTAATGTCGCATAGGCACGGGATTGCTAATTAAATCTTCGATTAAATAGGTGTGTAAGCTCTTACACACTTTATTAGTATAAAC
Organism: Gossypium australe; assembly: GCA_005393395.2. Taxonomy (NCBI): domain Eukaryota; kingdom Viridiplantae; phylum Streptophyta; class Magnoliopsida; order Malvales; family Malvaceae; genus Gossypium; species Gossypium australe. The sequence continues at coordinate 20,943,573 of CM016618.1, forward strand.
TGTTATTTGATGATATTAATAACCTCTCATGTGGTAACTTTGCCTAGTGGGCATAAGCTTGGTTTTCAGGTAAGTCCCCTACTACTCGATTTACAATATATGTTGTACATGCCATCATATGCTGTGAAATGCTATGCTATATACGATTGCATGATATATGGGATCATGAAACTTGTGATATGAGCATGATGATGGTGGGATTGATGAGAGGGAGTAATATTCGTGTCGACAGACACCAGTGTTTTGGTAACACATTGTGACTACGGTCACCAGAGGTTTGGTACCTCAGAGGTTTGGCACCTCATAGCGTCTCGTCCCTGTGGCTTAGTGCCACCGTGGGTTGGCCCCACATTTGAGATACGGGATCGACGCCAGTGATTTGGTATCACACGATGGGTTGGCCCCATCATTTGATTGTGACTTCGGGTCACCAGTGGTTTGGCACCACCAGTGGTTTGTCACCACACGTATTGACGGATATCGTGACTATAAGTCACCAGTGGTTTGGCACCACCAATGGTTTGGTACCACACGGTGGTAGAAAAGGAGCATGGATGGCTAGGTTGGGTTGCATCATTGCATGTCATACTAATACCTTGTGTATGAGTGGTATTTTCGGGTTGGGGATTTATACACTGAGTCTTGGTGACTCACCCCTTCCCATATCATCTTGCAGGTGAGTAGAGCGCGGATGCGGAGCCGCGGAGAGCTCCAGGTGGCCATGTTTGTTTTGTGGACTTGAAATTTTATTTTTGCCTGCTTTAAGTTTACTATTCACTAAAATTCGATTGGGTTGTAATATGGCCGCTTATTATTTTGGATGTTTAAGTAGTTGCTTTACTTTATTACATAACTGATGAACTTATGAACTGTCAAGCAAATCGGTTAAAGATAACGTTTTCAAAATAAGTACTAGTAGGCATTTTCAAAAATGTTATTATTGGGTAACAAAATTTCCTAAGTTATCGATGACTCTAATGTTTTAAAACCTAAGTGATTAAAGGGTTTCAAAGGAAAAAGGAAAAGTTTTCAACTCTATCGTATTTATCAAGCCAACCCATCTAAGTTTTAGCAAACACCATTTTATTACCCCCATAAATTGAAAATTTCCATTTACGTTTTTACTTCGTGACATACCAGATCCGGTCAAGGCTTGTGGGCCGGGTTTGGGGTGTTACAGTTTTGGTATCAGAGCCAGGTTCAAAACTCGGCTGGGAGGGCCTAAGGCCTAAAAATGTTTTCTAGATAGGCTTTTGAAAACCTCTATGAAAATGGTTTTGGTTGAACAACATGGCGTCGAGTCTCCGGCACCGATCCGCTCTCGTAAGTATCTCTAATCTTTGTATGAATGATTATCAGTAAAGGGGTAGAAATGGGACGTAGATAGTATGAAAGGTATATGAACCCTAGGGTTAGTTTACCCCAAACAATCGCATAAGATTTATAATTGCCTAATTAAACAAACCCATGACTAAGTCGCCGAGTTAAGGTGTGGTAACCCTTGTACGCATGTCTAGGATTGGATCCGGAAGAGCTTGGTATTTAAGTGGTCTTAGTGACTCACCTCCTCTTCGCGGGAATCCTACCTGGTGCGTAGCTTTGGTTCACCCAAACCGTGAGGACTTGTTCGTGGGCTAAACCCTATTATTAAAACCCGAAAGGGAATTAGCCGCATTTTTATAAAAACTCTAGTTTTAAAGACTTCCCTCAAACTTGTAAGATTTATATTACAAAATTCTCTTGATTTATGGATATTTTAAAATACCCTTAGTAATAAATTACAAAAATACCCCTAGTTTTAAAATCTGCTAAGCTACCCCAAAATTTTAACAAAATTTTCTTATACCCAAAATCCCTAATTTGCAAAATGTCAAAAATGTCGTGATTTTGGAAAATTACGAAATTGCCCCTAATTTGCAAATTACCAAAATGACCCTGATTTTCAAAGTTTTTGCAACACTACCAAATTGGGAAGACAATTTTTTCAAAAAGAACCCCCAAGTTTTGCAAATTTTTTTTCCTGAATTGTCGAGATTTACAAACTTACTTTATTTTATTACCAAAATACCCCTGTAGAGTAAATGACGAAAATACCCCCGGGTTAAGAATTGGTCAAAGAGAGTGATGGGATAAGTGAATGTGTATCTTTGAATTACGATAGAAAACTTGAAACTTGTTTGATCGAAAGAACAACTTCTTAATTTCGCCCATAAAATTCTTTGCTAATAATCAGTGGAACATTGACTAACTCATAAAACTTTTTAAGACAGATTGCGCTTTAAGAAATGAGTTCTAGAGCTCGCGGCCGTCGAGGACGCGGTAGAGGCCGGATGGCCATGACAGAACCAGTTAGGTCGGGCCAAGGATCGGATAATGAGATACCACCTCCACCACCACCCCCAACTTTTGGTGATGGACATCAGGATCAGATGGGGGGCGAGTCGGTATCGCAGGCTATGCTGCGTGTTTTAGAAATGATGGCTGAGACCAGTAGAGGTACAGGAGCTCGGAAGTCTGTATCTGAGCGGCTCCGATCCAACGGAGCTGAAGTATTTCGGGGTGTGTCAGGTGTCGCACCCAGTACAGCCGAATATTGGTTAGAATCGACCGAGAGGATCATGGACGATCTCGATTTAACAAATGAGGAGAAGCTGAAAGGAGCGGTGTCGCTTCTAAAAGACGAGTCATACCAGTAGTGGCTCACGGTTCGAGACGGCGCTACAGCAGACGACCTTACTTGGGAATACTTCAAAGCTACTTATCAGAAGAAGTATGTGGGCACCAGTTACACTGATACTCAGAGGAAAGCTTTTCTGGGACTGATACAAGGAAACAAATTGGTATCTGAATATGAGGCAGAATTCCTGAGGCTGAGCCGCTATGCTCGGGGAGTTGTGTCAACTGAGCATGATCGTTGCGTCCGTTTTGAAGACGGACTTAGGGATGACTTAAGGCTGTTGATTGCTCCACAACAGGTACGTGAGTTTGCTGTTCTGGTAGAAAAGGCTAAGGTAGCCGAAAGGGTCCGGGAGTCTGTGAGGCAGAGCTATGATAGGAGCAAGCAGAAAAGAGGTGTTGGGTCATCTGGATCGGGAAATAATGCACAAAAAAGGGCCAGGCAGAGTTGGCCAAATCAGGCTGGAAGGACCACGGCTACTAATCAGAGACCGGCTCAGTGTAATCGCTGTGGGAAGTCACATTGGGGAGGTTGTTATACCGGTGAGAGGGGTTGCTTTGAATGTGGATCTCCAGACCACCGTGTAAGGGATTGTCCTCGGAAGTTGGCAAGGAATCAGCCAGAGGGTCAGAACCGTACTCCAGCAAGGAATGTGGGACCACCGCAGAGGGGTCGTGGTAATGGTAGAGGAGGCAATGGTCCTAATCGAGGTCGCGGAATTCAGGCCAGAGGTGCAGGCAACACAGAAGCTAGACAGCCTGGCTTAGTCTACGCAGCGAGGCGTCGCGAGGAGGGTGACGCACCGGACGTCATCACCGGTACGTTCCTAATTTTTGGTCTTCCCTATGTTGCTTTAATTGATGTGGGTTCGACGCATTCATACGTTGCTAGTAGTGTGGTAGAAACTATGAACTTGGATTTTGAGACTGCTTCTAGGGAGATGACTGTAATTAGTCCGCTAGGGCACTCTGTGGTAGTGAACAAGCTATATAGAGATATACCCCTAGAACTCCAAGGGGTAGTGTTTGTGGCTGATCTGATGGAACTGCCGTTTGGGGAGTTCGACCTAATTCTTGGAATGGACTGGCTGGTTAAGTATCAGGCAAGGTTGGATTGCGCCGCTAAGCGCATGATTCTAAAGACGGTTGAGGGTGATGAAGTGGTCATGATAGGTAACAGAAGAGATTATCTATCCAATGTAGTGTCCGCCTTGAAGGCCGAGAAGATGATCAGAAAAAGGTGTGAGGCGCTGCTGGTTCAAATTTATGCCTTGGAGGCTAAGGAGCCAGCAGTTGAGAAGGTCCGAACTGTAGGGGAATTCGCTGATGTGTTTCCAGAAGAACTTTCGGGTCTGCCTCCAGATCGGGAAGTGGAGTTCGGTATAGACTTGTTGCCCGGGGCGGCACCTGTGTCTATAGCACCCTATCGAATGGCACCAAAAGAGTTGGTGGAGCTGAAGGCTCAAATTCAGGAACTCTTGGATAGAGGGTTCATTCGACCTAGTATATCTCCGTGGGGAGCACCTGTGTTGTTTGTCAAGAAGAAAGACGGGTCAATGCGGATGTGTATCGACTACCGTCAGCTAAACAAGCTAACGATCAAAAACAAGTATCCGTTGCCTCGGATTGATGACCTGTTTGATCAACTGAAGGGTGCATCGGTGTTCTCGAAGATAGATCTTAGGTCGGGCTATCATCAACTTAAGGTGAAGGAGGCTGATGTGCACAAGACGGCATTTCGTACCCGATATGGGCATTACGAGTTTTTAGTGATGCCGTTCGGGTTGACCAATGCGCCAGCAGCGTTCATGGACTTAATGAATAGGGTGTTTCAACAATACTCAGATCAATTTGTCGTGGTGTTTATAGACGACATATTGGTTTACTCAAAGACGGAGGAGGAGCATGATAGGCATTTGCGAATAGTTCTACAAGTGCTGAGGGAGGAGCAGTTGTATGCCAAATTCAGTAAGTGCGAATTTTGGCTTAGAGAGGTGACTTTCTTGGGTCACATGGTGTCAGCTGAAGGGATTAGAGTGGACCCTCGCAAGGTTGATGCGGTGTTGGATTGGAAACCCCCTAGGTCAGTGGCGGAAATCCGAAGTTTTCTGGGTCTGGCCGGTTACTATCGAAGATTTGTGGAAGGATTCTCTCTAATAGCAGCGCCGTTGACTAAGCTATTAAGGAAAGGAGTCCCATTTGTTTGGTCAGAGAAACAGCAAGAAAGTTTTGATAAGCTAAGGAAGATTCTGACGAAAGCTCCAGTTTTGGTACAGCTTGAGGCAGGGAAGTTGTTCACGTTTTATTGTGATGCGTCCCATACTGGTTTGGGATGTGTGTTGATGCAGGAAGGAAAGGTAGTGGCCTATGCATCCCGTCAGCTAAGATCGCATGAGGTTAACTATCCTATACATGACTTGGAGTTAGCGGCAGTAGTCTTTGCTTTGAAAATATGGAGGCACTACTTGTATGCGGAGAAATCGATAGTGTACACGGATCACAAAAGTCTGAGGTATCTTTTGATGCAAAAGGACTTAAATTTGAGACAACGCCGATGGATCGAACTGCTGAAGGACTACGACTGTTCGATTGAGTACCATCCAGGCAAGGCTAACGTCGTGGCTGATGCGTTGAGCCGGAAGGTCGTGACAGACTTAAGGGCGATGTTTGCTCGTCTCAGTCTATACGACGACGGTAGTCTTCTGGCAGAGCTTCAAGTTAAGCCAAATTGGATCGAGGAGATTAAGGAAAAGCAATTAGGGGATGATAGTTTAAATGCACGGAGGTTGCAAGTTCAAGATAGCAGTTTGGAAGGGTATAGCTTGACTGGTGATGGTATGTTGTGTTTTCAAGGGCGGCCTTGTATACCGAATGATGTGGGATTGAGGCAAAGAATTCTTCAAGATGCACATAGCAGCCCATACGCTATGCATCCCGGAGGTAGCAAGATGTATGGAGATTTACGGAAACAGTTCTGGTGGCCAGGATTGAAGCGTGAGGTAACAGAATTCGTGGGAAGGTGTCTCACGTGTCAGCAAGTAAAAGCTAAACATCAGTTGCCATCTGGGTTACTTCAACCAGTAAAGATTCCTCAGTGGAAATGGGAGAGGATCACTATGGACTTCGTCAGTAGGCTACCCCTCACACCCAGCAAGAAAGACACAGTTTGGGTGATTGTGGACCGTCTGACCAAGTCGGCTCACTTCATACCGGTAAGGGTGGATTACTCGCTTCAGAAGTTAGCTAAGTTGTATGTGGCGGAGATAGTGAGGTTGCATGGGGTGCCAGTGTCGATCATCTCAGACAGAGACCCTAGATTTACGTCGAGGTTTTGGAAAGCGCTACATCAGGCTTTGGGTACACGGTTGGATTTCAGCACAGCATTCCATCCACAGTCTGACGGGCAGTCAAAAAGGGTTATTCAGATTTTAGAGGATATGCTAAGAGGCTGCGTTTTGGACTTCAGAGGTAGTTGGGAAGAGTTTTTGCCATTAGCTGATTTCGCATACAACAACAGTTATCAGGCAAGCATTAAGATGGCCCCATATGAAGCGTTGTATGTTAGGAGGTGTCGCACACCCACTTGTTGGACAGAGTTGGGTGAGCGACGGATGTTAGGACCGGAATTGGTTGCAGAAACTGAGGATAAGGTGAAGAAGATCCAAGCTCGGTTGAAAGAAGCCTCGGATAGGCAAAAGTCTTATGCTGATCTCAAGCGGAGGGACATAGAATTTGCCGTAGGAGACGAAGTTTTTCTGAAGGTCTCGCCATGGAAGAAAGTGTTAAGATTTGGGAAGAAGGCCAAATTAAGTCTGAGGTTCATTGGACCGTTTAAGGTGTTGAGACGAGTGGGACCAGTGGCTTATCAGCTCGAGTTACCTGCAGAACTGAGTCAGATTCATGATGTGTTCCATGTCTCCATGCTTAGACGCTATCGTTCTGATCCATCACACGTCTTGGCAGTTGAGGAAGTTGAGGTGAGTCCAGATTTGACGATGGGAGAAGAACCTGTGCAGATCCTAGATTGGGATGTAAAAGTTTTGCGTAGGAAGTCAGTTTCTTTAGTTAAGGTCCTATGGCAGAACCATGGCGTGGAGGAAGCTACGTGGGAGCCCGAGGATGCGATACGGCAGCAATACCCCCAACTCTTCTGATCCAGGTAATTTGAGGGACGAAATTATTTTTAAGGGGGGTAGAACTGTATCATCCTGTTTTAGGGGTCATTTGCCATGCGATTGTTTATTGTGGCTTTTTCCTGATTAAATGCACAAATTATGGTTTAGCCAAAATCCCGAATTAGTCGGGTATAGGGTTAAAAAGTTCCTTAAGTGCTTGGGATGAAAAGGCTAAGTGTATAAGCCTTGTTATTAAATTGAGGCGAATTTTGACACAAAGAAGTGCCTAGTAACCGGGTTTGGGGCGCTAGGGTGCTCTAAGAGAGAAGGGGTTCGAGCCCCAGAAATCGCGTGAGGGAATTTTTTGTTTTTTTTTTTTGGCGCTGAAGGAGTGTTAGGCGAAGGAGGGTTTAAAGAATTATTGGTGAAGGATACGGGCATGTAAGTCAAGCTGGCGCAGTGGCAAAATGGTGTGGGGGAGTGTTTGGGGGGAGGAGGTTCGAGCAGTAGGAACTGCTTTTGGAGGTTTTAATTTTTGGCGTTTTATGGGGGCAAGGCAAAGAGGCTTTAAAAAGGTTTTTGTGTGCATGCTTGGACATGAAAGTCCAGGTGGGAGAGGTGGCTAGGGCGCTAGCAGCAGGGGAGCTCTCTAGGTCAGGCGTTCGAGTCCTGTTCAGCACGCGGGTGCTTTGATTTTTCTTTTGTTTTAATAAGGGCCCAGCAAAGCATAGGTTAAAAGAAATATGCAGGGCGTTTTTGTCATAAAAGTCCAGTCGGTCGAACGGTTGAGGCATGGGAGTCTCTGCCCCAGGTCTCGGGTTCGAGACCATGGAGCGGTAGCTTGGAAAATTTTTTTTTTTTTAGCCAGCGTGCTGGCATCCTGCAGGGGGCGCACGCATGCACAAGGCATGCTGCCGTGGGTGTGCTGAAATTGTGGGCTTAACCATAGTTATTATTATTATTATTATTATTATTATTATTATTATTATTATAATTTATTACAATATGGTGTATGGGTAAGATTCTTACCATTATTTTATTAGAGCATGGGAGAAATTTGTTAGTTCCTATGTTGATGGGCATAATTATTAAACCCTTTTATTATTTCTATGGTGATGGGAGTGAATAAACAATGTTTTAGTAAATGATGATGGAAGTTATCTTGATGAAGAATTAGTGGCCGGCCAAGGGTCTTTTGGAGGGGTAAATTTCGGTCAATTAGGGGACTAAAGGCTGACATTTTATTTGGGTCTTGAATAGGCAAAATAGGAAAAAAATAGAAGTGTTAATGAGGTGTTGCTAAGTAGGAAAATGGTGGCTGATTGTGAGACTCTTGTCTATGTGCATGTTTGGCTTTGAGGCTTCTAGGAGGGAAGGGTGCCGAAATTTGGTGTGCATTAAGGTGAAGCAATCGGCAAGGGATTTCAACAACCCATATTCAAAGGGTGGTAAGTGAACTTCTTTATCATGAGATTTCTTCTCTTACTTTTTGGGTGCCGAAAGCTCGAGTTAAAGCGTTGGTAATGATTGGCCGATTATCTGTGAGTATCTTGATAGGTGACCTTTGAGTTTAGTCGGCACCAAGAAGCTAAGGGGGGGAGAGCTTCTCAGGAATCTACTCTTCGAGTCAGGTGCGTAACTGAAGGGCCTAGCCGAACCTATTGGTAAATGAGCTTTCCCTCAATTTTGGTTTTGTTTCACCTTCCCTAGTGTATGTCGAAAACATGAGTTAAGGTCCTGGTAAGGATCGGCCGAAGAGGTATAGGCCGTATTAATTTGTAAATGTTTGCATGTGTAGCCGACACCAAGAAGTACGTTGGATTTTGTTTCTTCAGAGGATCTCAACAAGTCAAACAATAACTTGGGATTTTGGTAAGCTTAGAAATAGTTAAGAATTTCGGCCAAAGGCCATTCTTGGTATTCTTGAGTAATCGATTTATGCACTATGTTTTTAGGAGGGGACTTTTCGGCTAGGAATCTGAAGTTCCGGGTCTTCAAATCACGTTGGTTCGTGCTAATCAAAGTTCGGCCTAAGGCCCTATTCTGTTGTAATATGATCAATCCTTTGGATTGTTAGTTAATCACATGAGACCCCCTTAATAATAATCTATGATGGCCGAATATAGGAGCATTACGAGGACTAGTTCGGGACTTCTGTAATGTCGCATAGGCACGGGATTGCTAATTAAATCTTCGATTAAATAGGTGTGTAAGCTCTTACACACTTTATTAGTATAAACTGTTATTTGATGATATTAATAACCTCTCATGTGGTAACTTTGCCTAGTGGGCATAAGCTTGGTTTTCGGGTAAGTCCCCTACTACTCGATTTACGATATATGTTCTACATGCCATCATATGCTGTGAAATGCTATGCTATATACGATTGCATGATATATGGGATCATGATACTTGTGATATGAGCATGATGATGGTGGGATTGATGAGAGGGAGTAATATTCGTGTCGACGGACACCAGTGTTTTGGTAACACATTGTGACTATGGTCACCAGAGGTTTGGTACCTCCAGAGGTTTGGCACCTCATAGCGTCTCGTCCCTGTGGCTCAGTGCCACCGTGGGTTGGCCCCACATTTGAGATACGGGATCGACGCCAGTGATTTGGTATCACACGATGGGTTGGCCCCATCATTTGATTGTGACTTCGGGTCACCAGTGGTTTGGCACCACCAGTGGTTTGGCACCACACGTATTGACGGATATCGTGACTATAAGTCACCAGTGGTTTGGCACCACCAGTGGTTTGGTACCACACGGGGTTGAAAATGAGCATGGATGGCTAGGTTGGGTTGCATCATTGCATGTCATACTAATACCTTGTGTATGAGTGGTATTTTCGGGTTGGGGATTTATACACTGAGTCTTGGTGACTCACCCCTTCCCATATCATCTTGCAGGTGAGTAGAGCGCGGATGCGGAGCCGGGGAGAGCTCGAGGCGGCCATGTTTGTTTTGTGGACTTGAAATTTTATTTTTGCCTGCTTTAAGTTTACTATTCACTAAAATTCGATTGGGTTGTAATATGGCCGCTTATTATTTTGGATATTTAAGTAGTTGCTTTACTTTATTACATAACTGATGAACTTATGAACTGTCAAGCAAATCGGTTAAAGATAACGTTTTCAAAATAAGTACTAGTAGGCGTTTTCAAAAATGTTATTATCGGGTAACAAAATTTCCTAAGTTATCGATGACTCTAATGTTTTAAAACCTAAGTGATTAAAGGGTTTCAAAGGAAAAAGGAAAAGTTTTCAACTCTATCGTATTTATCAAGCCAAGCCATCTAAGTTTTAGCAAACACCATTTTATTACCCCCATAAATTGAAAATTTCCATTTACGTTTTTACTCCGTGACATACTAGATCCGGTCAAGGCTTGTGGGCCGGGTTTGGGGTGTTACAAATAGGGAGAATGTGGGACGTACGTCGCCGACATATTTGGAGTTTCATTCTCGATATTGATAAAAAAAGTAATCTAAAGAAAGAATAATAAGAAAATCAAGTTAAGACTTTGAAGCGTTACATCACTTTCGAAGATGATTTCAGGATTGCCTCTCCTCTACGGAAAAGAAAGACGACAAAACTAACAGATTAGTATCGAAGAAGTGAAAATGGAAAATGAAACAAGGAGTCCATATGCAATGAACTACTACAAATTATAGTGCATGTCCCTTGGAGGATATTTCCTGCCACGATATGTGTCTTTTCAGAACTTCGAGAAGTCAAGGTTTTTTTTTTTCCTTAAAGGCAATGTGAGTTTAAATTGGATAATGACTTTCAAGGAATCGAGATTGTTTCAATTTCACACCACGCTAGAACATTCCAATTTCACATTATTGAAATGATATTAATGTTTATAATAATTATATTTATGTCAATTTAACCAATGTGATACAATATCTAGTGCTCAATTTGAGATGGTTATCGAGTTCCAATGCTATAAAATTAAAAATAATGGCTTGTATAAAATCATAGTGTATTAAGTAATGGCTTCTCTAGAACCATCAAATTTCGGTACAACTAAATATAATTTAACTGGGCATAAATCCCATGATGCATTTTAAGGAACAATTCAAATCAATATAAAAAATAAAGGTAAAAAATAATTTTTGGCCCGTTACGTCTTGTAGCCGTTTGTTAGCTTAAGCAATCCTATATCCTTAAGCAGACGGAGATGGTGAATCGATCAACGCAAGGCAATTATTCCATGTATTAATGCTATTCGCTATAATTGTCGCTAGGTTTAGGTCTTTGAATAGAGGATTTTCAAGGGTCCTCTTTACTAATGCTGAGTGGCAAACTTTTCCCAACACAACAAGTTCACCGCAACACTTGTTAGAACTACTCCCTATCTGGAAAATAGCCGTGAAAGCTTCTAGAACACATGGTGAACCCATTTTAGTGTCACATTTATTTTCCTTAATAATCTGGTCGTTCTCCTTCGTAGCCATTACTGCCCCGCAAGTTAAGAATAAAACCAGTAGGACGGAATAAACATTAAGGATTGCCATACTGCGCGAAGCTGATGTTACTAGTTAAATTTGGTTCGTAAAATTAATTTCGAGCAAGATTCGCAGGGAAAAAAGCTGGCATTTATAGGAAATGTTATAACCACATTAGACTAGAATACGCTACAATAAAAGAAAACATTAAATATTTCAGTTTAATTAGCATTAATTTTAATTACTACAAATCTAAATATTAATTCAAAGACACACATTTATACTTCCCTTTATAATTCTTAAATGGCTTTAAACGGATCACGAAAATATGGTTCAATAAAGATGATTATGTCGTACATGTGTTTCTGCGTTGAAACTGGGATTTAACTATTACGTCCACTCCATACCAAACACCAGGACAATAATAACATATGGAAAAAGCAATGTGAGATATAGTACACTTGCATTACAGGCACACATATTCGTTATGTGTGTCGTCCTATTTTTCTAATATTTTGAAGTTGTGTATGCACTTACTATGTTGATGGTTAAAAATTCATGTGTATCTCAAAATTGAATGAGCTATACCAGATTCCTTTACCAGTGATATGTATGGGCTACAATGTACAAATAATTATGCGAAGCGTAAATTCTTATAACCTTGTCCTTGTTAAAAAGTTTTTATCACACTTATCGTATTAGTAAAACGGAAAATGGCAACTAAATGATTGAAATTCAAAATTAATAAATCAAAAATATTTCCCGTCCTGAGATTAAGCCGATGTATGTCTTTATCGTGGGACTTCAATTCTGGTATTGTATTCTTCGTTCTACGTTAAGTTTTTTCGGTGTAAGCATTTCAACCCAATTTTGCTGAAATATGAATGGAAGCTTTTAGTGGAATAAATAATGGAAATTGGAAAATGAAAATTTCTCTTAGAGAGTTAAATCGGAAATAACAAATGATGTTACGTTTCTATAACTCTCGTAGGTATTGTCCAAACAATGGATCGGATTTAGTTTTTATATAAATTGAACCTTTTTTAATAGGGAGAATGTGGGACGTACGTCGCCGACATATTTGGAGTTTCATTCTCGATATTGATTAAAAAAGTATCTAAAGAAAGAATAATAAGAAAATCAAGTTAATACTTTGAAGCGTTACATCACTTTCGAAGATGATTTCAAGATTTCCTCTCCTCTACGGAAAAGAAAGAGGACAAAACTAACAGATTAGTATCGAAGAAGTGAAAATGGAAAATGAAACAAGGAGTCCATATGCAATGAACTACTACAAATTATAGTGCATGTCCCTTGGAGGATATTTCCTACCACGATATGTGTCTTTTCAGAACTTCGAGAAGTCAAGGTTTTTTTTTCCTTAAAGGCAATGTGAGTTTAAATTGGATAATGACTTTCAAGGAATCGAGATTGTTTCAATTTCACACCACGCTAGAACATTCCAATTTCACATTATTGAAATGATATTAATGTTTATAATAATTATATTTATGTCAATTTAACCAATGCGAAACAATATCTAGTGCTCAATTTGAGATGGTTGTCGAGTTCCAATGCTATAAAATTAAAAATAATGGCTTGTATAAAATCATAGTGTATTAAGTAATGGCTTCTCTAGAACCATTAAATTTCAGTACAACTAAATATAATTTCACTGGGCTTATATACCATGACGCATTTTAAGGAACAATTCGGATCAATATAAAAAATAAAGGCAAAAAACAATTTTTGGCCCGTTACGTCTTGTAGTCGTTTGTTAGCTTAAGCAATCCTATATCCTTAAGTAGACGGAGATGGTGAATCGATCAATGCAAGGCAATTATCCCATGTGTTAATGCTCTTCGCTATAATTGTCGCTGGGTTTAGGTCTTTGAATAGAGGATTTTCAAGGGTCCTCTTTACTAATGCTGAGTGGCAAACTTTTCCCAACACAACAAGTTCACCGCAACACTTGTTAGAAATACTCCCTATCTGGAAAATAGTCGTGAAAGCTTCTAGAACACATGGCGAACCCATTTTAGTGTCACATTTATTTTCCTTAATAATCTGGTCGTTCTCCTTCGTAGCCATTACTGCCCCGCAAGTTAAGAATAAAACCAGTAGGACGGAATAAACATTAAGGCTTGCCATACTGCGCGAATCTGATGTTACTAGTTAAATTTGGTTCGTAAAATTAATTTCGAGCAAGATTCGCAGGGAAAAAAGCTGGCATTTATAGGAAATCTTATAACCACATTAGACTAGAATACGTTACAATAAAAGAAAGCATTAAATATTTCAGTTTAATTAGCATTAATTTTAATTACTACAAATCTAAATATTAATTCAAAGACACACATTTATACTTCCCTTTATAATTCTTAAATGGCTTTAAACGGATCACGAAAATATGGTTCAATAAAGATGATTATGTCGTACATGGGTTTATGCGTTGAAACTGGGATTTAACTATTACGTCCACTCCAAACCAAACACCAGGACAATAATAACATATGGAAAAAGCAATGTGAGATATAGTACACTTGCATTATAGGCACACATATTCGTTATGTGTGTCGTCCTATTTTTCTAATATTTTGAAGTTGTGTATGCACTTGCTATGTTGATGGTTAAAAATTCATGTGTATCTCAAAATTGAATGAGCTATACCAGATTCCTTTACCAGTGATATGTATGTGCTACAATGTACAAATAATTATGCGAAGCGTAAATTCTTATAATCTTGTCCTTGTTAAAAAGTTTTTATCACACTTATCGTATTAGTAAAACGGAAAATGGCAACTAAATGATTGAAATTCAAAATTAATAAATAAAAAATATTTCCCGTCCTGAGATTAAGCCGATGTATGTCTTTATCGTGGGACTCCAATTCTGGTATTGTATTCTTCGTTCTACGTTAAGTTTTTTCGGTGTAAGCATTTCAACCTAATTTTGCTGAAATATGAAAGGAAGCTTTTAGTGGAATAAGTAATGGAAATTGGAAAATGAAAATTTCTCTTAGAGAGTTAAATCGGAAATAACAAATGATGTTACGTTTCTATAACTCTCATAGGTATTGCCCAAACAATGGATAGGATTTAGTTTTTATATAAATTGAACCTTTTTTAATAGGGAGAATGTGGGACGTACGTCGCCGACATATTGGGAGTTTCATTCTCGATATTGATAAAAAAGTAATCTAAAGAAAGAATAATAAGAAAATCAAGTTAATACTTTGAAGCGTTACATCACTTTCGAAGATGATTTCAAGATTGCCTCTCCTCTACGGAAAAGAAAGAGGACAAAACTAACAGATTAGTATCGAAGAATTGAAAATGGAAAATGAAACAAGGAGTCCATATGCAATGAACTACTACAAATTATAGTGCATGTCCCTTGGAGGATATTTCCGGCCACGATATGTGTCTTTTCAGAACTTCGAGAAGTCAAGGTTTTTTTTTCCTTAAAGGCAATGTGAGTTTTAATTGGATAATGACTTTCAAGGAATCGAGATTGTTTCAATTTCACACCACGCTAGAACATTCCAATTTCACATTATTGAAATGATATTAATGTTTATAATAATTATATTTATGTCAATTTAACCAATGTGAAACAATATCTAGTGCTCAATTTGAGATGGTTATCGAGTTCCAACGCTATAAAATTAAAAATAATGGCTTGTATAAAATCATAGTGTATTAAGTAATGGCTTCTCTAGAACCATTAAATTTCAGTACAACTAAATATAATTTCACTGGGCTTATATCCCATGACGCATTTTAAGGAACAATTCGGATCAATATAAAAAATAAAGGCAAAAAACAATTTTTGGCCTGTTACGTCTTGTAGCCGTTTGTTTGCTTAAGCAATCCTATATCCTTAAGCAGACGGAGATGGTGAATCGATCAATGCAAGGCAATTATTCCATGTATTAATGCTCTTCGCTATAATTGTCGCTGGGTTTAGGTCTTTGAATAGAGGATTTTCAAGGGTCCTCTTTACTAATGCTGAGTGGCAAACTTTTCCCAACACAACAAGTTCACCGCAACACTTGTTAGAAATACTCCCTATTTGGAAAATAGTCGTGAAAGCTTCTAGAACACATGGCAAACCCATTTTAGTGTCACATTTATTTTCCTTAATAATCTGGTCATTCTCCTTCGTAGCCATTACTGCCCCGCAAGTTAAGAATAAAACCAGTAGGACGGAATAAACATTAAGGCTTGCCATACTGCGCGAATCTGATGTTACTAGTTAAATTTGGTTCGTAAAATTAATTTCAAACAAGATTCGCAGGGAAAAAAGCTGGCATTTATAGGAAATGTTATAACCACATTAGACTAGAATACGTTACAATAAAAGAAAACATTAATTATTTCAGTTTAATTAGCATTAATTTTAATTACTACAAATTTAAATATGAATTCAAAGACACACATTTATACTTCCCTTTATAATTCTTAAATGGCTTTAAACGGATCACGAATATATGGTTCAATAAAGATGATTATGTCGTACATGGGTTTCTGCGTTGAAACTGGGATTTAACTATTACGTCCACTCCAAACCAAACACCAGGACAATAATAACATATGGAAAAAGCAATGTGAGATATAGTACACTTGCATTACAGGCACACATATTCGTTATGTGTGTCGTCCTATTTTTCTAATATTTTGAAGTTGTGTATGCACTTGCTATGTTGATGGTTAAAAATTCATGTGTATCTCAAAATTGAATGAGCTATACCAGATTCCTTTACCAGTGATATGTATGTGCTACAATGTACAAATAATTATGCGAAGCGTAAATTCTTATAACCTTGTCCTTGTTAAAAAGTTTTTATCACACTTATCGTATTAGTAAAACGGAAAATGGCAACTAAATGATTGAAATTCAAAATTAATAAATCAAAAATATTTCCCGTCCTGGGATTAAGCCGATGTATGTCTTTATCGTGGGACTCCAATTCTGGTATTGTATTCTTCGTTCTACGTTAAGTTTTTTCGGTGTAAGCATTTCAACCCAATTTTACTGAATTATGAATGGAAGCTTTTAGTGGAATAAGTAATGGAAATTGGAAAATGAAAATTTCTCTTAGAGAGTTAAATCGGAAATAACAAATGATGTTACGTTTCTATAACTCTCATAGGTATTGCCCAAACAATGGATAGGATTTAGTTTTTATATAAATTGAACCTTTTTTAATAGGGAGAATGTGGGACGTACGTCGCCGACATATTTGGAGTTTCATTCTCGATATTGATAAAAAAAAGTAATCTAAAGAAAGAATAATAAGAAAATCAAGTTAAGACTTTGAAGCGTTACATCAATTTCGAAGATGATTTCAAGATTGCCTCTCCTCTACGGAAAAGAAAGAGGACAAAACTAACAGATTAGTATCGAAGAAGTGCAAATGGAAAATGAAACAAGGAGTCCATATGCAATGAACTACTACAAATTATAGTGCATGTCCCTTGGAGGATATTTCCTGCCACGATATGTGTCTTTTCAGAACTTCAAGAAGTCAAGGATTTTTTTTTCCCTTAAAGGCAATGTGAGTTTAAATTGGATAATGACTTTCAAGGAATCGAGATTGTTTCAATTTCACACCACGCTAGAACATTCCAATTTCACATTATTGAAATGATATTAATGTTTATAATAATTATATTTATGTCAATTTAACCAATGTGAAACAATATCTAGTGCTCAATTTGATATGGTTATCGAGTTCCAATGCTATAAAATTAAAAATAATGGCTTGTATAAAATAATAGTGTATTAAGTAATGGCTTCTCTAGAACCATTAAATTTCGTTACAACTAAATATAATTTCACTAGGCTTAAATCCCATGACACATTTTAAGGAACAATTCGGATCAATATAAAAAATAAAGGAAAAAATAATTTTTGGCCCGTTACGTCTTGTAGCCGTTTGTTAGCTTAAGCAATCCTATATCCTTAAGCAGACGGAGATGGTGAATCGATCAATGCAAGGCAATTATTCCATGTATTAATGCTCTTCGCTGTAATTGTCGTTGGGTTTATTTCTTTGAATAGAGGATTTTCAAGGGTCCTCTTTACTAATGCTGAGTGGCAAACTTTTCCCAACACAACAAGTTCACCGCAACACTTGTTAGAAATAATCCCTATCTGGAAAATAGCCGTGAAAGCTTCTAGAGCACATGGCAAACCCATTTTAGTGTCACATTTATTTTCCTTAATAATCTGGTCGTTCTCCTTCGTAGCCATTACTGCCCCGCAAGTTAAGAATAAAACCAGTAGGACGGAATAAAAATTAAGGCTTGCCATACTGCGCGAATCTGATGTTACTAGTTAAATTTGGTTCGTAAAATTAATTTTGAACAAGATTCGCAGGGAAAAAAGCTGGCATTTATAGGAAATGTTATAACCACATTAGACTAGAATACGTTATAATAAAAGAAAACATTAAATATTTCAGTTTAATTAGCATTAATTTTAATTACTACAAATCTAAATATTAATTCAAGGACACATATTTATACTTCCCTTTATAATTCTTAAATGGCTTTAAACGGATCATGAAAATATGGTTCAATAAAGATGATTATGTCGTACATGGGTTTCTGCGTTGAAACTGGGATTTAACTATTACGTCCACTCCAAACCAAACACTAGGACAATAATAACATATGGAAAAAGCAATGTGAGATATAGTACACTTGCATTACAGGCACACATATTCGTTATGTGTGTCGTCCTATTTTTCTAATATTTTGAAGTTGTGTATGCACTTGCTATGTTGATGGTTAAAATTCATGAGTATCTCAAAATTGAATGAGCTATACCAGATTCCTTTACCAGTGATATGTATGTGCTACAATGTACAAATAATTATGCGAAGCGTAAATTCTTATAACCTTGTCCTTGTTAAAAAGTTTTTATCACAATTATCGTATTACTAAAACGGAAAATGGCAACTAAATGATTGAAATTCAAAATTAATAAATCAAAAACATTTCCCGTCCTGAGATTAAGCCGATGTATGTCTCTATCGTGGGACTCCAATTCTGTTCTTGTATTCTTCGTTCTACGTTAGGTTTTTTCGGTGTAAGCATTTCAACCCAATTTTACTGAATTATGAATGGAAGCTTTTAGTGGAATAAGTAATGGAAACTGGAAAATGAAAATTTCTCTTAGAGAGTTAAATCGGAAATAACAAATGATGTTACGTTTCTATAACTCTCGTACGTATTGCCCAAATAATGGATAGGATTTAGTTTTTATATAAATTGAACCTTTTTTAATAGGGAGAATGTGGGACGTACGTCGCCGACATATTTGGAGTTTCATTCTCGATATTGATAAAAAAAAGTAATCAAAAGAAAGAATAATAAGAAAATCAAGTTAAGACTTTGAAGCGTTACATCACTTTCGAAGATGATTTCAAGATTTGTCTCCTCTACGGAAAAGAAAGAGGGCAAAACTAACAGATTAGTATCGAAGAAGTGAAAATGGAAAATGAAACAAGGAGTCCATATGCAATGAACTACTACAAATTATAGTGCATGTCCCTTCGAGAAGTCAAGGTTTTTTTTTTTTCCTTAAAGGCAATGTGAGTTTAAATTGGATAATGACTTTCAAGGAATCGAGATTGTTTCAATTTCACACCACCCTAGAACATTCCAATTTCACATTATTGAAATGATATTAATGTTTATAATAATTATATTTATGTCAATTTAACCAATGTGAAACAATATCTAGTGCTCAATTTGAGATGGTTATCGAGTTCCAATGCTATAAAATTAAAAATAATGGCTAGTATAAAATCATAGTGTATTAAGTAATGGCTTCTCTAGAACCATTAAATTTCGGTACAACTAAATATAATTTCACTGGGCTTAAATCCCATGACGCATTTTAAGGAACAATTCGGATCAATATAAAAAATAAAGGCAAAAAACAATTTTTGGCCCGTTACGTCTTGTAGCCGTTTGTTAGCTTAAGCATTCCTATATCCTTAAGCAGACGGAGATGGTGAATCGATCAATGCAAGGCAATTATTCCATGTATTAATGCTCTTCGCTATAATTGTCGCTGGGTTTAAGTCTTTGAATAGAGGATTTTCGAGGGTCCTCTTTAGTAATGCTGAGTGGCAAACTTTTCCCAACACAACAAGTTCACCGCAACACTTGTTAGAAATACTCCCTATCTAGAAAATAGCCGTGAAAGCTTCTAGAACACATGGCAAACCCATTTTAGTGTCACATTTATTTTCCTTAATAATCTGGTCGTTCTCCTTCGTAGCCATTACTGCCGCAAGTTAAGAATAAAACCAGTAGGACGGAATAAAACATAAGGCTTGCCATACTACGCGAATCTGATGTTACTAGTTAATTTGGTTCGTAAAATTAATTTCGAACAAGATTCGCAGGGGAAAAAAAGCTGGCATTTATAGGAAATGTTATAACCACATTAGACTAGAATACGTTACAATAAAAGAAAACATTAAATATTTCAGTTTAATTTGCATTAATTTTAATTACTACAAATCTAAATATTAATTCAAAGACACACATTTATATTTCCCTTTATAATTCTTAAATGGCTTTAAACGGATCACAAAAATATGGTTCAATAAGGATGATTATGTCGTACATGGGTTTTTGCGTTGAAACTGGGATTTAACTGTAACACCCCAAACCGGTCTATGAGTTTAGACGAGATTTGGTTTGTCACACCAATCATACATTCGTTTATTTTCAAATGGTTAAGATAAAATAGTGCTACAAAAACTTTTAAAAATCAAGTTTAATAAAAAGTTAATACAAGGATTTGAAATTGTAGCTTAAGAATAATACTTGTTTGAAAACTTATCGTCAAAATAAAAATGTCAAAATCTTAAGATAGTTTAAAAGAACTTTGAAAGAATTTCAAATAATTAAAGTGTCCAGAAAATTTGTTATAAAACCAATGTTCTTAAGAAAACTTACATATTTAAAATAAAACCATATTAAAAGTTTAGAAATAAAAATTTAAACCATCCACACAATAAAATCCATAAAAACATATAAGAGGCCTTATTACATAAAACCCATAACAGAAATTTAAGATAATAATCTAAATAAAGTCATAGTTTAATAAAACCCAAGTTTGTAGTATGGCTTCCACCAAGTCATCTCCGGCCCAAGTCCACGTCAATTTCCATTACCTGAAATGGGAAATAAAATTGGGTGAGTTACAAAGAACTCAGTGTGCAACTCACTTACCACCATTTTTGGGCCAGATCGTCAAGACATCAAGCTGAGCTTGAGCCATTAACCGATTTCAACAATATATATTATAAAATAACATAATTTAAAAAAATGAATGCATGTAAAAAAATGAATTTCCCAAACCAACCTAATATCCATCCGCTAACACCCCGTACCAACCAACACACCTGTGGGATCAAGTCAACCCACCCCACCAAACACACCAATTATAAGCTTTAAGCCTTAAATAATTTTGTAGTGCACTACTGAACTAGATTGTGACATTGTCACCGAACTAGAGGCATTTAGCCGAATTTGTGGCAGAGCCACCGAACTAGAGGCATTTAGCCGATTTTGTGGCAGAGCCACCGAACTAGAGGCATTGAGCCATATTGTGGCAACTGGCCATTCTTCTCTTCATATATCCCACCCCATGCATCATGCTTGTAAAACAAAATATAATCACATAACAGATTTTAATTACTCCATAACATCGGTGGGTTTATCAATAAACATTTCATTAGGCCCATATAAAATAATTTAGCAACCAGCCCATTTAACAGTTTAGTGAACTTTTGGCCCATTTATCGAACTAGAGTATTATCGGCCCATTTATCGAACTAGGTATTATCGGCCCATTTATCAAACTAGAGTATTATCGGCCCATTTATCGAACTAGAGTATTATCGGCCCATTATCGAACTAGAGTATTATCGGCCCATTTATCGAACTAGAGTATTATCGGCCCATTTATCGAACTAGAGTATTATCGGCCCATTTATCGAACTAGAGTATTATCGGCCATTTATTGAACTAGAGTATTATCGGCCCATTTATCGAACTAGAGTATTATCAATTTAATAGTTTTCGCATATTTCTCGGTTTTAACCGTTTTCATGCATTTTCACAAAAGTATCAAATACTATTTAATTTTCTGAATTTACCATTTTCACATTTTTATCGCAATACTTATGATTAGAAATCTAACCCGAAATGAGTGTGAAATTACACACCTGGTTATTGAGAGAACTACACTTTCCCGCTCTTCAACTCCTAAACGTATCGCGATAGTTAGAACTCTAAATAATCTAAATAAATAAGTCGATTTAAACATAACGATCTAAAATTTACCCTCGGATTTCCGTAAGACTTCTACTTGCGATTTCTCTCTGATTGATGGTTCGCTAACCGAATCGAACCACGAACAAATAATGGTTCGGGGAGTACGAGCGACTTCGAACAATTGATTTTCCTCGGTTGACGTCCGCAACCCGATGGAAAATCTCGGATTCCCGAAATAGTCCTTTGCTTATACTTAGGGGGAATAACAGAACCTCCCTTCTTCCGAAGGCTAAACACCGCCCTTTTCTTCCCTATTTGAATGTCTTCAAAGACAAAGGAAGGTTAATCCAATGATATCGAAATAATCCTAAGGTTTTAAAGATATAATTTCCTTACACAAAATTGATTCCAACGTTTTGTCACCCACGACTTCTTGATTCCAAACTTCCGTTATCGCACTAAGTATAACAAAATAAACATTAATAGGTTGAACGTTTATTTTGATCCAAAATAATGCCTTCAAACCACCATCAATATTCGGCCAAACCACTATTAAACTAATCGAAACGAAAAGAATTTTTACCTATTTTCCACGTCGAAAGAAAGGATTTGAGAATGGGTATGATGGGTGGAGATTCGGCTATGAAGAATCAAGAAAAAGGCGAAAATAAAATCGGCTATAGGTACTCTAACATTCGGCCATGATAATGAAAATTGGAGTAGATTTCGATTGAAAAGAAGAAAAAGCTGGCATTTAAAAGGAATGTTATAACCACATTAGACTAGAATACGTTACAATAAAAAAAACATTAAATATTTTAATTAATATTAATTTTAATTACTACAAATCTAAATATTAATTCAAAGACACACATTTATACGTCCCTTTATAATTCTTGAATGGCTTTAAACGGATCACGAAAATAAGGTTCAATAAGATGGTTATGTCGTACATGGGTTTTCTGCGTTGAAACTGGGATTTAACTATTACGTCCACTCCAAACCAAACACCAGGACAATAATAACATATGGAAAAAGCAGTGTGAGATATAGTACACTTGCATTACATGCACACATATTCGGTATGTGTGTCGTCCTATTTTTCTAATATTTTGAAGTTCTGTATGCACTTGCTATGTTGATGGTTAAAATTCATGTGTATCTCAAAATTGAATGAGCTATACCAGATTCCTTACCAGTGATATGTATGCTACAATGTAACAAATAATTATGCGAAGCGTAAATTCTTATAACCTTGTCCTTGTTAAAAAGTTTTTATCACACTTATCGTATTAGTAAAACGGAAAATGGCAACTAAATGATTGAAATTCAAAATTAATAAATCAAAAATATTTCCCGTCCTGAGATTAAGCCGATGTATCTTTATCGTGGGACTCCAATTCTGTTATTGTATTCTTCGTTCTGCGTTAAGTTTTTTCGGTGTAAGCATTTCAACCCAATTTACTGAAATATGAATGGAAGCTTTTAGTGGAATAAGTAATGGAAATTGGAAAATGAAAATTTCTCTTAGAGAGTTAAATCGAAAATAACAAATGATGTTACGTTTCTATAACTCTCGTAGGTATTGCCCAAACAATGGATAGGATTTAGTTTTTATATAAATTGAACCTTTTTTAATAGGGAGAATGTGGGACGTACGTCGCCGACATATTTGGTGTTTCATTCTCGATATTGATAAAAAAAAAGTAATCTAAAGAAAGAATAATAAGAAATCAAGTTAAGACTTTGAAGCGTTACATCACTTTCGAAGATGATTCAAGATTGCCTCTCCTCTACGGAAAAGAAAGAGGACAACTAACAGACTAGTATCGAAGAAGTGAAAATGGAAAATGAAACAAGGAGTCCATATGCAATGAACTACTACAAATTATAGTGCATGTCCTTGGAGGATATTTCCTGCCACGATATGTGTCTTTTCAGAACTTCGAGAAGTCAAGGTTTTTTTTTTCCTTAAAGGCAATGTGAGTTTAAATTGGATAATGACTTTCAAGGAGTCGAGATTGTTTCAATTTCACACCACGCTAGAACATTCCAATTTCACATTATTGAAATGATATTAATGTTTATAATAATTATATTTAAGTCAATTTAACCAATGTGAAACAATATCTAGTGCTCAATTTGAGATGGTTATCGAGTTCCAATGCTATAAATTAAAAATAATGGCTTGTATAAAATCATAGTGTATTAAGTAATGGCTTCTCTAGAACCATTAAATTTTGGTACAACTAAAATAATTTCACTGGGCTTAAATCCCATGACGCATTTTAAGGAACAATTCGGATCAATATAAAAAATAAAGGCAAAAAAATTTTTGGTCCGTTACGTCTTGTAGCCGTTTGTTAGCTTAAGCAATCCTATATCCTTAAGCAGACGGAGATGGTGAATCGATCAATGCAAGGCAATTATTCCATGTATTAATGGTCTTCGCTAATTGTGGCTGGGTTTAGGTCTTTGAATAGAGGATTTTCAAGGGTCCTCTTTACTAATGCTGAGTGGCAAACTTTTCCCAACACAACAAGTTCACCGCAACACTTGTTAGAAATACTCCCTATCTGGAAAATGTGAAGCTTCTAGAACGCATGGCAAACCCATTTTAGTGTCACATTTATTTCCTTAATAATCTGGTCGTTCTCCTTCGTAGCCATTACTGCCCCGCAAGTTAAGAATAAACCAGTAGGACGGAATAAACATTAAGGCTTGCCATACTGCGCGAATCTGATGTTACTAGTTAAATTTGGTTAGTAAAATTAATTTCGAACAAGATTCGCAGGGAAAAAAGCTGGCATTTAAAGGAAATGTTATAACCACATTAGACTAGAATACGTTACAATAAAAGAAAACATTAAATATTTCAGTTTAATTAGCATTAATTTTAATTACTACAAATCTAAATATTAATTCAAAGACACACATTTATACGTCCCTTTATAATTCTTGAATGGCTTTAAACGGATCACGAAAATAAGGTTCAATAAAGATGATTATGTCGTACATGGGTTTCTGCGTTGAAACTGGGATTTAACTATTACGTCCACTCCAAACCAAACCCCAGGACAATAATAACATATGGAAAAAGCAGTGTGAGATATAGTACACTTGCATTACATGCACACATATTCGTTATGTGTGTCGTCCTATTTTCTAATATTTTGAAGTTGTGTATGCACTTGCTATGTTGATGGTTAAAAATTCATGTGTATCTCAAAATTGAATGAGCTATACCAGATTCCTTTACCAGTGATATGTATGTGCTACAATGTACAAATTATGCGAAGCGTAAATTCTTATAACCTTGTCCTTGTTAAAAAGTTTTTATCACACTTATCGTATTAGTAAAACGGAAAATGGCAACTAAATGATTGAAATTCAAAATTAATAAATCAAAAATATTTCCCGTCCTGAGATTAAGCCGATGTATGTCTTTTCGTGGGACTCCAATTCTGTTATTGTATTCTTCGTTCTACGTTAAGTTTTTTCGGTGTAAGCATTTCAACCCAATTTTACTGAAATATGAATGGAAGCTTTTAGTGGAATAAGTAATGGAAATTGGAAAATGAAAATTCTCTTAGAGAGTTAAATCGAAAATAATAAATGATGTTACGTTTCTATAACTCTCGTAGGTATTGCCCAAACAATGGATAGGATTTAGTTTTTATATAAATTGAACCTTTTTTAATAGGGAGAATGTGGGACGTACGTCGCCAACATATTTGGAGTTTCATTCTCGATATTGATAAAAAAAAAGTAATCTAAAGAAAGAATAATAAGAAAATCAAGTTAAGACTTTGAAGCGTTACATCACTTTCGAAGATGATTTCAAGATTGCCTCTCCTCTACGGAAAAGAAAGAGGACAACACTAACAGACTAGTATCGAAGAAGTGAAAATGGAAAATGAAACAAGGAGTCCATATGCAATGAACTACTACAAATTATAGTGCATGTCCTTGGAGGATATTTCCTGCCACGATATGTGTCTTTTCAGAACTTCGAGAAGTCAAGGTTTTTTTTTTCCTTAAAGGCAATGTGAGTTTAAATTGGATAATGACTTTCAAGGAGTCGAGATTGTTTCAATTTCACACCACGCTAGAACATTCCAATTTCACATTATTGAAATGATATTAATGTTTATAATAATTATATTTGAGTCAATTTAACCAATGTGAAACAATAGTGCTCAATTTGAGATGGTTATCGAGTTCCAATGCTATAAAATTAAAAATAATGGCTTGTATAAAATCAAGTGTATTAAGTAATGGCTTCTCTAGAACCATTAAATTTTGGTACAACTAAATATAATTTCACTGGGCTTAAATCCCATGACGCATTTTAAGGAACAATTCGGATCAATATAAAAAATAAAGGCAAAAAAACAATTTTTGGCCCGTTACGTCTTGTAGCCGTTTGTTAGCTTAAGCAATCCTATATCCTTAAGCTGTAATATCCCGGGTTAGGGGGTTATTTTGATGTGCATGTTATTGCATGTTTGTAGTGTGCTATGTTGCTATTTTTATGTTTTAGGGGCTTAAGTGTAGCCTAGGGGTATGCCTGAGTAAATAAGAAAATTTTAGTTTTGGGTGTTAAGTGAAGGGAGCTGAGGAAGCTGGGTTTAAGAGTTATTTTTGTGGTTTTATTGCACAAATAAAGTGTTGGCAGAGTGGCTGAAGCAAGGTGCTACTTGGGAGCTTGGTGGCGTCATTTGCAAGGGAGGGGAGTCCTGAGTTCGAGCTGCGAAACTCCCATTTTGGTTGCTTTTTGGGACGGCATGGAGAAGAGGCAGAATGCAAGTGGAATTCTACCATGGACTTGGTCAAAAAGGTGACTTGGATGGTGAGAGCAAATTAAGGAGGAGACTTGTTCAACTCATTTGAAATGAGTGAATGGGAGCAGCAATTGGGGATTTGGCCGAATGTGGGGGTGTTTGGAGGAAGTGGCCGAAACTTGGGGAGCTTGGGGAGCTAGTGGCCGGTTTTGGGGTAGTGTTAGTGTGCCGAAATCTCTTTTGGGAAAGGTGCATTTTCGGTCACAAACTCCTTTGGTAAGCCAATTTTCCTTTTAGTCAAAAGCTAGCAAAACTTCAAGATTTCTTCTCTCTTTCTCCTTTAGCCGATTGTGCAAGTAACTATTGCCAAAAATTCTCTC
This sequence comes from Gossypium australe, assembly GCA_005393395.2. Classification (NCBI taxonomy): domain Eukaryota; kingdom Viridiplantae; phylum Streptophyta; class Magnoliopsida; order Malvales; family Malvaceae; genus Gossypium; species Gossypium australe. The sequence continues at coordinate 20,970,294 of CM016618.1, forward strand.
TTGATTGGTAGTAGCCGAATTTCTCCAAGTAAGTCCTCATCTCCTTCCTTTTCAAAACCGAAAGCTTAAGCAATTTCACCTGGCCGAAATTTCTTTGTTCCCCTTGACTCTTGTTGATAGCCGAAACCCAACCTCCAAAGCTCTCTCTCCATTTCTTCTTCCTCTCAAACCGTAAGTACTCCCTTTTACCCATTTTTGTTTCCTTTTATCTTAACACTTTTGAGCCGAATTCCTTCTTCATCTTGTTCTAAAAGTTGGCCGAACCTCTCCTCTCCTAGAAGTCATAGGGTGGCCGAATAGTGGGTATTGGTAAGTGTAAGGCCGAATGGCCATATCTTCCTCTTTTGATCTTTGTTGGTTATGGGTTGATTAAGGGCCGATTATGGTCATTTTTGAAGGATTCTAATCTCTTCATTATAGGACATCAAAGGGTTTCAAGCAAACAAGAGGAGCCATCTTCGTCTGTTAAGTGATTAGGTAAGTGTGGTAAGTGATATTACTTCACTCGTTTGATTTTATTAAGATAGGCTACAAGAGACTAATGGTTCTATTTCTAGGTGAAGGCCGATTGTCAAAGAGAACCACTATTGGTTCGGGGTTTGGTTGGAAACCAAACCATTCGCAAGTATAAGGTAGAGGTTAATGTTGATTCTTTGGTTATGTATTGATGGCCGAATGTCATAGTGCCTAATTCTATGTTTGGCCGATTGTAGGAGTTAGCAATCGAGGGATTTAGATCACTTTGGTCAGGATTTGTAGGCTCGTATTACCAGGTGTGTATACTAACACACTTACATTTAGTAATATTATTAATACACCGGTATGCCTATAAGATTAGGGCAGTTGATGGATTGATATGATACCCATTTGGGTATGAGCTTGGATTCGGGTAAGTTATTACTAATATCATTATGAGTTATTGATGATTTATATGATATCATGGCTATGGATATGTGATATGGGATATGTGGTTAGACATATCAGCATGAGATGCATGATTTGTATGATATGCATGATTTTATGAGCATGGTATGTTGATGGGTGATACGAGAGGAGGGAGCAGAGATATATTGTGCTGACGAGCACCAGTGCTTTGGTAGCACACTTTGTGACTTTGGGTCACCAGAGGTTTGGCACCTCCAGAGGTTTGGTACCTCAGCGTCTCGTCCCTGTGGTTTGACCACCGTGGGTTGGCCCACTTGTGAGATACGGGATTGACGCCAGTGTTTTGGTAACACACGATGGGTTGGCCCCATCACCAGATTTGTGACTACGGTCACCAGTGCTTTGGTAGCACATTGTGTCTTTGGGACACCAGAGGTTTGGCACCTCATTGCGACTTGTCCCTGTGGTTTGACCACCGTGGGTTGGCCCCACTTGAGATATGGGATCGTCTGCTAGTGTTTTGGTAACACACGATGGGTTGGCCCCATCATCATTGGATTTGTGACTTCGGTCACCAGTGCTTTGGTAGCACAATTGTGTCTTTGGGACACCAGTGCTTTGGTAGCACATTGACGGATATCGTGTCTTTGGGACACCAGTGCTTTGGGAGCACATTGTGACTATATGTCACCAGTGGTTTGGCACCACCAGTGGTTTGGTACCACACGGGGTAGAAAAGGCGATATGGATGGTTAGGGTTGGGTTGCATTAATCATGTTGCTATGTATGATGTGTGTTAGCATGTTGTTTTCTTGGGAGCGGGATTTACACACTGAGTCACTCGACTCACCCTCTTCTTTGACATTTCAGGTGACTCGTAGACGCGGACTTGGAGCCGGGATGGACTCGGGGTGCACATGCCATGCTGAATAAAGTTTTTACTCAGACTCTAGAACTTTTGGTACTTTAGCTTATTACTTTAAATTGGGTTTTATTTCGGATTGTAAAAGGGCCTTTTAAGTTATGTTTTATGCTGTCTATGTTTTAAGTTGATTTTGATATGCCTTAACAAAATAACTCGGAATAAATTTTACTAAAATTTGGAAAGATAATGTTTTCAAACTATAACGCAATGTGTTTGTAACTATACCATCGGGTATCACACTAAGTCTTTTGATAAACAAAACCAACTGGTTTCCAACTCTAACTTGTAATTCCCCTAAGTTTAAAGGTGTTCTATGTATCACTAAGAATCTAGTGCGGTTTTAAATGTTGAAAACTCGTTTTAACTACACATCCTAGCTAAGTTTTCAAAATCTTCGGGTTTCAAATACATCAACTGTTTTTCCAAACAAGCCTACTCAAATTGTTTTCAAACACACTGTGTTTTCACTCAGTTTTTTTAAACAGAAATTCTAACTTTTCAAAACGATCTTCCCGTAGCATACCAGATTCGGACGTGGTGTCTTGTCCGGGTTTGGGGTGTTACATTTGTGGTATCAGAGCCAAGTTCAAAGGCTCGGCTGTGGGCCTGAGGCCCAAAATGTTTTCAAAAGTCTGTTTAAGTGTTGTTTTGAAATATATGGTTTAGAAAGGCATGGCACCGAGTCTCCGGCACCAGTTCGCCCAGGTAAGGACCCCGGACTATTCTTTGTGATTTGAATGGATGTTATATGATTTGATGAATAGCAATAGTGTGCTACCTTAGAGATTGAAACTGATAGGATTCTGTGAACTCACGAGAACAAATCCTCTTTAATATTCATAAGACTTGCTTTTTAAACAAGTGGAATAAATACTGATGCATAAAATTCTCTAATCAGATACGTAGAAAGATTAGTCATGAGCACTCGAGGCGGGCGTGGTCGTAATACTCGTGGTAGAGGTAGGGGTAGAATGACGGTTTCTGAGCCCGTAGGATCTGGGCAGGGTTCAGAAAATGAGGTACCGGTTCCGCCACCAGCTGGAGGTGGTGAGTTCCAAGATCAGACTGGAGACGACGCAGTGTCACAGGCGATGCTGCGAGTGTTGGAAAGGGTAGCTGGGGCTAGTGGTGGTGCAGGAGTTAGGAAATCAGTTCCTGAACGACTCCGGGCTAATAGGGCCGAATTCTTCCGAGGTGTTTCTGGTGTTGCTCCTAGCACTGCTGAATATTGGCTGGAGGCAACTGAGCGGATCATGGATGATCTGGACCTGACAACGGAAGAGAAGCTGAAGGGTATCGTATCGCTTCTCCGGGATGAGTCATATCAGTGGTGGCTCACGGTACGGGATAGTGTGGCCGCGGAGGATTTGACATGGGATTACTTCAGAGCTGCTTATCAAAAGAAGTACATCGGGGCTAGTTACATCGACTCCCAGAGGAAGGCATTTCTGAGGCTTGTTCAGGGGAGTAAATCTGTTGCTGAGTACGAGGCTGAGTTCCTGAAGCTGAGTAGGTATGCCAGGGGAATTGTAGCCACTGAGCATGAGAGGTGTGTTCGTTTTGAGGATGGTCTGCGAGACGAGTTGAGGCTACTGATTGCTCCACAGCAGGAGCGCGAGTTTGCTGTCTTGGTTGAGAAAGCTAAGGTGGCTGAGGGTGTTAAGGAGTCAGTGAGGCAGAGTATGGACAGGAGTAGGTTTAAGAGGAGCTTTGGGTCTTCTGGGTCGTCTGGTAATCCGCAGAAGAGGGCTAGACCGAGTGGGCAGAATCAGTCTGCTAGGTTTGTTGCTGCTAGGCAGGGACCGCCGCAGTGTAATCAGTGTGGGAAAACTCATTGGGGTGGCTGTTGGACTGGTGGTAAATGGTGCTTCGAGTGTGGGTCTCTGGAGCATCGCATTAGAGATTGTCCGCGTAGGATGGCCAGGATTCAGTCTGAGAGTCAGGGCCGTAATCAGTTCAGAGGTAATGGATCGCCACCGCAGAGGGGCCGTGGTAATGGCAGAGGTGGTTATGGTTCTGGCCGGGGCCGTGGAGCACCGGGCAGAGGTGCGGGTAGTTCTGATGCTAGACAGCCTGGATTAGTCTATGCTGCGAGACGTCGAGAGGAGGGCGACGCACCGGACGTCATAACCGGTACGTTCTTGATTTTTGGTACTCCTTATACTGCTTTGATTGATGTGGGTTCTACGCACTCTTATGTTGCCAGTAGTATAGTAGAGACAATGGACTTAGACTCTGAGATATCTTCTAGGCAGATGACTGTGATTAGCCCTCTAGGTCACTCTGTTATAGTAGATAAACTGTTTAGAGAGGTACCCCTAGAACTCCAAGGGGTAGTGTTTGCTGCTGATCTGATGGAACTGCCGTTTGGGGAGTTCGATTTGATTCTTGGGATGGATTGGCTGGTTAAGTACCAGGCGAGGTTGGATTGCGCGGCCAAGCGCATGGTTCTTAAGACGGTTGATGGTGATGAGGTGGCTATGATAGGTAATAGGAGAGATTACTTATCAAATGTGGTATCTGCTCTGAAAGCGGAGAAGATGGTCAGGAAAGGCTGCGAAGCGTATGTGGTTCATGTGTATGCCTTGGAGGCTAAGGAGTCTGCGGTAGAGAAAGTCCGTACTGTTAAGGAATTTGCTGATGTGTTTCCTGAAGAGCTTCCGGGTTTGCCGCCAGATCGAGAGGTAGAGTTCGGGATTGATCTGTTACCCGGGACTGCGCCAGTGTCTATTGCTCCGTATAGAATGGCACCAAAGGAATTGGTGGAACTTAAGGCTCAGATCCAGGAGTTATTGGATCGAGGTTTTATCAGGCCAAGTGTTTCGCCGTGGGGTGCGCCGGTTCTCTTTGTTAAGAAGAAAGATGGCACAATGCGGATGTGCATAGACTACCGCCAGTTGAACAAGCTGACGATTAAAAACAAGTATCCGTTGCCACGGATAGATGATTTGTTTGATCAGCTGAAGGGTGCAGCGGTATTCTCTAAGATTGATCTGAGGTCTGGGTACCATCAGCTAAAGGTTAAGGAGGCGGATATCCATAAAACAGCGTTTCGGACTCGGTATGGGCACTACGAATTCCTGGTAATGCCATTCGGGTTGACTAACGCACCGGCAGCGTTTATGGATATGATGAATAGGGTGTTTCAGCAGTATCTGGATCAGTTCGTCGTGGTTTTCATAGACGACATCTTGGTGTACTCAAGGACAGAGGAGGAACATGATAAGCATTTGAGGGTGGTGCTGCAGATTCTGAGGGAAAAGCAACTCTATGCTAAGTTCAGTAAGTGCGAGTTCTGGCTTAGAGAAGTGACGTTCTTGGGTCATGGGTGTCAGCAGAGGGGATTCGAGTAGATCCTCGTAAGATTGAGGCTGTTTTGGACTGGAAGCCACCTAGGACAGTGGCTGAGATTCGTAGTTTTCTGGGTTTGGCAGGATACTACCGAAGGTTTGTTGAGGGTTTCTCGCTGATAGCAGCGCCGATGACCAAGTTATTAAGGAAAGAGGTTCCGTTTGTTTGGACTGAGAAACAACAGGAAAGCTTCGACAAGTTAAAGAAGATCTTGACTGAGGCTCCGGTTCTGATTCAACCTGAGGCTGGTAAGGAATACACAGTCTACTGTGATGCGTCACATACGGGTTTGGGTTGTGTGCTGATGCAAGAAGGTAAGGTTGTGGCTTACGCTTCTAGGCAGCTGAGGCCACATGAGGTCAACTATCCGACGCACGATTTGGAGCTAGCGGCTGTAGTCTTCGCCTTAAAGATTTGGAGGCACTACTTGTATGGAGAGAGATCAATAGTCTACACGGATCACAAGAGTCTGAAGTATCTGCTGACTCAGAAGGATTTGAATTTGAGGCAGCGTAGGTGGGTTGAGTTGCTGAAAGACTACGACTGTTCTATTGAGTATCATCCGGGCAAGGCTAACGTGGTGGCAGACGCGTTGAGCCGTAAGGTTGTTTCGGACTTAAGAGCATTGTTTGCCCATTTAAGTTTGTACGACGACGGGAGTATTTTGGCAGAGCTGCAGGTTAAGCCTACTTGGGTGGAGCAGATCAGAGAGAAACAGTTGTTGGATGAGGTTCTGAGTGCGCGAAGGTTGCAGGTGCAGGATGGTGGTTTGGAGGGTTACAGCTTGTCTAGTGATGAAGTTTTGTGTTTTCAAGGTAAGGCTTGTATGCCTAAAGACGTTGAGCTGAGGCAGAAGATTCTTCAGGACGCACATAGCAGTCCTCATGCTATGCATCCTGGAGGTAGCAAGATGTACAAGGACCTTAGAGAGCAGTTCTGGTGGCCTGGGTTGAAGAAAGAGGTGACAGAGTTTGTTGGGAGATGTCTGACTTGTCAGCAGGTCAAGGCTGAACATCAGTTGCCGTCGGGTTTGCTTCAGCCTGTGAAGATTCCTCAGTGGAAGTGGGAAAGGATAACCATGGATTTTGTCAGTGGGTTACCACTTACGCCAAGCAAGAAGGATTCAGTTTGGGTAGTGGTGGATCGTCTGACTAAATCAGCTCACTTTATTCCGGTGAGGATTGACTACTCACTTCAGAAGTTGGCGAAGCTGTATGTTTCGGAGATAGTAAGGTTGCACGGTGTGCCAGTTTCGATAATCTCGGATAGGGATCCCAGGTTTACGTCAAGGTTCTGGAAGGCATTGCATCAAGCATTGGGTACTCGGTTGGATTTCAGCACGGCTTTTCACCCGCAGTCTGACGGTCAATCAGAAAGGGTTATTCAGATCTTAGAAGACATGCTGAGAGGTTGTGTCCTGGATTTCAGAGGTAGCTGGGAGGAGTTTCTACCATTAGCCGAGTTTGCCTACAACAACAGTTACCAAGCGAGCATCAAGATGGCACCGTATGAGGCGTTATATGGTAGGAAGTGTCGCTCACCTACGTGTTGGACAGAGTTAGGTGAACGTCAGTTGTTAGGACCTGAGTTAGTAGCTGAGACTGAGGACAAGGTTAAGTTGATTCAGGCTCGATTAAAGGAAGCTTCGGACCGGCAGAAGTCTTATGCCGATCTTAAGCGAAGAGATATAGAGTTTGCTGTTGGGGATCGAGTGTTTCTGAAGGTCTCGCCTTGGAAGAAGGTTCTGAGGTTCGGGAAGAAAGGCAAGCTAAGTCCGAGGTTCATTGGGCCGTATAAGGTTTTGAGACGAGTTGGACCGGTAGCGTATCAGCTTGAGTTGCCAGCAGAGCTTAGTCAGATTCACGACGTTTTTCATGTTTCGATGCTTCGGAGGTATCGTTCAGATCCGTCGCACGTGGTAGCGGTGGAAGAGATCGAGGTGAATCCAGACTTGTCTGTGGAAGAGGAACCTGTGCAGATTCTTGATCGAGATGTGAAGGTTCTGCGTAGAAAGTCTGTGCCTTTGGTTAAGGTACTTTGGCGGAATCATGGAGTGGAAGAAGCGACATGGGAACCCGAGGATACGATGAGACAGCAATACCCGCAACTCTTTTGACCAGGTAATTTCGAGGCCGAAATTATTTTTAAGGGGGGTAGAACTGTAATATCCCGGGTTAGGGGGTTATTTTGATGTGCATGTTATTGCATGTTTGTAGTGTGCTATGTTGCTATTTTTATGTTTTAGGGGCTTAAGTGTAGCCTAGGGGTATGCCTGAGTAAATAAGAAAATTTTAGTTTTGGATGTTAAGTGAAGGGAGCTGAGGAAGCTGGGGTTTAAGAGTTATTTTTGTGGTTTTATTGCACAAATAAAGTGTTGGCAGAGTGGCTGAGCAAGGTGCTACTTGGGAGCTTGGTGGCGTCATTTGCAAGGGAGGGGATGTCCTGAGTTCGAGCTGCGAAACTCCCATTTTGGTTGCTTTTTGGGACGGCATGGAGAAGAGGCAGAATGCAAGTGGAATTCTACCATGGACTTGGTCAAAAAGGTGACTTGGATGGTGGAGAGCAAATTAAGGAGGAGGACTTGTTCAACTCATTTGAAATGAGTGAATGGGAGCAATTGGTGGGATTTGGCCGAATGTTGGGGGTGTTTGGAGGAAGTGGCCGAAACTTGGGGAGCTTGGGGAGCTAGTGGCCGGTTTTGGGGTAGTGTTAGTGTGCCGAAATCTCTTTTGGGAAAGGTGCATTTTCGGTCACAAACTCCTTTGGTAAGCCAATTTTCCTTTTAGTCAAAAGCTAGCAAAACTTCAAGATTTCTTCTCTCTTTCTCCTTTAGCCGATTGTGCAAGTAACTATTGCCAAAAATTCTCTCTTGATTGGTAGTAGCCGAATTTCTCCAAGTAAGTCCTCATCTCCTTCCTTTTCAAAACCGAAAGCTTAAGCAATTTCACCTGGCCGAAATTTCTTTGTTCCCCTTGACTCTTGTTGATAGCCGAAACCCAACCTCCAAAGCTCTCTCTCCATTTCTTCTTCCTCTCAAACCGTAAGTACTCTCCCTTTTACCCATTTTTGTTTCCTTTTATCTTAACACTTTTGAGCCGAATTCCTTCTTCATCTTGTTCTAAAAGTTGGCCGAACCTCTCCTCTCCTAGAAGTCATAGGGTGGCCGAATAGTGGGTATTGGTAAGTGTAAGGCCGAATGGCCATATCTTCCTCTTTTGATCTTTGTTGGTTATGGGTTGATTAAGGGCCGATTATGGTCATTTTTGAAGGATTCTAATCTCTTCATTATAGGACATCAAAGGGTTTCAAGCAAACAAGAGGAGCCATCTTCGTCTGTTAAGTGATTAGGTAAGTGTGGTAAGTGATATTACTTCACTCGTTTGATTTTATTAAGATAGGCTACAAGAGACTAATGGTTCTATTTCTAGGTGAAGGCCGATTGTCAAAGAGAACCACTATTGGTTCGGGGTTTGGTTGGAAACCAAACCATTCGCAAGTATAAGGTAGAGGTTAATGTTGATTCTTTGGTTATGTATTGATGGCCGAATGTCATAGTGCCTAATTCTATGTTTGGCCGATTGTAGGAGTTAGCAATCGAGGGATTTAGATCACTTTGGTCAGGATTTGTAGGCTCGTATTACCAGGTGTGTATACTAACACACTTACATTTAGTAATATTATTAATACACCGGTATGCCTATTAAGATTAGGGCAGTTGATGGATTGATATGATACCCATTTGGGTATGAGCTTGGATTCGGGTAAGTTATTACTAATATCATTATGAGTTATTGATGATTTATATGATATCATGGCTATGGATATATGTGATATGGGATATGTGGTTAGACATATCAGCATGAGATGCATGATTTGTATGATATGCATGATTTTATGAGCATGGTATGTTGATGGGTGATACGAGAGGAGGGAGCAGAGATATATTGTGCTGACGAGCACCAGTGCTTTGGTAGCACACTTTGTGACTTTGGGTCACCAGAGGTTTGGCACCTCCAGAGGTTTGGTACCTCAGCGTCTCGTCCCTGTGGTTTGACCACCGTGGGTTGGCCCCACTTGTGAGATACGGGATTGACGCCAGTGTTTTGGTAACACACGATGGGTTGGCCCCATCACCAGATTTGTGACTACGGTCACCAGTGCTTTGGTAGCACATTGTGTCTTTGGGACACCAGAGGTTTGGCACCTCATTGCGACTTGTCCCTGTGGTTTGACCACCGTGGGTTGGCCCCACTTGAGATATGGGATCGTCTGCTAGTGTTTTGGTAACACACGATGGGTTGGCCCCATCATCATTGGATTTGTGACTTCGGTCACCAGTGCTTTGGTAGCACAATTGTGTCTTTGGGACACCAGTGCTTTGGTAGCACATTGACGGATATCGTGTCTTTGGGACACCAGTGCTTTGGGAGCACATTGTGACTATATGTCACCAGTGGTTTGGCACCACCAGTGGTTTGGTACCACACGGGGTAGAAAAGGCGATATGGATGGTTAGGGTTGGGTTGCATTAATCATGTTGCTATGTATGATGTGTGTTAGCATGTTGTTTTCTTGGGAGCGGGATTTACACACTGAGTCACTCGACTCACCCTCTCCTTTGACATTTCAGGTGACTCGTAGACGCGGACTTGGAGCCGGGATGGACTCGGGGTGCACATGCCATGCTGAATAAAGTTTTTACTCAGACTCTAGAACTTTTGGTACTTTAGCTTATTACTTTAAATTGGGTTTTATTTCGGATTGTAAAAGGGCCTTTTAAGTTATGTTTTATGCTGTCTATGTTTTAAGTTGATTTTGATATGCCTTAACAAAATAACTCGGAATAAATTTTACTAAAATTTGGAAAGATAATGTTTTCAAACTATAACGCAATGTGTTTGTAACTATACCATCGGGTATCACACTAAGTCTTTTTGATAAACAAAACCAACTGGTTTCCAACTCTAACTTGTAATTCCCCTAAGTTTAAAGGTGTTCTATGTATCACTAAGAATCTAGTGCGGTTTTAAATGTTGAAAACTCGTTTTAACTACACATCCTAGCTAAGTTTTCAAAATCTTCGGGTTTCAAATACATCAACTGTTTTTCCAAACAAGCCTACTCAAATTGTTTTCAAACACACTGTGTTTTCACTCAGTTTTTTTAAACGGAAATTCTAACTTTTCAAAAACGATCTTCCCGTAGCATACCAGATTCGGACGTGGTGTCTTGTCCGGGTTTGGGGTGTTACATTTGTGGTATCAGAGCCAAGTTCAAAGGCTCGGCTGTGGGCCTGAGGCCCAAAATGTTTTCAAAAGTCTGTTTAAGTGTTGTTTTGAAATATATGGTTTAGAAAGGCATGGCACCGAGTCTCCGGCACCAGTTCGCCCAGGTAAGGACCCCGGACTATTCTTTGTGATTTGAATGGATGTTATATGATTTGATGAATAGCAATAGTGTGCTACCTTAGAGATTGAAACTGATAGGATTCTGTGAACTCACGAGAACAAATCCTCTTTAATATTCATAAGACTTGCTTTTTAAACAAGTGGAATAAATACTGATGCATAAAATTCTCTAATCAGATACGTAGAAAGATTAGTCATGAGCACTCGAGGCGGGCGTGGTCGTAATACTCGTGGTAGAGGTAGGGGTAGAATGACGGTTTCTGAGCCCGTAGGATCTGGGCAGGGTTCAGAAAATGAGGTACCGGTTCCGCCACCAGCTGGAGGTGGTGAGTTCCAAGATCAGACTGGAGACGACGCAGTGTCACAGGCGATGCTGCGAGTGTTGGAAAGGGTAGCTGGGGCTAGTGGTGGTGCAGGAGTTAGGAAATCAGTTCCTGAACGACTCCGGGCTAATGGGGCCGAATTCTTCCGAGGTGTTTCTGGTGTTGCTCCTAGCACTGCTGAATATTGGCTGGAGGCAACTGAGCGGATCATGGATGATCTGGACCTGACAACGGAAGAGAAGCTGAAGGGTATCGTATCGCTTCTCCGGGATGAGTCATATCAGTGGTGGCTCACGGTACGGGATAGTGTGGCCGCGGAGGATTTGACATGGGATTACTTCAGAGCTGCTTATCAAAAGAAGTACATCGGGGCTAGTTACATCGACTCCCAGAGGAAGGCATTTCTGAGGCTTGTTCAGGGGAGTAAATCTGTTGCTGAGTACGAGGCTGAGTTCCTGAAGCTGAGTAGGTATGCCAGGGGAATTGTAGCCACTGAGCATGAGAGGTGTGTTCGTTTTGAGGATGGTCTGCGAGACGAGTTGAGGCTACTGATTGCTCCACAGCAGGAGCGCGAGTTTGCTGTCTTGGTTGAGAAAGCTAAGGTGGCTGAGGGTGTTAAGGAGTCAGTGAGGCAGAGTATGGACAGGAGTAGGTTTAAGAGGAGCTTTGGGTCTTCTGGGTCGTCTGGTAATCCGCAGAAGAGGGCTAGACCGAGTGGGCAGAATCAGTCTGCTAGGTTTGTTGCTGCTAGGCAGGGACCGCCGCAGTGTAATCAGTGTGGGAAAACTCATTGGGGTGGCTGTTGGACTGGTGGTAAAGGGTGCTTCGAGTGTGGGTCTCTGGAGCATCGCATTAGAGATTGTCCGCGTAGGATGGCCAGGATTCAGTCTGAGAGTCAGGGCCGTAATCAGTTCAGAGGTAATGGATCGCCACCGCAGAGGGGCCGTGGTAATGGCAGAGGTGGTTATGGTTCTGGCCGGGGCCGTGGAGCACCGGGCAGAGGTGCGGGTAGTTCTGATGCTAGACAGCCTGGATTAGTCTATGCTGCGAGACGTCGAGAGGAGGGCGACGCACCGGACGTCATAACCGGTACGTTCTTGATTTTTGGTACTCCTTATACTGCTTTGATTGATGTGGGTTCTACGCACTCTTATGTTGCCAGTAGTATAGTAGAGACAATGGACTTAGACTCTGAGATATCTTCTAGGCAGATGACTGTGATTAGCCCTCTAGGTCACTCTGTTATAGTAGATAAACTGTTTAGAGAGGTACCCCTAGAACTCCAAGGGGTAGTGTTTGCTGCTGATCTGATGGAACTGCCGTTTGGGGAGTTCGATTTGATTCTTGGGATGGATTGGCTGGTTAAGTACCAGGCGAGGTTGGATTGCGCGGCCAAGCGCATGGTTCTTAAGACGGTTGATGGTGATGAGGTGGCTATGATAGGTAATAGGAGAGATTACTTATCAAATGTGGTATCTGCTCTGAAAGCGGAGAAGATGGTCAGGAAAGGCTGCGAAGCGTATGTGGTTCATGTGTATGCCTTGGAGGCTAAGGAGTCTGCGGTAGAGAAAGTCCGTACTGTTAAGGAATTTGCTGATGTGTTTCCTGAAGAGCTTCCGGGTTTGCCGCCAGATCGAGAGGTAGAGTTCGGGATTGATCTGTTACCCGGGACTGCGCCAGTGTCTATTGCTCCGTATAGAATGGCACCAAAGGAATTGGTGGAACTTAAGGCTCAGATCCAGGAGTTATTGGATCGAGGTTTTATCAGGCCAAGTGTTTCGCCGTGGGGTGCGCCGGTTCTCTTTGTTAAGAAGAAAGATGGCACAATGCGGATGTGCATAGACTACCGCCAGTTGAACAAGCTGACGATTAAAAACAAGTATCCGTTGCCACGGATAGATGATTTGTTTGATCAGCTGAAGGGTGCAGCGGTATTCTCTAAGATTGATCTGAGGTCTGGGTACCATCAGCTAAAGGTTAAGGAGGCGGATATCCATAAAACAGCGTTTCGGACTCGGTATGGGCACTACGAATTCCTGGTAATGCCATTCGGGTTGACTAACGCACCGGCAGCGTTTATGGATATGATGAATAGGGTGTTTCAGCAGTATCTGGATCAGTTCGTCGTGGTTTTCATAGACGACATCTTGGTGTACTCAAGGACAGAGGAGGAACATGATAAGCATTTGAGGGTGGTGCTGCAGATTCTGAGGGAAAAGCAACTCTATGCTAAGTTCAGTAAGTGCGAGTTCTGGCTTAGAGAAGTGACGTTCTTGGGTCATGTGGTGTCAGCAGAGGGGATTCGAGTAGATCCTCGTAAGATTGAGGCTGTTTTGGACTGGAAGCCACCTAGGACAGTGGCTGAGATTCGTAGTTTTCTGGGTTTGGCAGGATACTACCGAAGGTTTGTTGAGGGTTTCTCGCTGATAGCAGCGCCGATGACCAAGTTATTAAGGAAAGAGGTTCCGTTTGTTTGGACTGAGAAACAACAGGAAAGCTTCGACAAGTTAAAGAAGATCTTGACTGAGGCTCCGGTTCTGATTCAACCTGAGGCTGGTAAGGAATACACAGTCTACTGTGATGCGTCACATACGGGTTTGGGTTGTGTGCTGATGCAAGAAGGTAAGGTTGTGGCTTACGCTTCTAGGCAGCTGAGGCCACATGAGGTCAACTATCCGACGCACGATTTGGAGCTAGCGGCTGTAGTCTTCGCCTTAAAGATTTGGAGGCACTACTTGTATGGAGAGAGATCAATAGTCTACACGGATCACAAGAGTCTGAAGTATCTGCTGACTCAGAAGGATTTGAATTTGAGGCAGCGTAGGTGGGTTGAGTTGCTGAAAGACTACGACTGTTCTATTGAGTATCATCCGGGCAAGGCTAACGTGGTGGCAGACGCGTTGAGCCGTAAGGTTGTTTCGGACTTAAGAGCATTGTTTGCCCATTTAAGTTTGTACGACGACGGGAGTATTTTGGCAGAGCTGCAGGTTAAGCCTACTTGGGTGGAGCAGATCAGAGAGAAACAGTTGTTGGATGAGGTTCTGAGTGCGCGAAGGTTGCAGGTGCAGGATGGTGGTTTGGAGGGTTACAGCTTGTCTAGTGATGAAGTTTTGTGTTTTCAAGGTAAGGCTTGTATGCCTAAAGACGTTGAGCTGAGGCAGAAGATTCTTCAGGACGCACATAGCAGTCCTCATGCTATGCATCCTGGAGGTAGCAAGATGTACAAGGACCTTAGAGCGCAGTTCTGGTGGCCTGGGTTGAAGAAAGAGGTGACAAAGTTTGTTGGGAGATGTCTGACTTGTCAGCAGGTCAAGGCTGAACATCAGTTGCCGTCGGGTTTGCTTCAGCCTGTGAAGATTCCTCAGTGGAAGTGGGAAAGGATAACCATGGATTTTGTCAGTGGGTTACCACTTACGCCAAGCAAGAAGGATTCAGTTTGGGTAGTGGTGGATCGTCTGACTAAATCAGCTCACTTTATTCCGGTGAGGATTGACTACTCACTTCAGAAGTTGGCGAAGCTGTATGTTTCGGAGATAGTAAGGTTGCACGGTGTGCCAGTTTCGATAATCTCGGATAGGGATCCCAGGTTTACGTCAAGGTTCTGGAAGGCATTGCATCAAGCATTGGGTACTCGGTTGGATTTCAGCACGGCTTTTCACCCGCAGTCTGACGGTCAATCAGAAAGGGTTATTCAGATCTTAGAAGACATGCTGAGAGGTTGTGTCCTGGATTTCAGAGGTAGCTGGGAGGAGTTTCTACCATTAGCCGAGTTTGCCTACAACAACAGTTACCAAGCGAGCATCAAGATGGCACCGTATGAGGCGTTATATGGTAGGAAGTGTCGCTCACCTACGTGTTGGACAGAGTTAGGTGAACGTCAGTTGTTAGGACCTGAGTTAGTAGCTGAGACTGAGGACAAGGTTAAGTTGATTCAGGCTCGATTAAAGGAAGCTTCGGACCGGCAGAAGTCTTATGCCGATCTTAAGCGAAGAGATATAGAGTTTGCTGTTGGGGATCGAGTGTTTCTGAAGGTCTCGCCTTGGAAGAAGGTTCTGAGGTTCGGGAAGAAAGGCAAGCTAAGTCCGAGGTTCATTGGGCCGTATAAGGTTTTGAGACGAGTTGGACCGGTAGCGTATTAGCTTGAGTTGCCAGCAGAGCTTAGTCAGATTCACGACGTTTTTCATGTTTCGATGCTTCGGAGGTATCGTTCAGATCCGTCGCACGTGGTAGCGGTGGAAGAGATCGAGGTGAATCCAGACTTGTCTGTGGAAGAGGAACCTGTGCAGATTCTTGATCGAGATGTGAAGGTTCTGCGTAGAAAGTCTGTGCCTTTGGTTAAGGTACTTTGGCGGAATCATGGAGTGGAAGAAGCGACATGGGAACCCGAGGATACGATGAGACAGCAATACCCGCAACTCTTTTGACCAGGTAATTTCGAGGCCGAAATTATTTTTAAGGGGGGTAGAACTGTAATATCCCGGGTTAGGGGGTTATTTTGATGTGCATGTTATTGCATGTTTGTAGTGTGCTATGTTGCTATTTTTATGTTTTAGGGGCTTAAGTGTAGCCTAGGGGTATGCCTGAGTAAATAAGAAAATTTTAGTTTTGGATGTTAAGTGAAGGGAGCTGAGGAAGCTGGGGTTTAAGAGTTATTTTTGTGGTTTTATTGCACAAATAAAGTGTTGGCAGAGTGGCTGAGCAAGGTGCTACTTGGGAGCTTGGTGGCGTCATTTGCAAGGGAGGGGATGTCCTGAGTTCGAGCTGCGAAACTCCCATTTTGGTTGCTTTTTGGGACGGCATGGAGAAGAGGCAGAATGCAAGTGGAATTCTACCATGGACTTGGTCAAAAAGGTGACTTGGATGGTGGAGAGCAAATTAAGGAGGAGGACTTGTTCAACTCATTTGAAATGAGTGAATGGGAGCAATTGGTGGGATTTGGCCGAATGTTGGGGGTGTTTGGAGGAAGTGGCCGAAACTTGGGGAGCTTGGGGAGCTAGTGGCCGGTTTTGGGGTAGTGTTAGTGTGCCGAAATCTCTTTTGGGAAAGGTGCATTTTCGGTCACAAACTCCTTTGGTAAGCCAATTTTCCTTTTAGTCAAAAGCTAGCAAAACTTCAAGATTTCTTCTCTCTTTCTCCTTTAGCCGATTGTGCAAGTAACTATTGCCAAAAATTCTCTCTTGATTGGTAGTAGCCGAATTTCTCCAAGTAAGTCCTCATCTCCTTCCTTTTCAAAACCGAAAGCTTAAGCAATTTCACCTGGCCGAAATTTCTTTGTTCCCCTTGACTCTTGTTGATAGCCGAAACCCAACCTCCAAAGCTCTCTCTCCATTTCTTCTTCCTCTCAAACCGTAAGTACTCTCCCTTTTACCCATTTTTGTTTCCTTTTATCTTAACACTTTTGAGCCGAATTCCTTCTTCATCTTGTTCTAAAAGTTGGCCGAACCTCTCCTCTCCTAGAAGTCATAGGGTGGCCGAATAGTGGGTATTGGTAAGTGTAAGGCCGAATGGCCATATCTTCCTCTTTTGATCTTTGTTGGTTATGGGTTGATTAAGGGCCGATTATGGTCATTTTTGAAGGATTCTAATCTCTTCATTATAGGACATCAAAGGGTTTCAAGCAAACAAGAGGAGCCATCTTCGTCTGTTAAGTGATTAGGTAAGTGTGGTAAGTGATATTACTTCACTCGTTTGATTTTATTAAGATAGGCTACAAGAGACTAATGGTTCTATTTCTAGGTGAAGGCCGATTGTCAAAGAGAACCACTATTGGTTCGGGGTTTGGTTGGAAACCAAACCATTCGCAAGTATAAGGTAGAGGTTAATGTTGATTCTTTGGTTATGTATTGATGGCCGAATGTCATAGTGCCTAATTCTATGTTTGGCCGATTGTAGGAGTTAGCAATCGAGGGATTTAGATCACTTTGGTCAGGATTTGTAGGCTCGTATTACCAGGTGTGTATACTAACACACTTACATTTAGTAATATTATTAATACACCGGTATGCCTATTAAGATTAGGGCAGTTGATGGATTGATATGATACCCATTTGGGTATGAGCTTGGATTCGGGTAAGTTATTACTAATATCATTATGAGTTATTGATGATTTATATGATATCATGGCTATGGATATATGTGATATGGGATATGTGGTTAGACATATCAGCATGAGATGCATGATTTGTATGATATGCATGATTTTATGAGCATGGTATGTTGATGGGTGATACGAGAGGAGGGAGCAGAGATATATTGTGCTGACGAGCACCAGTGCTTTGGTAGCACACTTTGTGACTTTGGGTCACCAGAGGTTTGGCACCTCCAGAGGTTTGGTACCTCAGCGTCTCGTCCCTGTGGTTTGACCACCGTGGGTTGGCCCCACTTGTGAGATACGGGATTGACGCCAGTGTTTTGGTAACACACGATGGGTTGGCCCCATCACCAGATTTGTGACTACGGTCACCAGTGCTTTGGTAGCACATTGTGTCTTTGGGACACCAGAGGTTTGGCACCTCATTGCGACTTGTCCCTGTGGTTTGACCACCGTGGGTTGGCCCCACTTGAGATATGGGATCGTCTGCTAGTGTTTTGGTAACACACGATGGGTTGGCCCCATCATCATTGGATTTGTGACTTCGGTCACCAGTGCTTTGGTAGCACAATTGTGTCTTTGGGACACCAGTGCTTTGGTAGCACATTGACGGATATCGTGTCTTTGGGACACCAGTGCTTTGGGAGCACATTGTGACTATATGTCACCAGTGGTTTGGCACCACCAGTGGTTTGGTACCACACGGGGTAGAAAAGGCGATATGGATGGTTAGGGTTGGGTTGCATTAATCATGTTGCTATGTATGATGTGTGTTAGCATGTTGTTTTCTTGGGAGCGGGATTTACACACTGAGTCACTCGACTCACCCTCTCCTTTGACATTTCAGGTGACTCGTAGACGCGGACTTGGAGCCGGGATGGACTCGGGGTGCACATGCCATGCTGAATAAAGTTTTTACTCAGACTCTAGAACTTTTGGTACTTTAGCTTATTACTTTAAATTGGGTTTTATTTCGGATTGTAAAAGGGCCTTTTAAGTTATGTTTTATGCTGTCTATGTTTTAAGTTGATTTTGATATGCCTTAACAAAATAACTCGGAATAAATTTTACTAAAATTTGGAAAGATAATGTTTTCAAACTATAACGCAATGTGTTTGTAACTATACCATCGGGTATCACACTAAGTCTTTTTGATAAACAAAACCAACTGGTTTCCAACTCTAACTTGTAATTCCCCTAAGTTTAAAGGTGTTCTATGTATCACTAAGAATCTAGTGCGGTTTTAAATGTTGAAAACTCGTTTTAACTACACATCCTAGCTAAGTTTTCAAAATCTTCGGGTTTCAAATACATCAACTGTTTTTCCAAACAAGCCTACTCAAATTGTTTTCAAACACACTGTGTTTTCACTCAGTTTTTTTAAACGGAAATTCTAACTTTTCAAAAACGATCTTCCCGTAGCATACCAGATTCGGACGTGGTGTCTTGTCCGGGTTTGGGGTGTTACATAAGCAGACGGAGATGGTGAATCGATCAATGCAAGGCAATTATTCCATGTATTAATGGTCTTCGCTATAATTGTGGCTGGGTTTAGGTCTTTGAATAGAGGATTTTCAAGGGTCCTCTTTACTAATGCTGAGTGGCAAACTTTTCCCAACACAACAAGTTCACCGCAACACTTGTTAGAAATACTCCCTATGTAATATCCCGGGTTAGGGGCTATTTTTGTCTTGGCATGTTTTGCATGTATGTAGTATGCTGTGTTGTTATTTCGGGGTTTTAGGGACTTAATTATAGCTTAGGTGTATGCCTGAGTAAATTAGAAAATTTTGGTTTTTGGGTATTAAGTGAAGGGGGTTGAGGAAGCTGGGGTTTTTAAGTTATTTTTGGTATTTCATAGCACAAAGAGAAGAGTGGCAGAGTGGCAGAGCATGCGCCACTTGGGAGTTGGTATGGCGTCATTTGCAAGGAAGAGGGATGGCCTGAGTTCGAGCTGCGGAACTCCCATTTTAGTTGCTTTTTGGGACGGCATGAGGAAGAGGCAGAATGCAAGTGGAACTCTAACTTGGACTTGGTAAAAGGGGTGACTTGGATGGTGGAGAGCAAATCAAGGAGGAGGACTTGTTCAAACTATTTTGAATGAGTGATTGGGAGTTGTTTGGGGGATCATGGCCGAATATTTGGGGCTTGGAGTGGGGGGTAATGACGGCTTGGATGCTTGGGGAGGAGGTTGGCCGATTGGTAAGTGGTATTTGGGGGTAGCCGAAATTCATTTTAGAATTTTGGTACACTTTCGGTCACATGTTGTTAGCCGAAATCCTCCTAGGCATTTGGTCATTTTCGGTCAAGAGAGTAGAGCCAAACAACTTTTCTTTTTGACATTAGTAAGCCGTTTTTCCATCAAAGGGAGTGCTCTCACCTGTTATTCTTTGAAACCGTAAGTCCAAAGGCATATTTGCTAAAGTGTTGCAATCGTTTCTACACCTGGTGTTGTTGGCCGAATGCTTTCTCCCCTATCTTCTTCTTCTCTTCATTTGGTATAAGCCGAATTAACATTCTCTTCATCTCACTTTCTCTTTTTCTCTTCACTTGAAAACCTTGAGCAAGCCGAAAGCTTTTACTTGGTTCTTTTAATTTTCATTTTCCTTTTTCAATACCTCCTAGCCGAAACTCTATCTATTCTCATCTCCTTTCCTTGCCTTTTTAGCCGAATCTTCCTTCCATTGTTGACCGAATATCAATCCCCTTCTGTACACCCTTCCCTTGTGTTTCTTCTTTGGGATAAGCCGAATTCTTTCTTCATCTTGTTCCAAAAGTTGGCCGAACCTCTCCTCTCCTAGAAGGCATTGGTTGGCCGAATATTGGGTGTTGGTAAGTGCAAGGCCGAATGGCCATATCTTCCTCTTCTGATCTTGGTTGGTTATGATTTGATTAAGGGCCGGCTATGGTCATTTTTGAAGGATTCTAATCTCCTCATTATAGGACATCAAAGGGTTACAAGCACACAAGAGGAGCCACCTTCATCTGTTAAGTGATTGGTAAGTGTGGGGTAAGTAATTGGAATATTAGTGTGAGTTCAATCCTTAGACTTCGGTTAAGATTATTCAAGTGTTTAACAGTTCTCTTTTAGGGGTGCCGATTTTCAAAGGGGCTAGTAGTTGGTTCGGGTTTGGAAGGAAACCAAACACTTGCAAGATAGTCAAGGGACTCAGAGTGATTCGTAGGGACCTTTAGGCTCGGTTTTACCAGGTGTGTAACTAGCACACCCTTTACTTGGTAACATTATTAATAAACTTGATTGCTTAATAATATTGGAACAGTGTGAAGGTTAATTGGATACCCAAAAAGGGGTATGTGTACGATTCGGGTAAGTTATTATTAATATTATTAGGAGTTATTAATGACTTATATGACATAATGGATATGGATATATGTGATATGGGTTATGTGGTTAGACATATTAGCATGAGATGCATGATTTGTATGATATGCACGATTGGTATGAGATGCATAATCCCATGAGTATGATATGTATGGGTGATATGAGAGGAGGGAGTAATGATATTTTGTGCTGACGAGCACCAGTGCTTTGGTAGCACACTTTGTGACTTTGGGTCACCAGAGGTTTGGCACCTCCAGAGGTTTGGTACCTCAGCGTCTCGTCCCAGTGGCTCAGTACCACAGTGGGTTGGCCCCACAGATGATTATACGGGATTGACGCCAGTGTTTTGGTAACACACGATGGGTTGGCCCCATCACCAGATTTGTGACTACGGTCACCAGTGCTTTGGTAGCACATTGTGTCTTTGGGACACCAGAGGTTTGGCACCTCATTGCGACTTGTCCCTGTGGTTTGACCACCGTGGGTTGGCCCCACTTGAGATATGGGATCGTCTGCTAGTGTTTTGGTAACACACGATGGGTTGGCCCCATCATCATTGGATTTGTGACTTCGGTCACCAGTGCTTTGGTAGCACAACTGTGTCTTTGGGACACCAGTGCTTTGGTAGCACATTGACGGATATTGTGTCTTTGGGACACCAGTGCTTTGGTAGCACATTGTGACTATATGTCACCAGTGGTTTGGCACCACCAGTGGTTTGGTACCACACGGGGTAGATGAGGCGATATGGACGGTTAGGATCGGGTTGCATTAATCATGTTGCTATGTATGATGTGTGTTAGCATGTTGTTTCTTCGGGAGCGGGATTTACACACTGAGTCACTCGACTCACCCTCTCCTTTGACTTCTCAGGTGACTCGTAGATGCGGACATGGAGCCGGGATGGACTCGGGGTGCACATGCCATGCTGAATGAAGTTTTTACTCAGACTCTATAGTTTTGGTACTCTAGCTTATTTACTTTTATTTGGGTTTTAATTTGGTTTGTAAAAGGCCTTTTAATTTATGTTTTAGTTGGGTGATGTTTTAATTAGATTTAATACGCCTTAACAAAATAAGCCGGTATAAATTTTACTAAAATCTGGAAAGATAATGTTTTCAAAATTATAACGCGACGTGTTTCTAAACTATACCATCGGGGATCACACTAAGTCTTTTGATAAACAAATACAACTGGTTTCAATTTCAAACTTGTAGTTCTTCTAAGTCTTAAATTGTTTTATGTATCACTGAGAAACTAATGAGGTTTTAAATGGTTTAAACTCGTTTTAACTACAAATTCTGGCTAAGTTTTCAAAATCTCCGGGTTTCGAATACATCAACTGTTTTTCAAACAAGACTGCTCAAATCGGTTTCAAACACACTGTGTTTTCACTCAGCTTTTAAACGAGAAATCTAGTTTTCCAAAATGGTTTTCCCCGTAGCATACCAGATTCGGACATGGTGTCTTGTCCGGGTTTGGGGTGTTACATTTGTGGTATCAGAGCCAAGTTCAAAGGCTCGGCTGTGGGCCTGAGGCCCAAAATGGTTTCAAAAGTTATTTAAGTGTTTTTGAAAGTATGGTTTGAAAGGCATGGCACCGAGTCTCCGGCACCAGTTCGCCCAGGTAAGTACCCCGAACTATTCTCTGTGATTTGAATGGATGTTATATGATTGATGATAGCGATAGTGTGCTACCTTAGAGATTGAAACTGATAGGATTCTGTGAACTTGCGAGAACAAATCCTCTTTAAATATTCATAAGACTTGCTTTTTAAACAAGAGGAATAAACACTGATGCATAAAATTCTCTAATCAGATACGTAGAAAGATTAGACATGAGCACTCGAGGTGGACGTGGTCGTAATACTCACGGTAGAGGTAGGGGTAGAATGACGGTTTCTGAGCCCGTAGGATCTGGGCAGGGTTCAGAAAATGAGATTCCGGTTCCGCCACCAGCTGGAGGTGGTGAGTTCCAAGATCAGACCGGGGATGACGCAGTGTCACAGGCGATGCTGCGAGTGTTGGAAAGGGTAGCTGGGGCTAGTGGTGGTGCAGGAGTTAGGAAATCAGTTCCTGAGCGACTCCGGGCTAATGGGGCCGAATTCTTCCGAGGTGTTTCTGGTGTTGCTCCTAGCACTGCGGAATATTGGCTGGAGGCAACTGAGCGGATCATGGATGATCTGGACTTGACGACGGAAGAAAAGCTGAAGGGTATCGTATCTCTTCTCCGGGATGAGTCATATCAGTGGTGGCTCACGGTTCGAGACAGTGTGGCAGCAGAGGATTTGACATGGGACTATTTCAGGGCTGCATATCAGAAGAAATACATCGGGGCTAGTTACATCGACTCCCAAAGGAAGGCATTTCTGAGGCTTGTTCAGGGGAGTAAATCTGTTGCTGAGTACGAGGCTGAGTTCCTGAAGCTGAGTAGGTATGCCAGGGGCATTGTAGCCACTGAGCATGAGAGGTGTGTTCGTTTCGAGGATGGTCTGCGGGACGAGTTGAGGCTGCTGATTGCTCCTCAGCAGGAGCGCGAGTTTGCTGTCTTGGTTGAGAAAGCTAAGGTAGCCGAGGGTGTTAAGGAGTCAGTGAGGTAGGGTATGGACAGGAGTAGGCTTAAGAGGAGCTTTGGGTCTTCTGGTTCGTCTGGTAATCCGCAGAAGAGGGCTAGACCGAGTGGGCAGAATCAGTCTGCTAGGTTTGTTGCTAGGCAGGGACCACCGCAGTGTAATCAGTGTGGGAAATCTCATTGGGGTGGCTGCTGGACTGGAGGTAAGGGATGCTTCGAGTGTGGTTCTCTGGAGCATCGCATTAGAGATTGTCCGCGTAGGATGGCCAGGATTCAGTCTGAGAGTCAGGGCCGTAATCAGTTCAGAGGTAATGGACCGCCACCGCAGAGGGGCCGTGGTAATGGCAGAGGTGGTTATGGATCTGGTCGGGGCCGTGGAGCACCGGGCAGAGGTGCGGGTAGTTCTGATGCTAGACAGCCTGGATTGGTGTATGCTGCGAGGCGCCGAGAGGAGGGCGACGCACCGGACGTCATAACCGGTACGTTCTTGATTTTTGGTACTCCTTATACTGCCTTAATTGATGTGGGTTCTACGCACTCTTATGTTGCCAGTAGTATAGTAGAGACAATGGACTTAGACTCTGAGATAACTTCTAGGCAGATGACTGTGATTAGCCCTCTAGGTCACTCTGTAGTGGTAGATAAACTGTTTAGAGGGGTACCCCTAGAACTCCAAGGAGTAGTGTTTGCTGCTGATCTGATGGAACTGCCGTTTGGGGAGTTCGATTTGATTCTCGGGATGGATTGGCTGGTTAAGTACCAGGCGAGGTTGGATTGCGCGGCTAAGCGCATGGTTCTTAAGACGGTTGATGGTGTTGAGGTCGCTATGATAGGTAATAGGAGAGATTACTTATCAAATGTGGTATCTGCTCTAAAAGCGGAGAAGATGGTCAGGAAAGGCTGTGAAGCGTATGTGGTTCATGTGTATGCCTTGGAGGCTAAAGAGTCTGCTGTTGAGAAAGTTCGTACTGTTAAGGAATTTGCTGATGTGTTTCCTGAGGAGCTTCCGGGTTTGCCGCCAGATCGTGAGGTAGAGTTCAGGATTGATCTGTTACCCGGGACTGCGCCAGTGTCTATTGCTCCGTATAGGATGGCACCAAAGGAATTGGTAGAGCTTAAGGCTCAGATCCAGGAGTTATTGGATCGAGGTTTTATCAGGCCAAGTGTTTCGCCGTGGGGTGCGCCGGTATTATTTGTCAAGAAGAAAGATGGTACAATGCGGATGTGCATAGACTACCGCCAGTTGAACAAGCTGACGATTAAAAACAAGTATCCGTTGCCACGGATAGATGACTTGTTTGATCAGCTGAAGGGTGCTGCGGTATTCTCTAAGATTGATCTGAGGTCTGGGTACCACCAGTTGAAGGTTAAGGAGGCTGATATCCATAAAACAGCGTTTCGGACTCGGTATGGGCACTACGAATTCCTGGTAATGCCATTCGGGTTGACTAACGCACCGGCAGCGTTTATAGATATGATGAACAGAGTGTTTCAGCAGTATTTGGATCAGTTCGTCGTGGTTTTTATAGACGATATTTTAGTGTACTCAAGGACAGAGGAAGAGCATGATAAGCATCTGAGGGTGGTGCTGCAGATTCTGAGGGAAAAGCAACTTTATGCTAAGTTCAGTAAGTGCGAGTTCTGGCTGAGGGAAGTGACGTTCTTGGGTCATGTAGTGTCAGCCGAGGGTATTCGAGTAGATCCTCGCAAGATTGAGGCTGTTTTGGACTGGAAGCCACCTAGGTCAGTGGCTGAGATTCGTAGTTTTCTGGGTTTGGCCGGATACTACCGAAGGTTTGTTGAGGGTTTCTCGTTGATAGCAGCGCCGATGACCAAGTTGTTAAGGAAAGAGGTTCCATTTGTTTGGACTGAGAAACAATAGGAAAGCTTCGACAAGTTAAAGAAGATCTTGACTGAGGCTCCGGTTCTGATTCAACCTGAGGCTGGTAAGGAATACACCGTGTACTGCGATGCATCACATACGGGTCTGGGTTGTGTGCTGATGCAGGAGGGTAAGGTTGTGGCTTACGCTTCTAGGCAGCTGAGGCCACATGAGGTCAACTATCCGACGCACGACTTGGAGTTAGCGGCTGTAGTTTTCGCCTTAAAGATTTGGAGGCACTACTTGTACGGAGAGAGATCGATAGTCTACACGGATCATAAGAGCTTGAAGTATTTACTGACTCAGAAGGATTTGAATTTGAGGCAGCGTAGATGGGTTGAGTTGCTGAAGGATTACGACTGTTCTATTGAGTATCATCCGGGAAAGGCTAACGTGGTGGCAGACGCGTTGAGCCGTAAGGTTGTTTCGGACTTAAGAGCTTTGTTTGCCCATTTGAGCTTGTATGACGACGGGAGTATTTTGGCAGAGCTGCAGGTTAAGCCTACTTGGGTTGAGCAGATTAGAGAGAAACAGTTAGAGGATGAGGTTCTGAGTGCGCGAAGGTTGCAAGTGCAGAATGGTGGTTTGGAGGGTTACAGCTTGTCTAGTGATGAGGTTTTGTGTTTTCAGGGTAAGGCTTGTATGCCTAAGGATGTTGAGCTGAGGCAGAAGATTCTTCAAGACGCACATAGCAGTCCTCATGCTATGCATCCTGGAGGTAGCAAGATGTATAAGGATCTTAGAGAGCAGTTTTGGTGGCCTGGTTTGAAGAAAGAGGTAACAGAGTTTGTTGGAAGATGTTTGACTTGT